>CM070741.1:23201015-23801015 GCA_036346245.1 Bonia amplexicaulis | reverse complement strand
ATCACCATGCTTTCCATGTGTAGGTGCACCACTAGCTTGTCACGCACCGCTAAGTCTATCCCGTCTGTAAGTTCGAAGAGACTGACTAAAGGGGTGAATAGGCGGTCTAAAAATTCCCATGCACACGGGTTTTACTCACACATGTTACTTATTCACGCTTTTTAAAGCACATAAGTCTATATCTACTGAATCCTTAGCCTTGATCCGTCTCGATTAACCCAGCTCCATCTTGACCTAAATAACTCTCCAACGCATCGCCCATGCACCGCGGTTTTGATACAAGGTGGTTTTTGATATTTTGGCCAAACTAACAAAATACCCCTTGTTGACCCAGTCTTCACCATTCATTGCAAGTAATTGCCATGCTTGTCGCATGTAGGTGCACCACTAGTTTACCACACGCTGTCAAGTCTCTCCCATCTCGGTTCCACTGAACCACAGCTTACTTGACTCGTGCAATCTACATGGTGCCATCCTGCCGTTTGAACCCGCCTTCAACATTTCCCACCTTTCTCGTGCCACGCTTGAGCTCACCATCTCGCCCGGCATCCTTGATCATTTTAGGCCTCAACTCCTCCATGAGCCTAGCCCCGATCCTCGCTATTGACCACGGTTGACTCCAAGCGACCATGCACTTCCAAAGATAAAAAAAATCGTTTCCAAGCACAAGTTCTTCACAACTTGACCCACGTTAGTCAAAGCATGCATCATACATCCTTAATACAATGACTTAGGTCACTCCAACTCAATCCATGACTCAAATATCAAAACTCTATTTTTCTCGGAAGATCGATTGTACCGCACCTACAATGCTGGTACTACCGCACTATGGTCATATCGCACCCCAAAGCGGTACTACCACCCTGCGATATGATCGCTACCATAATGTCGGTACTACCGATTTTCCTGACGCTTCCATAAAACAACCCAAATAAAATACGATCTTTGCAAAAACCCTTCGTCACTCTACCAACTTGCAATGGTTCATCACAACATTATCCTGGACCTTCTCATATGGCCCTTCAATGCTGGCGCTAATGTTCATGTATGTTTTGATATTTTCTTATTTTCTTCTTACCAAGCAACGGGTCGCATGCTTCTATTCTTCGTGTTGGCACGGTCGATCTGAAGCTTACTTCATATAAGATTGTCAACTTGAAGAATATGCAGTATGCTCCTACAATAAATAAGAACCTCATTAGTGGTTCTCTTTTATGCAAGGATGGTTATAATATAGTCTTTGAGTCAAATAAAATTGTAATGTCTATGTTTAGAAACTTTGTTCGTAAAGGCTTTGAGAGCGGAGGCTTTTTCTGCCTAAGTACTTTAGAGTCTTGTTATAATTTAAATGTTGCAAATGGATTAAATAAATATGAGGCTAATATTTGGCATTCTTGTTTCTGTCATATTGATTTTGATAGTATTGCTAGAATGTACATCTCTCATGAATTTTTTCAATTATGTTCTACGCATAGAATAATCCATGAATTTACACCATTATATTCGTCTCAATCAAATGAGGTAGTTGAGAGGAAAAATCAGACACAAACAGACTTGGTTAATGCCATGTTAAAGAGTACTAGCTAGTATGCCTAAAGCATGGTGGGAGGGAAGCTATATTAATTGTCTTTTGTCCTAAACAGAGTAATCACTAAAAAAAGTGAGATTACTCCATATGAGGGATGGAAGGGGAGAAGATCTAATGTCAATTTTCTGTGAACTTGAGGGTGTTTAGCAAAAGTCAATATACTATTGTATAAAAAGAGAAAGCTTAGACCTAAAACAATCAATTGTATTTTTCTAGGATATGTTCAAATAGTATGACCTATAGATTTTTAGTAGTTAAATCAGAAAACTCTTGAGATTATTGCTAACATAATAATTGAGTCTAGAGATGCTACATTCTTATGAACTTTCCACTGTTTCTGAACCAATATGTGGTATTCCTGAGTAGATAACAATCTAGTCGCACAGGCTCCTCGCAGGAGCAAGATACAAAGGGTTGAGAAAACATTTAGTGATGACTTTATTGTATACCTCGTGGATGATTTGGTAAAGACTCTTTTAGAGGATTATGCATCTTCTGATGCTGAATATTGGAAAGAGGCAGTTCATAACGAGATGGACCCTATCATGGTTAATGGAATTTGGAAGATCATTGATCGCCCTATCGGGTGCAAAACTATAGGATGTAAGTGGGTCTTGATCTTTAAAAAGAAACTAAGGCCTGATAGTAGTATTGAGAAGTATAAGACTTGTGGATAAGGGTTATACCCAGAAAGAGGGAGGAGACTTTTTTGATACATATTCTCCTATCACTAGACTAACCACCATCAGAGTGTTCCTTGTGTTAGCATCTTCCTAACATGTCCATCAAATGGACGTGAAGATAGCTTTCTTAATGGAGAGTTGGAGGAAGAAATATATATAGATCAACTGGATGGTTTTATGATTTCTGCACAAAAAAATAAGGTATCCATACCATTGAAATCCTTATATGGCCTAAAGGAAGCACCTGACATCCGCTAGCTTTGTTATGAGTGAAGCTGATAAATGTGTATATTACAATTATGGTAGGGGTCAAGGTGTGATATTGTGTCTATATATGGATGACATACTTATATTTGGAACAAACACTACCATAATTGACGAGGTCAAATCATTCTTATCTCGATGCTTTGATATGAAAGACTGTGAGAGGAAGATGCCATTCTGAATATTAAATTGATAAAAAACGAGGATGTGATCAATTTGAACCAACCCCATTATGTTGAGAAAATATTGAACCGGTTTGGCTTTGAAAATTACAAAGTTTCTTCAACGCCCTATGGTGTGAGTATTAAGCTTCAAAAGAAACAAGGGCTAGGAAAAGATCAATTGAGATATTCACAAATTATTGGGCCACTCATGTATTTAGCTAGTGCCACAAGACCTGACATTTTATTTGTTATGAGCAAATTAAGTCGGTTTACTTCTAACCCAGAAGATGATCACTAAGAGGCACTTGAAAGAGTATTGCGATATTTGAGAGGCACAACATCATTTGAAATTATTATAGTGGATATCCTTCCATATTAGAAGGATACAGTGACTCAATTGGATCTCTCATGCAGATGAGATCAAAGCTACAAGTGGCTATATGTTTAATTTAGCTGGTGTTGCGTTTCATGGAGGTTTTGCAAACAAACCATATTGATGAGGTCAACCACGGAAGCAGAATTTGTAGAGCTTGACATAGCCACTGTTGAGGTTGAATGGCTGAAAGAGCTTCTGTTGGACTTGCATTTGTTGAGAAACCAATACCGACAATCCTAATGTACTGTGATAATCAAACAATGTTGGCTAAAGTCATAAGTACTAAGGATAATATGAATCCTCCAGACATGTAAAGCATAGGCATAAATCTGTGAGAAAACTGAGAAACTCTAGAGTGATTACTGTAAATTGTATTCACACTGAGAAAAATCTGACATGCCATTTTACAAAGGGGTTAGCATAGAAAGCAATTTCTGTTGCATCTATGGACATGGGAATGAGATCCTTCTTGATCGGAGGTTCCACGTATTAGGGAATGGAAAAAACAAGTTGATGTTGTAAAAAGAGAGTACATATTCATTGTATTAATGTCCTAATAAACAAAGTACTCTCAACTATGGGCCTGTTCTTTTCCTCCGGCCGTGACTTTTGGCTTTTGCTCTGACCTAACTTTCAAGCGGAGTATTTTTCAAGATGGAGTCTACGGGTTAAACGATCTACACGTTAAAGCCCAACATCTTTGTCAAAATTGCAAGCGAGTATCTGTTTTCCGTAATCTGCACTGTAAACAACAAAATTCAAAATTTCACCAAAAGCCATAAGTCGCAAATTAAAAAGAACAGGCCTATATATGTAACATCCCAAAAATTCACGTTCTGAAAATTTTAATTTCAAATTAATTATTTTAAAGTATTTGAACTTTATTTGGATTTATCTAAATTTTATTTCAAAATCTAAAGCTAGAGAATGTATTTTAAATATTTTATTAAAGCCAAAAAGAGTTTATTTTATTTTTCCCAATCTTCCCTGAATTTTAATTTAATTTTGAGAATTTTTTGGAAATAAAAATCAATTTTAAAAACTAAAAAGGTATTTTATAAAATTATTAAAGGCAAATTTGAATTTAAATATATTTTTATCAAGTCTAAAATAGCTCTAGGAATATTCTATGAATTTTTCTGAAATTTTCAGATATTATTATCGTACCAGAGATCAGGAGTTTTCTGGGTTTAGCAGGTTATTATTGTCGCTTCATTGAAAGATTTTTCAAGCTTGTAATGCCTCTCACTCAGTTTGCTAAAGAAGGAAAAGAAGTTTGAATGGAGTAAATGTTGTGAGGACAGTTTTTAAGAATTGAAAAAAGGTTAACTTCTGCACCAGTGTTAACACTTCCAGATATTAGAAAGGATTTTGAAGTTTTCTATGATGCACTTAGACATGGTCTAGGATGTGTTTTGATGCAAGAAGTAAGGATAGTAGCCTATGCTTCAAGGCAATTGCGTCCCCATGAGGAGAATTATCCAAGCCATGATTTAGAGCTAGCTGCCGTCGTGCATGCTCTAAAAATATGGAGGCATTATTTGATCGGTAATCGTTGTGATATTTACACGGATCACAAAAGGTTGAAGTATATATTTACCCAACCCGACCTCAATCCGAGACAACGAAGGTGGCTCGAGTTAATAAAAGATTATGATGTTGGAATCCATTATCATCCAGGGAAGGCTAATGTAGTAGCCGATGCCTTGAGCAGAAAAAATTACTGCAATAATTTGATGATTAAAGACAGTCAGCCTGCACTTCATGAAGAATTTCAGCGACTCAATTTAGAAGTACTAGAGGAAGGATTCCTAGCTACTTTAGAGGTTCAACCAACTTTAGAGAACCAGATCAAGGCAGCTCAAAAAGATGATAAATATGTTAAGGAAATTAAAGATAATATGAAGAAAGGTAAGGCATCAGGTGTTTTCAGAAGATGAAGAAGGTATCCTTTGGTTTGGGAAAAGAATTTTTGTACCCGAGAAGAAAGAAATAAAGGAGTTAATTTTGAGGGAAGCTCATGAATCTGTATATTCAATTCACCCTAGAAGTACAAAGATGTACCAAGATCTCAAAGAAATGTATTGGTGGTCAAGTATGAAAAGAGAAATTGTGGAGTATGTAGTTTTGTGTGATGTGTGCCAACGGGTTAAAGCTGATCATCAGAGACCTGCTGGACTTTTGCAACCTTTGCAGATACCTGAGTGGAAATGGGAAGAAATTGGTATGGATTTTATAACTGGATAGCCGAGAACAAGGTCAAGGTACGATTCAATTTGGGTTATTGTAGACCATCTGACAAAAGTCGCATATTTCATTCCAGTAAAGACCACTTATTCTGGAGATAGACTCTCAGAGCTATATATGTCAAGAATCGTGTGTTTGCATGGAGTTCCAAAGAAGATTGTGTCAAATCGAGGATCTCAATTCACTTCAAGATTTTAGCAGAAGCTGCATGGACTTTTGGGCACAAATCTAAATTTCAGCACAACATATCATCCGCAGACAGATGGTAAAACAGAAAGAGCAAATAAAATATTGGAAGACATGTTGAGAGCTTGTGTCTTGGCAAATAAAACTAATTGGGATCAAAGTTTGCCCTACGCAGAATTTTCTTATAATAATAGTTATCAATCCAGCTTGCAAATGTCTCCATTTGAAGCTTTGTATGTCAGAAAATGCAGGACACTGTTGTATTGGAAAGAAACCGGAGAAGGGCAAGTGTTTGGACCAGATGTGTTGAAGCAAGTAGAAGAACAAGTTCGCCTGATCCAGGATAGATTAAAAACAGCTCAAACAAGACAGAAAAGCTATGCGGACAATCTTCGAAGAGCGTTAGAATTTGTACCTGGAGATCATATGTATCTGAAAGTTTCGCCTCTCAAAGGGATGCGTCGTTTTGGAATCAGTGGGAAGCTTGCTCCTAGATTCATTGGACCATTTCCTATTCTAGCCAAAAGGGGAGAAGTTGCTTACCAGTTGAAGCTTCCACCTCAGTTGTCAAAAGTGCACGACATCTTCCATGTGTCCTACTTAAGAAAGTGTCTTAGAGTGCCAGAAAAACAGATGCCTTTAGATGAAGTGAATTTGAGGGAGGACTTAACATATCCAGAGTATCCAGTCAAGATTTTTGATGAAGCAGAGCGTCGTACGAGAAACAAGAGCATCAAATTCTGTAAAGTGTAGTGGAGCAATCATTCTGAATCAGAAGCAACTTGAGAGCGAGAGGAAGATCTAAGAGCAGAGTTTCCTAGCATTTTTCCTAGTCCGTCCGAATCTCGCGTTCTAAAAAATTCCTAGATCTAAGAGCGAGATTCTTTCTAAGGGGGGTAGGTTTGTAACATCCCAAAAATTCGTGTTCTAAAAAATTTAATTTCAAATTAATTATTTTAAAGTATTTGAACTTTATTTGGATTTATCTAAATTTTATTTTAAAATCTAAAGCAAGAGAATGCATTTTAAATATTTTATTAAAGCCAAAAAGAGTTCATTTTATTTTTCCCAACCTTCCCTGAATTTTTATTTAATGTTTGAGAATTGTTTGGAATTAAAAATTAATTTTAAAAATAAAAAGGTATTTTATAAAATTATTAAAGGCAAATTTGAATTTAAAAATATTTTTATCAAGTCTAAAATAACTCCAGGAATATTCTATGAATTTTTCTGGAATTTTCAGATATTATTTATTATTTTCTAACCAATTATAATGTTTCTAGTATTTTCTAAAAAACTAATCCGAAAATTAAATCAATTTAATCCCAGACTGCCACGTGGCGCTCTCAGATTGAATTCATCTCTTTCTTTGATCTAATCCTAGCCATCCATAGCCACTTACCCTTCATTCACTTCAACGGTCGAGATTTGATTCCTTGCCACGTGTCCTCCATCCGGCCGTCTACCCCTTTATCTCCTCTCCTCTCTCACCGACGGGTGTGCCCCACCTGTCATCTCTTTCTTCTTCCTTCCTTTCTTCTTCCTTAAGCCCTCTCTCTCCTCTCCACCATTGAAGCCGCACCGAGCTTTTAAAAACCGGCCGTTTCTTCCTCCTTAACTCCCGAGTGAGTGCGCGTTTGAATGCCCCCATCACTCCCTACTAACCGCCGGCCATTTTCCCTCTTTTAATCCTCTCTAAACCGCCGGCCCTTCCTCTCCCTTCCCCGCCTATAAATTCCCTTCCCGAGCCTGGCTCCCCTCCTTTCGCCTCTCCCGTGCAACCCCAAGTCTATATGGGTACGACCTTGCTGACTAACTTACGATAGTCTAGTTTAGGTACCACCAATGGAAAGTGGGTCCCAGGGATTTACTGGTTTATTCACAGTGAGGGACAGGGTTTTCCTATACTCATATGGCGCAAGAGGGGGCTTCTGACTGGGTGGATTTAACCATTCAGCGATGAAACCTCAGCGGGTGGTGTAGCATATGTATATGTATATGTATATGTATATGTATATGTATATGTATATGTATATGTATATGTATATGTATATGTATGTACATGTATATGTATATGTATATGTATATGTATATGTATATGTATATGTATGTATGTATGTATGTATATGTACGTATGTATACATATGTATGTATATGTACGTATGTATTTTTCCTATGTAGGAAGCCTCTTTTCCACACCCGGGTGTAATTACACTCTATATCGTATCTCGCAATGTAGGGAGTATTTCGCGTAACGGAGCGTATGTACGTGTAGTATACAAGTATTTAAGACCATCTAGGTGGTATGAACACTTTTTCAGAAGTGGTATGTACATTTTTTCGACATACTCCTTTTTATGAGTGTATATAAGGATATTTACAAAATACGCTAAAAACTATGAACTCCTTTACAAGTTTTTCGTGTGGTTCACATTGGAGTATCTTATAATTAGTATACAAATGTACCTAAAGTGATAAAGGAATATTTCAAGTTTGTTTAGGTGGTATATTAGAGGTGGGTGTAATTACACCCGGGTGTAAAAGGTATTTTTCCTATGTATATATATATATATATATATATATATATATATATATATATATATATATATATATATATATATATATATATATATATATATATATATATATATATATATATACATGCTTAGAGACGTCCATAGTAGTGCTAAGAATCACTGCCTCCATTTCTTTCTTCTGCAAACTTGTGCTGTTATGTTGCACCATCTGAATCTTATCGACTCTTCTTTCCGACGTGCACCGTGAAAAAGGGGAGCGGTATCTCTGAGTCGTTGCCATGAAGACCTGCACGGGGGTGATAATAAGGTTTCTGGGTAGCGCATATCTACGTGACCACTTGTTTCGTTGTTTCATCTATGTTCTACATGCATCGAGTCTGCGCTGCTTTCTGTTCTTCATTGGACCCTACTGTAAGTCATTTGTATGACCGATCAATATTTACTTTCTAGTAAAATCTGGAATTAAAATATTATCCACATTTTCAATATATATGTGGTACCAAAAGTAGGATTTTTTTAAGACTACTTTTTTTGTGAGGTTTTCTGAAGACTACCCAAAAGTAAGATGAAGACCAGCTCGGCCTAAATACCAGTGAAGCCCATTTGCAAGTGGAGACCCATCCGGCCCAAAACCCAATCAAACCCAAGGAGACGCCGGCCGACCCACAGGTCCTCTCTCTCCTCTTAAACCCTCGTTCGCCCCCCACCTCTTCTTCCCCTTCCTCGCTTCCCAATCCCTCCCTCTGCTACGCCGCCGCCGAAGCCTTAAACCCCCTCCAAGAACACCGCTCTCCTCTCGGAAAACCCTAACCCTAGCGCGCGCTCCCCCCATGGCGCCGCGCCCCCGCAGGCAGGCCTCGCGCCCCAAGCCCCGCTCCCGCGGCGGCGGCGGCGGCGGCGATGACCCCTTCTTCGAGTCCGAGCCCAAGCGCCGCCGCGGAGGCCGCGACGAGGACATCGAGAGCGGAGACAGCGACGAGGACGACGTGGCGGCTGGCGGCGTCGATGCGGATGGAGAGGAGGAGGGCGGCAAGGAGGAGGAGACGGCGGGGGAGAAGAAGATGCGGATCGCCATGGAGTGGCTGAAGAGGGTGACGGAGGCGGCGAAGAGGGGGGAGGACGAAGACGAGGAGGAAGACGGGGATGGGGAGGCCGGGGGGAGGCGGGTGGCCGAGATCCTGCGGAGGAAGCAGCTCGAGGAGAGCGGCAGGAAGCGGAGGGAGCTCGCTGCGAGGTGAGCAGCTGTTTTTTTGGCAATTGTTTCTCCATATGGTGGACGTGGTTTCCAAGCTGTCTCTGGTTCTACGTCTATGCTAGTTTAGTACCCTGACGCTCTCTATGGCCATGAATTATGCACGCGGGGGTTGCGAGGAATCACAATTCGTATTTTGAAATAATTAATTCCTCACAAAGGAAATCCCTTTGCTGGGATGAACTTTGGGGTTGAGGGGTGGAGGGGACTGGAAATCAGGTGGTAAGATTTGGAACAACAATGCTGCCAAATGTTGGTAATTGAAGGTAGTGGTAGAATCACATAAGTGCCCATGCATAAAAAAACTCTCTGGCCCGACTGGCTCTGACATTAATTTTAATGAGATCATCATGTTAATGCTTATACAAGACAAACAAATACAATACTTTGAGGAAAAAAGTATGAAATGATTAAAAAAAAGCAAAGAGGGGTAGACCGGAAACCAGCCATAACTGCCCGGTTACTGATTACCAGCCTATATCTGGTAAATTTTCATAATCCGTTTTTTTATCCTTTTATGCACCCTGAACCATAAATTGTTGCTGTACACTTGTATGAAACTGGTTTTACTTATAACATGAGAAAGCTGGTTGGCAGACACTGTTTGCTTGGTGGGAAGGATCACCTCCATTCCCCTTCTCATATGGACCAACTTGTAATTGATGTGTAGACGGCCTAATCTTTCACAGTACTGCAATGACCAGCAGCAATGCCCTCCTTCCACGTGCAATTAGCCAAGAACACAGCAGAGTTTCTCGTCCCCAAACAATAGTGACAAAGGAGGTTTATACCAGCTCGACCAAAAATTCATGGATCCAATCCAGAGAAGAGGGGAGATGCAAACTTTGCATTGCAAACCGATCTAGATTTGACCGAGTTGCAACTTGGGATCTAAGAATCCACAGAGATTAGAGTACCGAGGCCTCTAATCTACATGCAGCCACCGAAACCCTAGATGGATTCTTGATCTCACAAGCAAACACACACCACGGCTGCCAAAGCCAACATGGCGATTTTCTGATCTTTTTTTCCTCAATGCAGATAGGTTCTAGGGTTACATGTCACTCGGCCTGCCCTTTTATATGGGCGCACCAAAACATACATGCACCCAACTTTTGACCCACAACACAGACCACCTAGGCCTCAACTCTGACTCAAATACATTTACAAAGCCAACTCCGATCAGACTTATCCGAATCAAAAGAAGATTCCTGTTCGAAAGCAAAAACTAACATAGGACTTGGACTAGCTCATTTAGATATGAAAATTAAATACAATTCGGACTAGGAGTACTAGGCTGACTCAGATGTTTATTCAGAGCAAAATTGAACCGATGTAGACGTGCATTGCCTTCTCCTTTTCTGGCTCACATGCTCCTGGCTCCTTTTCTTTTTGGCTCCCTCCCTGGCTAGTTTCTTCCTGGCTCAAGCTGCCCGTTATTTTTGTCTTGCACACATGGCCTGGTTCCACGTTTGGCTTCCAATGGACGTGTCCTTTATTTGGCTTGAGTCCCACACATATGACACATGCACGTGCTGCTTTCTCCCCCTTTGTAACAAGTCCATGCACTAGACCATCCCCATCGGTACTCCTGGTACTTTCCCACACAAAACAGCAAGCTCGTTAAAACCAGTACTAATCTTTGGCGAAGCATGTGTAGTAATAGTTTTAGGGTTCATGGCTGCATCACCTTCTTTCACTCACTATTGATTTTTCTTTTGCCACCCATCCATTTCCGTTGTATTTGGTCATATTCTTTGTTCACGTTGGCCTGTTTGGACACAAGTCCAAAACTAGGATGTCGAAACTAGAAGGAAATGTGGTTTGAAGGATGTGTACATTTTGACTGCTTGGAGATACATCTGTTTTCACCATGAAAATAGAAGTTGCCACACTTGTCAGCATGGTTGTCACGGCGGAGTCGGCGACCATGGCGAGCGAGGGGCGCCTGGACGCCTAGGCGACGGGCACGGCGACGGATTCCGAGTCTCTCGCGTATATACTGCCGATGCCGACTCTCTCTCTCTCTCGAGTATATACTGCCGATGCCGACTCTCTCGCCTCAGTCTCAGTCTTCCGCCTCTCTCTCGCGTCACGTCTCCCCCGACTCCGGTCTTCCCGACGGCCGACTCCCACTCCCGGCGCCGATCTCCCCTCCCCAATGCTTCCTCCCGCCACCTCCTCCCCGGCGCCTCCCTCCTCGACGCCTCCCCATCGCCTCCCTCCCTCGGCGGGGAGCACGCCGAGCACGGGAGAGAGACGGCGGTGGGAGGGAGGAAGGTTGCGCGGGTGGAGGGAGGCGGCGCGGCCGGAGAGGAGAGGGGCGGACGACGTACCTAGGCTGGCGGTGAACCTAGGGTTCAGGCAAGGCGAGGCGATCCTCCCCGGCGCCAGGATGACTTGGCGTCGCCTAGGCGACGCCGTGACAACCATACTTGTCAGTATGAGTCATCAATTATCTGAACTAGAGTATGGTAATGGTCTCCAGCGTTTTTAAGCTATGATGGTGTTTTAATTGAATCCAACATGTATTCTGTAAGATTTTACTAAAGGATGTGATACAAGAATGTCAGTGTTATTTATATTCAATAATTGACTCCTATTTGAACGGCTGATCATAGATTCATTGAGTTTGATCTTGTAAATATGACTAAACTTTGCAAAATCATTGCAGAGTATTACCACCAGACCCCGAGGATGGCTTTAAGCTTCTCGTGAAGCACCGAAAACCAGTTACTGCTGTTGCTTTATCCAAGGATAGTGATAAGGGGTTTTCAGCATCAAAAGATGGAGTCATTCTACATTGGGATGTTGAAACTGGAAAAAGTGAGAAGTATTTATGGCCAAGTGAAAATGTATTGGTTTCTCATCATGCTAAACCATCTCTGTCAGCTAAAAGAAGTAAGCAAGTGCTAGCTTTAGCTGTCAGTTCAGATGGTCGTTACTTGGCAAGTGGTGGCTTGGACCGTCATATCCATTTGTGGGATGTTCGGTCACGGGAGCACATACAGGTAGTCAATGACAGCAGTTTAAGAGTTCCACTTTGCAATTTTGAGACATACTAGTTGAAATGGCAATTTTATTGGATTAGTCAAGAGAAGCTATAGATCATCTATATTCTGCATGCATGATGTAATTGTCTGGTTGCGTTAAGCGTCTATGTTGATGAATGCATTGTTGCTTCTAATTGTCTCTGGAAAGGTCTGAAAAACTTATGTTGCCTCTCTAGTCTCTATAATATAGTGTAGGCAAAGATTAACTTGCAATCAAATGCTTATTGCGAATCAACATGGAAAGACTACTCAATAAATATACTCATTTTTCACATTTACAATACTCATTTATCACATTTGCATTTGGTTTTGATTATTATAGTAGTTGACACCAGCGTGATTGCAACTTGCAAGCAATCTGTAACAGCAAAAGTATCCAACCAATTGCTAGCTTGTTTATGGTCAGTGTCTCGGTGAAATTTTTAACGAAACACCTTGGCCAATGTATATCATTTAAGATTCACAAAATTTCCTTAATATGTTATAATTGTCCAGAAATGTACACTAGAAATATTCATAAAAAGAGGACCCTGGAAGATTAAAGGAACTTTACTTGGAGTTAAGCTGGGCTTCTTATTCAGACAATCTACCTTACCCCTTTCAACATTGTAACTGGCTGTTGTTTTGTTTGTTTTTCACAGGCATTTAGCGGCCATCGAGGACCGATATCATGCCTTGCTTTTGGGCTGGACTCCTCAGAGCTATTATCTGGTTCTTTTGATCGTTCAATAATGCAGTGGAATGCAGAAGACAGAACATACATGAACTGCCTATACGGCCATCAGAACGAAATTTTGACAATGGATGCACTTAACAAAGATAGGCTTCTGACTGTAGGACGGGACCGAACAATGCATCTTTGGAAGGTAAATATTTTCATTAAGCATAAACATATAGATTACCCAGCTGCCCCATTAAACAGATAGTTTTCTTATGATGAACCTGGAGGGAATTATCTAGTTAAAAAGAACATTGTCCTAGGATTAATATACATTACAATATTTATGTGTTTTTCTTCATTCTAGTGCATGACTTGCCAAAATTCAGATATAGCTTCTTTGTTGTCACATAAAGGGCAACAACTTGATAAACCTTTGAAAATTCAAGAGATTGGTATCCTGAAGGGACATGGTCAACTTGATTGCACTCGTAATTGAAGGGGATATTCACTAAATGAATGTAAGCTAGTCATTATAGAACAATGCGGAGTATAATTTTCAATTCCCTGTCCTGTGTTCGATAATGGTAGAGTTATCAGCAGTGACTAGTAACGTTAACTCGTTAATATGCTTTAATATTGTAGAAGATGTGTCCTTATACCTTCCAGCTCTAAGTGATAGTTCAAGCGAAATATTTTTAGATAAATGAATGCCATTTCTTGCTGTATGGTGGACACTAGGATTTCATACTGTGGGTGTGAGGCAGGTTGCAGCCAGGCAACGGGTGGAAAGGTACAGTGACTGCGGAGAAGGAAGGTGGAAGGATATTGGGAGTGGTGTGCTTTACTTTTTAGGGCTAGGGAGGTAGGAATTGAAGTAGTTAAAGAGTTCTTTTTATTGGGTGGGTTATGATTGTGGGCTCCAAAAGGTTCACCAGTCTCAGGTAGAGCATTTTTCATAACAGATATATTTGATTGGAATTGGTAAATATTCTCCCTAGCTAACTAACTATAATATTAGGTAAGTATGTGTCGAGGCAAATCTACTCATCACTTTCATATGGCCAATCTAAATAGCCCATCAAAGATAAAAATAGTTTGACTGCCTGTACTATTTGGTGTGTGATGTGAGCCATGTGGCAGATGCTGAGATTCGCCCTGAACTTTGAAACTTCTCTCACTCTGTGGACAGATTCCAGAAGAGTCACAGTTAGTGTTCCGCGCTCCTGCTGCTGCATCTTTGGAGTGTTGCTGCTTTATTGATGACAAGGAGTTTTTGTCTGGATCTGATGATGGAAGCATTGAGCTTTGGAGCATAATGAGAAAGAAGCCTACTCACATAATAAGAAATGCTCATCCAGTATTGTGCGATAACCTTAATCCACTTGGCAATAATGATGAGGATTTAACTAAAGGTAAGAGGCTATCTGAAAAATTGCTTCTTAATGCAAAATTTGCCAGCCAATGCATTTGGATCTGTTTTCCTTTCACCTTTTTTCCCTTTTTGTTATTATGTAAACTTTTGCCATTGAGATCTCAATCAATTTAAATATAAATCCTTTTCATGATTGCACCATTTTTTGTTCCTTATATATATGGAATCCTTATTTATTGCTCTATACGTCATTTCACTATGCAGAAAATGGGATACATAAACCTGAATGTGTCTCATCAGCCCAGTCATGGGTTAGTGCAGTTGCTGCGAGAAAAGGTTCTGATCTTGCTGCATCAGGAGCAGCAAATGGTTTTGTTCGTCTTTGGGTTATCGAACCTGATTCTAAGGGAATTCGACCATTATTTAATTTGGCACTGGTATGAACTCTTAACATAATTTGGATGTAATTCTGAAAAAGAAAATATATATCCACTGTAGATAAGCAAACCAATGTACTTGCTTCTCGTTCTCTATTGTTGAGACTTGACACTATTGGAATTTCTTATTTCAGTTCCAGGTCCTTGTGAAATTTTCCCAAATTTGCCAATATATTGTCAACTCTTCACCTCCTTAACAAATCTATAGTCGTAACTCGTAACCATTATTTTTTTATTACTTTGGGTAAATACCTTCGCCTGTAGTTAAGTTGTGCACAGATGTGGTGTATGTTGGTCGGATGGGTGTTTCCAAGCAGCTTGGCTATTGGCAGTGGCCATGCCATGGTTCGTTTGGGCATTAGTAGGCAATTGTTGTCAAAACAAAAGGTAATTTTAGAAAGTTATTTTATAGGACTCCTTTGTCCTTACGCAATACACAGATATAATTAAGTCAACCTTTTTGTTCATCCTTCTTCAGTGCCACTCACTAGCACTTTTGGCACTTCTACATCCTAGGAGAGCAGATATGCTTTGGGCCCGATAATTAGTAAGGTAATTATAAGATGGTTATGACATCTTAAACAACATCATCTGACTCTTTTGGACCTAGATGATCCCTCGGCAGAATTTTTCTATTTATTTAATGAGGGGAAATCTCTTCAAAACAAGAGGCTGTACAAAAACCTAGTGCAAAGAGGCTGATTGGGCTTGAAAATTGGCCCCTTTTATTCACCGTTGCATCCGTACTAAAGAGTATGATGTAATTGAATTCCCCACGTTGAGCTGTCAAATAGAAAGTTAAGGCTGTTTTATCCTTCAGCCACTGGAGGCAGGCTCGGGCGAAGCGAGAGTTGTCAAATGTGCTTTCCAAGATATGCTGGCTTCATGTATGTATATCCTCCATCTTATGTGGATCCAAATAGCCATGGAATCACACGTTTTGCAGAGATCAAAATATTAAACACAGCTTACAGTTATGCCCATGAAATTGTATTGGGTCAAACTGTGAGACACCAAGCATAGTTTCTGGGCTGTGACGTTATGATGTGTGAACCCTCATCAGTCATCAAGCCTCATCAGTCATCACCAGTGGTTTCCAGAAAGTTATGGGAATCTTTGTTTCAATCGAAGAGCAAAAAATTTGTGTTTGGTTTACATTCAGGCCCCTAATAGGCTAGAACTGTAACATTTCGTATGGAATTTACGCAACGCAACTACTGCAACTGCTGCATGTTTCTCCGGATTTAATCATTTTTTCGGTTGATTCAGATTACAAAATCATCATACTACTGATGCATAGAAAGTTGACTACTATACTGGTGCCTTGCTGTGGGATGAAAATAGTTATTGACATACTTTCTCTTATTGCCAGGATGGATTTGTTAATTCTCTTGCCATCGCGAAATCTGGACGCTTTATTGTTGCTGGTGTTGGCCAGGTCAGTATATCGAACTCCCCCTTTGTTACTGCAGTTCAGATACTTGATACCCCAATTTCTTTAACTTTTACTGCAATGCTTTCTCAATATTATCTTGAGAATAGAAAAAAGAAAGAAAGAAAACTTATTTTCAATATACCTTCCTGTTTAGCGTGAACTTGTTTCATGAGGCCTATTAACTAGGTGTCCTTTGCATCAAGTTCTTGGTTTCTGTGATACTTCCACATGCTGAACAATGCGCAAAGATATCCTGTTCTTTTGGGCTTTTGAAATCAGCTTTTGGCTTCTGCTACAGTACCTAACTTTTAAACAGAGTATTTTCTTAAGACGGGGCCTACAGGTTAAATGTAGTACACGTTAAAAGCTTAACATCTATACCAGCCAAAATCGCAAGTGA
Organism: Bonia amplexicaulis; assembly: GCA_036346245.1. NCBI lineage: Eukaryota > Viridiplantae > Streptophyta > Magnoliopsida > Poales > Poaceae > Bonia > Bonia amplexicaulis. The sequence continues at coordinate 23,784,360 of CM070741.1, read as the reverse complement.
ATATCGATCTCTCCGTAATCTGTACCGTAAATAGCTAAAATTCAAAAATTTCAGCCAAAAGCAATAAGCCGCAGCCGAAAAGAACAGGCCCATGCATATCTGTTCATTCTTTACGTAGACTCCACTATTGCAACACCATGCTCTTATCAGTGCAAGTTTTGGAAGCTCAACTTCGGTATTAATATCTTCCTTTCATCAGGAGCCTCGCCTTGGAAGATGGGGCCGTGTTCGATCAGCTCAAAACGGAGTTGCAATCCATCCGATCCAACTGAAAGAGGAAAAAGAGGACTTGTAGGGTAAATGACTGATACGTCGACAAACCCCTCGAATGTTGTAGAAGTTAACAAAAGGAGCATTACAGTTTAACCCATTGAGCCTGCATTTGGCAACCATTCCCACAGAAGAAATTCAATGCGAGAAACTGAACGAATTACCTTCTCAAGCGCTGGGAATTTGGAGGGTGTTACAGATGATTTGAGCTCAAAAGATGTATTCTGTTTGGGAAAGATCCTTCTGGATATCCTTACCGTCAGATTTTGTGAGGCAATTTTGTAACACTGCTGCCTTCTGAAGAGTAAAGACGGAGAGATTAATGTATCAAACAAGTAGGATCCGGTATGCCGGTTATTCCCCAAATTCTTGTAATCTTGTTTACTACTATATATTTGTCTATTGGCTGCCGAATGCCGATCTGCTTGAGTGGGGTTTCTCCTCTAGTGCCGAGCGCACACAAATAGTTGCAGACAACATGTGTTTTATGTTGAAATGGACTTGTATATTTCCATTGGGCCAAGAGCCAAATATACAAGGTACAATAAGCAAGGAGCACCTTATACAATACATGTCTAACACCCCTTCTCAATCTCACAGGAGATCAGAAACATTGAGTTTTTAGAGATAGAAGCTGTGTTGAGCTTTTGTCTGTGTCTTGGAGAAGATATTTATTAGCTAAAGCTTTGAAGGCATATGTTGAAGAGCAACCACCTGCGTTTGCACTTGCAATCTCATGTAGGAAGCATTATTGCCAATATGTTTTGTGAGCAATACTGATTGCGAGCAATACTAATAAAACCTGTGATATCTAACAAGAGAGAAGTCGGTACAGAGACAAACACCAAAGTCCTTACGAGCCGTTGTAACTAAGTGATCTCAGTAGTAAGCGATGTCGTAGCCCTCAACTTATCCTCAGCACTCAAACGAAAAACTACAGTCTGTTTCTTGGTCTTTCGGGCAATCAGAGCGGAATCAACAAAGACACAGTATGCAAAAAGAGATCGACGATCAGAATGATCATTGGCCTATATCGTATTAGAGTACATTTGAAGATGTAAAGGGCTAGAGCGAGGAAAGAAAAGATGATAAGAGATCGACGATCAGAATGATCATTGGCCCACGAAGAATCACGGAACACGAAAGTGGCTGTAGTAGGGTTGAGTGGGAGCCGAAACGGACTCAAAATGTGAATAGAGTGGAAAATGTCAGGTCTAGCGATCCCAAGCCAATAAGGTGATGGTATCGAGTGGGGTCTTCAAAGGGCTCACCATTCGTGGGTCAAATATGGACTCAAGATTTATAGGAGTGTTCACCGTGTGCTGATCAGTGAGACAAGCACAAACAAGAAGATCCTAAATGTACTTCTCGTAGGAAAAGCTCTTAGACGTAGAACAAAACTCTATTCCAAGGAAGTAATGAAAGGGACTTAGATCAGACATCAAGAAATACTCACTAAGACGCTTCTTTACGAAAGCAATAAAATGTGGATCATCTCCAGTAATAACCATATCATCCACATAAAGAAAAAGAAGCGTTCGCCTATAAGGAGAAGTGTGAACAAAGAGAGTAGGATCGTGATCACTAGCAGTGAAATTGGCAGCAGTGACAACGGAAAGGAAGTTCATAAACCAAGCACGAGGGGCAGTGAAGGCGACAAACCATACCGTCAGGGACATAATACCCAGGGGGTGGCTGCATATAGACCTTATCACGCAGCTCGCCGTTAAGAAATGCATTCTTGACATCCAACCAATAGATGGACCACTGACGAATATAGGCCACAACAAGGAGAGTACGGACATTGGCCATATGAGCAACATGAGTAAAAGTTTCATCATAGTCATGATAATACTTCTGTTGAAAATCACACGCCACAAGATGAGTCTTATAGCGCTCAAGAGAACCATCCTCTTGATTTTGTACACCTACTTGCACATAATAGGAGTGACACGAGTAGGTAGGGAAACAAGATCTCAAGTGACAGTACGCTCTAGAGCAGCAATCTCCTCTGCCATCACGTGCTGACACTCCCGATGAGCAACACCTCACGGCAACTCGTAGGCTCAACAAGAGTAGGACGGAAGAGTGGAAGTAGCAGAAGGAGACACAATTGTGGGTGTATCAGGGCATGGATGGTGAGAGTAGTGTAACGAAAAGGGGGAGACGACCTCAACAAAAGAGCCAGTGGGAGCAGGAACAAGGGAGCCTGAAGAGGAAGGAATAGGCAGAGGTGAAATACATAAAGATGATGGCAAAGCTGAAGTAGGAGGAAGCAGAGAGTTAGAAAAAGTCAAAAAACAAAGCACCTCAAAGGGCGTTGAATTGGTGGAAAAAGACCAAGGGTAGTAAGGATGAGACTCATCAAAAGTGACATCTCTAGATATCCTCATCCTATGAGCAACAGGGTCATAACAACGATAACCATTATGCTCAGAACTGTAGTCAAGAAATACACACTCAACTGATTGAGCAGTTAGCTTAGTGCTCTCACGAGGAGGGAGAAGAATAAACAGACACAACCAAAATAGTGGAGGTGATTGTACTAAGGAGGCCTACTAGAGAGATGCTCAACTGGAGTGCAACCCTGAAGAGTTTATGAATGCTACCGATTGACAAAATAAGCAGCTGTAGAAACAGCCTCAGCTTAGAAATGAGATGGAACATGAGAAGCAAGCATCAAAACATGAGTGATCTCAAGCAAGTGATGATGCTTACATTCAGAGACACCATTATGAGCATGAGCACGGGGACAAGAGCATTGAGGAATAGTATCCTAGTCAGCAAGAAAACGATGAAGAACATCAGATAAGTACCCACCAACATAGTCAACATGAAGGACATGAACGGTCGAATCAAACTGAGTATAAACCATAGTGGCAAACGGCTGATAAATAGAAAGAGCCTAACTATGAGAATACATAAGATAGATTCAAGTATATCAAGAATAATCATCAATGAAAATTACAAAGTAGCGATAACCCCTTTCAAAACAAAGGGGTCGGACCGCAAATATCAGAATGGACGAGATCAAAAGGATGCTGAGACATAGAATTACTAGAGGGGTATGGGAGTTGCTGCTGCTTGCAAAGTTTACAACCCTTACAGTGTAAAGAAGTGTCACCAGAAATAGACTCAAGAACACCACTCTGAACTAGTGAAGATAGACGTGGACCTCTGATGTGACCCAAATAGTAATGCCACTGAACGAAGGTGGTAGCGGAAGAAACAACTGAAGCAAAGGTGGTAAAAAGGACCGATTGGCTGGTGGAGGCAGTGGAAGGAAGGTGCGGATAATTGAGCTCCTAGAGACGCTGTGAATCACGATGCCTAGGGCTAGTCCCAACCAGATTCCCAGTATGAACACAACACAAGTCAGACTCAGGAATAATACAATAGCCATGGTCACTGATCTGACCAGCTGACATAAGTTGCATAGCTAGTTTAGAAACATGAGAAACTACAAAAACAAGAAAGAAAGAAGTAGAGAGAGTGCCTCATCCTACAACAGGAAGGGGCTACCATCTGCAGTTGTAACTATGTGAGGAAGAACAGGAGGACTTACAGAGGTGATGTTAGTAGAATTTGGTGTCATGTGAAATAAAGCACCATAATCCAGAATCTAAGAGAATGTGATACCTGAGAAAGGAGGTGGTGGTGGAGGATCACCAGAAGACTAAGCAGTAGAACCAAACAGAGATGAGGCAGCAAGGCGCCGAAGCGGAGTGAGCATCTCCTACTGAACATTGGTAGGGAGCTCTAGCGAGAACCTGACTAGGAAGACCCACGACCATCCACCATTACATGATCTCGCTCATTATACCATGCCTTCGGTATAATAATCACATTACCACTTTGGACGACACCCAGGACAACTCAAATGAGGGCCTTACTGCCTTCCCATAAAGGCCTTTCTCGCGCCCTTTTATGCATGATTTTGAAGCGAGCTATATCTAGTTAAGTTCTCATGTGCGCCCATAACCGTAGGCACGACTATTCGAATAGTTCATGACTGCAGTGTGTACACTTTACCCACATGAGATAGATCTTCTCATTGCTCACACGATTCCTTAGCCGTGCGGTCGAGTAGACTATCACGGGGCCTTTACGATGCATCTTCCTAGCGAGTTACGACCGCTAAGGTTTCCACTTCCTCAGTGCGACCACCCTTCGAAGCCCCTCTTGCGCCATCACGTCGGAGGATGTGGTCATCCTCTACCCGCCCGTGTTCACACCGACGCAACTCTTACTAAGTCAACGCAAATTAGTTGGCCTGCCTACACTTTGCCCGACGTGGTTGTACATGTTGTATCGTGGAGATTATCACAAGATTCATCCTTAAGTGTCATCTGGCGGTTCTACCACAATCTCTTGTACTATCACGGCACCACTTTATCACAAATACGTGCTATCACGGCACCATTCAACACTCCGCCCTCAACCACCCGCCCGGATAATTAAGCATGTGAGGTTCTTTCAAAAATACTCTTATACCACATAAACCGGTCATCATCACAATGACCTGCTCAATCTTTTCTTTAATTTACAAGATATGCTAGGGTGCTCTCACACCTTGTTTATCTAAACAACTCTAAGCATGCATTAATAATTATAGACTTAGTTTCAAAAGAGTTATAGCAATATTACTTTTACTAGGGGGACAAGGATCACATGGCCAAAAGTATTGCAAGGGACATAAACTAAATCAAGAGAACATGGGCATATATCTAAAAGCTGAAATTAACATGTATTGCAACATAGATATAAGCATGCAATTTATAATACTTAAACCAAAATACTTTATTGAAAACATAGGCTCAAAATGATCAAAGCATTGACTCGCCTTGGTTCTTTGAGGTCCGGGTTTTGAGCGTTAGATTCTATAGCATTGCTGCTTCTTCCTCTTGAGTCTCGAAGCTACGTTTCAAATCTTGTAAAATTTAGATAAAACATCACAACATTCAAATAACTCAAATGAAAATTTAAACAAGCTTCAAAAGTGTTGGTTACGGTTTCATTAAGTAGCCCTTGATTTTAGATGAATTTAGAAATTGATTTCACTAAATTTGGAGCTAAAATGAACAAGTTATACATATTTGAATACTTCGGTTTGAAATAATCCTAAAATAATAAAATCGACGAGTGGGGCCCATGGCAGAGACCGCCTCATGTGTCGACACGTGGGACCAGTGGCGGGGCTCACGCCAGCTCATGCCAGCCACGGAGGCACAGCACCTGGGTGGCAATGCCAGGTGGCCTTGATCGGCCGCATGTGGGGCCTACACATCAGTGACGTTTTAAAAATGGCTCAACCTCAACTGCTGCGTGAGCGGGGGCTCGAGCAGCGAGGGAGCCGGGGGAAAGAGGGTGGCGGTGACCAACCGTCGCTCGTTTATCTCACCCCTTAAGGGATGATTTTCCCCAAGAAGTGCGAGGGTGGATGAGGCGGCCGAGGCGGAGAAGCAGTGGCCGTCGCCGTGAGGGAAGCTCACCGAGGCTCGGGAGCTTCGTGAAATGCGGAGGCTGGGCTCTGGCGTCTTGGTGGTGGTGACGGGAGGCCGGAGTCACCGGAGGTGGGTCGGCGACAGCGGCGGCTCGGGAGGGCTCGGGGAGGCCGGCAGCACTCGGCGATGGTGCAGAGATGGTGTGAGAGCAAAGTTGAGCTCCCACGGTGAGGATCGGCCGAAGTGCGCGAGAGGCGGTCGGCCGAGTTGAGAAGAAGCATCGCCGGCGATAGGGTGGATCTTAGGGCAATTGAGCCGGAAAAGCGTCGAGGGTGTCACGTAGTGCCCTTGGGATGGCAACCTCCCATGCGGCCTTGGTTCTTTAGCCTGTAGCACTGCTGAAATGTGTGACCATCACGATCGCAGAAGGTGCAGTGAAGACTCGTAGTAGAAGCTGCTGCCACTGGTGTAGCTAGAGGCACCGATGTAGTGGGAGCAAGTGTTGGCGAAGACGCCCAGCTAGCGGCCCGTAGCAGAGGCATGATGCAGAGTCGAGCCACACTATGAAGACGTGTCTTCTTAGTGCAAACAGCGGTGAGAGCCTCTAGCACGGATGAACGCAGCTGACGAGTCAGTAGGTGAGCACAGACAAACTCAAACTTTGACCGAAGACGTGTCAATAACTCGTAGAGGCGGTGAGTTTCTAAGTGAACACGTTGACACACACAGTAGGGACAGGTTCGACCCAGAGAATCAAGCTGACACCATAGCTCAGACATTTGCTGGTAGAAGTCGTCCAAAGTGGCATCAACCTACTGAATAGAGTGCATTTGGTGCACGACCAAAAGATACATAACATCACTCGTCGGCTTGTAGTGGGCACGAAGGTGCTCCCACATCAGCTGAGATGTCGGTAACTCCACCACATCCATGTAGATAGCCACAGTCATGCTACCCACTAGGATGGTAGAAGAACGAGCCTCGTCGTCTTGTTACCACTCATAGGGTGAACCTGAGCCTAGTACACCTCTATGGTCTCCTCAAAGGTAGTGATCACAGCCTTTTAGGTTGCCTCATTAGTAGTTACGAGGATCTGAGGGGCGGTCGGCAGCGAAGGGCAAGGCGGACAAGGCCTATCGCTAGTAAGATGCCCTAGAGGCGCTGGCTCCTCATGTGGATCCAGATGTGCACGGCCACTCGTGGTAGTTCATCTCGTCAAAGATGACATTCAAAACAGGGACAACAACAGAGTCTCTAGGGGTGGCCATCATGAGTGGAAGAAGCTGGGGCAGTAGGAGCAGCAGTATCGGAGAGATGCTCTTTGTTGACGATGTGGTCCGGGCAATGGCGGTGTAGCCCGGACATTGGCAGTGGGCCGAACAGCGATGATAGCCTGACTAGATAACGGCACAACCTGAGGGACGACAGCTGCGTGGGCTGGGCAGTGGTCCAACCTGGAGGGGCAATGATGGCCTGGGCTAGGCGGCGGCGGCCTAACCTAGGCGGCGTTGACTCGAGGCGGGCGAAAACAGGGCAACGGTGGTGTGAGTCGAGCGACGACAACCCAATTTGAGCGATGGGATCCGGGTTGTGGCGGCATGAATCAAAGCAAGATCGGCAAGGGGCAGAAGCTTGGTGGTGGCGGCCTGGCGGCAGCGGCAACAACAGACTAGGGTTTGGGTTGGTGGGAAACCCTAACCCTAACCTAGGTTGATATCATGTTGAAATGGACTTGTTGCCTATTTCCAATGGGCCAAGGGCCAAATATACAAGGTACAATAAGCGAAGAGCATCCTATACAATACATGTTTAATCGTGCACGGTTGCCTTTTGAAGAAGGGTTTTTCTTTTATGAGATTTCTATATGGTAAAGGATCACTAGTTAAAAGTTAGAATTTTTGACTTGAAAGTTAAAATCTTCAATTTGGAAGTTTAAAATTCACGTTGAAAGTTCAAATTTTTTAGTTAAAAGTTTAAAAGCTTGAGAAATTTCACTAAAGGAAGTGCAAATACTTGAATTGGTAAGTTTGAAAGTAGGAAATTTTGAGTTGAAAATTGGAAACAAGATGAAAGTTTGAATCTTCAAGCAAAACGTTTCAAATTTGTCTTGAAAGTTTTAATTTTAAAGCTAAAAGTTGAATTTTTGAGTTGAAAGTATCACTAGTTAGATAATGTTAACTAGTAAATGTTCACTAACACTCTTTGTTTTCGGCTTTTCAGGCTGTACTTGATTTTTGCTTCTTCCATCCATCACGATTTATTTAACTAATAACCCACATCACAAAATAACTGGTTTCGGACCATCTCGAAGATGTACAGCTGGGCGTTTGATTCGCTCGTCATTTGCAAGTCCCTCGCACCTTGTCGGCACAAATGAAATGAGAACCGTGCCATCGTGCGTCGAATCGAATAAGAAACAAACCCATATCCAAATACATATGCATGTTAATGGCAAAACTCGTAGGACAAAGGAGAACAACACCATCCAAAGAAACCAGACCCGTATCCAAATACATCTTCATAGTTGAAATTGAAGAACAAATTCTTCATAGTTGAAATTGATGAACAAATTGCGAACAACATGACCCAAATAGAAGAAACCGTACACTATCCAAATCGAAGCTGGGTGCTGGGGCAGGGCACCGTCGTGGTCAGCTGGGCGATGGAAATGTAGAATACTCTCTTCTTTTTAGATTATAGTTATATTTACCTTGAATAAACAAGTAGAATAATTTTACCATAGTCAGCGGATTATCGGTATAGCTTTTTTGAAGCGACTTATCGACATTCAATTTATTAGCATAAACGCTTACTCTAAAAACAAAAACCATCAATCATAACCATAAACTATCAGCTACTTGAAAAGAATATACCAATAGAAGTGCATGTGATCTAATAACATTACATTTTGTAGTGCTTTTTTACGTACGGTGGACTTTGGACTTTGAGTAGTTAGTTTGCACCTCTATGTTTAGTTTGGACTTTGAGTAGTTAGTTTACACCTCTATGTTTAGTTTAGCATGCAGCCGGTGCTCCCCGAGCCTGTCCAGATCTGTCCAGATCTACTGGGCCACTATATACAGGGCCGATAAAGGGCATATTTTTTTCGACTTCTAAAAGCTATTATTTGGCTTTTCTACATTAACTAGATTTTAAACAGATTATCTTTTTAAGATAGAATCTACTAGTTAATTATAGTATATACTGTACTGATTTTATTTATATAGACAAAAACCGCATATGAATTTTTGTTACTCTGTAATCTCTCGCACGAATAGCCTAAAAGCCACAAGCCACAGCTAAAAATCATAAGCTCTAGCTAAAAAGAACATGCCCTGCGTGTCCCAGTCAAGAGATTCTATAGGATTAATTAACGGGCTAAGATGTCAAGAGGTTCCATAGGATTGATTAACGGGCTAAGATATACGTACTCCTCTGATCAAGTAAAGAGATGGGTCCCTTCGACGTTCTTGACAGGAAAGCACACTGCAAACGGCTTTGGGAATATTAAAGCTCGAGCAGATCAGCATGCGTACAGGGAGGCATGGATGGATTCAAACCGGGCTTGTGGCACATGAGGTAAGTAGCCCCTCGATTCTTCTGGGAGTCCAACCGCTGCAAATCAAACCCCTCGCCCTAAACAGCACCGGTTTTGGCTGACAATTCCAAGGCTTTGGCTGCACCCGAGATGGCAGACCATGATTGGTTATCACAGTTCACAAGAATCTGATGTGAGAACGAATTGCATGAGCATTACGCTAGCATCATCTGTACAATAGCTAAATCTAGACCTTTCGAGTCACGTTACAAGCAACCTGGAAGCTCTGGCAGAGAATACACGCACTGGTACCAAAATTTGACGAGTTTAAGCTCCCACATAACAAGTGTCGCCTTCAAAACAAGATTGAAAAATAATTGCACGCATTTTTTAGATGTTACTTCGCAGTATCAGATATCCATTGATTGAGAGGTCGAACAAGCATTCTTCTTCCTTTTCTTGTCCTTCCTAGATTTCTTCCCATGTTTCGCAGTCTCATTGTCCTTCACAGCTGAAGGTGGCTGCGTTGATACGAGGTGCTGATGAATTGCAACGAATGGGTCAAGCTGGAACTGAGGACTGTTCAATACAGCGTTCAGTTGAGCAGACTCCCGTTGCCTGAAAAACGGAGCAGCTATCAAGACCACCGATGGAAAAGGCAACGAACGCAAGCAAGGAAGCAAATGTAGAGAGAGGATTACACTAGAGCCTGCTTTGATTTGCAGTTCAGTTTTGCTTCAGTCTGCTGCTTCGACGCAGCCGTTTCTGGAAGGAACTCAGAAAGCGCTGAGAGATCATATGCTTTCAGTTTCTTCTGGCGGCTCCTCTGTTTCTTTTTCTGCAGAATAAGAAAATTCAAATGAATCACAGAGCATGAATCTTAAAATGATGAGAACTGCATGCAAACTTCTGTATTGGATCAATTGCAAATGCATATAGGGGACCCAACAGCAACAAAAACAAGACAAACAGCCAGTAGAGGAAGGCTACTTTGGAAAAGAAAAGGGCCTCCTTTCGACACCTACAAATACATTTTCTTAATACATTTGGAAGCCTATGATTAGATAAATACATCAAACGTAAAGAATCAGAGTAAATTTTCAGTTCCTATCTAGAATACATGAAAGAAGCCAAGATTGTAAATATCAGTTTGTAGATAAGGTGTGTTATTTTTCCTTGGTGTTTACAGATAGGCAAGCATTTGGATGACATTGGAATACTGCTCCACTGCGGCAAATATTCAGCATACCATGAACACACAGGATGGCATGGACCTACCAGATAGTGAGGGGCTGGGGGCATCAGATTCACCGAATATATACCAATAAGCTTTTTGGAGGTAATTTAGTAGTGTTGACAAAACTTAAAAAATCAAACCATTTTTTGATGTTACATCCCAAATAACTCATATAGCCAAAAAAAGCAGCAGCAGCAGTAGCAGAAATTGTCGAAAATATTTCCACATGCAACCTGATGTGGAAATTCATGTATCTGTCTAGTCTGTTAAATACTATCAAACAAGCTAGATGGATGTAGATAATTTTGTGTTGGTTTGCGAATCCATCTAGCTTGGCTTGGTTTGTGGCCTGGCTCAGTTTATAGCTTTGCTTGTGGCTTGGCTTGGATGTTTCTTGACTAATGAGCAATGACACATGATAGCTTGTACCTTATGTCAGAATGACAAACGGTGGTGCAGGACTGCAGGTTGCTATTAGTGGCTTATGCTAGAGTACTGTTCAACTTGAGCCAACATACTCTAAACTCTGCATCTGTGATGTGGTTGAACTCAAGCAAACTAGACTAGTTATGATTTCACATGTGGAGGACACCAAAATACCACAAGTTCTCATTTGCAGCACAAACAAAACGGGGAATTATGTGAGTAATTTCGATGGATTCCCTATTATTTTGATAGCAAAATTAATGCATAAATAAGGGAGGACAGTATGCTTCAGATTATTCACAGATGGAGTAAACAGATATAGAGAAGCGCTTTCTATCCTTCTTTTAAGATTTCTTGATTGAATCTCCTTAGCTAGGTATTCACCTTAGCCCTTCACCTTATTGGAGATGGATGCTAGGTTGCGGCCATCATGGCCATGTTAAAAATGGCGAAGAGCTCCTAGTTTGACTGGTGCTAGACTTCTAGGCTGCTAGCATGAACATATACCAGCACCAGGGTTGGAAAACATGCCAAGAACCAATGAGTTATAGCCATTTCCCAGATTTCTTGCAATGGCCTTAGCAAAAAAGTGCCCAAACACGCTGATTATGACAAGTTGCACTGGGTCAAGGCTCCTGATTCTTGAGCAATTAATTCTTAACCCAATCCCATTTCACGTTGTCCGATAAGAAAAAGATATTGTTTTGTCATATTGTCAGAACAGCTAGAATCAAACTTTACAACTTCCTGTTCCTTGTAGTTTCAACATAAACTAGAGTTCTTCAGCTCAAGTTCTAGACGGGTTGAAATGTGGAATTCAATCCTTCAAGAGGTAAATAGTACCCACATTATTTAGGAATCCAGTTCTGCATGAATTATATACGATAATATGACTGGTATCAACAGCGAAACCTTACTTCCTTCTTGGCTACAAATGTTACACGAAGGTCAGGTCAATTCAGCAACTGTCTGTGCCTGTTACAGTGTTACCAAATAATTCGTTGTGAAGCGTAACATGATCCTCCAGAATAGAGAAATGCAATAGATAACAGCGCTAACCAATCCTAACTTAATAAATGTGATTGTGAGTTAATAACCAGCATGCCCACTAGGTGTAGGAAGTCTTTCGAACAACTGTAACAGAAAGGACAGGATATAGTACTTGGCAGAACATATTGTTAAAAAATAGTCTCCTTTTTATTTTTGGCAAGATAGTATACAATAAGATTTTTTTAGATGGCACTAAACTAATAGTTAGGTTGTGTTCAATAAAAGGAAAACACAAATTCACAGCACAGAAAAGAACACTATGCTAACCCGCTGGGGAGCTTTAGAAGCACCTTACTGATAGTCTTTTTAGCATTTAGGGAGGTAACCACATCTTTCACTTCTGGAATGACAAAGAAAAAATCAATCAGTTATTCCGCAAATTATAGTCAAGAATTCAAGGTACAGAAATGGAAATAGCAAAATGCAGCAAAGACCCAACTTGAAATTTAAAAAAAAAACTAGAAAAGGCTACGACTGTGTGTAAAAAAAGATTTCTATTACCACGAAACACTGACATAGACATCACATGCCCACGCTCTTGCGCTTACCTGATCATAGGCACACACACAAAGATGATTTTTATAGTTCATGGATATGGTATTCACAGCTATTCAGGAAATCAAAGCATCATTTATCTTTTTTTGCAGAATTAGCAATCTCAGTGGAATAATCAGCTATCCTCAACAAAACGATTTAATAAGGACGAAAACACTCTTCTTTAAGAATAGCACAGAAATCATACGGTTACAAGCCAATATCATGCTCAGATTTTTCAAACTGTATCGCTCATCATTCAACAATGTGTCTACTTAATACATTAGATCAGACAGGTCGCAAATGATCAAAAGAACAATACAACCAAACCTTATCAAGCAGGAACATATAAAACAGCCATGGGCCTCGACAGGGAAGGAACACCTACTTGTGTAGAAGCTGAGCTTCTTCTCAAGCTTTTGCTTAGACTTCAGCTCCTGCTTCCTAGACCCAGTCCTGCAAGCACTTCAATTTTCAGCGACAAAAAACTTTCACGAGGACAGCACCAATCAAATCCATAAAACAAGGAACACTTTAGACAAACTACTCCACTCCACGAAAGGGTTCCCACGAATAACAGCTGATGCGAGCATCACAGCGAAAGCTACACGATCAGATCAGCAGCTCCCGCCATCCTTTTACTAATCATCCTCTTTCTAGTCAGCGATTACCACCGCTCACACTAAATTTTTTTATTATCACTACACGGATAGTAATAGATGAGGTTCTTTGGCACGAAAATGCATTAGCCAAGTAAAAAAATCCCAACGTACAAACACAAGAACCATTAATATCCTCCGTTCTTGATCTACATGCTGGTTTCTCCGATCATACATAAGTAGTACTGGTCGGGGAGGGCTGAGGGTGAGACGACCCTAAGCATTCTTCCTAATATGGTGGTGAATCAAACGACTAGGAAAGGAGAAGGAAGGAGGGAGGGAGAGAAGCGAACATTTCGGCACGGTGCGGAGAGGAGACGGCGGCGGGGCTAAACAAAATCTAGCGCGGGGACGGCGGGGAAGGGGCGAGAGGCGGTGGCGGCCGTGGGAGGGAGGAGGGCGGCGATACGCCGGTGGGCCTTGTCGGCGCTGGCTGTTCGTCAGCGTGGCGGCGGGTGGGTCGGGAGGAAAGCCGTGGCGGCGGTGAAGTTGCGGGCTGCGGGGTACGTGGGGGACGGTGGGGTTATAATTCTAGGGCTTGACACGAATCTTGATGACATTCAATGGTGTAAAATGCACTCTCTTTTTCCCACTTGTTATTAACTTCTTAACAGATAAGTATTTAGATTTGTCGCTTAAAGCTAAATAAATAGATTCATACATGCGATTTTTGTTAGGGACTGCTTGTATGACATAGTTGTCATAGGCACCAGTGTTGGATTTGTTCTTTTTTTTTTAGTATTTGAACACTTTACGTTTTTGCCTTTTGATAGGTTTACAAGCTTTGTTGATCGGGATTTCTAAACGCTAGTGACTAGTTTGTTACCCCAGTTTGCAAATAGCTACTACGGTGAGTACCGAAATACCGAAATACCTAACCGATTAATTTTGGTTTACTAGGATCGGTATTTAATATTTCTTTGGTAAATTCGGCAGCCAAGATGGGAAAACCGAATTCGGCGTCCTACCCGAACGGACTTAGGGTCTGTTCTTTTTTGCTGCGGCTTTTGGCTTTTGGCTGTGGCTTATAGCTTTTGGGCTGTTCATATGAGAGATTACATAGTAACTGAAACTTACGTGCGGTTTTTGCTGATATAAATGAAGTCGGTATAATATGTACTATAATTAACTAGTGGACCCCATCTTGAAAAAACACTCTGTTTAAAAGCTAGTTACTGTAGAAAAGCCAAAAGATGAAGCCAAAAGCTGAAAAAGAACAGCCCTTAGAAGGTGAAGAATCTAGACACGTTGCTACGAGTTAATATGAGTTTTTGTATTTAATAACACTTATTTTGTGGGATTAATATTTTCTAAGAGTTGGTGAAATAGGTAGGTTTTAAGATGACAAATGATTTTAGATGACTTCATGTGTTGATTGTCATCAAGTCAAGTAGACGATGCCACAGGCTTGTTTAAGAACCTGGACGTGAAGAAGAGATGTGTATCATAGGCTAGTGTTTATGTAGGACCGAAATGGCAACAGAGGGGGGGTGAATGGTGCCTTTTAAAATTAAAATCATCCCCTCAAGTACTCATACAATGAGAAAAGAACTCACTTTGAAGTCACGGATCGAGAAAGAAATCAAATCCAGTAAGGAAAAATGCAGAACATTAAAAAGGCGGTAATCTGCACTGATATGAGCCATAGTACCTCAGCGGAAGTACCATTTGTTGAAAATGCGGTAGTACCTTTGAGCGGTAGTACCTCTCGACCAGCGGTAGGCATGAGAAAATTTCCGAGCAAGGAGAGCCAATCGATCATCCGCAAGTCGCTCTAGCGATCATCGATTCGTCACGAGAGCGACAAGGAGAAACCGCAATCGAATCGAAGAGAGGCCCAAGAAGAAACGGGATCGGTGACCAAGGCCATCGACGTGACTTCGACCTCACGAGATGACGTCAATCTCGTGAGTCTTGAGGCGCGATACAGACGCATCAAGAGTCGAGGTCGAGAGGTCTGTCGTGTCTTTGATGGTGGTCACTTTTATTTCCCAAACACGCAGATCGAGTGCGGTGAGCATCGGCGGCGTTGTCCGAGTCGAGTGCGTGAGACCGACCGCTCGGAGGTTGCTCAAGATCTTGTGGAAACGCCAAAGCACTCATCAAGGACTCGCCAATGAGCATTTCAAACTTGTTGTAATCTCGCTTGAGGCGGTCTGTCTCACTATCTTAATCTGGTGGTGGCCTCATGATATGCATCGAGGTCTCCCGGATATCAAGCGAGCGAAAGATGAGAGATGCGGTCAAACTCACTCGACTCGGGCCACGAATAATGATGTTCCTTGCCTTAGCATTCGCCTCAACATCGACCATGTTCCGGTATTGATGTTCTCATCGGCGGGAACAACAAACCGGACCTTGACCTTGCGCCGGATGGCATACCCACGGGCACGGATGTATGTCTCCATTCGGCTCTTCCGGAAGGGTGTCGATGCCATCAGCAGGCGGCTTGGTCGAGTACTTGTCCGTCGCCATGGCTCTTGAGACCGGTTAAGATCTATAGATTAAAGCTAACCGGCTCGATACCAATTGTGGGACCGAAATGGCAGCGAGGGGTGAATGGTGCCTTTTAAAATTAAAATCCTCCTCAAGTACTCATACAGTGAAAAGAACTCACTTTGAAGTCACGGATCGAGAAAAGAAATCAAATCCAGAGTAAGGAAAAATCTGGTTGTTCTCGCGGAAGCGGTAGTCTGCATGATATGAGATAGTACCTCTGAGCGGAAGTACTGCTGCTGAAAATGCGGTAGTACCTTTGAGCGGTAGTACCTCTCGACGAGCGGTAGTACCGCACCAAAACAACAGCACAGAAAAAAGAAATCGAGAAATTCGCAAGATTCTCGGATTCTTGGCTTGGGAAACTTTGAGGATAGCAA
This sequence comes from Bonia amplexicaulis, assembly GCA_036346245.1. NCBI lineage: Eukaryota > Viridiplantae > Streptophyta > Magnoliopsida > Poales > Poaceae > Bonia > Bonia amplexicaulis. The sequence goes on along the minus strand of CM070741.1, from coordinate 23,768,326 downwards.
GGAAACACTTCCAGAAGGATGAGCCAAGAATCAATTTCAAGATTTCTCTAGAGAATCAAGAAATCAAGAGAGAATCAGATTTCTTGAACAGTTTTGGCAGGAGAGACCAAAAATCAAATTGCTCCCCAATCTTTGATCCTTTTGCTATGAAACTTTGAGGGTAACTAATAGATAGCCTCTGGACTCTAGATACCAAGTTTCATGCCATCTCACAAAGGGAATCAAAAACGACCTCAAAACCTAGACGAGAAAACAAGAACAAAGGGGCAGGAAATGAAAACTTGATCTCATTCATAAAAGCAGAGAGATACAAAGAACTACGTCCCCATACGCATGGACATTAGAACAAGGGATGGTTACAAGATTTCTCAACTCAACTCCACCCTCTCCCTTCTCTCAAATCCTCAAGAACACCAAGAACACCTCATGTTTCTTGGGAGGAACACACTCATGCAGAGACACTCCTTTTGCTAACACATTGCACGGATCATTACAACCACCGCAAACACCACTCCTTTTATCTCCAAGCTCACACACCAAAGGAGAAAATCAAGAAGTGTCATACATAACTCACTTTCCACCTCCCACACACATGAGGCAAGAAAGTCAACACAACCTTTTGGGGGGGGGGAAACCAGCCCCTCCACTCATGCTTGAGTCAATTCTCTAAATTGCCCCTCAAGCACCTTCCCGGAAGCTTCCGCGTCCGGTACCTCAACCGTATGGACCTTGACTCCTCCCTGAGTCTTGTCCCGGTCCACCTCGCTGTACACGATCGCACCTGGCATCTTGACCGTCTGGACCTCAACTCCTTCTTGAGCCTAGTCCCGATCCTCTCGCCGCTGCTCGTTGTGTCCATCACCGGTAGCTCCAGCTTTGGTTCCTCGTCTCCCTACCGCAACCACCTCGAGTTCACGTCGTCTTCGACACATCCCGACTGCTTCGACCTCAGTGCCACCTGCGCCTAGTCCGGTCCACCGTGTCTCGCCACGACACCGCCTCGATGTCCTGCAGTCAACACAGAAAAGAAACACATCAAATAGCACCGCTCGATATGATGGAATAAACATATGCCCTAATTACACAAACCACCCAAACCAAACTCAAATTTTATGCCCTCACTGTTCTGTCTGCGCACATGCGGTAGTACCGCCGGTTCCATCATGGTAGTACCGCCGACCGGTAATACTGCATGATTGAACTGCGGTAGTTCCGCTCAACCTGGGAGCAGCAGACCTGATCCAATTTCCAGAATTTTAGCACACTTGTCAATTACTCATCACCAACATGGGAGCACCTCTCACATGGTCTCTCAGTTTAAGAATCTGGACTTGAAGAAGAGATGTGCATTATAAACCATGCGCAAGTCAAGGTATAATGAGCATAGCCTAAGTTATATATTTTTAATCATTTTACTAGTCTCGACGTTTAGTTAGGAGATCGGATTGTTAGTATATGTTACCGTACTATTAAGAGAGATCGTGACTAATAGCTTAAGCAGATCATGTGTTAATAGCTCATTATGCTTACTCTATCTCTCGTTACCATGATGCTAGTATTTATAAATACGTTTTGCAAATAGTTGAGGCTCATGCATATCCTTGTCGCATATGACAAGAGTTTGCGAATGTGTTTTGTAAATAATCGATATCCATGCCCCTACTCCTTGTGGCAAGATTCAAAGGTTAGCAAATGAGTTTTTGACAACTTGTTGTGAACCATGTTTTAATCCTTGGTTGCATGGTACAATAAATTTGCAAATGTGGTTTGCAAATCATTGAAGTACATGCATGCTTGAATCTTGCTGGATATTTAAGGCTGGTCTGACAGCCATGTGTTGGCTGGTATGACCACTAGGTGCGGTCAAATCGTTGGTTAGATGCTGGTTGTTATTTTCCAAAAGGCATGTGTATTTGATCTCTGAAGTTTTGGTAAGACGATCTGACCGCCATGTACCAAGTGGTCTGACCGCTGGAAGTGGTCCAACCGGTTTTTTGCTGTTAGTTGCTTTTTTCCAGAAGAGTTGTTTTTGTGCTGCTCTCTGGAGTTTGTGGAGTGGTCCGACTGACCTCTGTGTGGGCGGTTTGATCGGTGGCTTCTGTAACAGCTAGTATTTCATCCGTTGCAGGGCAAGTCGATCTAACCGGCTATTAGTTGATGGTCAGACTAGTTTCGACTCCATAGTGCTGAATCTTGCTCTAAGACTACTTTCTTAGTGTAGAGTATAAATACCCTCTTGTGGTCAGTTGGACAAAGGTTACGTGCATTATTTTATTTCCTTGAGTTAAGATAAACTCTCTCACCTCTTGTGTATATGTGTTGCACTTAGTGAGATTGGAGAGGCAAATCTTTGTGCATGTGTTGCACTTGGTGGTAGATTGAGTATCCATCGAGCTTCGACGCTTGATTTGTTTAAGTGAGCGTCTCCGATTTATTAGTTTTGGAGGTTGTTGTCTTCTAGACGGCTTGGAGGAGTTGTGCTAGTAATCTCCTCAAAAAAAGCTTGTGAAAAGGCCTAGTTGTGTGAGTGGTTTTATGCTTGTCATCTCCGGAGTGGAAGAAGAACAACCCTGATGTGGCCAAGAGTGCCATTGTTACTTTGAGTTGTATATCAGCATTGCAATGTGGTGCTGTTTTGTATGAAGGAAAGGAGAAGCAAGCTTTGTCCAAGAGAGTGGAGAAGGAGGTCGGACAAGGGAGAAGGTTGGGTCCACGGCTTCTTTGGCTCTCCTAGAGGTTACCCTGGTTTGGGTGGTGTAACATCCCATTTTCAAAACTGGGTGCTAATGTAAGTTTGCAAGCTTATGTTAATGAAATCAAAAGACTTTTTTTTAGTTGGTTGTTCCTTTTTGAAAAGAAAACTTAAGAAGCACAAAAGTAATTAAACCAAAAGCCTTGTTTTATCTTCAAGGAAGTAAATCAAATTAATCTTTCAAAAGCTGGAATCCAAAGTGTACATCAAAAATTGGAGGAAAATATAAATATGTATATATATATAATAATACAAATAATAATAATAATAAATATTATATATATATATTAAACCACTGAATTTTTCTCGCTCATCTCCCTCCCGTCGATCCCTAGCCCCATCTCTTTCTTCTCCCTAGCGCGTCGCCTTTTCCCTTTCACACCGCGGCACCCCTCCTCCTCTCGCCCTTGCCGCTGTCGTCTTCTCCTCAACCACCGCTGCCGGCGTTATTATTGCGCGCCGACAACCGCCCTTGCCGCCGGTGGTCCGGCCCGACCGCACGTCCTCGCGCCGTCTGTCATTGCCGTGCCGTGGGCGGCAATGCAGGCCGGTCGCGTCTTCGGTCACCTCCCATGCGTCCCGATTGCTTGACTTGCGCCCGTAGTGCACCATCTCCCCACTCAAGAACCGCCGTGGTACTTCTCTGCCGCCCCTCGTGCAAGTCACGTCGCCGCCGCGGTCACGGGCAAAGCGAGTCTCGCCTTCAATGGCGCTAACCATTCCGGATCGCCTCACGTGATGTGGCCGCATGCGATGATGCCACCCGCACACTGGCGCCATGCCGCTCGCCTTAGCGTCTTCTCCTTTTCCCGGCTTCTATAAAAGGGCGCCGAGACTCACCGCATCGCCCCACCACCACTCTGCCAACACTCCCCCTTTCACCGCCTCCTCTGCCGTGAACGCTCCTCCGGCAATCCCCGCCGCCAACGCCACCTGATCGACATCAGGACCCATTGGGCCTCTCCCCGAGCTCGTCACTACTCCCTCTTTCTCCTCCCCCGCCTAATCAGCTTCTTTTCCCCTACAGGTGGCCGGCGGGCTCTTTCTTCGTCAACTCCGGCGCCGGACTTCCTCGGTGAACCGTCGCACCCCGGGCCGATTCCTCGCACCTGGGGCACCGCCCGGACGCCACGAACTCCGTCCCCACCTCGCCGGACCCCGCCACCCTCCCCAGCAAGCCGTCGTCGTCTTCATCCTTGCCGCCAAGCTCCACCTCGACCTCGACTAGCGCTCTAGGTGAGACCACGAGGCTCAGACGCCACCCCGAGGAATTGAACCTCATCGACCGAGCCGCCATCGCCCTTCTTCCCTCGCCTCGGGCCGCTACATCGTCGCCGGCCGCCACCCGACAAGGACCGACCGATTGCTCCTCCTCGAGGTGCACGCAGGTCAGGTGAGCCCATTTGGCCGACAGGTCGCCATCGGCCCTCGCCCATCACTCACGGACGGACCGAAGGAGTTAAACGAAGAAGATTAAATGATTAATGACTGTGCTAAGCCGACCGTTAACAGATAATGATGCATTTAATTACGGGCCCACCGGTCAGCGAAACTCTCTCTCCCCTTTTTATTTTCTGGATTTTCAGGATTTTAAAACTTTGGAGGACCATAACTTGTTAACCCTAATTCCAAATTTAATGAAACCAATTTCTAAAATTTTCTAAAATCATGATCTATCTAGTAAAACTGGTTGGGCTCAATTTGGAGTTCGTTTGAATTTTGCTTTATTTTATTTGGTATTTATTTGCTTTTGCTCGTTTGTGCTATTTTCCGGTACGATCTTCCGAGTAGAGTTCGAAGAAGTGGACGAGCCCTCGCTTGAAGTAGCACAAGATCCCCAAGCTCTCGATCCCGGCGAGTCAATACTTTGATCATTTTGCGCCTATATTTCATGTGAAACTATGTTCATTTAAATTATAAAACACGCATGCTTTACTTTATCATAAGCGTATGTCACTCTTAAGGTAGCTAATAACCTCATTTACCCCATAATAACATACCCACCAGTAACATTTGAACTCCCATGATCATTGTCGCCTAGATATAATCTATAACTAAGGTAGATATAAGTCTTATTACTGCCATGCTAGTATTGTAGCAATCCAGGGCCTCAGTAGCCCTGATAATCATTCTTTAAATCTTGGAAAACTAGTTGGGACAGTCATGGGGTGTACGTGGCTGATTATTTATGATAATTTGTGTTATGCTTCTCAAAACCCTAAAATCTGCAAACCTATTTGGGCGGGAGGTAGGAATGGTAGGTGTGGATGTAACACAGGGGTTATGGAATGAACCGCCTAGACAAATTAAGGACTTAATCTTGTGTAGACCCTCCGTGTATAACAATACAACCACAAACTGGCATATTGTAGGCTTGGCTAAATAATTTACTGAACACCCTAGTCATTTTCACGGAGAAAGTGTGTAGGTGGGTAATAAAAGCCCCACTTGGAACGGGACATTGGATGTAGGTGACGTTGCCTAGGGTAGCGTATGTGGAGAGTGGAGTCCGACTGCGCTAACCTATGGTAGACATCCCGCACAACCTATGGAAGTAACCCCATAGGAGTGATATGCTAGAGTGCGAGGTATTGTAAAGGCCTCGTGATATTTTCTCGATCTGCATGTCTAAGGCATCATGTAGAACTATCGAGACGATTATCTCTTGTGGGTAAAGATGTACAGTCTCTACAGAGTACACACAACTATTCGAATAGACGTGCCCATGATCAAGGCGAACATGGAAATCTTCCTCGAGTTAGTTCTATTTCAAAATGTGGGGATGAAAATCTGTTAGGTGGATGTAACCTGACTTTGGTAAATTTTCTGAGGGATGTACTCCAGTGTTGGTATTAGGGTGGATGTAACATTCTTAGTAAAAGTAAGCATGTGTGGATGGAACCGACCTCATTATAAATTATTGCACACTTTTAAATTATCAAATCATGAGTCCTTGAAAAAAAATGCTAGGTCATAGGAACTTTTATGTTATGATATTTCCAAGAACCGCTTAAAGCAAATAAAAGAACCCAAGCCATCCTTGTTTAGCCTTGCATCTAAATTTATATGCATTCTGTGTGTTGGCTCGCGGAGCATAGTTGTTTGTGCTCACCTCGCTCTTAACCCCCCATTCAGAAACTGAGAACCAAGTGCACTATGCCTATCATGGGGATCAGGATGCCGAAGGCAATGAAGATGGTGGATATTAGAATAGGCTCCGGTAGTCTTGCCTCTCGCCTCAGTCCGGTTGACCAGGCTAGTTTTGGTGGGTGCATCCGTTATTAGTCAGGTGCCTGATTAATAGCAGGGGTACCCAAGTCGACCCAGTCGCTTGCCTGTGGCGAGTTGTGCCCCTACGCTTATGTACGCTTCCGTTTCCGCTCTTTATGTATTGTAAGACATTTGGCCTGATGGCCCTACTATAACCTCGACCCGACGTGGTCTATTTGAACTCTGGTATTGTAATGTATGGTTCGTTATGTATGAAATGATGCAGCATTGTATCTGTGAGCATTATCTACTGATCCAGGGAATAATGCAGTGTTATCACAGAGGATTCCAGGTTATAAACTTGGGGTCCGACAGGTGGCACATGAGGTGGTCTTGGTTGCGGCCAAGCACCATGGCTCCGGGGGTGCTCGAGGCTAGTTATGGCTCGTTGGTCCACTTCTACTTGGATTCTTCCTTGGGACGGTCCAATTCTTATCCCCCATATTTCTATTATGCACTTACGAATTAGCCTCTATTTTTGCTTTGCTTCTACTTTCTACCATGCGTGGTGTTGGGAGAACCTATGGGCGTTGACGTCTCTGGACTTGGCTAAGGGGTTTGCATTAGGGAGCACACACTCCTTGTCCAAGAGCGCACGAAGGGTCCTATAGGTTTGCCGTTGGTTGTGTGGTCGCTATGCTGGCCATGGTAAGACAGTTTCCTCCTCCTTGGCTGCCTTGCTTGATCAGTTGTGCTAGTGGGGGAGTGTGTGCGTCGTGCTGGCGTGTGCTGTGCAGTGTGGGCATGTGCTTTGTGTTGTCTGAGATGGTAAACTGAAAGAAGCTCAAGGGGTTTGAAAGGGAAAAGTGGGCCTACTTGCTATCGGGTTGAGAAAGGCAATGAAAATGGTGACAGTCGTTGTGTGGTCCTCATGTGCTTGGTGATGCGGCTGGCTTCCTCTTGTCGCTGTGGTGGTTGACGGCCTACTGTCCCTTGTTGCCATGGTCGGCCCACGATGTGTTCCCAATTCTCGCTCCTCTCCTTTGTCTTCCTCAACCTTCCTAGCTCCTCCCTCTGTTTCTCGCTTCCTCCCATTCTATCTGTGTGTGGTTCAGTGGTGGTGGTGGCTATATTTTTTGGGCTCTCGCTGCTAGTCAAGTGGTGCAATGGAGGGCTAGGGCTGGCTTCCTTTGGTGTCTCTCTCTCTCTCTCTTGGTTGTGAATTGGAATGAAGTGGGCATTATGAGTGAGGATGTTGAGGCTGGCTTAAGAGGGAGAAGGTATTCGGCCTCCTCTCTTCGATCTGTGCATGGCAAATTTGCCCTTACCTTATCCACGGCTCTCTCTTAGTTCCTTTGTTTGGCCTATGGATTGTTGGTCCGAAGTGTTGGTTTACTACTATGCTTTGGATTTTCTATGGCAGAGGTAAGTCAATAAAAACGTGGGCGTTGGATTTTCTAACTTGGGATGATAAGATCCACTTATGGTGAGAGGCGCTAACTGGCTCGAGCGGTCTAGGAACCTCGATGAGTACCACTCGAATTGACTTTCTATTGTCGAAGGGTTCTGACGGCGATGTTCTTTATTTCTTTTTATTCTCCCTTGGATTATTCTTTTTATTCGCTCTCTGATCGTGAAAGAAAATGGTGGGATAGGGGATTTTGGTTGGCCTTGGGAGGGTTCTATTTGCTGAGCAATACATGGAAAGGACAATGCAAGACAACAACATAATGCGATTTATTTAATCTTGTTTCAATGTAATTTTTGGCCATATAATTATTCATGTTTTCAAACTTGTATGAGATTTTTGTAAATAATCACATGTTGTCATAAGGTTTTATTTTACTTAGAGATGCCCATCTTACTATCTTGGAACTGTTTCTTGTAATCCACAGTGTTGTAATTACCTTAATAATCCCTAATTTTCGGCTTATCTAGGTTGGTTGCACTGTTTTAAGGTAGTTAGAATTTAGGGTTCTTTCAATATGGTACAGGAAACCTGCACATGTGAGTGTGACGCCAAGTCATGGCAGCCTTGAAAACTGCCACGGGCTTCCCCCATGCTCCGGTTCGTAGGCTTTAATGTCTTATCGGCATCAAAGTGAAGAACAATTGGGCCGATGTACAATTCTTGGGCTTGATCTAGCTACATCTAGTAGTGCCATTTCAGTCCATTTCTCTATTCGTACAAACAGCTGGTACCGGTCTGCCTGCAGCTTAGGATTCTCCTGAAAAGCATGGTCAAAATTTTTTAATCATGAGTTCTTCCCAAGATTATCTGGGCATACATAGGATGACCCACTGAATTAACTTATAAGCTAGCTGCAGAGGACTGTGATTAATTATGTGGAGTGTTCACCAAAGGTGAGACACACTGCCACACATGCATGGCATACCCATGGCCTGCAGTACCTTTCCGGCCCTTTTGCTCGCAAGTTAATTACTGAAAAGCAAACTAAAGACCTTGGCAGCAATTGAATTCTGCTTCTCTGTGGATTATCCAAAGCTCAGAAACTAGTTATTTTACTGCAACTAACAAATTAAATGAAATTTGACAACTTTTGCTAATTGTCAAAAGCTAATAAACTAAAAGCAATCAAGCAGTGAAAGGATCCTTGGATCAAAATTAAAACGGTTTTGCTATACGACAATTTTTACTTAGTACGAAATTCCTCGCACCAAAATTGCTGATAATTCCTTCCCCAAAGTTGGAGGAAGAGCCCACGAGGGCGATCAGTGGCTCTTGCGACTAACAGGAGGCATGGGTTTAAACGGAGGCCGGGGGGGGTCAAAGCACCCCTATTGATCGAGAAGGAGGGTGGGGAGTTGGGGAGGTGTGAGGACCGGGCAAGAGCACCACCGATCCGAGAGGAGAGGAGGCAGTTATGGAGGCTCGTATGAATTAGAGGGAACATAGTGCTAAATTGGGAGGAAGCGGGCACGGTTAAGATGGAGATGTTCCCATCCTCGCTCCTCTCCTTTGTCTTCCTCAACCTTCCTAGCTCCTCCTCTCTTTCTTCGCTTCCTCCCATTCTATCTGTGTGTGGTTCAGTGGTGGTGGTGGCTATATTTTTTGGGCTCTCGCTGCTAGTCAAGTGGTGCAATGGAGGGCTAGGACTGGCTTCCTTTGGTGCGGCCTTGGGGCTCTCTCTCTCTCTTGGTTATGAATTGGAATGAAGTGGGCATTATGAGTGAGGATGTTGAGGTTGGCTTAAGAGGGAGAAGGTATTCACCTGCCTCTCTCTCTTCAGTCCTGTGCATGGCAAATTTGCCCTTACCTTATCCCTGGCTCTCTCTTAGTTCACTGTTTGGCCTATGGACTGTTGGTCCGAAGTGTTGGTTTACTACTATGCTTTGGATTTTCTATGGCAGAGGTAAGTCAATAAAAACGTGGGCGTTGGATTTTCTAACTGCCGGATGATAAGATCCACTTATGGTGAGAGGCGCTAACTGGCTCGAGCGGTCTAGGAACCTCGATGAGTACCACTCGAATTGACTTTCTATTGTCGAAGGGTTCTGACGGCGATGTTCTTTATTTCTTTTTATTCTCCCTTGGATTATTCTTTTTATTCGCTCTCTGATTGTGAAAGAAAATGGTGGGATAGGGGATTTTGGTTGGCCTTGGGAGGGTTCTTTTTGCTGAGCAATACATGGAAAGGACAATGCAAGACAACAACATAATGCGATTTATTTAATCTTGTTTCAATGTAATTTTTGGCCATATAATTATTCATGTTTTCAAACTTGTATGAGATTTTTGTAAATAATCACATGTTGTCATAAGATTTTATTTTACTTAGAGATGCCCATCTTACTATCTTGGAACTGTTTCTTGTAATCCACAGTGTTGTAATTACCTTAATAATCCCTAATTTTTGGCTTATCTAGGTTGGTTGCACTGTTTTAAGGTAGTTAGAATTTAGGGTTCTTTCAATATGGTACAGGAAACCTGCACATGTGAGTGTGATGCCAAGTCATGGCAACCTTGAAAACTGCCATGGGCTTCCCCCATGCGCCGGTTCGTAGGCTTTGATGTCTTATCGGCATCAAAGCGAAGAACAATTGGGCCGATGTACAAATCTTGGGCTTGATCTAGCTATATACATCTAGTAGTGCCATTTCAGTCCATTTCTCTATTCGTACAAACAGCTGGTACCGGTCTGCCTGCAGCTTAGGATTCTCCTGAAAAGCATGGTCAAAATTTTTTAATCATGAGTTCTTCCCAAGATTATCTGGGCATACATAGGATGACCCACTGAATTAACTTATAAGCTAGCTGCAGAGGACTGTGATTAATTATGTGGAGTGTTCACCAAAGGTGAGACACACTGCCACACATGCATGGCATACCCATGGCCTGCAGTACCTTTCCGGCCCTTTTGCTCGCAAGTTAATTACTGAAAAGCAAACCATATCTACTTCGCGTAATTAAATTCCTCTCGTAACTACTTGTGCGATGTGCATGTTGTGTATATTGCGCGCAAACACGATCCTCCAAACTGACATCTGTTATTATTTTGTCCCAAATGGTTTTCGTTAAGAGCAGTGGAGTACATTGGAAACATAGTTTATGGTTATATATATGATCGACATTGCAGTGTTAATTAAGAAGAAATATGAATTACTATGGCCGTTTATAGGCATGCAATACTCTCTGTGAACTTTGAAAGCGCGCATGAGCTCAACAGTATGTTGGCCCAAAAGTCAAAATTAACTCATTGATTTAAACCTGTTAGTTGAAACATAAGGACAAGTATATAGGCTAGTCAACTAAATCTGCATTTGGCCAATTAGTGAATGCAACCTTGTTTTCTTTTTTTCCTTTTGCGAGGAAATGGCTCAATCTTAACAAATTTGGCGTGTGGTTGTTTGGTTGAATGCCAATTAGGCCTGGAGACGAGCCTAGCCGCCTAAGCCAGGCTCGGCCGAGCTCTTCTGAAGCTACAACTCGACTCGGCTCGACTCATTCAAAAAATGAACTAAAAGCTCAGTTCGGCTTGGTTTGTTTCCTTGTTCGAGTCAGCTTGAATCAGCTCGCAAACCGCACGAGTTGTGACCACGGCCAATTGGAAAAATGCTGTTTTTTTTCTCCATGATGGATTATCATTGCATCAGTTTTTTCTTGCTCCATTTATTCAACAAGACACACCTAAACATCTGAAATGAGCATGTGTAGTAACCAACCTCCTTGCTCAAATTTGTCTAAGCTGATACACAAAAGGTGCAATAAGCAGTGAAGCATCCATGGATCATTAAGCAAGCATGCACGCAAATGCAGCTCGAAAAAAAAACAGAACACAGTCTTCAGACTTAAGGTAGGAGATGGGGCTTTGTGGCGCAGCGCCATGCTGAGTCATGGGCCTCCCTGGGCCGGCAGCCACACGAGCCTAATGAGCCGTATGAGCGGCTCACGAGCAGATCGAAACTCGGCTCGTTTTTCTTACAAACTGAACACTAGGCATGACTCACTCAAATACTGACGAGCCGAGCTGGCTCGTAAGTTTCGAGCTATTTTTTTAACCCTAATACCAATGTATGTACACCCCATGTGTTTTGTGGGTTATTGTTTGTTAATGCTTTTTTGAGAGAGTACAAGGAGAACGTAGACGCTCAACACACACCGCACTCACGAGAAAAAAATTGATAAGATCAATTTTTTACATAAAAATAAATCATTTTCAGTTTTCATTTTTAATTCAAGAACAATAATTAAGGTACTCCTTAGCCTGTAAGCTATACTCGATCCGAGCCTAAAAGCCTAGGAGAAATATACTAATGCTTTAATAAAAAACTAGCATAACTCAATCTAAAACTCAAATTAGATTTAAGACTCAACTTAACTTATTTGATATGACATAAATCATAAGAGGATCACTAGAGCAAAACTAGTCACAAAATCCAACAAAATATGATTTAATTCAAGTTTCTCACACTTAAGAGAGCTAGCATGGCAAAGCTAAGTCATATATACAAAAACTTGATCTATCAAACTAGCATAAGACATGGTAAAATGTAAAGTAAGATATCATGTCACACAAGGTTAATAGTCAAAGCTCTTGTAATATTTTACAATGCAAATTGCTGAAATTAAATATGTATTATGATACAATAGATAAAAAAGAGACAAACTTCCCCTCAAAACAGGTCAAAAAAAACTAATAACCCTCAACTCTCCCCGTAAAAAAGCAAAACGAGAATAATCAAGAGTCTTAGTGAAAATATCTGCAACTTAATGCTTTTACTGTATAAAGTGAAATACAAAATCACATTTTTCTACGTAATCTCTAAAAAAATTGTATTTAATGTTTATATATTTGGTATAGAGTATTGCACTAAGTTTTTAGTAATGTAACGTGTGTATATCCTTTAGTTTGAGCAAATCCAATATTTTTTTTGTTGTCTAGGCATCTGTCAACTAATTTTCTACAAAGTATCGCCTAAAATTTGGGCCATTCGACAGCTTTGAAATTCACGCAATCAAAATAAGACCTTTGAAATCTATGCGTGGTTGGATACCTGATGAACCTACGGAACCTAGCTAGCCAGAACAGGAATGTCGCGACATGATCGATGGTAATGCTAAAGACTCGACTTTTTTTTTGCTGATTTTTAGCAAATACCTTTTTTTTGTACGGGAAACAAATCTCGGTTGGTTTATACATCAGAAAGCAAAACTAATAATGTGTTTAATTGGGCCCTCCCCTGAAGGCATGAATTATTAGTGAAGCAAGCCTGCCTACGTAGCACGCAAGATAGCTAGCTGCTAGTACTATGCATATATCTTTCTATCTACGGTTTTATATATATATATATATATATATATATATATATATATATATATATTGACCATTATTATGGTGAGCGCCCTTCACGTGCCGGCACTGCTTAATCATGCATGCATGCACCCACGGACCCACCATAGCATGCATGAAATGTTTACAGTGGTGATCATTTGGGCATATTTTTAGTGGCTTGTGGCTGAAAAGCACTGTAGCTAGCTGAAAAAACACTATAGCTGACAGAGGCTTATTTAATATAATTAAATTTAAAAAAAGTTAAAAAAATATAAAAAATATGTTATCCCATTACGTATAGTACAAACAAATACGAGAAAAAAAAAGAACCGGCAAAAAAACTCAAAAAAAGCTAAAAGTTCAGAAAAAGACAAAATTTATGAATAGTAAAAAATAAGCCAGAAGCTGAAGCCGAAACGAGCGTGACCATACTAGCTCAAACTGACTAATTAATTGGAGTCGTTCATCGTGCATGTGTTTGCATGCAACTCTGCTTGCAGATCTCTGAATGCCCTTGTTTTACTATAGGTAAAAAAAATATTATCTCATCACGCTGAGGCGATATTTTTGGAATCGATCTGCCATGTCCACACCATCAGCTCCGCTTACACCTCCTCAGCTCTGTCGTGCACTCGATAGAGCTCTGTTGCTTTTTAGAGAATTTTAAGGTGATGAAATTTGTTTTTATTAGAGATTTTTTTAGAAGGTGTAAGGAGGAGTTGGATAAGATAAAATTGATAATAGAAATAATGTATACTATTATCATTGCTTGCATAAGATAGATACCATGTTTGAAGTTTTTGAAAGATGTATTGAATAAATAAAATCAGTTAATAGGCAGACATTCCAATGTTGAAAATTACTGCAAACAAGATCTTGGAAGCGTGCACGTACAATGCACATTTTGTGCAATATATACTGTACGAAATATATACGGCGAGCGTTGAACATAAAGCACAAATAAACCACAAAAAAATAAACCGCGGAATAATAAATAGATAAACATGATTAATAATCCTGCACTGAAACCTCTTCCGCTTATGTAGTTTAATCAGCTGCTACTTCTACAGTACAATCATCATAAAGTTACCAAGTAATTTGATTTCCATACCATTCCACAGTAAAAACCCTAAATAACTAAAAATCAGAATAAATTAAATAAAATTAACAATTGGATTTGTGTAGAACTCTAATAAAAACTGAAATTCCGGATAAAAATAAAATAAAATTAGAAATTTTATTTCATTCAAATTCTTAAATAAAATCCCTACGATTTTTCTACATTGCAGCATGTACAGCCCAATCTAATATTAGGAGCACACTCTTCCCTAAATGCAAGCAAAAGGTATGGTATTTTCCTTGAGCTATCTTTATCTCAAATAGATCTGGATTGCCTAAATTTTGCCACATAATTTCTGTGTGGATTCCTGTAATTATTGAAACACTTTACCTACACGTATGAACAATTCCGAGACTTTGGGGTAAATCTTCGAACAGTTTTAAATAAGATAGGTGTTCTATGATAAAATTGAACAAGCATTTTGAATATACACAAATAAGTTAAATGACTACATTATCGATTCAAAAATTGCGATAGATAATAACCTTCTAATTGTGTTGTAGCCAACAAATGTATATGATGCTTATTGGCCAAAATAGAAAACATATATAACTACAATGCAACCTCCTTCAAATTTCTCCAGCAGAGCTCTCACCTGCAATCATGGTTATACATATAGGCATGATAAATATCAAAACCTTGACAGAAGCGAAGTTCAATAAGTTATTTGCTATCAAAACCATTTCATCCCACTTTGTTAAGCTGATGGCAGGAATTTTAGCCCCCAGGCTTCATTCAAAAAAAAAAAAAACTATCAGAAGTAAAAAAAACATATATATGACTCATACGGTCCAACCTCTAACTTTAATTTTATTTAAACCAAATCCCATACAGAATTAAATTGAGAGAGTGCACATAGAATTGCCCAGAAGTGAGCAATGTTCATTTAAATGTATCCCTTTGGTCAGACAATTGTATATTCTGACATTCAGCGTGTAGCTGTAGGCATTGATCCAAAGCTACAGAACAAACTAGTTGAGTTTGTAGCTTGCGAACTAACAAATTAAATGAAATTTGACTATATCTATTTGCTAATTGCTACAAAAAGTCATAATAAACTTAAAAACAGCACAACTCCAAGCAGTGAAAGAGAGTCACTTGGATCAAAATTAAAAACGGTTTTGCTATTGCACAGTCGACTGAATTTTTTTTATCTCTTAGTCACCTGAAATTACACTCTCAGTCACCTAAAATTGCAGTGTACTAATTCACTTCCTCCTAAAGTTGGAGGAAGTAGCACCAGGCCGAAGGGGGCCGATCGAAGGTGGCGCATCTTGGCCAGATCTAGACAGGGGGAGGGGCATGGGTTTAAGAGAGGCGTGGAGGGAAACTGAGGTGGAGGGGGCCGGTCAAAGGCAGCGCACCCCTATTGGATCCAGAGAGAGGGAAGGGTTAGGGGGAGACAGAGTTGGGGGAGGTGGTGCTAGGCACCCGGGTCTAAGGCAGCACACCCCAGCTGGATCCAGAGAGGGAGAGGAGGCGGCTAGGTTGATGGGAGGGGGAGCTCGTGATGGAATTAGGAGGGGAGAGCATGAGTAAGCGATGAAATTGGGAGGAGAAGGGCGGGCACAAGCGAGGGGATTGAGAGATGGAGAGGACGCCAGGAGATGGGACCCTCTTGTCAATACTTTAATTTTGAGAGGGAAGAGGCAGATGAACCACCACCAAGGGGGAGTTGGGAGGGGCAGATGAACCATCAGCACCAACTTTCTCTTTTAAGTAGTAGATATATATGTGTGTGCACACACACACACATATGTATGTATGTATGTATGTATGTATGTATGTATGTATGTATGTATGTATGTATGTATGTATGTATGTATGTATGTATGTATGTATGTAGACACGCGAGAGAGATCATGTGAAGGTCTAGAATATCTTTGTAATGAAAAATTGGCACCTTGGTTTGGTTAAATTTGAATTTTAAAATAGTTTTAGAAAATTCAGATTTTAGATTATGCTGTCAAGTTTAGGCGATTTGACCGCCATGGGGTCGGCAGTTTGACTAGCAGATGGCCATCGGTCTAACAGCCATGACACGAGTGGTCAGACCGGCCATGGACTTTGAAAAATTGAACACCAAACATTTATGTTGATTTGTTTGGAGATGAGTTTGCACTTGATGCCACTAGAATTGAAAACTAGAGCTAAAACTAGATATAGTTTAACCAAAATCCTAGAGAAGGTGTTTTCTAGAGTTGTTAAGCGATCTGACCGATATAGGAAGTGTGGTCAGACCGGTGGGTGCAGCCAGAGAATAGTGAAATGGTTTTTGAGTTGGATGAGTATGTGCATAGCATGGGTACCGTTGGTTGGTTGTGTTTGTGTTGCACAATGCATCATTTTGACTAACGTGAGTCAAGTGCATGGAACTTACGCTCAAGATGGTTGCTTGGTCTTTGGATGTGCAGGTGGCTTCGAAAATGTTAGCGATTGATGGCAATGGACTAGGACTAGGATGGAAAGTTGAGGTCTAAGCAGTCATGTAAATTCGGGAGATGGTACATGGCTCAAGCAGGAAGCACATAGAAGATAAAGATTGTGAATAGACGAAATGGTGCATATGGCGCGCCAAGTGATGAGGTCGATGCACGTAGAGACGGTTCGGGGGAGACTAAATGCGTGAAGACATAATGGCTAGTCATTGGGAACTACAGGTTATGTGTCAAAGGTGAAGATGGAGTCAATGAAAGGTTCATGGAAGCTTCGTCGAGGGTATTTTAGTAGTTGGCCAAATACTAGGTTGGTACCTTGATCAAAACCATGGTGCGGAGAGGCACAAAGGAGAAGTGGTTTAGGGCAAGAGCTAGAATTGATAAGTGGATCAATCGCTAAAAAGTTAGTGGGTTGAGTCTTATAGATACTTGAAGAAGCATGCGTGAATGCGTAAAACCCATTTTAATGGGGTTAACAGGTTTCCTCAATAGGCTTACGGGTTGGACCCATTAGGGTTGCTACTACTTATTAAAGGGGAAGGGAGGAGGTGGTAGATCCCAGGATTCTAGAGTTAAGGTTTTTGTTCTATCACCTTGTCTCCTTCTATAGATATGAGAGAGAAAAATTAAGAAAGGAAAAAGTGGTGCTTTGGTTGCATCTTATAATCATCCATGAGTATGTAAACTTTATTCTTCACTAGAAATAGATCAAAGCTTTATATCAATCATGTTATTATTTGTATTCTTATTTTGTTTTACTTGTTCTTGAGCTAGATTTATGATTTCGTGTTTGTGGGAGTTCTAGCTTAATATTTTGCTTATATTACGTACCTTGATAGGACATATGAGAATATATCTAAAAGACCTTATGCCTTATATCCTCATGAGCAAGAGGTAATTTGAGTTTTAGGGCTTTTGGTGATTTGATTATCTTCAGTTTAGTGAACTCGAGATCAAGAACTTTGTGATTCTTTATTGGTTTAGGTTCCTAACGCATTAAACAAGTCTCATGCAAAATTTAGAAGTGTTGGATGAGATTTGAATAAGTTCTTGATATTTGAGTTTTGTCCCGAGAGGCTTTTAGCTCTAGGAACAAGAGACTAGCCTTAGACCTATGGTCAGACCAGCCTTCCCAGTCAGACTAGTCGTCGCGGTTAGGCTGGTCCATTCATAGCGGTCTGACTGGCATTGGGCTGAGAGGTGTCGATTTTGTTGGCTTAGATCTCTAGCTTTGTTTTAGTAAAGCATAGCTGGTGCAATCTAAACTTACTGATTCTCATAATTTCTTAAATGAAGATTTTGAATACCATTGAAGAAAAAGTTTAAACAATTATTTAACCCCTCTGATTGCTGGCATCGATCCTACACTCTCCGATACTGCAAAGTACATTCCCTGGTTGAGGAGATAAGCCAGCCATTTTTGGTGCATTGTCAGCATGCTTGCATATATATCCCTAGCTAGCTTATCTGTGAGCAAATAACAACTTAACAAAGGAGACATAGATACGTGGAAAAAGTTCACTTTTTGACCCTAAACTCTGGTCTTATTTTGATTTTCAACCTTTAACTATGAAATTGTCTGGCACACAATCTTGAACTATTAAAACCATTTACTTCACCCCCATCCCTCAATCCAGTAAAGTATTGATGACATGTGTCAGTGGTTTTCACATGTGGACTTTGATGTGTCAATGAATTGGCAAACCAAACATATAAAAATTTCTAATGCACTAGGGTCCACATGTCATTATCTCTTGTCTTATTGAGTAACTGGTGTCTTCTTACTCTCTCTCTCTTCTCTCTCATTGGAGCAAAGGAGGCGCCATGGGAGGCCATGGGTGAGCTCGGTAGTGGCAATGACAAGTGAAGGCGGCTGTGGGAGAGTGCCAAAATGGGTTGCAGAGGCTAGCCCAAGCTCAGGGGTGATGGCGGCATGACGCGCGGTGGCCTGTAGAGGCGCATAGCCATAGACGAAGACGACGGTAACATACTAGTATGGCAGCGATGGCTACATTAAACAAAACCCCACAGGTCCACTCGCTCATGGCTGCGTTGCCCATGCCTCCTCTCGCCACAATGCCCCTGCTCCATGTAGCAAGTTGTGCCACCCTAGGTTAGAAACTCCCCTTTCTACCTCACCTCTATAGCCACCCAAATACAAAGCTGCAGTAGCAGTCATCGTCTCCAGTGATCGATAATCCATGTGTAGTCGCCACTGAGCCCCTACCAATCCACTTCAAAATTCATCGCCATCCCGCCACATCCACCAAATTCCTCTTCCCTTCTTCGCAGCTAGCCGCCATAGAGCCTAGTGACACCACGCTAGTGTGCGCCCATATTCCACCATATGCATCTTGCTGCCCCCATCACATTCTTGGCCACAACACCCATGTCACCACCTTTGCTTGGGCCTCCTGTATCCATTCCAAGTATCGCCTTGTTGATTGGTCCTCGGTAGCTCACCGTCACCATGCAGCCCCGCTACACTGTCAACCTCGTTATCGTCAGCTCATCACCAGCTATCTCCAGCTTAGCCAAGGCAACCTTCAATCCACCCATGTCCAGGCACTGCTCATACACGCATTAGCCCAGCCTCCCTATCTCCGGAGCTCTTCACTGCCCATGTGAGGTGGTCACGCATGGGCGTCTAATCTAATATGTAACCATAGCAGTGGGGAGAGAGAAAGAAGATGAGGATGACATGGACGCACATGTGAATGCCATGTTAGCGAAATATGCACATGTGGATGCCAAAACTAATGCCACGTTAAACTAAACCACCATCATTTGGATCAGGGGATAAAGTAGACGATTTCATTTGTTTGAGATCTTAATTCGAACGGCTTTATAGTTCATGACTGTAAATTGAGCTAAGGACTGAGGACAGAATTGAAAAGTGGATTTTCCCCCTAACTATACCTGTATGGGTCCGACCAAAAGGCGCCACTCTTTGTGCGCACAAGAGCGTGATGGGGCCGCATGTGATGTGCACGTGTGACGGTGCGCAACTGTGGATGAATGGGACAACAAACCAACAAATAAACAGGTAAGTCACTCAACCTATTGAGTGGATACCGGAGATCATATCGAAAATGTTCCTTCTTTGTTTCTTGAATCCTGCTGTGGCTGTCTAGCTAGACCGATGAAATTAATGATCTGCTCCTCACTGAAACTAGCATCAATCTTACGTGCCTTCCCGGCATCGATCCATGCACCCATGGTCATTGCTAGCTAGGTCTGTTCGAGTTGTTCGACAAGCCGCTTGAACTCGGCTAGCTCATGGACAATTATCTATTAATTTGTTGCTCTTAGATCTATTTGTATTGGTTTATGTTTCTGACTTCTGTTAGAAAAAACTAAAAACCAATGTAAACATATGGCTTCTCAAAACGGCTTCTCCACTCCTCTCGCTACCGTCTCGCTCTAGAGATAAGACAGGGGTCATAGGTGCATCATGCATCCCATTCCTCTCGTCTTCGTCACTTGCACGTATCTCGTTCTTACTTTTTTTACTGTTCGCTCACTCCTTCTAAAAGCTACTTCTTTTAGCTATTACTATTTATTTTTAGCTATTTCGAAAAATCACATCTAAAAACCAGAGCAAAAACCAATACGAACAACCCTTAATTATTGATCAGGTACTATATAGCGTGCATGTGTGAGCTAGCCAGTACGTACTTATTTTGTTGAGGCCTAGCTCTAACCGGTTTAAAAGCATCCAATTTTTGGCTTTTAACTTCTAGAAGTCACTTGAAATACGTCAATTTTTTAATTTCATTTTTTCTGACTTTTTTGTTTTTTTTCTTTCTTATTTCTTTACATTGTATGTGATGATATAACATTATTTTTAAATTTTTTATTTTTAATTAAATGACATAGAAAAACTAATAGTCGATATAGTATAATTTTAATCGCTGTACTATAATTTTAATTAGAAGATAAAAGCTGACAGCCGGCTGGAGAGGCCCCTGACCCATACGGACAACGGTACTCTGATTTGTCATTCATATGTCCCTAGATCTACTTCATGTTCGCTACCAAGACAAGAGATCAGTGGATCAGTGTAATCAGATCTGAGTACGTACGTACGTGTTGCTTGTGAGATGCAACCTACTTTCAACCCTCTGATTGCTTTGCACATATAATTTTGTGGACGCTAATTTACCCCATCCGGTCATAAAAAATACAATTTTTGGTATGTACAGTAAAACTTTCAAAAATTTAGTTATTGATTTTTATTAATATTTAGAATACACGAATAAAAATAATATGTATAGATTTACATCGAAAAGACTTCTATAAAAATATAATTTTATTAGATTATATAAATCTACTATGAAAATAATTAGTTATCAAAACTACATTTTGGGAACCATGTCAATTTCTAAACGACACTTTTTTTTTATTATCGGAGAGAGTATCTCAGCATACTTTTCATGTATTTTTCCCATCTCATTGAATATATAGGTAGATCTCCTGCCACTTTAGGGGGAAATTATAATTAAGAAACTATTACGAGTTCGCTTCAAGTTATAAGAAATAAAATCAAAGGCTTGGCGATTAATTGCTTTAAGATCTCCTTTTCTTTTTTGACGGAGAGAGCAGGAACACTGCTCCTAAACACAGTACTCAACAACTCTTTACTGCCAGTAAAGATCAAGTTTGAAGAAACATTTTATGCTGTGCAAACTTGCTAGGCTCATAATTGTCATGAAAAATTGGTTTCCAAGTAGCGCACACGATATATATATGGGGAAGAATTCGTGTCCATTGAATTTCTAATCCAATGATCACAAATCTGAATGATAGTTAGGAAGAAAACATCCAGATAATATTTATCAACACTCTTTTTTTCTTTCTTGCGAGGGACATGGATGAGAAGGCATGGATAAAGTGCAATAAGCCCTCATCATGCCATGCCAGGGCCAGGGACAAGGGAGGCCGGCCGGCACACACAGCATTGGTGCTCGGTGTGCTGCATATATATGAACTCTTTATGCACAAGCCCCAGCAGCATTGACCTATCTCTCTCTCTCTCTCTCTCTCTCTCTCTCTCTCTCTCTCTCTCTCTCTCTCTCTCTCTCTCTACTCCCTCTCCGGACCCATCATGACCCATTAATTGTGCTGTTATGCATGTTTGGTTGGTACTTGATGCTCGCAGTAGTTGCCATTGTTGTTCTTTTCTCGTTGCATTCCCTGCACGAGATAAAAGCGAGCCTGGCTTACCTTTCTCTTGTGCTTGCCACGTTCTTGCACAGTTGCGCCTAGCCATATATACATCACAAACAAGATCAAGCTAGCCCAAAATAGCGTCTAGCTAGTCTCTGCATGCCACCATGATGATGTTTTTGACACCAAAGAGAGCTACATGTACCCACTTATCTGTAATTAGCGTCGATCAGTAGTTCATAATGCCAAACTCTTCATCTTGTAATGACTTGACGTGTAGATACATCAAACCCCTATTACGACAGGAAGCATTCGCGGCCGCGGAGGGGAGCCACGACGCCACGCGCCGCGCGCGCGGCGCGTGGCGACGGAATTCCTGTACGGTCGGGAGAGGTGATTTCCTGAGGTTTTTCGAAATTGCGTACAAGTCCCTGGTTCTCGCGAAAAGGTCCCTGGATTTTTTGGCCCCTCCCTTTTGCGTGATGGCCCCCCGCGGTTTTTTAAATTACGCACGGGTCCTCGTTTATTTACGTACAGGTCCCCCGTGGTTTTTTTATTTACGTACAGGTCCTCGCTTTTTTGCAAAAAAATCATTTACCTTTTTCGAAAATACGCACATACCCTTGGATTTTTTTAAATAATTCCTTGCGATGACGGTGCCTGACGCGGTGTGGCGCCGCGCCTACGAGGCTAGTATGTGTAGATACCAAGTAAATTAGTGTGAGGCTAGATAGCAGCTAGCTACGTACGTACGACAACGCAAGTCTTGTCAATCTTTAATTATTAGATATACCATGCATATATTCTCCGGTGTTCTTGTGGTTAGCTTTTGTTCCGTTTTTTCATGCACACGTACATTGCGTGCGTAAAGTGACATGACATACGAGTATGTCTTGTACATGGAAGGGCCATGTATGACTGCTCCCATCTTTGAAAAAGAGGAGGGGAGAATGAAAATGTTTCGAGTACGGGGTATGAAAAGCACAAAAAGCTATGGCATGTTGTGCATGTCAAACCTTAGAAATACTCAAAAGGAAAGCAAAAGTCTAGCGCTTTTGTTCTTCCTCTCACGCTCACATTCTCTCTCATCTCTCTCTCCTCCTTTTGAGTGCATAAAGCCAATGACATACTTGGAAGCTAAGGGAGAGGGCCAGAGGGGTGGCCAGGCCAACACTCTCACTTGGCACCCATGGAAGAGAGAGAAAAAAAGGAAGATGAGAAAGTGAGAGAAAGAGGAAGGCAAAAGGATTTTATTGGGAAGTGATGGTTGGTGCCTCCTCATGCCAAGAAAGCTGCTTTCAGGACAAAAGAGGGTCCTGCTCACGGACATGCATGCAAGCTAGGGTTTTAGGGGTTAAGGTTGAGACAACACCAACTATGTACACGTCTCTCTCTCTCTCTCTCTCTCTCTCTCTCTCTCTCTCTCTGAGCACACTGAAATGTGTGGCCATTTGGCTGCATGGTCTTGACAAATCTCTTTTTTTGCGGTGGATTTGAAAGGTTATGTTTGTAAGGTTCCAAGGGGCAGGAGTGCCTTTTTCTTCTCTTATTTTGATGCCACTACTCAGCTTGTTGCTCTCCTTTTTGTTAGCCTCTAGCAAAAGCTGGCCACCAAAAGCAATTGACAACACACGACTAGTAGTTCTAACCGTGGATGCCTAGCTAGGGCCGTTATCTTAACTCGATTGTGTAATAGCTATGCAAGATGAACAATCATATAAAAGAGTCCTTACACCACAGGGATTGAAAGAACACACATATATAGAATGATTAAGATTGAACTGACATGTTTATTTAACTGTTGCAAATAAGGGTGCAAGTTTTGGTTTGAGAAATCAAATAGTTGTATGTTGTAACCAACTTATACTTCCTACTTACCAATATGTCAGAAGTCGTTTATAATTATCTAGGCAGCAAATTTTTGGCCTAGTAGTCTGGTTTGAGCTAGCTAGACAATTACAACAAATATCCCATTCCAACAATGTATTATATCTTAATCTAAAGCTTTTGTCATAAATCGAATTTGACCTCTCACATGTTAACCACCGAACTACCGCATCATTTTTTTCTTGATCATGTCTTGCTTATTCCATACCTATATTCTTAAACGAGCTACTCCACTCAGATATATATATATATATATATACATATGATCACCTTTTGACTAGCAATAAGTGGCTAAGCATTTCAACTGAAGTTACTGAACGGCTTGCATGGTCAAGATCATGAATCAAACCTAAACTTTTAATAATAGTTTGGACCATCAAATTAACTTCCATATATTAATGCGATTAACTCCTAATAGTAGCACATGCATGATTCAATGCTTTCAGCTAGCAATAACAGCCAAGCAAAAGTAGCGGTAGTGCAGTCAGTAGGCCAACTGAATGCATGTAACCTGTCAGGTCGGTCAATATATATCCATAGCTCTCAAGTCTCAACCAAGCTTTGCCATTTGCTAACCAGGCCAGCATGCAGAGGGGCAGTACTTAATTGCAGTGCACATTTGCACTGCCTCCATTCATTTCACTCATCCAGTTGCTAATATAATGCAAGATCTTGCATCCTGTCAGCCTTTATGCATCGCCCTGCCTGCCGTTCTGAAGCAACAAACAGACGAGCATGAATGCATGATGCACTTTTCCCTGAATTATTTCGTCTTTGATGCATCGATCGTTTCTGTCCCTAGAAACCCTTTTCTGTGTGCGTGTCTGCGTGATGGTGATGGAAGAACTGACCTTGATCAATAGAAAAATGGCAACGTTTGGAAGAGCTTCTGAATGCACCAACTTTTGCAGATGCATGTCAAAGGTGAAAGAACTAACTTTTGCAGATGCATATCAAAGGTGAAAGATGACACATTGCAAGTCATTCTTTATTTGGGGAGAAATCTGATTGAAAATGTCACATTTTTTGGCCTTGAATTAACTATTTATCTTACATCGCTTTTAATGCAAGCTTGGGTATATAGGTCTGCTATAGAAAATATACAAGCTAAACTATGATTGTGGTAATTGATGCCTAAATTAAAAATGAGCAAGTATATCTCTAGGTAGTCTTTGTATGAGAAAATCTCTGGTGGAAGTTTTATTAACTAATGCCATGTACAAGCTAGCACAAACGGAGTAAATCAAACTTAAATGATACAGTAAAATATGTACAAGAGTACACAAATTCATTTGTAAAAAGATTTGAAATTAACACTGTATGTATATATATAGTTGATTGATGCGTAGTCCATATATAATCATAAGTTCTCTAAGAAATAATTGTGCTATCATCATGGCATCAACGATGTACTGCATAATAGAAAATCTACCGAGAATGTTCCTCCCACATAGATCTATTATAATCTGCTTCGACATATATAGCTCAATTATCTAGCTAGCTGGATCTTTCTTTTACTGCAGAGTTTCAGCATGGACGTCCAATATATTTGCAGATGCACAACGTACATCAAGATCAAATAATCAGTAAAGAGTAAAAATTACCTGCTTAAAATCAGAAATTTTATCTGAAGAATTACTGTTTAATGTGAAGCAAAGTGAATAAACCGCTCACCGACCTATATTTATATGCTCAAAACAGCTGCGGGGAAATTGTCAATTTCTGGTGAAAAAAAGAAATGATGATCAGCAGGCATGAACACCTCATATATATTTTTTCGATTAGTGTTTCCTTCACACCTTCAGTTCTTTTTCCACACACATTTTCCGCCAAAAACTTTTCCTCCTCTTTTCCACGGGCACAATATGTGATCATGAGCTAAAGCCTGCATTTGTGGGGCTTAGTGGAATTGGCATCCCTTTGGATGCAAGGCACATCGATCACCAAAGCCCAAGAAAAAGATATGCAGATAGACTTTTTCTCTTGGCTCATGCTTTGCCCCCTAACACTAGGGCTCAGTGCTCCAACGCAACGTGCGAATAAAACTAACATATCTGCGGTACCCCACTAAGTACTCTCTCTAATGGAACTTGAGGCCCTAAAAGTTTCTTTAATTTGTTCTTAATTAGAATTTGTCTGTTGAAACGATATACTTTAGTTAGTTGTGTTAGTATTTTAAGTGTGGTAGCAACATTCTTTTGCACTCGTATATATATGTTCCAATTTAGTCACATTGGATTTGGAATATGAAGTTTTTTTTAGGTAAGATTTGTTAATTTATGTCGGTGATATATTAGTGGTAAAAGCATGTGTAGCTTCTAAGCAACATACAGACCAGTTTGTCAGACGTAGCGAACCTTTTCTTTGACGATTTTAGTTAGGATGTAGTACAGACCAAAGGTCCCAACAATTTATGCAAAAGGATTGGTGCTAGTTAACAGCTAGTAGCTTTCATGTTCTACTAGCTAGCTAGCTCCGTTGTTCTGCCTCTTCTTCTCCGGGGCGAACGTGGCCGTTTTTTGCTGTAGAAAATTTTGTATCATAACTCGTAAGGGAAAAAGGAAAGAGAGATCAAAACCAGGGTAGCTAGCTCAGTAATTACAGTTTCTTTTTCCATGCATGTCAAGATGCATGACATGATGATGACAAGATTCAAACAGCACATACATATATAGAAGATCGACGCAGAATTAACCGAACAGAAAAGTCATATCCAAAAGGGACCACGATGGTCCAAATCCAAATATTCCCCTCTGGCCCTCTCAGTGGGGGGACCCTTAATTTGCACAATGCACATTCATTTGGATGCACAGATATTAATTTTCAAGTGTATATGTAGTGTATACACAAGAAGCTCCTACTACTAGCTGAACAGTCGCCCCCTCAGAGTCAGAGATAAGATTGTGGGCCTGTTCTTTTCTCCGGTTCGACGGCTTGATTTTACTTCTTCTGATCTAACTTTCAAACGGGGTATTTTCTCAAGACGGGGTCTACAAGTTAAACGATGTCCACGTTAAAAGCCCAACATCTGTACCATCCAAAATCGCAAGTGAGTATTTCTCTCTGTAATCTGTACCGTAAACAACCAAAATTCCAAAATTTCAGCTAT
Organism: Bonia amplexicaulis; assembly: GCA_036346245.1. Lineage (NCBI taxonomy): Eukaryota > Viridiplantae > Streptophyta > Magnoliopsida > Poales > Poaceae > Bonia > Bonia amplexicaulis. Next base: position 23,741,847 of record CM070741.1, on the reverse strand, counting down.
AAGTCGTAGCCGTTGATACAGTAACCAACATTTTTGCCACATGGATCAGGGGGTGTTTGCCGTGCGCTGCGCCGGGCGGTGTGTCGGCTGCGGCCTCGGCAAAGCCTGACGACGATCGAGAGCACGCACATCTTTGCGCCCGGACCCCGATGCCCGCCCGCGCACATACATGCTAGCTACTTCAGTGTCCAAGCTGGCCAAGGAATCCAACACAAGAACAAGTCAACTCAGCGACTAGGTTATTGTCTAGAACTGTCTAGCTAGCATGGGATCGATTGATACAGCTAGCTTATTAAGCTCCTGATTGATCGAAAGCGATTTTGCATGGTACGTGCATACGGCTACGTGGATTAATCGCCGTTCTGGAATTCAGGGTGTGTAAGATGTGGTCGGTATTGCCTTCGGTGTTGCAATCGTCTAGAGTGAGCTAGCAAAAGTAAACCAATCGATTATGACATATTAGGTTGGTCATAACTTATGGACACTCCCAGGTTTTTAATTTTAGAGGAGACCGGAGAGAGATGTTGAAATGACCCTAAAACTTCAAAAAATTAATTTCGTTTGAATTTGAGTTTTTGTCAAATTAGGACGCATTTCTTGGTTTTGCGCTTTCCAATTTTGGATTTCCACCTCCTCTTTGTCCTGACGCCTTTTGGCTTTATGCCTTCTCCCCTGCCTTTCAATTATAGTACTCTACAGCTGAACATTTTGAACAGTTACGGAGGAACGTAATAATATGACAAATAGAGTCGTCACATATGTCCCATATCTTTATAGGGTACCTTATCATTCAGTATCAGTATATATAGTACTACTCCATACATAAATAAGGAATCAATCGTAGTGAAGAAATACTTAAACTGTGGCCACACAACAAATGCTACGCGCTTAGCTAACTTCCAAGCGTAACCCCCTCCTCCGAGCTTTTGCCTTCTCTCGTTCTTTGTTTGGCCTCTTCGTCCCCTCCAACCGTCACCTTAAGGTGAACCCGTAAACGTGTGTTGGTGAAAGAGCAGAGGTAAATCCATAGATTTTACAGGAATTTCATAAAAAAATAATTCAATCGCTGTAGAAATACGAGAACACATTCCCGTGTTCGACGACATGCATGTCCGTCTTGCCACCACAAACTCTTTTGTCTCCGACATCCGCTATATCCTGTCAATTCCTCCCAATAATGTTATTTTACTATTTTAGTTAACATGGTCATGATCTAACTACACATGATAACCAGAAAGAATGGAATTATATATAAGCAGCGCATGCCTCAGACTTTATCAGCAGATTTGATTCATTCATCCATCACGGATGGCGGCACTCCAACGGGCTTCGGCATCCGACTGAAATTGTACTGTAGTGGCTGTTAACTTTCTCTGATAAAAATAAGAAAAATAGAAAAAAAATAAAAAACCATTATATTGCCTAGACAATGCAAAGAATATGAAAAAAAGAAAATGAAAAAACTGAAATAGGCTAAAATTAAAAACCGATATATTTTAATTGGCTTCTAATTTAAATATACTGAAAGATAACAAAAAACAGAAGTCGAAACCGTTTGACCAGGGTTAATAGTTTTGTAACATGAGGATTGATACCTAGCTATATGGCCACTATGCATCACCACGATCTACAAAATGAACCCATTGTACGTGCGACTGTATGCGGACGTACCCTACCTGTTTATGTAGCACTGGAAGAGCAGATACCTAGCTATAGGTCCTATTCTTCTTTGTTTTTCATCAACGGATTTTGGTTCTTAGTTTCTCTTAGTAATCAATATTTATTAGACTAAGTTTTAGTCATAGCCCAAAATAATAGACCATAAATCCATGATACAACGTCTGTAGGCACCGTTGAATGCATTATGCATGAGCTACAGGATGAACGAAAACTTAACTCTTGCAGCTAGGCCTACAGCTCATCCATGCATTGAACGGAATGCAGGTGGCAAGAGTGATGCGATTCCTCTCTTCCCATTTCCGCCGGCAAAAAATTGAACTCCCAGCAGCAAAACTCTACTGTTCTATTTTCTCCGGCGAACAATATTCTCCTGTTGCAATGCAGCTTTTTGCATGTGTAAGTCGAGCCAAGCCAGAATTTTAAATAAAACTCTGTTCAATCTACAATACTACAGTTTTGTTTCAGATTGATTTTATTTCATAAAAACACGGTTCATTATTTCTCACAAGAATCCAATAAAATTTATACATTTGAAATCGGGCATGAACATGCGAAAGGCTGTTTTGTCACTGTTAATCGTAGTTATCTAGCATTGATGTATGATATCATTCATAGAACCTCTCTTGTGTGTGTGTGTTTAGCTACCGTTTGAGATTACGACGGTGTTGGCGAAAGAAACATGTATAAACATTGTCAAAAGTTAAATACGATGTCATTGGTTTTGAATTAACTGACCCTGCACAGGTTCACTTGTATCGATCAGCTAATACTGTTGTGCACATAGACGAGGGTACAATACACAGGCATACGTGCAGTGAGGGCACTCACTAGTCACATGCTCCAATGGAATCGGATCAGTACACAGTACATATGAACAGTTTATACAGTCTAAAAGCAACCTCTCTCTCTCTCTCTCATGAGCTGATTACTGTTTGCTTTCATGTTTTGTAGCAGTGTTTTATTTCACTTTACTACTGTTTCCAAAGATATGTGTAAAGTAGAGAGATGCTGTTAACTGTTTGGGGGCTTTAAGAGCAGGCCAGAGCCGCAGTGTTATAATTCCAGTTCTTTTTAGTTTTTCAGTTAATTTTTTGTTTTAGTTTCTTTCAACAATCATTATTCATTAGACTAATAAATCATAGCTAAAAACTATAATCTGCAGCCTCATAGTCAATATGAAATCCAAAAGCCTTTATTTGCCTTGGCTTGGCTCATCTTCTGTGTTCAAAAAATGCCCCCACTGAATTTATTTGCCTTTCGAATAACAGCTTGCCATGCTCAACTTCAACTCAAGCATTACACGGGGTAATCACTCCTCGCTAGGTAGAACACAAAGTTTCTTTAAAAGAAATAAATTCTAGGCCTTATCTTGGTATGCAGTTTCATAGAACACAGCGTAAAACCTCTGGAATCCTGCCGTCCTAAACGAGACCAAAGGCGTAGTTAGCCGATTAGCGGGCCAAATGAGGAAAACTTTTTTTTCTCGAACACACAGGAGAGCTGCGTATCATTGCATTAAGAAGGGGAGCCAAGTGAGGAAAACTCAGGCGTTTAATATGTGGGCAAATGATGCATGAAGATTAGCCATGGACACAGCTTTACGGCCCTGATCGATGGAGCGTGCGTGCGTTCGTGTCTCCGTTCACCTCCAAAAGACCGGCACTGTGGGGGCCCCTTTGCTATCACTTAGCAACCACAAGAGCAGCAAGCATGCTTCGGCGAGGGGCATGTGCACGCCATGAAAAGCATAACGCCACCAACACACACAGCTCCCACTCCCAGGCCCAGAAAAATGGATAAAAATGACTCCTCCAAAGGAGAGAACAAGGTCCATTGAATCTCACAAAACCGTGGGGTGGAGGTTCATAGTAGGTATGTATTATAAATTTGATCAAAGAGAAAATGTACACATCGCAAATAAACGGAGAGAACATTGAAATTTTTTTGAATTTCTCTATTCTCTTATTTGCTCCTCTTTTTCTTTGCTTTTCTCTTCTCTTGCAAAATTGGCTACAAGCCTCCTCAATATATAGGCTAATAATCTTCTACTAGCATACATATTCGGACTTTAAGTTGGGCACAACTTCAACTTGAGTTACACATAGAGACAGACTCTACTACGTCTTAAACTCTAAGTCAAGATTATTTCTAATAATCTCCCCCTTAATCTTGACTTGACATACTCTAATTTTAGTCTTAATTCATTCTGAACTACCAGTCACGTCTCTATATGAAGCGTTTTATATGCAAGCTACATGTAGAAACTCAACTCAAATGGCACATGTTCATTCGGATGCAAAAGATTCTAAAATATTGAGGCAGTCGGACTCAACTACGACTTACTAACTCATACTTGGCACAGAATGGTGACACATCTTCTCAATGTTCCGATTTCTTTTCACCTTACTGGAGTTTGGACGGCGACATATCTTCTCGGCGTCCCTGACTCAACTCATCATTAGAGCACTGTTAATTCATCATCGTTGAGCGCTTCAGCAAGAAATGCTTTCTTCATTGCTACATAAACGTGTTCTGTTGCTTGACTGACGGATTCATCATACGGACGAGCTGCTGAAACGTGATGACGCGCAGAGCGGATGCCTCGAGAGCGCTGCGCGAGACGAGCCCAAAACGTCATCGTCGAGACGATTTTTTCAACGACTCGGTTCTTGGCTAGGCTCTGATACCACTTGTTAACAATTTTGATCTAGGAGAAAACGCACACATTGTAAATAAACAGAGAGAACACATGAGAATTTTTGAATTTCTTTATTCTCTTATTTGCTCCCCTTTTTCTTTGTTTTTCTCTTCTCTTGTAAAATTGGCTACAAGTCTCCTCAATATATAGACTAATAATTTCCTACTAGCATACATATTCGGACTTCAAGTTGGACATAACTTCAACTTAAGTTATACACGGAGACAGACTCTACCTCTAAGATTATTTCTAATAGAATGTAATAATATATCAAAACCCAGCATGTATGTAGTATGTGGCTTTGTATACGGAGAAAAGCATTGCGGGTAGAGATGGAAAAGATCACCATAATATATCCGCTAAATTGATAGTGAGAAAAAAGAATCCACAAATTGAAATACGTATTTAACCGCTCTACTTTTATATTCTTGTTATCTAACTAGCGTAGCTACCTCACCCGCTTGGCATTGCTACCCTTCTCCCTCTGCCGCCCATTGCCTCATCCGCATAGCCAATGTCTCTGTTATTGCCAATCATCATTTACCGTAGGCAACAATTACATCATTGCCATGGTGACTTAAATATTCTTTTATATGTCTTGTCTCCTTAGGTGTCACTTGATTAGACTTAAATAAGCTGGTTTATGAGTAAAATTGCACTTAGCTGATTAAAATTACACTGTAACTGATGGTGACTTATTTGACGAAAATAAATTTAAAAAATTTAAAAATAAAAAATATATTAGCCCATCACAGACAATATAAACGAATATGAAAAAAAAAGAATCGGCAAAAAAGCTAAAAAACAAAAAAAATCAGAAAAAGACGAAATTTAGGAATAGTGAAAAATAAGTCAGAAGTTAGAAGCTCAAACCGAAATAAGCAAGGCCTTAGTTTCCTTGCCACGACTTCGTATTAGTTTTGCTGGTGGTTTTTTACTGTAGTTTATGACTTTTTGCCAAAAAATGAATAAGTAGTGGCTGAAAAGTTACTTTTAGAAGAAGAGGACGAGTGGTATAAAAAGTGGGGGAGAGATGTGTGCGTGTGACGGAAGTAAAGAGAGTGGGGTGGGTGATGTGCCCGTGATCAATATCTTATTTCTGGAGCGAGAAAATAGCAAGAGAAGTAGAGAAGTCGTGTGTTCATATTAGCTTTTATTTTTTTCTAAACAGGAGCCGGATATGCCCTAAAATATAGCCCATCTCCGGTCAGACATCCATTTGAGAGTTTTCGGACGAAGGGACAAGTAAGGTGGTTAAAGAGTTAAACGCTGAAATTTGAGGAAACAACTTGGCCAACTGCTTGTAATTTTGCAAATGACAAAGCGTGTACTCATTTTTATTTTTCCCATAAAAAGCGTCTCCCTGATGGCAACATGTTTCATTCACTTTTGCCTAAACCAAAACGAAAGAAAAGCGGGGGGAAGGGGAACTTATATTACCAAAACACCCCTCTCTGTGTATTTACTCCCTCCTCTCCGACACGTCACCAGAGAGAGTAGCTAGCAGTAAGCGTCGTGCTACAAAAGCACAGAGCTCTGTCTCTGCTCGCTTTCCCGTCCTGTCCGCTATTAAACCAACCCCCTTCCTCTTTCACTGCTGCCTTTCCCTTTCCTCTCCTTCCTCGCCTGCCTGCGCAACAGCTCTCCAAGAAACCACCACCATGGCGTCCGGCGGCTGCGCTCTCGCCCGGAGGCCATGACTTGGCGGCGCCCGTGGCCCTGGCTCCCCCTCTTCTTACGACTAGGTCGGCGGTGGTCCTGGTAGCGGGCTCGGGATGGCGGCGGCGATGGTGGCGGCGGTGCATGGCAGCAAGGACAGGTCGTCGCTTGGTGGCGGTGGGGCGCCGCAGGTGGACACGGGCAAGTACGTGCGCTACACCCCCGAGCAGGTGGAGGCGCTCGAGCGGGTCTACAGCGAGTGCCCCAAGCCCAGCTCGCTGCGCCGCCAGCAGCTCATTAGGGAGTGCCCCATACTCCGCAACATCGAGCCCAAGCAGATCAAGGTCTGGTTCCAGAACCGCAGGTGCGTGATTTCTGCATGCTACGCCTCTCGACCTGACGCTCACTGGTCGCTTCGATTCGTCATGGGTTCTTACGGCTTCTTGGTGCTAAAACTTGGCCACTTTTTTCGGGGCTTCTTGAGTTTGTGAAGTTGCCGTGGCTAAAAATTTGATTTTGGTTCTCAAGTTTTGATGTTTAGGCTCTTTTTTCCGTTCCTTCCATTGGACTGGCGGACGGATATGTTTGGTTTAGTTTGTGAATTTAGTTTTGGCTCGATTTGTCTAAAATTGCTCAGGTTTGGTCGTGGATCCTTGTCAATACGAAAATTCGAGTGCTTGCGTCTTGCTCTAAATGCCTTTCTCTAGATTTTTGCCATTTATGGCGTGGTGGGGGAGGAGTGGATGCGTCTTTTTTGCTGGTTTCATATCCTGGATTCTTTACGATGGTTTGCGTTTAGTAAAGCTTTTGTATACTGGTGTGGTTCTCTCTCCTGTTCGTCCTTTTAGGGACCCATCTTAACATTTAGACAGGATGAGCAATATTTGGTTAGCATTGCAAGAACTTGTTCCTGGCGATGACACTGTTACCTCTTATTACTACCGTGTAAGGGGATCTAACCAAGAATCCCTTACCCAACACAATCTTCAGATTTAGACCAGATTTAATAGTAGCAGTGATACATCATCTTCAGCTGGGAACAATATTTAACATGTATGGGTTATTAGTCATTAGTTGCTTTCATGCCACAACAATGTGTTGCTGGAATGCCTTTACCTAACACACTTGGTGCTCACTGCTCACCTGGGATGTGATGTGCCAATGCGAGCAATAGAACAGGAATCTTGTGCATTAGCAATCGCTCTCTCCGTTTTCTTCATGTGCAAGTGACATTTGTAAATCTTGTTTTCTTGTGGCTGGCGTTTGATGATCCTTGTGATTTGTAGATGCCGCGAGAAGCAACGGAAGGAGGCTTCTCGCCTGCAAACTGTGAACCGGAAGCTGACTGCGATGAACAAGCTGTTGATGGAGGAGAATGACAGGCTGCAGAAGCAGGTGTCCCGTCTCGTCTACGAGAACGGGTTCATGCGGCAGCAGCTTCATAATGTGAGATTCATCTCCTTTGTTAATCCTATCACATGTTACTCATACTTAGTGAATGTTGGCATATATATTTTAGAGATCATTCGAGAACTATTTGGACTTCTTGGATACTATCATGAGTGTCATGTGCTTAGCTGCTGATTTATATATATATAACTCTATAGCTAGATTAGCTGAATGCTCCTAGCATATTCTAGAAACAAATTCCAATTTGTGTTGGATTTATGTAACTTCTGCTGTTCATCTTACTGGTTCCTGCTTCTAATGTTGTGCGTTATGATGTTTGCAGCCTTCTGTAGCGACTACAGACACGAGCTGTGAGTCTGTGGTTACTAGTGGTCAGCACCGCCAACAGCAAAACCCAGCAGCTCCACATCCGCAAAGGGATGTGAACAACCCAGCTGGGTAATTGCAGTACCTAGTTTCCTTCACTTCTCTGAGATCAGTTCTTGTGTGCACGCGTGCGCACTCTTGCATGTTCTTTTGCTTAAGTTTGATGGCATTCTTTTTGTTTGTTACAGTCTACTCGCTATCGCTGAAGAGACCTTGGCAGAGTTCCTTTCCAAGGCGACGGGAACTGCTGTCGATTGGGTGCAAATGGTTGGGATGAAGGTAATGTAGTTATTCAAAAGGCATAATTTGGCCACGTTGATTATTTGAGTTCCTTTTTTGGCTAATGAATTAAAGTGGGAATTTCTTTACAGCCTGGTCCGGATTCCATTGGAATCATTGCTGTTTCGCACAATTGTAGTGGCGTAGCAGCACGAGCTTGCGGCCTTGTGAGCCTTGAACCCACAAAGGTTTGTTATCATTCATCATAACAGAGCTTTATGTTTCCATCCAGCAGACATCTCCTAATAGACTAACTCCATAGGTCGCTGAGATCCTCAAGGATCGCCCCTCTTGGTACCGCGACTGCCGGTGCGTGGATGTGCTCCATGTTATCCCTACGGGTAATGGTGGAACTATTGAGCTTATCTACATGCAGGTATGCATCCTCTTACAAAGTTATAGTTAGACTTGAGTTTAATTAGATACCGTCTTCTTTGTTGCCTGTAACATGGTTGTTACTTTCTTCCAATTCTTAGACTTATGCACCGACAACCTTGGCGGCACCACGTGACTTTTGGACACTCCGTTACACTAGTGGTCTTGAAGATGGTAGCCTTGTGGTATTGCTTCTTTTGTTTTCTTGTTATGATGCTGTCATTTATATTGGTGCTGTTGTTAATTTTTCTGTTGATCTTGTTCTATTTGGATCAAACCGCTTTATTTTGACTTTCTACTGTAGTATTTGTAGTGCTGTATTAAATGCGACTTGATTGCCTTCTCTGAATATTTGTTTGTGCTCACAGTTGGTAACTATTGTTCATTGCTTTGTTCTGTAGATCTGTGAGAGATCATTGACTCAATCCACTGGCGGCCCATCAGGACCTAACACTCCAAATTTTGTCAGAGCCGAGGTGCTTCCTAGTGGCTATTTAATCCGCCCTTGTGAGGGGGGTGGCTCCATGATTCACATTGTGGATCATGTTGATTTGGATGTAAGCAGAAGCAATATTTTCTGGTCCAATTTTGGACACTTGATCAAATTTCTAAACTTGCATATTTTTGTACATGCATCTTACCAATCCTATCTTTATTGCAGGCTTGGAGTGTGCCTGAGGTCCTTAGACCACTTTATGAATCACCAAAGATTCTTGCACAGAAGATTACAATTGCGGTATGTTTTAGCATTGCATTTGCCTTAAGATTGCATCGGTACTAAGCATTTGATTGTTCTAATATATCAATGATAAGAGTGACAAGTGCTGGTTCATTTTTTACAGGCACTGCGCCACATTAGGCAAATTGCACATGAATCAAGTGGGGAAATGCCCTATGGAGGGGGGCGCCAGCCAGCAGTTCTAAGAACATTTAGTCAGAGGCTGAGCAGGTTTGTAGCAATGCTCCTGTGTTCCTACATACTGTTCACAGTGCTGTAATTAGTAAAAAGACCTACGGGCATGCCATGACTAAGGTCCTCAACACAATTTGCAGAGGCTTTAATGACGCTGTTAATGGATTTCCGGATGATGGTTGGTCACTGATGAGCAGCGATGGTGCTGAGGATGTTACAATTGCTATCAACTCGTCTCCAAACAAACTTGTTGGATCTCATGTCAATTCCTCCCAGCTGTTTTCTGCGATTGGAGGTGGCATCTTATGTGCAAAGGCATCAATGCTGCTTCAGGTTTTTACTCATAAACCATCTAGGTTTTATTAAACATAAGTGGATGAGTTGTTGATTTTTATGTGACCTGGCCATAATTATGACTTGAGTAAACTTATTTTCATGATGAAGAATGTACCATCGGCTCTACTAGTGCGGTTTCTGAGGGAGCATCGCTCTGAATGGGCTGATCCTGGCGTTGATGCTTATTCTGCTGCTGCTTTGAGGGCTAGTCCATATGCAGTTCCTGGTCTACAAGCTAGTGGGTTTATGGGTAGCCAGGTCATATTGCCACTTGCACACACCTCAGAGCATGAAGAGGTAATTCAAGCTAGCTTAAGTCCTTATAATTGCCTTGTACTAATTATCATCCAATCTTTGTTCATTGAACTAACTTTAAAAATTGCAGTTCTTGGAGGTTATTAGGCTTGAGGGACACAGTCTCTGCCATGATGAAGTTGTTCTATCAAGAGATATGTATCTTCTGCAGGTATGTTTTCAGACAGCATTAGTTCGCACATTTTTCATTTTATTTGTTACATTGGCCTAACAAGAGAGTATATTCTATGGCAGTTATGCAGCGGCGTTGATGAAAATGCTGCAGGTGCATGTGCACAGCTTGTCTTTGCACCCATTGATGAATCTTTTGCTGATGATGCACCACTCCTACCCTCAGGCTTCCGTGTGATACCACTGGATGCCAAGACGGTTAGTTTAATTGATTTTGTTCTGGTAGCATTGGTCTTGTCTTGTCCATTGTCTAAACTCTAAACTAATAATGGTTTCGTATTATGCACTGAACTGCAGGATGTACCATCTGTGACACGTACACTCGACCTAGCATCTACTCTCGAGGTTGGATCTGGTGTGACTACACGCGCTTCCAACGACACATCCAGCACGTGCAACACAAGATCAGTCCTGACCATTGCCTTCCAGTTTTCATACGAAAACCACCTTCGAGAAAGTGTCGCAGCAATGGCCAGGCAGTATGTCAGAACTGTGGTAGCATCAGTGCAGAGAGTGGCCATGGCAATAGCTCCTTCCCGTCTTGGTGGACAGATTGAAATGAAGAACCCTCCAGGATCTCCTGAGGCTCATACACTTGCGAGGTGGATTGGCAGGAGCTACAGGTAAGGCTATCTTTGTTCTAAACTCAGTTGGCATTTCTTCATTTCGTCTTACTAGCACACCTGTACTATTATGGAATAGCACATTTAGTTGTGGCAGCATCGATTCATTCACCAGTTTAATCGATGTTAATATTATTGCTTTGTTTCAATTTTGCAATGTAGTAATTTGGTCGCATTTTAATTTTCAGGTTTCACACTGGAGCAGAACTCCTACGGACAGACTCCCAAAGCACGGATTCTTCCTTGAAAGCACTGTGGCAACACTCAGATTCAATCATGTGCTGTTCCCTGAAGGTCAGTAGTGTGCTTGCTTATGCTGCCATTCATACTTACATTGGTGTTTCCTGGGCCTAATGAAATTTTGGGCAACTACAATTTTAGGCTGCTCCTGTATTCACCTTTGCCAATCAAGCTGGCCTCGACATGCTGGAGACAACGCTGATTGCTCTCCAGGACATTTCACTTGAGAAGATCCTTGACGATGATGGCCGGAAGGCGCTGTGCTCTGAGTTCCCCAAGATTATGCAGCAGGTATGTAGCAGCCACCGTTCTTAATGGCATCCTCCTAGGTCCAGTTGATACCAGCCGTTTCTGATGGTAGTAACTATACCGAGCTCTTCCTCTCCAGGGTTTTGCATACCTCCCAGGCGGCGTCTGCGTGTCGAGCATGGGGCGGCCTGTGTCCTACGAACAGGCGGTGGCGTGGAAGGTCCTCAGCGACGACGACACCCCGCACTGCCTCGCCTTCATGTTTGTGAACTGGTCCTTCGTGTGAGACCTTGTAGTCACCTAGTACTCACAACTGTTGTCTTAAAAACTTCTGTACCGGAACTCTGTCGCTTTTGCCATGTCATGACACATATCAAGAACCCCTATCCAGTTTACCAAGCTGTGTGGAACAAACTGCTAGTACTGCCTATCAATCTATCATGGACCATGGTTTGCGTGTCCTGAAATTAGCCTTGTGATTGTGATCAGTACGTACGTACCAATGTTGCACAGGTATGCGATACTGGTACGGCGATATGGTATTTCCCAAAAATCATATAAAAGAAGAAGTTGGTGGTTGGTCCGGCCTCTTTCACCCCTTCTCACAAAAGGTAGCGCTGACATGTGGCCTCAAAAGACCTGCGCTGAATCTTCCCACCTTCCCATCAAAATATCTTTCTTTCTATGATTTAGTGATCAAGGTGGATTTCATCTAGACTGCATTGTAGAGTACATGCTGTATTTTTCATGCAGTGTTTAATCTTGTACTAGCTGAATGTTCGTTGCTACGGATTTTAAAATATTATCATACTATATGTTTTGAAACTAATGGGTGGTAAAATTTTTTAGAACATGTATACAAATATGTTCTAAATTTTTTTAAAATCCGTAGCAACGCACGGGCATTCAACTAGTTTCCCAAAAATCATAGGTACGCTGGCACGCCAGTATGTATATAATAAAATATATAACATAAAAGATAACTGATAAGTTCATAGGATAGGAAATATCTAAATATTAGTACATAATAAGGTCCAATCAGCTCAATTCAACAAACAGATAAATAAGATACACAAGACAACATTAACTTAGTACATAATCAATAGACAGTAGGACTAAAATGATCATGAAGGCAAACATTCACTTAGTGCAGAACCAATAGCCAGTAGGACTAAGACGATCGTGGTAGTGCCATGATAGCATGAACCGAATCTTATTCCATCTTCATTCTCTTCTTAGGCTTAGTCCCTTGCCTTCCTATCACCTTTTTGTCCTGCATCCTCGCACAGCTCTATCCCCAACTCTAGATCATTAAGTAAGAGATTAGCAATCTCATTCTCAAAGACATCCATACCAGTAGTAAACTTTTATGGCTATCTGCTCTAACATCCTACATCCTTGTTGATTCATGTAAATATTTTTCTGATTTCCTTGAAAGAAGACGCTGAGGAGTGAGCTTGTTTCTCTTCATGCTATGGATGAAACCATATGTACTCCAATTCCTTTCACAGCAAGATGATGATGATGGTTGTCCAAGTACAAAGCCAATTGTTAGACTATGTAGATACATCGTGAATTTAGTGATAATAAATAATTGATATTTGGGTTGCATTGAAATTTACGTTTGTGAAAATTTCGGTCGATGCTCTTTTGGAAAACTGGAATTGCAGGAATATTCAGGATAAACGGTCTGACTGCCTTGTAATGGGTGGTCTGAGTGGTAGACTTCGACCACGGAGGGTAATCGGAGGCGTGGACCACGATCGGTAGTCGGTAGTCCGATCAGCCTTGTGATAGATGGTCTAGTCGGCAAGTATCGACCATGGCAGAACGACCATGACAGATCGATCACGACAGATCGACCAGGGTAGAACGATCACGGCAGAATGACCACAGCAGGTCGACCATGGAAGATCGACCATGGCAGGTCGAGCACAGCAGAACGATCACGGCTGAACGACCGCGACAGAATAACCACAGATGATCAAAAGCTACAACAACAAGTCGATAGCTACAATACCTTGTCGGTACTCGGTGATTGGTAGTCGGTGCTCAGTACCTGGTCGTTACTCGGTAGTTGGTGCTAGAGTACCTAGTCGGTAATCGGTAGTTGGTGCTAGATAGTTGATAGCTACAGAACCTGGTTAGTACTCGGTAGTCAGTAGTCGGTGCTACAGTGCTTGGTCGATGATTGATAGTTGTAGACTTTGTGATCGGTAGTCGTAGACTTCGCAATCAGTAGTCGTAGACTTGAAGTGCTTCAATTCTTGTAACCTTCGAGTATTTTGAGTACTCATGTCTGATCGTCCAGCGATCTGACCGGCCTGTGCATGGCGGTCAGACCGGCTTTTCTGAGTTGTATGAAGTTGATTTTTGGAGAACGTGAAAATTAAGATCATGGATGATCTAGTTCATAGTTATTGATAGTTAAGGGTGTGGTTTGCGTGTGTGGACTAATGTTGGTCAAGTTGGGAAAACTTGTGCCAGGGAAAACGTTCTTTGGTCTTTGCATGTACAAGTTGAGCGCAGAGATCGTGGTCGGTGACCAGGAGGGCTGGGACTAGAAGAGGGAAATCTGAGGTCCAAGAGGCTGAGGATGTCACGAGGTGGTCGGGCTCACGCTGGAGCACGTGGGGATCAAATGTGGTTGATGTGCGGAGAAGCTATGGGAGATGCGGTCTTGGAGGCTTCAACACGTAATAAGTTAGAAGGAGTTATAGAAGGTGCCCATGACTGGAAGGATTAGTGATAATAGAAAACCCGTGTTTGGAAGGGTTTTAGGCCCTTGATTTTCGGAGGTAGTTAGGATTACGTGTCCAGTTTGATGAGTACACAGTTTGAGGCTCTAGCATATAAATAGAGGGAAGAGGTTAAGAGGTGAATAGAGGTTAAGAGGTGAATAGAGGTTTTTTGAGACAACTTTGGAGAGAAATCTTTTGTGCTAGGGTTTGAGGGGTGCTGTGAGGGTACTTTGTAGCCACAGAAAAAGTTTTAGAAATAAAAGATCAGATCTATTCATAAAAAGTTAGTCGGTGCTGGCAACATTATTTTCTAGGCGTCGTCGTTGACTCATTCTCGTTACGAATACATAGGGCGTGGCGCATAATATTCCTCCATCGACTTGATCACTTGCCGAGTTGTCTACCCGACTGTCGCTAACAGCATCGGTGTCGAAGCATTCAAGCGGAGGAATATTACTACGTACAAAGGGGTCGAGTGAGATATGCCTCTGTTGCCCTGTGCGCCTCTTGGGGCCAGTCATATCCATCCAGGCTCGGGGCCTTGGTGCACGGTGTAACTCTAACACCAGGTTTCACAAAAGTGGATGTAGACGGTGTTCATGCCAATTTTGAGGTCATCCCATTGTAGATGCCCCCAAACGACAAGGTCATGACTCTAGGGCAAGCCATTCGAACATTCATCCAGTAGCCCAAGAGGGACATCTGACTGGAGGCTCCTGCACCGGTGCCAAGTCCACTCAAGTTATTTGCACGAGTGCCAAGTCCACAGGAATTATCTGCACCGGTGCCAATTCAGTAGGACAATCCGCACCAAAGCTACCTACACCGGTGCCAAGTCCACAGGGGCTATCCGCACCGGAGCTACCTATACAGACGCAACAGGGGCGTGCTGTACCTACATCTCATGCTCGGTTAACTATTGTTAAGTCGACCTACAGTCGAGGTGGCAAGGGCAAACCGAAGAAGACCGATGATGAGATCCCCTACTTGCCCTTGGCCTAAAAATTCGTGCTGGGCAATCCATTGGTCGTCCCGAAAGAGCGCCTCCTAACCCTAGGGCTGGCTTGCTAGAGATTGCATGCATGGTACATGGAACCGGCCAACAAGCCGGAGGAACAACGACGCTCGGGTGTTACCGTCAAATTCAAACCGGATCATCTTCAGCATGATATTCATAACTATGTCTTCACGGTGACCTTCGAGGACATATTATTTCTCTTTCCACTCGAAGCCCTCGATGCCTCACTCATTCGATACTGGACACTATAAGTGTGTACAATCATGATCTACGTTCATATAATACCAATAAATGTCATATATAACTCATTGTATTTGTGTGTGTATATATATATACATAGTGACTGAAGCCAGATTAACGAAATCACTGATTAGTTTTCTCGACCCACGCTTGGTCTCCTTGGATATTATCGAGGAGGATGTATTCTTCGTCGAGAATTACATGACGAAGGCATTGGAGGCTCACCGCGACAATAAATTCATATTTATGCCCTACAACCAGGGGTAAGTGCTACACTAGTGGCTATACTTGTTGATTTGTATTTTATAAGCAACACGAACTTATGTTTAGTGATATGACATACCCGTGTAGGTTCCATTGGATTCTAATTGTAATTATACCAAAATAGAACAGGGTAATATACCTTGATTCTCTAAAGAAGAATAAAACCAATTACAGAGTTGTCCAACAATTAATTGACATGTAAATATATTTCCATCATAGATAACTCTATTGTAGTCTTTCCTTCCTTTCCAATGACTAAGGCTAACTTTTTAGAATCATGTAGGTCATTCGCCACGTACGTTGCAAAGGTAGGGAAATCCTATGAAGGGATCGACGTCCAGCGAAATGATCTAGATTTTTCGGTATTCGTGAGTACACATGAATCCTATATAACACTTTGTAGTAATGCCTCTCGAACTAATAAATTCTATTTTTGCAGCGCCACCAGCAGCCGCCAAGTAACACCTATGGATTTTATGTTTGCCATAACATACAACTACTCCTCAATTCTGCGAAGAACAATATTAATCCTCAGGTTTGTCAATCTTGCGATAATTATTTCATATTTATCAATTTATATATGTATGCACGACATTGATTTTTCTACCGATAGATTTTGTCCATTGCTACAACTCCGTTGGAATAGACCAACCTCAAACAAATTCAAGGATAGTGCGTGTAATTCTTGTTGTCTAAAGTCATAAAAGAAAATGGAGAGTTCCATAATGTAGAATGAATTTCATTGTGATAAGATTGAGCTTAATTATTCATGTGTGTATTTGTTCATAGATGGATAATTTTATTTCATTTCAGTTAATTGATTTGTGAAATAGATGTTCTTGTTTCTGAAATGAATGAATATGAATTGGATGTATATATACTGTGTAGATCTATGTGTTTCAGAGGGCATGGCTAGCATTTCCTGAGGTTAGCCGACTAACATAAATAGATTTATTAATAGAAAAGAATATCATAGACGGTTATTAACTCGTAATCGTCTGTGATAGTCAACTATCACAGACTATTTTTTACTAGAAACTATTTGTGATATATGATTTATCACAGACGGTTTCTACTAAAAACCGTCTGTGATAGTGACATATCACAGACGATTTGTAGTTGAAATCGTCTATGATATATCAGCAATCACAGAAGGTTCTAATACGAACCGTCTGTGATAGTTAACTATCACATACAGTTTTAGTAGAAACCGTCTGTAAAAGTCTGCATCACAGACGGTTCGAAAGTCGTCTGTGATGACCCCATTTTATTACTGACCCATAAACTCAGACGGCTCACGAAACCGTCTGTGATGACGTTTTTAAACCGTCTGTGATGACATTTTCTACAGTAGTGACCAAAATACCAAAAACAATCTTGAATTAAAACCACGGTGCTTGATCGACGCATGGAAAAGCAGATTAGGTTAAGGAGAAGCTAAGAATATCAAGTTGGATATACGGCAAAGGACTTAGCGGATTCGAGCTCATGTGCTTTGAAAAGCATGCATGAGTGTAGTATGTGAGTAAAATTCGTGTTGTGTAAGATTAACGGGTTCCCCCATATGTGCTATTGGATAGTATTCATTAAGGTTCGATGTGGGCTAATTGACTCATCTATTTAACAGGTTGGGACGAAGACTTGTTTGTTAACCATCCAACATCTCCTCATTCTATCCAATAGTTCTAGGGTTAGGTTTTGATAAGTGTGTGTTGTGGGTGCTCTTTTATCCTTCAGGTAGAGGAGCTATACAATCTTCATCGTCAAGTAACAATACATCAACTTTGTTTATAGATTCCTCTTATTTTGATTGATTACTCTTGATTTTGTTGGTTTTGATATTCTCTCTCCCCTTCTTGATTTTGTTGTATGCTAAAAACAAGTAAGTGATAGAGATGACTTATAGAAATCAATCCACATCCATCTAGTCATATGTATTTCAAGTTATTAAAGTTGCTCAGCTTTGCTTGGATTTGGCCTCCCCGAGAGATTTCTTGATCCATGTATTTTTGCATCAAATCATTAGGAGTTCTTCCATGCTGTGACATGTGAAAATATATTTATAGCTATCTTGGCTATCGTCCACCCACGAGCAAGTCATTCCGAGTTTTTGTTTTTTTCTCAATTTTGGTGCAACCTCGCTTGTTCTTGAGAAATGTCTAAACTTTGACAAGGATTCACGCTATCCTTAGATGGAATAGGTTCCTGAGATCCCAAGTAAAGTGTGTGCAAAATTTCATATCATTTTGACTTGGATTTTTGCAGTTACATTGGCTCAGGCTGATTTTTCAGTTCTGGAACAAGGGAGCGGTTAGATCACCCCCTTCGGTCAGACTGCTAGAGGCTGGTTAGACCATCCCCTGGTAGCCAGTCTAACCACCATTGCCTTGAGTTCTTCGGCTTTCGGTTTCTTGACTTGCTTGCTCTGGTTTTGGCTTTTAATCCAGACCTTCATACATCAGTAGCTACTGAAATAAAGGATTGTCGAATACTTGGAGGGAAATTTTGAAGGCACCATTCATACTCTCTGTTGCCATATCGGTCCTACATGGGGAAACACAAATCCTAATCATTTCTAGTAGATCTCGATAAGGGAAAGCACTAAAGACCATTTGTAGCAGATCTAAACAACGGAAAGAGTGGCATAAGAAGAACAAGAAGAAGAGGGAAACAAGAGGAAGTACATGGTCGGCCTGAGCCTCGCTAGTTGCCAAAGCCGTGGCCTGACTCCTTCAGGTTACCAGACACCACAGGAGGGAGCACCAAGATAGATATGGCTTGGAGTGGGGCTACAGGTCGGGGTGGAAAACGGTAACGGATAACTTGTTTTATCCGCTATTTGTATCCGAGAAAACACGAATGTGGTAAGCAAAATCCGTACTCGAAAATATTCGTATTCGTATTCGAGAATATTCGTATCCGTATTTGAGAATATTCGTATTCACATTCATATTCGAGAATATTCGTATTCGTATGCGACTATTCGATTCGTATTTGATCCGTTTCTAGAACCCATGAAAAATCCGTACGAATTTTGTGATTCAAAATTTGAATTTAGGCGTTTTAAAACCGGTAACCGGTGAAAAATCGGCAAAACCGCTAGGAATCTATTTTATCCGATATTCGTATCCGAGAAAATCCGTATTCGAAAATATCCGTATTCGTATTCAAGAATATTCGTATCCGTATTTGAGAATATTCGAATTCGTATTCGTTTTAAAAATATAGATTTGTATTCGTATTTGAGACTATTCAATCGTATCCGATCCGTTTCCACCCCTAGCTACAGGAGAGGCAAATCTTTTATATACTAGGGTTATTTTTAATTCTTTGTGAGTTTGGTTTTCAAATAGGGTGTTGATAAATATCATCTGAATTTTTTCTTTCTAACTATCATCCAGATTTGTGACCATTGGATTAGAGATCCATCGGCCATAAATTCTCCTCCACCCCCTCCAAAAAAAAATCTCTCCCTTCTCAAAACAAAAGGGCAGTTGGATCTCTAATCCAACGGTCTTAAATCTGGATGATTGTTAGCAAGAAAATATCCGGGTGATATCTAGACACACCCTTTCGAATAAGAACGTTTTAGTAGACTATCAATGCCAAGAAGCACCTAACAGCACCCTATTTTTATTTTTTTTATTCGGTAATTTTATTGATACCTCTAGGCATAGTACCCAAGCCGTACCCGGTATTGACAGGCGACTTAGCCGAAGTATCCGTGCATCATAGATACGTACATGCCATGTGTCCCCAGCTTTGCTGCCTGATTGCTTGCATGCTTGGCTGTTAGTGTTTTTGGGTGTGAAACGCGATGCGACGTGTGCCGACCTTCGTACGCCGGGCAACAATGGCGCGACAGCGGGGCGCCGATGCGACGACCCACGGGGCCCAGGACGGCGACCGCCGGCGGCTGCGGTGGTGGTTGCATCCCAACCGATCTTGATCTGGTTTGGCTTGTGATTTGGTTTCCGGGGTTGCCGTGCCATCGTGGAAGACTGAAAGCAAGGTAGGAAAGCTACCTCCGGGACACCTGGGGATAGCGACGGCGTGCAGAACCCCGGCCAACTTTGCCGTGTTTTTGGCCATGTTTTGACCGGTGGGTGATGCAGCACGATGGTGTGTCAAGCCGGCCGACGCGACGGAAATGGAACAGAAGCGCTTGCGTTTGCTTCAGCACTGTGGTAGGAGGAGGTGCTACGTGTCGCCAGGTCTCTTTCCCGTCTAGAAACGGAGACATTCAGTAGACAGTTTCACTCACGTTCGGTGAATCTGCATTCCGAACGAACGGGACTTGTTTTGATGCTACTAATTGAATCCTAACAAGGTCGCTCTCATCCATCCTGTCCTTAAGGAGATCAAAAGGTAAGGAAGACGTGCAGGCAAGCAAGCAAGCGACTCGTGATTAAAGCGTGATGTATGCACGTTTGGCATGGGCGGCTGCGAGGGAAGGAAACGTGACGGTGCGAAAAGACAAAAGCCCAACCGTCAGAAGCATCGATCCGTGAGTACTGTACGTTTGTACCGTGCGATGCGATGACCGTAGTAAGCTGATCGAACTGGTTTGGTGTTGCCGGCGCTCATGCGAGACGCAATAGTGAGGTTTTAGTGGTTAATCATAGAGAACCATGCCGGCAGCAAAATATAAAACGCCCAGTTCAAATCGACACGGAGAAACATCGATTTGCTCGCTCCTCTTTCTTAAAGCCAACATAGCATCTATTTCCACTTGGAAGAGGTAGCAACAGTTCGGAACCGTTTCAAACGTTAGGATTTTACAGAGAACCGGCGGCACCGCCCAATTCCACCGGGAGCTAGAGAAAAGGAAATCTCGCACTCGGTTCAATTTCAATCACTTTTAACTCGGCATCGGGAGCTACGCCGCGACGAGCGCGCTCCGGTGGCAGTGGTCACGGAAGAAAGAGCCGGGACACCAACCCGATGCACCTACGGCCGTGCGGTGCAGCTGCCCGGTTTGCGTGCGGCCGCTGCGGGTGGGGCCCACCGTGCCACGTGGCGTGAGGCGTCAGCGGAGGAGGGGCGAGAGCAGACAGCCAGTGCCTTGTCGAGGACCCATTCTCTCTCTCTCTCTCTCTCCTTACCGCTCCCTCCGTTTTGTCTGCAGGCTGCCTCCACCTCTGCATTCTCTCTCTCTCTTTTCACCGCTACCTCTGCATTTTCAGAGTACAGTTTACACTCTCTCATTACTGCTCGTATAGCCCCTGCGCTTGAGAGTGAACGGCTCAAAGCTGCCCTTTCCTTTGCTTGCATGTTTTCCGGGAATAAAAGGATCAGACGGCTGCGATCGCCCCGAGGAGGATCGGCGCCGGGATCCACCGGTCGGGAATAAACGGGGGACAGGCTGAGGTGGCCTCGCTGTTCGCGACGGGGCAGTGGATTTATACAGTCTTGTCGTCGTATGCCCGAACCTTTTCCCTGGAGTTGTGTGCGCCGTGCGCGCGTGGGCCACCTGAGATCATATTGTATTATATATGGACAACTATCCGTAGTGTCCTTTCACGTTACGTTAGGATAGTATTAATCTATAGGTTTATATATATATATATGACTGCGCAATTATGCGCTACGTATAGTGTTACTATGATATATAAGTAAAATTACTGTTAAATATATATAAAATTACTGTTATTTATGTAGTGTTATAACTAACAGTAACTATATATATATATTTGACAATAAATTCACTCATATTTTAGTGCATTCTACACCTACGCATGCAATTATATATATATATATATATATATATATATATATATACACTTACGGTATATTTTATTTCTCATACAATGATGGGCTACTTATTTAAGAGGTGGTTCAATTCTATATATTTTCTCTTATATTATCTCATTCTCTGCAAGGCAACACGTACAAACAGCTACGAATCACAATTATCAGTGCTCTCGGGCAGATTTGATGAGCATGCGGCTGACAGGCTCCCTGTCTGTCGGACGGACGGGAATGCCCGTGCTATTCGGCACGATAACCAAACCGCCGTCCTATCTAAGTCATTGTCGTAGTGACGTAGTGTGGTTGTTGGCCAACTGAATAGGTGCGTGCAGCGTGCACAATGAGTCACGTCGTACGAGCTGGGCGCCGGCGGGCATCGCGGCGGGGCAAAAATGGCGACGCGCAGGCTCGTCCAAGCGAGCTAAGTAGCTATCGCTATGGACGACGCGCGGTACAGTACGGCGCAGGCTACTCTACAATGGCGCATTCGCTGCACGCCCGGGGTTTTTTTTATATATATATTGCACTAATTGCTTCCGTATTTTCAAAAATATTAGTACATGTACATATGGTAGGGATGATCTTTATCTAAGCCTATCTGACTTGTTAAGGGCTAGAAGACCAAGTGGAATATGTATAATGACATATATGCCCCTTCTACAGTACACTCAACTGTGAGGGTATTTATTGTAATCATGCCTTATGTGCATATATATATGTGCCCTGGTCATGGAGGCAGGGAGAGGATAGCTCATTTATCATAACCACTCCACTACTCTCCTAATTTACTATTTGGCCTATAACCACAATAGTTAGCGTTGTCCGTAGGGACGACAACGAGCAAACCGTAGACCTGAGAAGCGATAGCACCCAAGAAGGCATCGTCGACAGCAAAAGGGAAGCGGAGCACAATGATGGCGGTCGCGAATGCCAAGGCTTCAGGTGGTGGGCGGTCTGCGCAGTACCTGAGGCCAGCTTCGATGGCAACATCGGTGCGGCAAACGGCCCCGACGTTGACGTCCGCGTGGGTGCGATCAGCCACCACGAAGATCGTTGTCGCGCGACGGTCGACCCCGTTAGTGGCATCCGCGTCGGCGGAATCATTGGCGCCGACACTTGCAACGGCATGTCCTAACGCTCATGTCGGTCTCGTCGCTGGCCGTGAGGCCAACCACACTGCTGTACTGAACGACTCTAGCGGGCAGGCCGTTATCGCCAGCAACCTCGCAGCGCGTGCCTCCGGCAGCGATGGAGGAGGTCGCTCTCGACCAAGCGGACAGCCGCAATGCACCTGCCTCTGGTCGTGGCACGCTTCGACGCGAAGATCCGGAGTCTCCACTCTCCGCTAGCCTACAGCAGTCGGCGTGGCCGGAAGACTTTCAATTCCCGACCATCGAGCCATACAAAGGTGATACGGACCCTAGGGAGTTTGTTCGAGTGTATAAGACAACTATCGAGGACGCTGGTGGGGATGACTCCACCAAAGCGAAGGGATTGTCGCTCGCCCTACAGGCGGTGGCGCTCTCCTAATTCTTCACCATTGAGCCAAACTCCAAATATGCGTGGGAGCAGATCCGCGATCGCTTGTACAACAATTTCCAGGTTATTATATCGAGCGAGTTGATGCAGACCAGTTCTTCGCCATCAAGTAGAAGCCCTCAGAAAACCTCCGAGAGTACTTCAAATGCTTTGCCAAGATTCGCTGTTAAGTTAGAGACGTAAACGAGACCACAATCATCAACGCGAACTCTACGGAGTCTAAATAATATGCGCGGAGGATACCCTTCGCGCGCACTCTACGGAGTCTAAATTGCCGTGCGGAGGCCACGGCTTCCACATGAAATTTACGGAGTCTAAATAAGACACTCGGAGGATACCCTATACACGCACTCTACGGGTTCTAAATCGCCGCGCGGTGACTACGGCCTCCGCACGAACTCTACGGAGTATAAATAAGACGCACAGAGGTTACCCTCCGCGCGCACTCTACGGAGTCTAAATCGCCACCAGCTTCGTCGATGTCAGCCCAAAGGGTGGGGGACGGAGTGCTCGTATCCTCTTCGTCCCACTACCAGCTTCGCGGATGCCAGCCCGAAGGGTGGGAGGACGGAGCGCGCGCATCCACTTCGTCCCACCGCCAGCTTTACCAACGCCCGTCCGAAGGGTGGGAGACAGAGCGCGCGCATCCACTTCGTCCCACCGTCAGCTTCGGTGACGCCAGCCCGAAGGGCGGGGGACGGAGCGCACGTCCACTTCGTCCCACTTCCAGCTTCGGCAACGCCAGCCCGAAGGGTGGGGGACGGAGCACGCACGTCCCTTCGTCCCGCCGCCAGCTTCGGCGACGCCAGCCCGAACGATGCGGGTCGGAGCGCGCGCGTCCACTTCATTCCACCGCCAACTTCAGCAACGCCAACCTGAACGGTAGGGGACAAGGTGCGTGCGTCCACTTCATCCCACTGCCAGCTTCACGGACGCTAGCTAGAAGGCTGGGGACAGAATGCGCGCATCCACTTCAACCCACCGCTAGCTTTGCCTACGCCAGCTCGAAGGGTGGGGGACGGCGCGCTCTCGTCCACTTCGTCCCACCGCCAGCTTCGTCGATGCCAGCCCGAAGGGTGGGAGACGGAGCGCGCACGTCCACTTCGTCTCACAACCAGCTTTGCGGATGCCAACCTGAAGGGTGGGGAGTGCGCGCTTCCACTTCATTGCACCACCAGCTTCGCTGACGCCAGCCCGAAGGGTAGGGGATGGAGCATGCATGGCCATTTTCACCCCATTGGGCTGCGTCGATTCTTCGTTCCCAGCCTACTTCATCGATACTACGTCCAAACGGCGGGGACGAAGCCCGTGGTATTCTCGTCTCGGTGCCGATTTCGTCGATCCCGAGTCCTACCTACCGCTGCGGCTCCGAACAACTCATCATCGTGGCATAACGCTGTCGAGAGGTAGCTATTATTACGAAATGGATGCATGAGGGATGTCGTCGCCTTACGCAGTACTTTGATAACATTGCAAATAACGTTTGGAAGGGGATAACATTTTAACTGTACAGTCATCGACGTGAAGCTAATCGTCTACACTATTCATCCGTTGGATCTTCTATTTTTATGTACTCCCAGATGAAGGCGTCCCCCGTGGAACGCCACTCCTCCTAGAACTGCAGGGAATCCTTCGCCCAGCCCTAGTGTTGTATACGGCGCCGAACCACAAGGTCCAAACTAGCAAACGGCTTTGTCAAGCACCTGCATGTCAGAAACATCAAACATAAGGACACGATTTGTGGCACATTTTCATTTAAGATATATTGGCAAGATTGGTAGGTGTGTGGTGCCGTTTACATAGGAGCAAAGGGCTATACATAGTCAGCTACATGTGCAAGCATAGGGCCTCGGCATCACACCTGCGGATCAACGGCGTGCTCGGAGCCAGCCGCGCCACCTTCATCTTGCTGGGGTGCTTCGTCAAGCCAAGTGCCGAGGTCACCACTGCCCTGCAGGCTGTGCCTCATAGCAATCTTTGCTGTGGCCTCACCGATGTAATCCCATATCCATTGATGGAATGCACGGGCGAAGTGGTGTATCGCGTGCACGGCCCCGGACATGACCCTGCTCCCCACAGGCAACTCTAGGCATGAATTGTCTAGCTCTCCCACGTGCAGGCAACCCCGATGGTGAAGAAGGCCAAGAACCATCCGGGTCGTCATGAGCGAGCAGTAGTTATCGTAGGGTCGTGTGGTACTCAGCGCGAGTGCTGAGGCCTCTCTACCTCTGGACACTGCTCAAGAGGTCCTCGGACCCAAAGGCGTGAGGAGGGACCACAACAGCAAGCTCGGAGAGCACGTTCTCTAGGGCTTCCATCGAACTCCACACAATCAGCGAGGCGTCGCCCAGCATGCGGTCCCTCTCTCCGATTATGGACGTTAGCCAAGCCTTCTCCTCTTCCAGCCCAACGATCTGCTGCAGCAACCCCTCGCGTTCTTCAAAAGCTGCACGCTGAGTCCGCTCCACCAAGGCGCGTGCGTCAACAATAGCCTTCGCTCCCTCGGCTTCAAGACAGCGGATGCATTCATCCTTCGACGTGTAGGCTGCAACGGCATCCTCAGCGGATTGCCGCACAGCGGTGGCCTCCGCCTCCACATCATTGAGCCGCTCCTATAGGCCACTGTCATGGGTCCTAGCCGCCGCCGTGCGCAGTAAGAGCGAGCCCGCATGACACACAGTCGGTGACATCCCTACAAACATAATCAGCACACGCTGGAACAAGTACCTTCATCTCCGTCGCCTCGAGAGTGCTTTCCAGGAGTTCTGATCTACATGATGGTAAGGTCCTTTTATCGTATGAATTGTCTTTGTTAAATATGTACGTAATTAGTTGTAGTTATTTAGGTGTAATTGATTTGGTCCTAATTATTTAGGCATAATTAATTCATTTTTATATTAATTAATTTTATGTTAGCAAGTATATGTTGTGTAATTGTATATTATTTATATGTTTTTATGTTGACTACATTAGACATTAAAATCATAACTACTAAGTGTAGCAATTAATTAAACTGTGATGCAAGAGGAAAGATTATATTAGAAACATAAAAAAAGAATCTCTAGCAAACTTCCTGTTGCATCATGCATGTTGCGTACTATTATACTGAGTAGTGCTACTCCTAGCTCGTATAGTATAAAAAAGCTGGGTTTGTTATCACGTTACCTTCGGACTGCTCTTTATGGACACAAGCATCACCCATGCTTATACTACTCTTTTATGATAGCATATCATGTTATTTAGTCCATAAAGCCAGTGAAGGGTACGATGTGACAGAAGCCTATATATGTATATATGATATCTTAGCTGCATTATTGCTCATTAACTTAAGCACTTGATTGGCTTGCTTTTGATCAAAAGACAACTGACGTAGAGAAAAGTAAAAGGCTGAATATATAGTAAAATAAAACTATACTAACAAATAATTATGACAAGTACCATCAAGTAGCATCAAGGCCCAGATGTTTTTCTTGACCAGATTATGAGCATGTGTTCATATGCACCATTTATTTGGACCTATATGCATTTACATTGTTCATTTTAGTCCTAAATGTACATTATTTTATACTATTTATTCCATCGTAAATTTTAATTTGTAGTATTTTACTGTCATTATCCATCTTCGTACTAATATTTGGTCTATCCTATTTGTTGGAAGGTATGACTTTACCGGAGCTTCTCGAATAGTTCTATGATGAGAACCACCGGAGCCAACATGGATGACAGGTGACACGGCTGGCCCTCCACCCTTGAAGCTGCGAGGTGGGAGGGATCCGTGGGAGCTGGATGAGCACTTCGTCCTAATCCTGTGTGCCATGGGCTTATTACCCTTTGCGAGGCTGGTCTCTGTCGAACGCGAGTTCACTATCGATAGCAGCCTGCTCGTGGCACTGGTGGACAGGTGGAGGCCCAAAATGCACATATTTCACTTTCGATGGGATGAGATGACGGCCACTCTACATGACGTCTCGTTCTTGACCGGTCTCCCTCCCTAGGGTGGCGCACTTGTCCAACCCCTGCACTGGTAGACTAGAAGGAGAGGCTGACGGACCGGTTAGGCCTGGTTATCCTAGAGGGTGCTTGTGGCATCCCCCGCACTTGGCTGATACCGTCAACTTGGCCATCTGTAACGTGCTCCTATAGCTGTGGGGTTGGGAGCACTTCCCTATCGGGCGTCCAGCCATCGTAACGCCAGTCCACCCGTTCGGTGAGTTTGCCGACCTGATAGACGAGCCCACTATGGGATTCTGGTCGACTGGTGCCCATCTGCGCTGGGCCAAGGGCAAACCGTCGAGGTGCTACTTGCTGTGGCATAATAAGTTTGAGTCGTTGCATGACAGCGATATCAACTGGGGTCCATGGATTGTAGATATCATGCATCATGTATCGTCGTACGGGCTGTCACTACAATGCCTATAGGACGCAGAGCTATGGGTGACGACACACCATCTGGTGTTCTCATATATGGTGAAGGCTTACGCGCCTCAGTGCGTAATGTGACAGTTTGGTTTGCACCAGACCATGGCCCCTCTGTACGGCAGGTTCCTACCGCGAGTCATACGCTAGTGAGTTAAACTTCATCCAAGTATTGTTTACATTTTGTATGTCTTACTTTATAACATCGATGATTTTGGAAATGCAGTCCATTGAGGACAGGTCGGCATGGTATAGATTGACAACCACTGCAGCAGGAGTGGACGACGGCATGGCCAAACATGGCACACCTGGATGTCATCACGGAGCAGCATTCGTACGACGTCCAGATGTACGACGAGTACCTGGAGTGGTACGTATCCCGGTCACACAACAGACTCACCATTCCTCTACCAGATAGCCCCGAGCAGATCACACATGAGGACAGTCTACAACGCTCGATTGATCCCCACAGCGCTTCGCAGCGGCAAGATATCATAACACAATTGCCAATTTTTATCATTTCACTTAAGAAATTCATACTGGTCATTACCGAACATGTTTCGTATGTTATTTCAGTTGGAGAGAGCGCATCACAAGCACGCCCGAGGCCATCATCAGCAGCCCGAAGACACCACCGGCCATGTAGAACACTTTGAAGTATATATTAATTTTGGCTAAAAAAAATAGTGCACAACCTGAACTGTAGTCATTCGACGGATCACACCGTGCACATCGGGCACCTAGTGGGGCCACCATGCTCACCCGCCAGCTCATCACGATCTAGCGAGTCCGGCCAGCCATTATAATCTACCGTGTGTGCCCGACGTCGTAGTACTAGCCGTCGATCATCTGCGGGCTGTATCGATGAGGAGGTAACTTACATACAAACCTACGTTTTATTTTTCTGTTAGGCCTTACATTCCGTTAACATCATGGCGTTCTCCTGCCGCAAATCCATTGTCGAGATACAACACTTTTGACGTCCACACCACCTACACAGGCTACCACTCCCCATTGTTCATCTTCGCTGCACATCTAGGAGTACAAGATTTACATTCTACATCCGAAATATTTATTCTGACTAACATTGTTTCAACTTGCAACCTCCAATTCAATGTGGGGGTGAAGTCTAGTCCACTGATGACGATACGGGCCTCTCGGATGTTCCCAGGGAGCGGTACACAGCGCCAGAATTTGCAGCGTACACACGGCAGAGCTCATTATTCACACCATACCCAGGGTTTAGAGACTTCGGTGGACAGAGCTCCTCCAGCTTTGCTGCCACGTCGTACGATCAAGGCGAGAGTTTCTCAGCACCACAAGGGATTTTTAGAGTCCTCTGTTCACGACTTTATTACATGCGGCCCATAATTCAACATGTTTCAACTAGAGGACATCGACGCTTACCGGACCCACCCTATTGTACCTTAGCCTACTGGACCACCGCCAGCCACTAAACAAATGAACGGTCTCCATACCTCTTCGAACCGAGGCACAAGCTCCGAACCGGCTGATGTACCCCCAGAGAACATACTCATGCTCAACGAAAGACAAGACTACACACGGGGAGGCAGACGCGGCAAGGAAATAACAGTGGCTCAGATGGGTGAGCCATGTCGCATCTTGTGCGATGTAGTTTTTCACTATTACATGTACTTCTACAAATATTCGTAACGTATAAAATTCTCAAAAAAATAGACAATAACTATGACTGTGTCAGGATGTTGCACATAAGATTATGTAATTTTTTGTATCTCGTTTGCTACATGTAACTCTCTTAAAAAAATCCTAATCGTACGATTTTTGAGCAACATTCATAGAGGATAAAATTGTGAAAAAATACATAGTCAAGTACGTTGTGTCGAGAGGCTGCGCATAAAATTTTGTAATTTTTCGAGATCATTTAATATATTTAAAAATTAAAACAAATAGTATGCAAAAAATTAAGCCAGGTAATTACCTACCGTCTGCCCATGGGGCGGCAGGCTACCTGCCAGTTGCTAGTGGGGCGGTAGGTAGCTGGCGCTGATGGCAGGCCCATGCGTTGGCTTCTGCAGCGTCACCGCTCAACCACCGAATGGTAAAAACGCTATTTTTGTCAATATGTTATGCATACTGCTATTTTCATAAATACGGATGTAAATAGTGTCATATATACCAAAAACTCGTGCACGCGTGCATATATATAGACACACGCACCTACTTACTTGTAAACGTACGTACATGTTAGTGATATGCCCTAGAGGCAATCATGAAGATGATTGTATCACTTCTATGTTTATGAACATTTGAATAAAATATTATTTTGTCCCTTGAACAAATATCTTTCGTATTGATCAACAAGTATACGACTTGTTCGTGAAACTCTTTATTCATGTTTTGTTGTTATTCTTAATTATCCCTGATCTTATATCATTTTGTAGGACGATTATGATTTATAGATCAGCACATGTATTAATTGATGATCATGTTTCATGGATCATGGATATGAGATATCAAATCAATAATATGAACACGTGTTAGAAAATATCACGTTCGATTGACCCATCATGAGATACTGTGAGAATTGTTATATTCTTAAGTGTCATCAGTTGGTCTCATACATAGTGTATGTAGCATCCTTAGACCTGAGGTCGTCATTGTTTCCTACATGTGTAATAGTTTGCTTAGGGGTTATCAAACACTACTCCGTAACTGGGTGGTAATAAAGGTAGCTTTTGGGTTTGCTATAAAACATGCGGAGGAATATGAGCGATCAAGATGAAATTTGCCCCTCCTATCTAACAGGAGAGACATCTCTAAGCCCCTCGATGTGGTTGGATTAAGAAAGTGCATGACCATGCCAAATGTGGTTGATGAGTCAATCACAACTGAGTAATCCACTGCAAGTTCGAGTGAAGGATCGAGCTATCATAGGATGGCACGTTTCTCGCCTTGAGTTCGATCTGGTATCATGATGCAAAGGAATCGGTACATAAGCACTATATAGATTCGTCCAATATGATCTTTATGTGTGTTTGGGAGTCATTATGTCCTGCTATGGACCGCTACTGACTTATGGACCGGAAAGGAGTTTTCGGCCCATGGCCAAATACGCATGAACCTACAGAGTCACACACTTAATGGGCTGGAATGATAAGGGTCGGATGATAGTTTTCGAGTGGGATTTGATCTCTACTCGTATCAGATATGGATCCGATTGGAGGCTATATAAGGAGAGGTGCGAGGGCTGAGGGATGTATCCCGAAAACACACCCGTCGAAACTCTAGCCGCCACCTCTCGTATCCCCTGCCATGCACGCTGGTGCTAGCACATCGTATTAAAACCAAACAAAATACGAAATCAGCGAATATGACTTGCTTGTGGGTAAAAGATGGCCAAGATGGCTTGAGATGTATCCCCACATGCTACAGCAAACAAGAACAGCAAAGAAATCAAACAAAAAACCCTCGAATCACAAAATTACTCGGCGAGGCCAAAATCAAGCAAAGTCGGTTTTCTTCATAAACTTGCCATCAAAGTGCCTAGATGGGTAGAGAATGATTTTCAGAGGTTATCTCCATATCTTATACGTTCTTGGCACGATAAAATCAAGAAGATGAAAGGAAAAAAAGGATAAACACAACTAAAACAAGAGCAAATCAATCAACACAAAAGATTTATGGAGATGAACAAACATTGATGTATTGCTACTTGAGGATAAATATTTTATAGCCACTCCACCTGAAGGATAAGAAAGCACACAACAATACTCAACTTCTCTCCAACTATAACCCTAGAACTCATGAACACTTACTCTAAAGAGAGGATAGTTGGATGGTTAACTATAAGTCTCCATCCCAACCCGTTAAATAGATTGACTAGCCAGCCCCATGTAACCCTTAGTGGATACTATCCACTTAGAATAATAGCACATATGGAGAAACCCGAAATCCCCGGTTTTTACTCACACACTACACTTACGCACGATTTTCAAAGCGTATAAGCCCAATTCCGCTAAGACCTTTAGCCTTGATCCAATTTGATCTTCTCAGCTTCTCCTTGACCTAAACCGCTCTCTCGAGCATCGTTCAAGCACCGCTTTTTGATCTAAGATAGTTTTCAATATTTTTGTTAAACTACCAAAATACCCTTTCTTAACCCGGTCTTCTCCTTTCATTGCAAATAATCGCCATGCTTATCACATGTAGGTGCACCATTGGCTTGCTACGCATCGGTAAGTCTCTCCCTTTCAGTTCTATCAGATCACACCTCACTTAGACTGACCAAGCCACATAGTGCAACCCGTCGCTCAAACTTTCCTTCAATATTTTACTCCTTTGTTGTGCCATGCTTAAGCTCAGCCATCTAAACTAACATCCTTGATCGTTCTGCGCCTCGATTACTCCATGAGCATAACTCCGATCCCCGCTGTTGACCATGATTGACTCCAAACAATCCTACACATCTAAAGACAAAGATGCACTAACCTAGGTCAATCAAACTCATTCCATGTAATACCTCGGTTGCTCAAAAGTCCAGAATATCACACACAACTACAACCTCTACCCAATTAAACTATCATTTAATCAATGCCAACAACTAGACTTCAAGAATAAACATTCAATATAATAATAAACGAAAATTTTCAGAAACATGGTAATCAATAAATTGAACTTAAAATAAACCAAATAATCACCAAGATGAATCAATCAATAAACTAAACAAAGGAAAAAGTATCAAGTAGCAGCATTATGGACCATAAAGAACTAAGAAAAACCATTTATCAACTAATAATTGTGTGGATAGCACTAAACTAATTATGACAATAAGTTATTGATCGCTAGGTACAGTGAACACCTACAAAACTGCACGATCATATGTTCTACTTTCACTCCATGCATGTCGTATTTAACGTTTACCTATAAACAACAATAACACAAGGATAAGTCCACAATTCAACAAGTACATAATAAAACAATAGGAATAATATCATATTCATATCACTTATCAATATCATGTTCACTCTTTACCTCCATCCTGTGGAGGTGCCTCGGTCTTTCTCTCCACCCCGTGGAGGTGCCTACCTCTATAGGTCTTACTTAAGAGCACTTCGAAACAGTTAGATAGCTTTACTCATAGCTATTTGACTTACTCACCACCCTGGCTCGTATGCTTATGTCATATCATGAGTGCAATTTTCATCATTTCACCACATATCATATTTATCATTGAATTATATCATATTAAACAAATGGGTAATCAATTATTACATTACACGAATAATTCAATAATAATGAGCAATTATTAACTATCATTTATCATTCTACTATATATTTGCTTTTTCTAGTTGCGATGATTAGATTGATTAGAGAATAACACCAACCCTGAAGCTCTCCTCCTACAGAAAATATCTAAAATCAATATAAGCTACATCAATACAAGACAACAATTAATCGACAATGCTCCTGCACGCTTTCTAAATCCACAATATTCCCCTTTTACTAGACAATCACCCCATGCTGTCTCGGTACTAAAAATGACATAACATCTAACTCCCAAACCACATTCTAGCAAACCATACTTGTTCTGGAATCTACATAAAATTTTCTACAACTTCTTAGTTGGCCACAACATGCCCAAATTAAGTCATCTAACCTCGTTTTTAACTCAGAAGACAGATATGTCATCTTCTGAACACTAGACTCAATATTTTCATATCTATTAATATACTCATGCAAATATAGTAAACCATAATATTTTCAGAAACTAAAACATATATCTATCTCTTTCTAGTTATGCCCAAAATCCCATTCTACAATCTAATCAATTAATTTAATAATTTTCCAGGACTGCATCCAGCAACAACAAGTTCTGGACAACAATATTCCAAAATTCATAATTTATGTTCTACCCATCTAAAAATCATATTCTTGGACACTCTGGAATACTTAACAAATTATCTACACTTTCCATATATATCAAATACCCTAACTATTCTATTTACTATTTTTAATCGACAGATTACCACAGTGCTGCCAACTGACAACAATTCCCCAGACATCAAGCTTACAAAAATCATAACTCAAAATTTAACCATCCAGTTGAAATGATTAAATATTCTACAAAAATCTAACAAAATTCTCTAAGATTATCTAGTGGATAATATTCTCCAACTATGTTCATACAGTATCCAAAACCATAGTAGAATATTATAGCCAATTAACTGGTCTACTAATCGATCCCCTGATGAACACTTGCTACTTGTCTCTAATCTCGACTCTAATCTATAATAAAAATCAACAAAATACAGAAAAAAATCTAGATCATTACCTAAAAGATGAATACGAAATCACAATCTCTTTCTCACTTTTCCTTCCCTCCTCCCTCATGATCTTTCCCTGCTACCGCCCATCTATTTCCCTCCCAAATTCCTCCTGTTGGCGCTGAGCCACTACGTGACAACCGCCGGTAACGCTCCCGAGGTGAGGCATGGGCATTGGCGGTGCGTTGCACAGCAACACGTGTCCGAGCTAACGCCCATGTGATGCAGTAACAGCAAACACTAGCGGCGCAAGTGATTTGGTGCACGGGCAGGCACAGGTGGGAGCAAGCGCTTGGCTGCGCTCGGTGCGTTGTTGCTGGAGCAAAAGCAACGTAGGTAGGGTAGGCAACGTGGCGTGTGGTGCACAAGCACTAATGTGCAGCGAGCGGTGCTATTGCAAGGAGACAAGCGATGCTTGAGCACGACGACGGCACACGGGAAAAGTGGCTAGGGTTTGGATTCTCCTCCCTCCACTATCTTTTTTTATGGCACGAGATATAATCTAATTTCAGCTTCCCTGTACGACTCATTTCAGGAAACCAACTCCTCCTTAAAATTTCAAACAACCCATTTTTCCTGTATATTTTTTCTCTAAGTACGTACAGGTTCTCAAGAGGGCATTTTTAGAATATTACAACCCATGACTCCCCAAATTACAAAACTCAGCCAAGCTGGAACAACCTCTATTGGTCAGACTGCTTGCTTTCGCCAATTAGATTGCCAGGGGAAGCCAGTCTGACCACCGACAAAGGGCGGTCTGACCGTCATCTCTGGCTAGTCAGACTGCTAGGTCTGTTGATTGCCCAGAAAATCCGACAAATTCACAAATTTAAATTTTCACTCTCCAAAATGATAATAGCTTATCACAACATAATTCTAGACCTTCTCACATAGTCTTTTAATCTTCCCACTGATGAACCAATTGGTAATTTCTCAAAAATGTAAATAGGAAGTGGTTTTAGAATTTATAGACGAAATTTTGCAAGTAAGGCTCAAAATGGTCAGAAGAGGAATACAAAGACTAAAAATGACCATATGAGGCAGAAATAGATTGAAGCTACTAAAAATAGTAAGGTTTTCCCAAAAAGTTTTAAATCCACCAAATGAACTGGAAAATCTCACACTAAGTCCATATGAAAGAACAATTATTCCATTTGACCTTGGTCATGGTGAGAAGAGATAAAAAAAATAAGAGAATCATAACAAAACATTAAAGCTCTAACTTAGCAACATTTTGCACAACAATTCAAATCATACTCTAGAATGCCTATTGTAATGGCAAGCCGTCTCATAAAAAAGAATTATGAGATTAGGTTTTTTGTATAAAAGAGATTATTTTTTCATTTCTCATTTTTACTTCAAGAACAATGAACTACTCCTCAGTCCGTAAGCTATATCCGACTTGAGCTGCAAAAGCCTAGGCGAAGTAAACTCATACTTCAAAAAAGAACTAGCATAGATCAATCTAAAGCACAATTTAGCATATTTAATATGACATAAATCATAAGAAGATCACTAGAGCAAAACTAGTCACAAGATCCAACAAGATATGATTTAGTTCAAGTTTCTCACATTTAATAGAGCTAGCATAATAAAAACTAAGCTACACATAGAAATATATGATAAATCTAGCGAACTACCACAAGATATGACCAGATGTAAGACAAGATATCAAATCATATAAGAATAATAATTGAAGCTCCATGTTGTTATATGACAATATAAGTTACTAAAATTAAATATGCAATATGATACAATGGATGCAAAAGAGTCAAACTCCCTCTCAAAACTGGCCAAAAGGACTAATAACTCCTAACTCGCCCTGCAAAGAAACAAAACAAGAATAATCAATAGCCTTAGTAAAAATATCTGCAATGTGCTACTCTAACTCTATAAAGTGAAACACAACATCACCCTTCTCTATATTGTCTCTAAGAAAATAGTATCAAATATCAACGTGCTTGGTCCTTGAGTGTAGCACTAAATTTTTGGAAATGTTAGTGGTGCTAGTGTTGTCATAGAAGAAAGGAACACTATCTAAGGCCAACCTATAGTCCCATATAGTAGATAAGATCCAGAGAACCTGAGAGTAACTGCTCGCAGCGGCTACATACTCTGCATCGGTAGTGGACTATACAACTGAGGACTTCTTCCTAGATGGCCAAGAGATAGGAGACATGCCTAAGAAGTGACAAGTGCCAAAAGTACTCTTCCAATCTAGTCTGCACCCACGAAATCAACACAAGAAAAAGTCCGAATGGAGAGAGCAAAATCAAAAGAATACCAGAGTCCAAAGTTAAGAGTGTCATAAAGGTACCTAAAGATGCGACACACTGCTTGACGATGCGAGGCACGAGGAGAGGCCCGAAATCGAGACATAGACACATAACAAACTGTATGTCCGATCTAGAAGCCGTGAGGTACAGAAGCGCGGAGATCATGCTATGGTATTCCTTCTAGTCCATGGGCTCTCCATCTTCATCAGGATCCATCATGGTAGAAGTGGCAATTGGAGTAGACATTAGCTTGTTGTTTTCCGTGTCAAAGCACTGAAGAAGGTTCTTTATGTACTTGCTTTGATGATGAAGGTCTCTTCCCTAAGTTGCTTGACTTGAAAACCAAGGAAGAAGGTCAACTCGTACATCATACTCATCTCAATTTTTCTGCTCATAGAATCTAAAAATCTAGATACCAAAGCATGAGAAGAACCACCGAATATAATACCATTCATATAAATCTGAACAAATAAGAAGTCACTACCATGCTTGAGAGTGAACAAAGTTTTATCTACCATTCCTATTTTGAAATCATTTTTAATCTATAAACTTTTAAGCCTATCATACCAATATCTAGGGATTGCTTCAATCTATACAAGGCTTTAGAAGATATGTTTAAGAATGAAGCACTTGCACTTAAATATCTTGAAATGAGAAACGTTAGGCCTATGAGCAATTCTAAGCTCAAAAGAAGTCTTTCCTAGGGCCGATCTCAAGAAAATCATATTAGACACATAGAGATCACCTCAGCCCAAAACCTCATAGGGGTGCTATGCTCACATAGTATGGTCATATTCATCTCTATAAGGGTTCTATTCTTTCTCTCTACAATCACATTCTGCTAGTGGACACTAGGTGAGGAGAACTAGTGTTCTAATAATCTCTTAGTGTAGAAAGTGGTAAATGATGAGTTTTTGAATTCTGTGTTATTGTCATTCCTAATGGCTCTCAAGGCTCCTATAAGGTCAATTGCTAGTGTAAAGGCCAACTCTCTAAAGCAACCAAATGCCTCATCCTTAGAAACCAAATAATACACCCAAGAAAAACTAGAAAAGTCATCTATAATGACAAGCATATACCACTTTTCTCTTGCTGACTAGACTCTAGATGACTAGCTGTGTCTAAGTGCAAGAGCTATCTAGGGTCGTTAGTCATCACTAAGGTAAAAGGAGGATGAGAAGTAGAAACTATCTTACCATGTCTATAGGGTGTGCATACTAGGTCTCTAGCACTTTTAATCCTAGGCAATCCACCAATAAGGTTCTTGCTACTGACTCTAGCCAAATGATCGAAGTCTATATGTCCAAGCCTATAATGCCACAACACTAAATCATGAGAGTCAGAAGCCATAAGACACTTGGGACTAGAGGTAGAAAAGATACTGAAATCAACATTAAAATTATCTCGAACCTAGAGGTAGAAAAGATACTGAAATCAACATTAAAATTATCTTGAAATTGGGCTCTAATTCTATTTGTAGGATCGAAATGCAATAGAGGAGGGGGTTAAATGGTGTAGATCAATTTTCCCCAAGTATTCTCCGAATCTTCACTCAAATAGCTATTGAGCTATCAAGATTAGAATTGGAAGCCAAAACCCTAGAGGGACTCGAGAAAACAAAATTCAAGAGGCAAAACTCTGGAGGTTAGACCTCTACGCCCTGGAGGTCAGACCTGTGCCTCAGGCCAGTCTAACTGGGGTGCCCTGGCGGTCTAACACCTAGGAGGTGGCGGTCTGACCACCCCTGTTTCAGAAGTTGAAAATAGCCCGAAACGTTCCAACTTTTGGTGCAACTACAAAAATACAAGTCCAAATGATATCATATTTTGCACGCACCTTAGTTAAGGTCTCATGAACCTATTCCAACAAAGGATGATAAGAATCATGTCAAAGATTAGACATTTCTCAAGATTAAGCAAGATTGCACCAAAATCGGGCAAAATTCAAAAACGGTAAATATGACTTGATCGTGTGTAGAAGATGGCCAAGATGACTCTAGATGTATTCTTACATATCACAGCAAACGAGAACACAAAAAAAGAGACAAAAAATACTCGTACTAAGAAATCACTTGGAGAGGCCAAATCAAATAAAAAACCAGGCAATTTCATAAACTTGCAACTTAATACCTAGATGGATGAGGATTGATGTCTAAGTGTAATTTCTATCACTTATAAGTCCTTAGCATAACAAGATCAAGAAAGGGAGAGAAAAGAGCAAAACAAACCAAAATCAAGAGCAAATCAATCAACATAAGAGACCATAAGAGATGAACAAAGATTGATGCATTGCTACTTGAGGATGAATGTTTTACAGCCGCTCCACCTGGAGTATAAGAGAGCATACAACAATACTCAACTTCTTTAACCCTAACCCTAAAATACCTGACTTCAACAGCAAATGTTTGATGGTTAACTAGCAAATCTCTATTCCAACCCGTTAAATAGATAGGCAACCCGCATCTATCTAACCCTAGTGGATGTTATCCACTTAGCACAAACGGAAAAAATCTGCTAACCCTACACAACATGGGTTTTATTCACACACTACAAATATGCACACTTTTTAAAACGCATCAGCCCAAATCTGCTAAGTCTTTAGCCTTGATACAACTTGATCTTCTCGCTTCTTCTTGACTTAAACTGCTCTCCAAAGCACCGTAATTTTGATCAAATATAGTTTTTCAATATTTTGGTCAACTTACAAAAATACTCTTTTTTGTTCCAGTCTTTATTTTCCATTGCAAGCAGCTACCATGTTTGCCACGTATAGGTGTACCAATGACTTGCCACATGTCGGCATGTCTCTCCTATTCTGATTCCATCAGACCACACCTCACATGGACCGACCATGCCACAAGGTGCAACTCGTTGCTTGAACTTTCATTCAATATTTCTCGTCTTTCTTGTGCCATACTTGAGCTCAACCAACTCACACAATATCCTTGATCATTTTGGATCTCGGCTCCTCCATGAGCATGGCCCCTATCTCCGCTATTGACTATGGTTGATTCTAAATAACGGTGCACATCAAAAGACAAAGAAACCACTTTTGGGCATAAATTCTCCACAACTTGATACATGTTAGGTAAAACATGCATCATGCAACATATATGCATTGACCTAGGTCAATCAAACTCATCCCATGACCAAAATCCTTAAATTACAAAACTCAGCTGAGTTGAAACAACCTCTGCCAATTAGACTGCTTGCCCTGGCCAGTCTAACCGCTGATGACAACCAGTCAGACCGCCAGGGGAGGCCGGTCTGACCACTGACAATGGGCGGTCTGATCGCCACCTTTGGCTGGTCAGACCGCCAGGTCGGTTGAATGCCCAGAAAATCCGATAAATTTGCAAATTTAAATTTTCACTCTCCAAAATGATAATGGTTCATCACAATATAGTTTTCGACCTTCTCACATGGTCCTTCAAATACAAGCAATTTTAAGGGCACGTTGCAGGACGAGAATTTCAAAGGATCCCTAGCAAGTTTGCATGTATCAAAATCATTTTTCGTAGGAATTCTATGAAATCTCTGCATCCCAACCAAATGAGGCATCAGAGATCCACAACAAATTACCATCGGATCGATGCGTAGCACCCAATCGCATTTCAATGAATTATGGCTTCGTTCTTTTTGACTTTTTAGTCGGCTTTTGGCTTCCTTTTCTTTCAGCAATCACTATTCATTAGATTAATAAGCAATAACCATAAGCTATAAGACGCAACCCAAAAGAATAGAACCTATATCCATTGCTATAGTACCACATGTGGTACCGTGTTTTACTATGTGAGTATATGGTATACATCAACAATATCTAAGTCGTCTGAAACATTGTTTCTGGATCTGATGATAGGCAGAGTAGCATTGCGGTATTGTAGGTGTCATTTGGCCAAGCTTTGGAGCTGGGCTTCTGGGGAGGAGCTCGAGCCACTAAGCCAAAGGCTCGAACTCTAGAGCCCAATTTGTAATAGAGAGAAGCAAGGGGAGGGTGGCTCCAAGTGCTCCAAATCATTTTGGGAGGAGAAACACTAACTTTGCCCCTCGTGGGAGACGAGGAAGATAAGGTTGTAAGTGCAATTCGGTGAAGTGGAGAAATTTAGAAGCCGGAGCCAACGTTTGGGTCAAACACCTTTTTTTTTTTGGTTGGTTCTAGAACTGGCTTCTGTTGAAACGGTGCTCTTGAGCCGGAGCTCGGCCGAACAAACTGGAAAACAATGGGCCGATGACCAGATGAAAGCCCACTTATCTGTGGTCTATGGGCCAACCAGTTTACCCTTTGCAAAAAAAAAACCCCCGAAAGAACGACCACAGCTAGGCCCATGGCTTTTTGTCGCTACCAGTCGTACAAGCCCACCACCGCACACCGAGACTACACATCTCTGGACTGGAGCCCGTGGGAGAAAGAGGGGAGAGAGAGAGAGCGAGGGAGGTGAGCTATGGAGAAGTCGCCGCCGGTAGCTTCGCCGGAGACCGCCGCGGCGGCCGCGGAGGTGGCGGCGCAGTTCAGGTCGCTGGTGGACACCGAGGACGTTGGCTGCATCAAGCAGGCGCAGCACCTCATGTGGTTTCCCGCTCCCTCCCTTCCTCCTTCCCCCGATCCATTCACGCATAGTTCTATTTCAGTTCGATTTGTTCTGGTAGATGAGCGCTCCTGTCTCTAGTACCTATCCCGATGCTCCTAAATTCGGCAACTTTCGTGTTATCTGACAGTCTGACGAAACTTAGCCGGCTTAGTGGTTGGATTCGTTGCTTGTACTTGCATGCATCAATGCTGGGTGGGAGATTGTAATTTGGTTTGGTTTAGGGTTAGGGGCTTAGGCACACTGCTGATTGACCCCATCAAGAGTGTCCAGGAGCGGATTGATGATTTGCTGTGCTGTGTTGACGTAAATTCAGCTTATTCCTTGGATGGAAAAACTGAAAGTTTGAAGTGCTGTGTCGACAAATTTGACCAGATGGTGCCAGGAATTTTCTTGGTGGCAATCACAATTGTACATGCATTGATGTATGCACTTCACAGTCACATGTTTAAATCATGATGCTTAAGTCTTGGTAGGTGGTGTTCTAGTAACGCAAAGCAAATTCACACTCCATCTTTCTGTCGTTGGGGCCACCTGTTGGTATTTTGAGATCTTACATGTTGTTAGACATGAAACAGGCAAACTTGATGACTAGAGTCACTAAAATTTTTGCAAGCTGCAACATTTGTGTCACAAGATAATTCTGTGCTTTGGTAATCTTTTTGTACTTGTTTAGGTCAGCTTATTGAGGTAGTAATTGGATCTTCTACAGATTTTTGGGAAGTTATCAAATCTGTCAGTAGCCCTTCATTTCTGTAGCCATGTTTATTTTTGGAAGTAACATTATCCTATCAACTCTTAAGTCTTAATTGGGTATTTGTTAGTGGTGACTGTCTAACTGATGCATGGCAAGGGCTTACAGAATTAAGCTAAATGCTTGCTGTTAGTGATGTGCCGTAAAATATCTAGGCAGTTCTAAGTTCTGTATAAAATTATCTAGTATTATTATATATGAACAGACCATGATCTCCTCTGTCATATTAAAGATAGTACTATTGGTGGCGCCCCTTCGCCATGTGCCAATTTTGACCGTTCCACTGTTTATTGCCTCCTAGCTGTTGGATTGTCTTCCTCTTTGCATCCTAAACATCCATATACCCCCACTTCCAGTGGCGGAGGGAGGCTTTCCCCGTAGGGTCAATTGACCCCACAGGTTTTTGCAAAACACCTCTATTATTGTTGATAATTTCATAGAAATTCACATAATTTTAGAGATT
Organism: Bonia amplexicaulis; assembly: GCA_036346245.1. Taxonomy (NCBI): domain Eukaryota; kingdom Viridiplantae; phylum Streptophyta; class Magnoliopsida; order Poales; family Poaceae; genus Bonia; species Bonia amplexicaulis. Next base: position 23,700,181 of record CM070741.1, on the reverse strand, counting down.
TTGAAGGAATTGACCCCACATGGTTTTGATCCTAACTACGCCACTGCCTACTTCCCTACCCAGTTGCCCCTGAACCGGTTCAGGAACAAAATTTGGTGGACAGGTAGATAGGCAGAAGAATACTCCGTGTGCTGTAACTTCTGGTGCTATTACTATTAAGGAGCCACCCATCCAGTATTCTTGCACTTTAGGATATCACTTTTCTCTCTAAGCCCTTGCGATGCTTGTTGTTATACTTATTTATTATGCGTCGTCTTGCACTGTCATGTCTGCTGGAAATAATCCTGCCGAATCTGATTTCGAGTCTGAGTTGAGTTGAATTCAAATTAGTTTCAGAGTCGATTTATGTATCCGAGTCTAACTTTATAAAGTTGTATACAAAGAGAGAAGAAAACCAAAGAAAAGGTGCAGCGATTTGAGCACCACCAAAGTTTTTGTGTTCTTGTATTGTCTCTGTTTGTAGCATACAAAAATTGACTAGGGGCGTAAAGAAGAAGCTGATCGAACCACTCCGATCAGCGAAGACGTTCAGACCACCTGATCTTCATCTAAGTCATTTTTTACGGTTCGATTGACGTCGAAACGTTCAGATCACTCCGAACGACATCGCGTGCGATTGGAGCAGTCAAAGAGTTACTTGTTTTCGACCGCTGATTTACGATCGGGTGGATCGACTGCTTACAACTGATCGGATTAGTTCAATCGGTGAAGTTAGGTCGAAGTCGTCTACGAGCAAGTGGTCAAAGCTGATATCCGAAGAAGACGTGGTCGTAGTAGAAATCAATCAATGTGGTCGTAACATCATTCAACGTGGTCGTAACATCTACGGAATCAACGTGATCGTAACATCTACGGAGTGGTCGTATTCAACATCTGATATCAGAGCAGGTGCCGGTCGACTCGTAGGAGCAGAGCATGGCAGGAAGCGGATCTTCATCGACAATAAAGGATCAAATTCCCTTCCGTATCCACTTCTCAATTTAGAGAACTACCCGGCATGGTCTATGAAGATGCTGGTGAATATGCGTGCCCAAGGAGCTTGGGACGCGGTAGCTGATCTGGTCGACGCTAGTGGAAAGGTCGATCCAAAAGGAAAGGCTAAGGAAGTTGACGTGAAGATCGATCAAACTGCCTTGGTGCTCATCTACGCTACCATACCCAACTCGATGTCCAGTCAACTTGTCGAAAAAGATACGACACGAGAAGCTTGGATTGCTCTTCGGACTATGCACGAAGGTATGGATCGAGTGAAGAAGGTTCGACTACAAACTCTGCGAGGAGAATATGAGGCGCTACATATGGGTGAAACTCAGTCAGTAGATGAGTTTACAGGTAAATTAACTGTTGTGGTCAATGAAATTCGATCTCTTGGAGGCACTCTGGAGGAAACAACAGTGGTCGAGAAGTAGTTGTGTGTCCTACCCGAGAGGTTCATGCCGGTGGTCACAACTCTTCTATATTCGAGTGATCTCCAAAACATGAAAATAGAAAAGGTAACAAGGTCTCTCAAAGCTCATGAGGGATTGCTCAAAGGGTGTAAGGTCAGAACTGATCAAGCATTGCTAATAAAAAGTGAAGCGAAGGTTGAAAATAAAACTTGACAGGAATCAAATCCCAGCCAAGGAGGACGTCGTGGATCTAGCAATTAGCGTGGTCGTGTACCATGTGGCCACGGTTTTGGTCGAGGAGGCCGTGGTTTTACTGCTGGTCGTGGAGAGAAAGCAATGCAAGGAGAGTTCTCTTACAACCGAGACAAGCCAAAAGTCAAATGTTTTACCTGTGGTAAAGAAGGCGATTATGCCGCAGTCTGCAGAAGTCATATTAAGTGCTTTGAGTACAAAAGTTTAGGCACTATTCTACTGACTACCGATACAAGAAGAAGAAGGAGGTGGCAAATTTGGTTCAAGCGAAAACAGAACAGGAGCCAGCACTTCTGCTGTCCATCTGTGAAGAAAAAAGCACACAACTTGTGATGCTAAATGAGGAGCATGTTTAGCTGAAACTGCTGAAAGTTGGAGAAGAGAGGTGCTTCAAATCACATGACTGGGCAAAGGGGAAATTCAGTGAATTGAATGAGAGCTTTCGAGGCAAAGTGAAATTTGGATATGGGTCAGTTGTTCATATGGAAAGAAATGGCACTATTTTGTTGCAAAGCAAGAATGGAGAGAAAAGAGCTTTGACTGATGTCTATTATATACCACGATTGTGCAATAATATCATTAGTCTGGGTCAGAGCATGATCGTGAAGGACAACTGCTGATGAAGGTGATACGAACACCAAATCGGTTGTACAAGATTGAACTCGAGTTAGCCAAACCAGCTTGTTTCAGTGCCAGGGTGGATAATATGGCATGGTTGTGGCATGATCGACTTGGTCATGTCAATTTTCGCTCTTTGAAGTTGATGACAGAGAAAAGGATGGTTTATGGACTGCCGCCCATCAATCATCCAGTGTGAAGGTTGCATTATTGCAAAATAAACAATACTCTCATTCCCTCAGCAAACACAATATAGAGCGACACAGGCCCTGGAACTGCTACATGTGGATATTTGTGGTCCTGTTGTTACCCATGAGTCAAATGGAGGTAATAAATACTTTCTACTTGTTGATGATTATTCTAGAGAAATGTGGGTATACATACGCAAAAGGAAATCAGAAGCCAAAGACATGTTTCTGAAGTTTGTGACACTGGTTGAAAAGGAGACTGATCACAAATTCAAGGCGGTGAGATCGGATCGTGGAGGTCAATTCTTGGCACAAGAATTTGAATCAATCTGTGAGACGAAAGGAATCAGGAGGTACTTCACAGTTTCTTATAGTCCACAGCAGAACAGAGTAGTAGAGCAAAGAAATCGGACGATAATGAATATGGCAATAAGTTTCCTCAAAAGCAGACTGCTACCAGGAAGATTTTGGGCTGAGCCTGTAAGACATGTTGTTTACATTCTCAATCGAGTACCCACAAAAGCTTTGGAAGGAAAGACTCCGTATGAAGCATTAAGTGGAAGAAAACCAAGTCTAGAACACCTGAGGGTGTTCGGTTGTTTGGCATATGCAAAGGTGCTCACTCATATGAAGAAGTTAGATGACAGATCAAAATAATTGATCTATTTGGGAGTTCAGCTAGGAACCAAAGCTAGTCGGTTGTACAGTCCTCATGAAGATAAAATTGTGGTAAGTTGAGACGTGTTCTTTTGTGAAGATAAAGAATAGGAGTGGGAGGCGAAGCCATCAGAAGAAAACAATATGCAGAAGTGGATTTCCTTCTCAGTTGAAGGAGAGAATAATAGTGAATCAGATCAATTTCACCTTCAAGAACTGGTTACACCCATGTCAAGTACATCCGCCAGACAACAGGTGGCTACAGAGGATGTTCCAGCATCTCCTCAAAGTGATCTAGAAGAGAAAGAGACTCTACCGAGCAAAACACCTATATATCGAAGCCTAGCTGAGATTTACGAGCTGACCGAGCCAATAGAGATGGAAGAAGAACTTCAGTTGACAACAGCAGATGGACCTATAAGTTTGCAACAAGCATTCACCGAACATCATTGGAACATTGCTATATAAACCGAACTGGATTCAATAGAAGCAAATAAAACTTGGGTATTGATTAATCTGCCTCATAATCATAAAGCTATAGGGCTAAAATGGATTTTCAAGGTGAAAAGAGATGGAGAAGGGAATTTTGTTCGTCACAAAGCAAGACTTGTGGTAAAAGGCTATATTCAGAAGAGAGGCATAGACTATGAAGAAATGTTTGCGCCAGTTACAAGATTAGAAACAGTGAGATTGATATTTGCTCTCGCAGCTCAATTTGGATGGGAAGTATATTACATAGATGTCAAATCTGCATTCTTAAATAGAGATATTGCCGAGGAGGTATATGTATCACAACTAGAGGGTTTTCAAGTGAAGGGACAAGAATGCAAGGTTTATCGACTCTTAAAGGCATTGTATGGTTTGAAGCAAGTGCCTAGAGCCTGGAACAAGAAACTAGATAATTCATTGATTAATCTTGGTTTTGAAAGATGCAAGCAGGATCCAGCTTTGTGTACAAGAAAGACAGAACAAGACATGCTTATAGTCGACATATATGTTGATGATCTTATTATCACAGGAACGTGTGATCATATGATTGAAGAGTTTAAGAAGGAGATGATGCAGCAATTTGAGATGAGCGATCTCGGACATTTGACGTACTACCTTGGTCTGGAGGTGAAACAAAGTAAACATAATATTACAATCAAACAATTGAATTATGCAAAGAAGATTCTTGAGAAGGTAGGTATAACGAGATGCAACCCTTGTTAGTACCCCATGGAAACTAAGTTGAAACTCGACAAAGATGAGACAGGAGAGCCGGTCGATACGACTGAATTTCGAAGTATAATAGGTTGCCTGAGGTATTTGATACATACTCGACCAGATCTTGCATACTCAATTGGAGTACTTAGCAAGTTTATGGAAAGACCAACAGTACAACACAAGCAAGCATTAAAAGATGTGCTGAGGTATCTAGCAGGAACTGTGGATTATTGGCTAGTATATGTCAGGCACGACAACACACCAATGCTTGAAGGATTTTGTGATAGCAATCTGGCCGGTGATCTAGTTGATCGTAAAAGCACAACTGGTATGGTGTTCTACTTCATGGAAACGTGATCACGTGGTGCTCACAGAAGCAAAGAAGTGTAGTCTTGTTATCATGCGAAGTGGAGTTCATGGTAACAACTTCAGCCGCATGTCAAGAAGGACTGGTGGCTGTTTCACAAATTACAACAGAAGAACAGAAGTCTGATGCACTCACAAAGGCACTGGGATGAGTCAATTTTGGTCGGATGATTAATTTACTTGGTGTTAGGGAAGTTGGCTAAAATCGGCAAGGATTAGGGGGTATTTGTTGGAAATAATCCTACCGAATCCGATTTCGAGTCTAAGTTGAGTTGAATTTGAATTAGTTTTAGAGTCGATTTATGTATTCGAGTCTAAGTTTGTAAAGCTTTGTATAAATAGAGAAGAAAACCAAAGAAAAGATGTAGCAATTTGAGCACCATCAAAGTTTTTGTGTTCTCGTATTGTCTCTGTTCGTAGCTTACTAAAATTGACTAGGGGCGCAAAGAAGAAGTTGATCGGACCAGTCTGATCAGCGAAGATGCTCAGACCATCGATCTTCGTGTAAGTCGTTTTTGACGATTTGATTGACGTCGGAACATTCGGACCACTCTGAATGGCATCACATGCGATCGGAGCAATCCGAAAGCTACTCGTTTTCGACCACTGATTTATGATCGGGTGGATCAACTACTTACGACTGATTGGACGACTCCAATCGGTGAAGTTAAGTCGAAGTCTACGAGTAAGTAGTCAAAGCTGACATCCGAAGAAGACATGATCGTAGTCAAAATCAATCAACGCGGTTATGACATCAATCAATGTGGTCGTAACATCTACGTAGTGATCGTATTCAACAATGTCGGCATTCACCTTACCCATACTTGACCATGATTCTAAACCAATAGTTCGTACAATCTGTAAATATTTGCTTTGAGATTATAGTCACCCTAAAATATAGTTGCAATATTTACTGTTTAGTTTTTTTTAAAAAAAACTCAGTTGGAATATTTACTGTTTATTTTTTTTAAAAAAAACTAAGCATGTGATAAAAATTATGTTATTATACTTCTAGAGGAGGTCAAGTGGTTTATTAATTTTGTTTGAGGACTAAATATAATTTGAAGTGGTTGTAGCTTATGAAAACTTGGAGTAATATTGTCTTTCAATATTTGCTGTATATCGGTACCCAGCGCTCACCAATGTACCGTACCCTATTGGCTCAACCAATCCGGGAGTCCAAAAGACATAGGGTGGTGCTACTTTCTAAACCTTGTTATTAATTGCAGCCATTCTAGTATTTACATAACTAATGCATGTACCACCTTTTCCTCTTACAATGGAACAGACAAAGCTCCTACTTTCCTTACGCAAAAAAGAATCGCTTTCTACTTTTGGAAACGGCATCTTCCCCAGTATATGTACCCACTACTGAGCTATTGCAAATTTTGGGTGCATAATTATATTCCGCATTGAAGCATGAAGAAGATTGAATCCGATTCATCCTTTCCCATGCAATGCTTGTTCTTTATCTGATTTCCTTGATATTAGCTCTATGATTAGCTGCCTCTCTACTTGTTAATGGGATAGATGGGTAATTGACTATATTCAGCATGAATTTTGTTCAACACAACCGCTGGTCCAGAAGTTTTAGGGGTTTAAGTGCATAATCTTGCTTCGTTGTCTTCATCTAAGTAGAGCATGGTTTCGGGGGGTCACTGACTAACCGATCATCCACTAACTTGAGGTATTGCTACATTAAATGTGTTATGAATATTGTGTGTATATTCATGAGGTCCAAAAGGTAATATATATAGAGAGAGAAAATAAGAGGATATACAAAGGAATATACCTTACGCAAATAAGAAAACCAAGATATATAAGGAAACAAATAAAACAATCCTATCATATCTTTAACACTCTCTTAAACTCATGGTGGATCACACACTGAGTTTGAGGAGAAAATATGAATGTTGTGCCCTAGTTTGCAGTATCATGAAGAAGTCAGCAAGCTGTAACTCTGAGGGCCCAAATTGTAAAGCAAGTACTCCATCCTGCACCTGTGAGCGGGTGTATGAAGCATTCACACCAATGCACTGGGTGAGCTCATGCTTCACCAGGTCACGAGCAATACTGATAGCGCATGTACTGTCAGACATAAAGGTCACAGGTCTCCTCATAGGTACTCCAAAATCTGCAAGTAGCCACCTCAACCAAGTAATCTCTGTTGTCACTGCTGCCATAGCTCTCAACTCAGACTCTGTACCCGAACAAAAAACTGTAGTATACTTCTTTATCTTCTAAGCAATCAAGGAGCCAAGAAAAACACAGTAAACGGAAATAACAACGATCAGAAGGATCATTAGCTCAGGTCGCATCAGAGCACGTACTAAAGCTGTAGTGAGGTGGAGCTAGGGAAAAATAAATGACGAAAGATTGTCCCACGCAAGTAGCGAAGAACACGAAGAAGGTGACTATAGTGAAGATGGGTAGGACGAGCTATGAACTGACTCAAGATATGTACAGCATGAGTAATATCAGAACAAGTGCTCACAAGATATACCAAACTCCCAACAAGATGACGATATTGAGTAGGATCCTCAAGAACACTATTAGTGGCGCGAAGCTAAAGAGAAAGCTCTATGGGAGTCAACAATGCGATTATCAGTCAGATCAGACCGATCAAGTAGATTCTGAACATACTTCTGCTGGGAGAGTTAGTAGCCCTCAGACGTGGAGAAAACCTCAATAAAGTACGTAAGCAAACCAAGATCAGTCATTAGAAACTGCTCACTGAGATGTTTCTTCACATATGTGATGAATGAGGAATCATCACTAGTGATGAGCATATCATCCAACATATAGAAGAAGCAGTGTCCTACCCTGAGGTAAGACATAGACAAAAAGAGTAGTATCATGGCCACTGACAGTGAAACCGATGAGACCCTTACGGCGCCGACGTCTCGAAGAGGACTAGGCGACGGAGTGAGATCCCTAGGTGCCGACGGCTCAGAGAGGATCGAGCGGCGGAGCGACAGCCAGCCTAGGCATCGGTGGCAAGTCTGTGCGGCGACGATCGGGTGACAGAGCGACGGTCGGCTTGGCGGGCGTCGGGTGGACGCCGGCGGAGTGGCAACTATGCTGCAGCAGCGGCCTAGATGGCGGCGGCTCTAATACCATGTTATAAATATTATGTATATATTCATGAGGTCTAAAAAGCAATATATATAAAGAGTACAAGGAGATATACAAAGAAATATGTTATACACAAATAAAGAAACAAAGGCGTATGAGGAAATAAATAAAACAATCCTATCCTATTCTCAACAAAATGATCGTGATTAATGTAACGGGCTAATATCAAAGCGTAAGGAGTATTTTACATGTCTGACCTGTTCTGTAAATGGATATTGCAGATATTACAAAAAGAGCTGAAACATAAATGTTCTCCATTTTTTGCCATATACTTGTATTTGTTGCAGTTTCCCCTTTCCACGAGCCATACTTTAATTAGACTGAACTAAGTTTAGTCAGTGCTATGCCTATTGTGCAACAAATGCTGGTAAAATGGTTAGTCCATGCTGCAATGAAAACCAACAGATTTTTCCTGTTTCTGCAAAGATTCTTACCATTTATAGTAATGTTTCTTAGATATTACACATTTGTTTCCTTTATTGGAGAAAATGCTTCTCGCTCTTCTCCTGAGATCAATTTAGCTAAGAAAACATGTAGATTGACATGCACCACGTTGTCATACATATGAGCAATGCTAGATGCTTAAGCGATGCTTATCTATAGTTTGGCAGAATTTGCAGGAGTTGTTGTCTTCCTTTTCATTTGCCACTAACGATTATCCATAGTGTGATTTTCCATTACTTTGCAGACTAGGGCGATTGCAAGATAGTAATGCAGTTCTCACACATTTTAACGAGTACTCGGAACAATGCTTTGCAGAGGTGTCTAGTGACTTTGCTAGTAAAACTCGCCTTCTCAAGTCCATGAAGGCTGATTTTGACCATATTTTCATGAAGCTGAGGTACCTTTCTGTGTGCCATTTTTCTATTGTATCAACTGTTGTTTTTCATCTCCCTTTTATAATTTTCTAGTGCTGTTGTGTCTATGTGTTATATGTTTCTCTTATGCCCAAGTGTGCATTCGAGCTGTACTTGTACAATAGTTTTCCCACTCAGCAAACTTTCGTACTCTTTTATTCTAGAAGCATGAAATCGAGGCTGGCAGCAACGTATCCGGATGCTTTCCCAGATGGCGCGATGGCAAAGACTATGGACCAAAGACCAGACCTTGAAAGTCCTCTGGATTAGTCGGTTTATGTAACACTCCTTATTCTCTGGGTCTAAAGTGTTCTCATTATTGTATAATATTATATGTTTTTCAACTGCTAACCGTTTTAAGTAAATACTACTTTATTCATAATACATCGATCACTTACATCATATCATTTTAAGCAACTATTCTAGCATACTAGTGGAGTTTAAACATGTTACCAAAATCTGATATGCAAAGTACTGCTAGTACGTGAAGTTTTTCATATGCTACTTCTGCCCGTACATGACATACTCAACATCATCTAAAAAAGACAACAAAGCAAAGGTGAGTCCAGAGACTCAGTAAGTACATACTAGATCGATAAATGCTACCAAAAAATGTAAGCAATTAACCAATCTTAACATCCTCCACATTCATTATTATGTTCATATCATCATTCTCATGTTCCAGCATTATCTTTGCATTAGTGCCTAACATTATCTTTCCATTAGTGCAATGCAGTACTATTCTACATGCCCATTTGTTCATCTCATTGCAAATACTGGTATTGCCGAGTGAACACTCGTCGATGTTCATCCAAAATCTTGGGTCTGCCCTGATCGGCACGGGGTCTCTCTACTCCCATGGGGGCCTACCGAAGTAGGACTTGCGGGATCCACCCATACGGATCCCAGTTCTCATCTCATGAGTGCACATGACGCGACACTTGCTGTTAACCGAGCGGAACGACATGCGGATAGCGTCGATCCCGGACCTCCACCTGAACAATCAGTTAACCCGACTCAAAATAGAATATCAGTACATGCGCCTAAATGAATGGCGTTGATTCTACACGTAAGACCCGACACTGGCATAAAACGTCTGAGGTTAAGGACCCGATGAGCAGGTACCAGACTTCCATTTTTTTCTCTTTTCTTTTCCCTCTTTTCTTCTCCTTTTCTTTTTTTTCTTGGTCGAACCCGCCCCTACTCTCTTTTTTTCTTCTTCTTTTATCTTTTCTTTTCTTTTTCTCTCTCTCCTCCCCAAGTCCTAATCGGGGGTGCGCCGCCACCCGGGCCACCGGTTGCCGATCGTTGGTCACCTCCTGCGCCGCTCCTCCCCCCGACCTCTGGCTCCAGGCCGCCAGCCCCCAAGGCTACTCCGCCCTTCCGCGCCATTATGGCCAGCCCCAGGCCAAGGCCCCGGCCTCCGGCCTCCCGATGCCGCTCCCCCGGTCGTGGCGCTCCCTCCGCCCATCCTCAGCACCGTCGGCTCCCTTAGCCGACGCCCGGGCTTCGGCCGTGGTTGCGCCGCCGAATGGTCACCAGGTGTCCCCCCACCGTCAGCTTGTGAGCTTCCCCTTGGTTCGGACCCCCTTTCGGCACCCTTTGAGTCATCGCCGCCAATCGCCGGTCGAAAACTCGACACCTCGGCTTGGGCCCCATGATTCGGATCCGTCGCCACCCTTCACCGCTAGTCACCTGAGGCTCGCCTCCTTTATGCCGGTCCTCTGCCCCTCAACTCGTCGGCCACGGCTTGCAGTCGACCGGTCCTCCTACTACCAAGACAATGCACTCTCTTCCCCTCATTACTACATGCACTGCCTTCTACATCTATTTTTTGTGCTTTTACTCTTATATGCGCCCTGACTCGGGGAAAGCCCAAGGCTGCCACCACGACGGTACATGATTGGGAAGCGTGCACTAGGGAGCACGTCTTCTTTCTCATGGGCGCGCGATGGTGCCCGCGACTTGCCATCGGTGGCACAACAGGTTTACTAGCCCGGTGCTTCGGTGTCGTGCCATGGGGTGCAAGAGGGAAGAAAAGGTGGAGAGAAGGTGGGCACTCTTGATGGTCGGCTTGGCATCGGTCCGGCGGCCGTTGACGTCCCCCGTTGTCATCGTCACCGTCCTCACGCCGTGATCTTCCCCAGCTCCATGGGGCTCCCTCCTCTCCTTGCTCCTTCTTCCTCTTCCCTTCCTCACGGCTAACTAGGTGGCTCTCGGTTGTGGAGTGTAATGGGGCTGAGGTGAGGCTTGTGGGGTGGGGTTCTTTGCTTTGCTTAGATGGCTGTTAACTAGGGAGGAAATGGAATGAGCAAAAAGGGGCTCAGGCTCTCTGTGGATGGCTGCTTGTAAATGGAGGCATGTCCATAAGACTCTCTGTGCATTGACAAGGCTGCCCCTCCCTTCTCTCTATATGACTCTCAAGTCACTGTGGGCTATCTGGACTTTTGGTCCAACGTGTGGGCTTTGCTCTATTTGATGGCTTTTCTACTGCGAAAAGTAAGTCGGTAAAAGTGGGCGTTAGCTAAAATTCCTGCCAAATGATGAAAAACCAAAGCACAAGATTGTACCGATCGGCCAGGGACGGTCTGGGAACCTCTATGAGCGCTATTACTTCGGCATTTCTAAAGCTGATGGGTCTGACGGCAGAACTCTTCTCATTTTCCTTTATTCTCCCTTGGATTGTTTTCATATCTTGCTTTTCCTTACTGCTGGTGTTACATTCTACCACCTTTAACAAAATTCGACTCCAAATTCTGGCGTTCAACACTCCTCACGGAAGAATCAACAATAAACAAACTACACATAAAACAACATTAACTTGAACTCGTAGAGAATAACTCTTGGTACTACTCGCACATGCGAGACTCCAACTCCTATGTCGCTTCTCACTCGGACTGATGCGTCCAAAGTACTTTAACATACTTTATCGATTTATGCCTCAACACCTTCTCTTGTTCCTCTAGAATCCGAACTAGACGAGACTCGAAGGTGAGGTCTTGCTTAGTGGACACCGGTTCTAACAAAATCTCATGCTCTAGATCCCTTAAGTACTTTATCGACATACAAACATGGAACACATTATGCACTCCTCACATGGATTTAGGGAGGTTCAAATGGTATGCCAACTTTTTAATTCGTGCTAGAATAAAAAATGACCCAATATACCTCGGGCTAAGCTTTCCTTTGATACCAAATCGCACCATGTCTTTAGTGGGAGATACTATCAGGAGCACCTGATCCCCCATTCGAACTCTAATTCTCGCCTCCTAACATCCACGTAGCTCTTCTGCCTACTCTGGACAGCTAGCAGATTTTGTCTAATCTCCGCAACTCGTTCCACTATGTGCTAGACCCAATCCGGACCTAGTACAACCTTCTTGCCCATGGCATCCCAACAAAGTGACAATCTACACTTATGCCCATATAGAACTCAAACGGTGCTACCCGAACATTAGAGTGGTAGCTGTTGTTATAGACAAACTCTATGAGTGCCAAATAATCCTCCCAGCTACCCTTTCAAGACAGAACATAGGACCTCAACATGTCCTCTAGTGTTTAAATGGTGTGTTCAGATTGTCCATCTGTCTGTGGGTGCAAAGTAGTACTAAACTGGAGTTTCGTTCCCAGAGCGCCCTGCAAGCTCTCCCAAAACTTGGAGACAAGCTTGGCATCTTTGTCTAAAACTATTGACTTGGGCACACCATGCAACCTTACTATTTCTCGCACATAGATGGGCGCCAATTCACTCACCGAGTTTGTAGTACGAATGGGGATGAGGTGCGCAGACTTACTGAATTGGTCCACCACTACCCAAATCGCATCCTTATCTCACTGGGTACGAGGTAAGCCGACTACGAAATCCATAGAACTATCATCCCATGCCCACTGAGGAACCTCCAAAGGCTACAATAGCCCATCGGAACACTTGTGCTCAGCCTTTACTTGCTAGCAAACCCCGCAAGATGCCACATACTGAGCGATATCCACTTTCATCCTCTTCCACTAGAAGCACTTTTTCAGATCTCGATACATTTTGGTCTCGCCAGGATGTACCGTGTACGGGGTACGATAAGCCTCTCTCAAAATATCATTATTAAATTGAGCCTTTTGTGGCACGCAAAGGCGGCCCCTTAAACTGCAATGCGTCTGACTCATCAAGGCTGGAATCCCTCGTGTTTTCCTTCATCAAGCCGCTTCCTCACTTGCTGAAGCAACCGATCATGCTTTTGCGCCTCCTTCACATGCTACGGAATTGTTGATTTCAGCAATAGCTGCATCTCAGCCTGTGTTGTACCAGCGTAACAATAGGAAATTTTCATCTGTTCAAAGTTAGCTACGAGACAACCTAGAGTGGAGGGTGTCATCTTGCGACTAAGGGTATCAGCAACCACATTTACTTTGTCCGGATGGTACTGAAGAGTGAGATCATAGTACTTGATCAGCTTCAACCACCTCCTTTGCCTCAAATTCAACTCCTTCTGAGTGAAAATGTATTTGAGACTCTTGTGGTCAGTGAAAATATCATAGGATTCTCCACACAAGTAATGCCTCCAAATCTTTAGAACAAAAACAACTGTGACTTGCTCTAAGCCGTGAGTAGGATAATTCTGCTCATGCTTCAATTGTCATGATGCATAGGCAATTACTTTGCCGTCCTGCATGAGCACGCAACCCAGACCTACTCGAGAAGCATCCGAGTAGACCATGAAACATTTCCCTAGCTCAGGAGAGTGAGAACAGTAGCAGTGACCAACCTCTCTTTGAGAGTATTAAAACTGCGCTCACATTCATCGGTCCACTGTAATTTCACACCCTTCTGCGTGAGTTTAGACATTGGCTTGGCAATAACGGAGAAGTCTTTCACAAAGCGCTGGTAATATCTAGCTAGGCCAAGAAAACTTCTCACTTCTTTAACGTTAAAGGGCCTCTTCCAGTCCACGACAATGGAAATCTTGCTTGGATCTACTGAAATGCCTTCCAGGTTAATTACATGACCCAGGAAGCCCGCTTTAGAAATCCAGAACTCGCACTTCTTCAACTTGGCAAAGAATTGCTTTTTCCTTAGTCTCAAGCACGAGCCTTAGATGCTGCTCATGCTCTTCCTCCGTCTTGGAATAAATCAGGATATCATTGATGAACACAACTACAAAGTCATCAAGATACTTATGTATCATGCTGTTCATCGTCTCCATGAAGACAGTAGGGGCATTCGTCAGTCCAAAGGACATAACTATAAACTCATAATGCTCGTATCTTGTAGAGAAAGTTGTCTTCTCAATGTCTTGCTCCCGCACTCGGATTTGATTATACCCAGATTGTAGGTCAATTTTGGAGAACACCTTTGCTCCTTTCAATTGATCAAACAAGTTCTCGATGCGAGGCAAAGGGTATTTATTCTTGATGGTCACCTGATTGAGAGCATGATAGTCTATACACATGTGCCAACTCCCATCATTTTTCTCAGTGAATAGGACAGAGGCTCCCTAAGGTGACACACTACGACGAATCAACCCCTTAGACAACAACTCGTCCAATTGCTTCTTCAACTCCTCTTGCAAGGGTCGTGCCAAATGGTACAGGGTCACAAAGATAGGTCGTGTGCCAGGGACAAGATCAATTCTAAACTCCACATCTCTTTAGGGTGGCATTTCCAGAAGCTCTTCAAGAAATACACCGGGATACTCACACACCACATGAATATCCTCAATGTGCAAAGACGCACTTGGCTTCTCCGCAAGTGCTAAAAGCAACCCAGACTTCATTGTTCGTCCGCCAGGGAACATGTTGGCTAACATAAAGAGAGAACATGTGGGTGGATTCCCATGAAAGATTATCTCCCCCTGAAGGAGCTTGTAAAGTGACTGTCCTCCAGAAGTAGGAAATCACGACCTCAAAAGGTTCTAACTGGATAACCATGCGGTTGGCAATAGAATCCTCGCCATCTATTGTAATCACACAGCCAGGGCACACTGTGGAGTTAGCAATGATACCACTTGGGGTACTAACCATAACCGACTTGGAAATTTGCTGAATACTCTTCTTAACCTTTCTAGTAAACTCCCGGGACACAAAAGAATAAGTATCACCAGAGTCGAAAAGAATAAGGGCTTCACATGAGTCCACTAACATGTTACCTGTCACCACGTCAGGTCGACCCGCGGACTCAGCAGCAGGCAGTGAGTAGACTCCGGGTGGTCTTAGGGCGGCAAGAGCCATGACGCTCTGCTGGGGTTGCATAAAAAATGAAGGCGGTGTAGCGTGCTGGAATGGAGGAGTCGGTGTAGGATGCCAGTAATACCTGACGGGTGGAGCCCACGAAAGAGGAGGTTGCAACACAAGGGCAGCTACCAACATCTGGATCGACCTCCAAGGTGTAGCGTTTGATGAAGATAAAGATACTGGCTCCTACTTGAGGATGCTAGAGGGGTTTTGTCGACAAACCGGCTCCATATGGCCTGATCGGCCACAATGTCAACACTCCCCTGTTCAGGCACAGTCAGCAGCACGATGCCCACCACCGCACTTGAAACAGATCATGCCTTGTCTTAGGACAGGACGATAGGCTGGGGTCGCCGATGAGGAACGAGGCACTGAAGAAGACAACCTCGAAGTCTTGGACATGGATGAATATGGGGGACGTTGGCCCCACTTGGACTTCTTAGGAGTGGGCCACTAAGATGACCAACCCCTTTTAGTGAAGCTCCTCTTCTGGTCACCACCAAAAGCACTCGGACCACCAAAGGGTTATAGCCCTTTTAGTGAGCTGCATCTCCATCTTCATCCCTCCGCCCTACTCTACCACGGATCTAAAGTCACATGGCGCAGTATCTCCCATGACATGCCGGAACTCAGAGTTGAGCCCTTGGCGGAACCTTTTGGCCTTCTCAAGGTCATTGCTAGTGACTGATGGTACGAAGCGGATCAGATTGTTGAATCCCGTCTCGTACTCAACTACGGTCATCTTTCCCTACACGAAGGTCGACAGGGCGACCTCCATGCTCTCCACAAAAGAATCTGGGTAATACTTCGCCTGAACTGTTCGGTGAAGATTTCCCAAGTAGCAGGACCTTAGGCAGAGGGTCCTTGCTGAAAGAACCCTTCCCACCAGATGTCTGTCTGACCCTTCAACTGGAAAGCTACATAGCGAGCTTTCAACCTAGAGTTCATTTCCAGGCCTCAATTTGCCTTTCCATGTAGTGCAACAAATCCGTAGCTTAGATGGGTGTACCCGTACCATCAAAGGTACCTAATCGCCACTCGCGAAGGCCCATTCTTGCCTCCGGACGACCGGAACGACAATAGGGGTAGCAGTGGGTATGCCTGCCACAGCGGTTGCCGGCGCTTGTTGGCAAAGTGCACGGACCTCCTCTATAAACTCCTGCAACAAGGCCAAAGTCCTTACCGGGTCTCTAGCTACAGACTGCTCAGCAAAAGCAATCTCCGCGCCAAGTGCCTCCTGCTGATCCTCAAGTGGTGGCTCCGCATGGGCACAGCCACGGCCTCCATAGCCTCGGCCACGACCGCGTCCTCTACTACTCGGCATCTCTGTTCATGATAGACAGCCAATCACACAACTATACCACAAACATCTACCTTGACAGTACAAATCAACATCATAGCTAGCGAAAGTGTAAATGCAATGCAAGACCCAATTTCCATCCTATGGTGCACGGGAGTGTGTCAAAATTTAATTATTAGGCCTAAGACAAGTTTTTAGTTGAATAATTAAGCTAAGTTGTCACATTTATTTACCATGGACCTAACGCCCACTCTTATACTAACTGTAACACCCCGCCCATCCTCTGGTCCTAGAATGCTACAATCATTACATAATATTACCCTTTTTTCAACTGCTAACCATTTTAAGCAAACATTACTTTATTCATAATGCAACGACCACTTACATCATATCATTTTAAGCAACTGTTCTAGCATACTAGTGGAGTTTAAACATACTACCAAAAGCTGATATGCGAAGTGCTGCTAACATGTGAAGTTATTCATATGTTACTCCCGCCATGCATGACGTACTCAACGATCACCTAAAAAAAGACAACAAAGCCAGGGTGAGTCCGGAGACTCATCAAGTACATAATAGAATGATAAACGCTATCAAAACATGTAAGCAATTAACTAGCCTTAACATCCTCCACATTCATTATCATGTTCATATCATCATTCTCATGTTCCAACATTATCTTTGCATTAGTGCCCAACATTATCTTTCCACTAGTGCAATGCAGCACTACTCTACATGCTTATTTGCTCATCTTATTGCAAATACTGGTATTGCCGAGTGAACATCTGTCAATGTTCACCCAAAATCTTGGGCCCACCCTGATAAGCACGGGGTCTCTCCACTCCCGTGGAGGCCTACCGAAGTAGGATTTGCGGGATCCACCTAGGCGGATCCCAATTCTCATCTCATGAGTGCACATGACGCGAATGCATATTTCCATTGTCATAATCATGCTCATCATTAACATCATTAGTAGGTAAGCATCATTGCTCACCTTACTCCATCATCATTACCATCATTTACTATGCAACATCATGTCATGTAAACATCGTATTTTCACATAAACATCATCATATCATATAAGCATCGCATATTTTATAAACTCTATGGTCTACCATACACTTGCCTGTTAACCGAGCGGAGCGGAGCGACGTGCGGACAGTGTCGATCCTGGACCTCCACCTGAATAGGAAGGTAAGTCGGTAAAAGTGGGCGTTGGCTAAAATTTCTGCCGGATGATGAAAAGTCAAAGCACAAGATGGTGCTGACTGGCCGGGGACGGTCTAGGAATCTCTGTGAGTGCTATTATTTCGGCATTTCTAAAGCCGATGGATCTGACTGCAGAACTATTCTCATTTTTCTTTATTCTCCCTTGCATTGTTTTCATTTCTTGCTTTTCCTTAATACTGGTATTACAGTTTAGCAGCTTAATTTGGCATGCAAGCGACGAGATCTGCAGCTAAGAGTCATTTGGTTCCTCTTCTTGTGAAGTGAGGCAACAAAGTTCTGCGATACACACCTTTTGTATGCTTTTTGCATATACAGTTGTAACCTTATGTATAACTGGGCTTGGTAGATCAATCTCTCTTTTGTTTTTTTTGTGTGCACGTGTAATTGTGGATTGTAGCTGATGGATTATGGTTAGATTTTCCATAAATTTGCCATGTCTATAAGCTCTATTGACACAATGTTCGATCCGGGCGCTAGCACCGTACGGTCGACCACTATATTTATTGTTCATCTATGCAACATCACTCGGTAATGTATGCAACAAAAAATTGATAAAAATATCAATATTGCATGCATGAAATCAAAATGTTACGCAAGTGAAATCAAAATATTGCATTCAAGAAATAAAAAATGTTGCAACCAAAAACAATACCTACCTCTCATGGTAGGCGGCGGTGGCGGGTGGCGTGGGAAGCGCGGCGAGCTCAGACGTGGAGATCCGGCCAACATCGCTCCAAATATGGTGACGTCATGCTCGAAGAGGAAATCAACGGCGGCGGCGGGAAGAGAGAGGGTTGATTGCTTTCCTTCACTCTTAGGTGTGGCGAGGGAGGCGGAGTAGATGGATAGGAAGGGGAGGCGGAGTGGATGGATAGAAAGGAGAGTGGAGTTCTTGAGGACAGCTAAGTTGGGTAGTGGTATGTTAAAGTTAGGTTAATCATATGATAAGTAACGCTCGCTCTGGACGTATGTATCGGAGTGTTTCCTTTATTTATTTGCATTTAGAGTGAATCTTTTTTATTCTCTTTTTTACTTTTCTTGGCAAGAATTTATAGCTCCCCTGTAACTGCAACTGCACGGCTGTAATCCGCGCCCGCTTACTCACGATCCGGTAAAAGCAGTAATCCCCATCCACACCGCCTCACCCTATTCTCCCACCGACAGGCGAGCCCCACACGAGGAACGCCTGCGTGGGCGGGCAGCCCCTCGCCGCCTCAGATTAGCGGCGAGGCCCAACTACGCGCACCAACCCGACCAGTAAACCCCTTCGCTCCGCTTTGACACCACATTCTCTCTCTTTAGGGCCTGTTTGGGACTGCTCTGCTACCACTTTTGTAGCTTTGCTCCTAAACTATCTAGCCAAACAGGTTCAGCTCCAAAAACTCCGCTCCAAAAAAAGGTGGAGTTGAGGGCCAACTCCACGTTTTTCCTGAAGCTCCTCAGGGGTACTCCAGAAACCAGCGTTTTGTATCTTCTCATGGAGTTGAAGGGTAATTACTCACCACTGCCATTACACAAACATACCGATTCGATTATTTTTCTCCTCCGCCCCCACCCGACTCCTCTCCTCCCCACGCCTGCGCCTCCTCTTCTCCCCTGCAGCCCTCTTCACCGCCCTTCCCCCTCCTGCTCGGCCCTCGCCCCGCCCCTTGCCTCGCTCCTCACCCCCCTGCCTCTCCTCCTGGCCTGCAGCCTCCTCTTCTCCGCCACCGCCTTCACCCTGCCTCCTCCTCCTGCCTCGCCCGCCCCGCCTCCTCGCCTCCTCCGCCCCCCCTGTGCCTCCTCTCCTCCTCCTCCCTCTCTCCTCCCTCCCCCCCTCGCCCTTGGCTCCTCCTCTCCCCCTCACGCCACGCTCCTCTCCTCCGCCCCCGCCCGCGCCGCTCCTCTCCTCCGTCCCTCCCGCGCCACGCCGCTCCTCTCCCTGTGAGTTCGTCCTTCCCCAACCCTAGCCTGCGCCGCCACTGATTCCGGCCGCGACGGCGAGCTCTGCGACGAGGTATGCTCCGCATACATCAAAACATACACCAAACATCATTCAGGGGTTTATTGGACCTTTCTCAATGAAACCTCACATTCCTGGAGCTGGAGCTAGCTGCGTGCCAAACAGGACCACCTGCTCCAGGAACTCTACAGTGGAACTGCTCCATGGTGGAGTTGATGGAGCAGAGCTGAAAAAACTGGAGCAGAGGAGTCCCAAACAGGCCCTTATAGTCCGTCTCGCTCGCTCTCCACAAACCCAGTCTCTTCCTCCGTCACAGCTCACATCCCCCACGCCCTCCCGCCATTTCACCCCCGGCTCCAATCCAAACCCCGCCTCCCCAAAACCCTAACCCTAGGAGGGGAAGGAGACGACGATGCCGAAGGCCGGCGGCGCCGCCGGGGAGGAGGAGGAGTTCCGCACCGAGGTAGAGGAGCGGCTGATCAACGAGGAGTACAAGATCTGGAAGAAGAACACGCCGTTCCTCTACGACCTGGTTATCACCCACGCGCTCGAGTGGCCGTCGCTCACCGTGCAGTGGCTCCCCGACCGCGCCGAGCCCCCCGGCAAGGACCACTCCGTGCAGAAGATGGTGCTCGGCACGCACACCTCCGACAACGAGCCGAACTACCTCATGGTCGCCCAGGTCCAGCTCCCCCTAGACGACGCCGAGGCCGACGCGCGACACTACGACGACGACCACGCCGACATCGGAGGCTTCGGCGCCGCATCCGGCAAGGTATAATATTCCGCACCCGCACCCGCCCTCTCCCTCTCTCTCCCATATAGGACTAATCGTCGTTGCTGTTTTGCTATGCTATGCTGTGCTGTGGACTTGTGGAATTTAGTTTCGTCTTGATCTGCTTGTTCGCGGGGGCCAGGGTTTCCGTGCTGATTGCTTGGTAATCGGGTGGCGTTTTGGTTGTCTATGTGGTGGTGGGAGTGGAAATTTTGTTAGGAGAGACGGGATTTATGTTGATTTGTTCCGTTGTGGCTAGGTGGGGTTTTGGGTTGGGATATTTGCTACGTTGTGTGATTACAGGTGGGTTTGTTCTGTCGAATTATGGTCTCAGATATCCCGGATGGTGGAGCTGTTGGGGTATTGCGGTGTACTACGAGGGGCTTTAAAGGTTTCAAAGGGTTTGGCGGGTTCATTTTTTTAGTGTTAACTATTTTCTTAGCTTATTTATTAGCGCGGGATGTTTCGGATGAGGAAAGTGAGCTGTGTAGAGGGACGTTCCATTGTTTTCTCTGTTAATTTGGCGGTTACGGGTTTGTTGATAGCGCAGATGGAGTGGACTGTTTTGTTCAATTTTGAATGCTGATGCCCAGAGCAGGTGTTTCTGATGAGGTTGTCTGATCTGTTTGATGGAGATAGATGTTTTCTTTAGATGTGAGGTATGATACTGTGCCACTGTGGTATATCTGTACAACATTTCGTGTGTTTCTGATGAGGTTGTCTGATCCGTTTGATGGAGAGAGGTTTTCCTTAGATGTGAGGTATGATACTGTGGTAGATCTGTACAACACTTCGTATAAATTTGAAGCATAATGGGGAAGGTAGCTCCATTTGGTAATTGGAAATTGCTTCTGTTGCGCCTACGAATCTCACATCGCAATGTTGTAGACGATTGGCCTAATTCTGGCCTTGAAAGTGCTTCATCTTTGTTGGTTTAGCACCTTAATGTGGCATGTTAGTGATGGGGACTATAGCTAAGAGTCCTTTGGTTTCTTTTTTTGATAACAGCTGAAGCAACAATGTGCAATCCACTTCCTTTTTTTTTCTTGACAAATATTCAGCTTTACAAAACTTATGTTTTATGCTTATCCAATTATAACATTTTATATAACTGCTATTAGTAGATAAATCTCACAGATACACTAAAACATGGGTGAAGAAGCCCTGTTTTTTGTTCCTTACTTGATCAAGATGATGTTTTCCTCAGCCTCTAGAGACTGATCAGTTCAGATTCCAGTTATCTACTTTGCCTGTGTAATTATAGGGTTATAGCCGTCATAATTTTTTTGATAATCCCAACTGCCAATATAGGCGGCAATGTTGTTTTTTTCCCTTCTGTTTTTTCCATTTTTGTACATATTTCAACTGCAGTTTTCTGTTGTTGGTCATTCTCTTGGTTTGAAGTGTTTACTTTGTTGGGTTTGTATCTCTTTGCTTCTTTTTTTGGTAAGAACTGATTGGCCCCCTCTTGTATCTCTTATAGCTAATTTTGGTTTTCTATTGTTGGTTCTTTGGGATATTGATGGTTCGTACCTATATTTGGATTTTGCTTGGAAGTGGGATTTGACGGTCGACTTGAAAAGTCACCTACAGACACTTTACGCCCAATCATTCTGGATAATGCTTGCATCCTCTGTGTTGGATTACAACCTTCTAAGTTTGATTGATGTAGCTTTTGTGCAATTCTACCGCCGCTGAACCTATGCAAAAGAGCGATTACCTCATCATAACTGGGCCCTACCGGTCTTCTCTCGGCGGTATGTAAGCCCAATGCTAGAGTGAAGTTAGAAACTCCCTACGGCCCTGAGCTTGGGCCCTACTCCCCAAGCTGGCTTAGCCCAAATACAATGGCCCAGCCAACCAATAAATTCCTGACCTTCCTACCATTTCCCCCAACCAAACTCCCTAGACCCAAACCCTAGAAACCTCAATCTCCTAAGTTGGCGATTGAGAAGGACAAGAGGAAGAAACCGAAGATGTCAGTGGGAATGGAGGAGTTTCACGAGGAGTCTCAGGGGGAGAAGGTTCAGCAGGAGGAGGCCTAGGAGGAGGAAGTGAAGCATGAGAAGGAGAAGATCATGGAGGACTTTGAGACCTGGAAGTGTAACATGCCATACCTGTGTGACCTCGTCATCACCCGCACGTTAGAGTGGCCTTCACTCACTGCAGAGTGGCTTCCTTACTGCGGCAAGGCCCCTGGACAGAACAATTCTATGCAGAAGATGGTGCTTGGCACACACGCCTAAAAGCTGTCCCAGTTACATCATAATCGCCTAAGTCCAACTGCCCCCTGAAGATGTTGAGGCTGTGCATCACTACAACCTTGACTGTGCCAGCAATGGCTGGTTTATTGTAGGATCCAACAAGGTTTATACCAACAAGGTTTATTCCTTCCTCGTACTTATTATTATGATGTGACCTGTGAACTAATGGGGTTTTTAGTTTGTGGTTGATTTATTGCCTAGGATGGTGACAGTTTGGGGATTGAGATTGTCTCTTGTGGAAAGGAATAGTCCTATTCTAAAAAAATTGATGACTTCTTTCCGTTGTTTGTATGCCATTTTGAGAAAACTTCCTGTGGAATGTTTGATTATGTCTTTAATTGCTTGCTTACTATTTTTCGTTGGTTCTTGGTGTTTGATTTTCCATAGGTTGGTACTGTTTTTATGGTTTCTGCTACTTTTGGGAACATTCAGTTTATCTATTCAGACATTTATTCATACCTTCATATTGTTATGTTGATTTTTCTTGTTTTTCATGAATCTGTGGATTTTGTTGCCATACCAATATAATGGTTAACTTGGTATCTATTTCATATTTAGTCCCTCTTGCGGATATATGTGAACATTTTGTTAGTTGCTTTGCTATATGGTGTTAACTCTTTAACATCGAAATAATAGTGCTTTAAGCATGTCATCTCTGACATTGTATTATGTACCTTAGCCCAGTTTCTGCAGTCAACAGTTGCTACATGGATTTTTGTGCGACTGAGAGATTGGTGTTTTTTTGGTTGTGCATCTGTTATTGTAATTCCTTTTCTGTTTTGCTTACTAGTATGAGTGCTCACTGCACACCACTACCGAAAAGACTATAACCAATTGATATTCAATCATTCTGTAGCTCATCAAAAGTAGTATTGCTTTTGATGTGCACTCTCATCAGAAAATAGCATGATTCTGTGATATAGATGGAAGTTAGAATACTCTTTTGTTGAATTCAAGTGTCTTGTTTCACATGTACCAATATATGGATGTCCCTTAAAATTGTGTCTGTTTAATTAATAAATCAGTGGTTATATTTGTTTGTATCTGCATTATAGGAATTAGAGGAAGAAATCTGAGGATCCAAAACTCACTAGATAGCATTGAAAATTTTGTAAGTTGCAGGGGTTGGTGGCAGATCCATCAAGTGATGCTGACCTTCAAATATGTTAGATTCATGGCTTGTCCACATGATGCTATTGTTAGAAAAATAGTTACACCTGGGGCATATTTTGGTGAAGAGGTCTTCAATGCATATAGATAATATTCAGTGTGTTCTGGCTCTTTATCTTGTTTTTGCCTTTGGTAAAATCTCACAGTTGTCTCATATATTTTCTCCCTTTTGTAGGTGCAAATAGTTCAACAGATAAATCATGATGGAGAGGTTAACCGAGCTCGCTATATGCCCCAAAATTCATTTATAATTGCTACCAAGACAGTCAGTGCAGAAGTGTATGTCTTTGATTATAGCAAGCACCCATCAAAGCCTCCACTGGATGGTGCATGCAATCCTGATTTACGGCTGAAGGGGCACAACTCTGAAGGATATGGCTTGTCTTGGAGTATATTTAAAGAGGGCCATTTGCTGAGTGGGTCTGATGATGCTCAAATTTGCTTATGGGACATCAAAGCAAATAGTAAAAGCAAAACTCTTGATGCTCTTCAGATTTTTAAGGTATGGCTTCGTGCTCATCTTTCCATTTGAATGTGTTAATATAAGGAGCTTTGCATGCAACATTGGTTAAAGCATTCTTCATGCTGTGACATTCTGATAGCATGGTTCTCTTAATGTTTGGTTTGATTTGTTTGGGATGTTAGCAATAAGACATACAATACTCCTGATGGTATTAGTGCAGATTGCGGTGTACGATAATTATGTAGTGGATTAACGTAATTATGAAAGAATGTGATTTTTGCCTATATAGCATATTGGAAAGCTAAATGTTCATTATTTTGATGACTAAGAACAGAAATATCATCTGTATTTTACATAACACATGGTACCTCTGTTTTGTAATCTAAGAACATCAACTTCCCATCTGTTTGGTTCTTTAGCTCTAGTGCTGCATGTCATAATTCAGAGTCAGTTAAGCATCATAGCAATAATACTGTCCATGCCCCAATGTGTTGACTATGTGAACTAGTGAAATGACTGATCTAGTATTTGTGCTGACTTTAGTGCAAAGTTTATCCTGGTAAGAAGTTGAAGTCAAGTCTTGACTGAACTTCTATCTTATATATTGCAGTGCTGTGCAAATTCATCAAGCAGTTGCAATATCTGAAACAGAAATATATTGGGTCAAATAGTGCAGGGCAAAAACTTCACCTTTTAGGAAAACAGGAGGGAATGTGAAGATCATAACAAACATGACAGCACCAAGCTTATCTGTCTTTTTTTTTCTTACAAGCTGCTAATGAAAAAAAATTGCTCCTGTTTCATTATATGTAGTTTCAGACATCAATATGGTCTCCAATATGCACATTTGACCATTAATTATTCTAGTTATATTTTAGCAAAAGTAATAAAATATATCATGGAAGTACTTTTTAATGAAAACTTAACTGATATTATTTTCATGTGACCAAAATAAATACTTTTGTGCATATTAGTGGCCAAAAGTCTAAAATGTTTGACCTCACAAATTCTAAAACGACATTTATTGGATGGAGTACAAGCTTGATGATCACAATTTAATAGGTGGAATGTAAAATAGGCTTCCTTTCTGGAAATACTTTACATGCTCTTAAATATTTTTGTTAGTGTTGTTATTCCGTGGTTACTCAGTCACAGAATGTCTATATTAGCTTTATCTTTTGTTAATGCAATAATACTTTGATTTTGTTCTGTGGTAGTACCATGATGGTGTCGTTGAAGATGTTGCTTGGCATTTGAGGCATGAATACTTATTTGGATCAGTTGGCGATGATCATCATTTGCTTATTTGGGACTTACGTAGTCCTGCACCTACCAAGCCTGTACAGTCTGTGGTGGCACACCAGGGTGAGGTAGGTATCTTTGAGCCTTGAATATCCATTTTCTCTTTCTGAATAGTGAATACTACTGATACTATGTGGTACTAAGAAATATATTTTATTTTATGGTTACAAGTCTTCATTAATTTGTTTATTTGTTCTTACCCCTGAAGTGAGCATTGAATGATGGTTAAATGATGCAAAACAGAGTACTGTATACAATGAGAGGTGTTGTCAGACCCGGATTTTGCAATCCAGAATCTGCTGTGCCTTACTGCATTATTCCCTGGATCAGTAGATAATGCACACAGATACATTGCTGAATCATTTCATACATCGCGGAATTCACAACAAGCCATAATATTATTACATAGCAAAGGTGAAGTTAGGCCTTCACAAAAGTAGGGCCAGGCAGGCCGAATATGTACATTACAAAAGTTCAACAGCGGAAGTGATACAAAGTAGGCCTTTAAACCACAAGCAAAGACTGAGGGCAAAAATGGTCATACAAATATTACTAGGGCTCTAGTAATATCTGGATGAAGCCACACCTTAGTCTAGATGCCTAAGGTTCTAAGCGCGGATTGTTCGTCCTAATTCTTGGCGTGGTCTCCTCCTTGTGTAGCCGGTGCTTCCTCGTAGGCATACAGATCTTGAGCTCCCGAATCTGGATTTTTGGTATTGCAGTGAGCACACTAACCACCGTGCTCGTGAGTCAACACACGAATCGCGATGGGTAGTATGCAAGGCTTTTAACAAGGAAAGGCTCAGGTTATTTTATTTGTTGAAATGTGCTTTTTGAACTATAGTACTTAAAGTTCCCTAGGACCTAGCCAGTTGGAATCTTTAAACATGATACTCAATGACATATACATTTATTTCTATCGAATCAGACACCATCCACCATTACATGGTCTCTGCTTCTCATACCATGCCTTCAGCGTTATAACCGCTTACTTTACCACTGGGATGACACTCAGGACAATTCAAATTAGGGCCTTTCTCTGCCCTCCACTTTTCCATTTCCACCCACAAAGTTTTTGAAATAGAACTATATCTAGTTAAGTTCCCATGTCCGCCCTTGACCGTGGCACGGCTATTCGAATAGTTTTGACTCTGCAGTGTGTACACTTTACCCACATGAGATAGATCGCTCATTGCCTACGAGTTCCTTAGCCATGCGGTTGAGTAGACTATCACGGGGCTTTACAATGCATTTTCCTAGCGAGTTACGACCGCTAAGGTTTCCTTCCTCGATGCGACCACCCTTCGAAGCCCCTCTTGCGCCATCACGTGGGAGGATGTGGCCATCCTCTACCCTTGTGTTCACAAGCGCAACTCTTACTAAGTCAATGCAAATTAGTTAGCCACGCCTACACTTTGCCGATGTGGTTGTACTTGTTGTCTGCAGTGGGAGGTCATCACAAGATTCGGTCCTTATTGGCTATCGGGCGGTTCTACCACGATCTCCTTGTGCTATCACGGCACCACTTTATCACAAATCGTGCTATCACGGCACCATTCAACACTCACACCCTTCATCATCGCCCGGATAATTAAGCATGTAGGATTTTGGGGACGAAAGTATTCGTACCAACATATACGGTCATCATCACAATGGCGCCCAACAAAATTCTCACATGTTTGAAAGTGATGCTTGGCGTTCCATATGAATATCTAAGCTCTAAGCATGGCATATAGTTACGGACTTATTTTCAAAGGCGTTGTAGCGTTATTACTTTTACTAGGGTGACAAGGATCACTTAATCAAGCATATTGCAAATGAGGTATATTAGCCCAAGAGAACATGGGCATATATCTAAAATCTGAAATTAACATGTATTGCAACATAAATATAAGCATGCAATTTGTAATACTTAAACCAAAATACTTTACTGAAAACATAGGCTCAAAATGATCAAAGCATTGACTCGCCTTGGATGCAAAGGTCGGGGTTCGGGGTGTTGGAGTCTATAGCAGCGGCAGCTTCCTCTTCTTGGGCCTCGAAAGCTACGTTTTATAAGCGCGAAAATTTAGATAAAAATCATCACAACAATCAAATAACACAATAAAAATTGAACAAGCTTCAAAAATATTGGTTCTGGTTCTATTAGGTAGCCCTTGATTTTAGATGAATTTAGAAATTGGTTTCACTAAATTTGGAGTTAAAATGAACAAGTTATGCATATTTGAATGTTTTCGGTTTAATTAAATCTCAAAATTAATAAAACACGACGGTGAGGCCATTTGTCGATGACATGGCTTCTTGTGGCGACACTGCGATGGGGCCGGGCGGCAGATGGCTCACGCCCGCCCCGTGCGTGACCACGACAGTGGGGCCCATTTGTCGTGAGGGTATATCTTGTGACCGTGACAGTGGGGCCCGCTTTGTCGGTGAGAAATAAAGAAGGCTCAACCTCGGTGACTGCGTGGCGGGGGGCTCGAGCAGCCGGGGCAGGGAAGAGGTGGCGCTAGCCGGTAGGGCTAGCGCCGCATCTCAACCATATAAGGGCGTACCCTTTTGAGGTGGCCGCTGCGGTGAGGCGGGTGGCCGGTCTTGGGGAGGCGGCGGTCGTCGCCGAGTGGGCAAGACAGTCAGGAGTGCAAAAGCGTTCTTGGCAGTGGTGAAGCTTCGGCCGAGTCGGGAGGTCGGGGATCACCGGGGTGGGTCGTGACGGCGGCGGCTCGGGGAGGTCTGGCTGGCCGTGAGCTACGGTCGACGGCGAGCTCGGGAGATGGGGAAAAGCTTGGCGACGATATGGGGATGGTGTGGGAGCAAGGAATCGAGCTCCCACAACGAGATCGATCTGATCGTCGCGAGGGCCGACGGCGAGTTAGGAAGAAATAGGATCGCCGGCGCTGGGTGGGCTGAGGCGATTAGGCGCGGTGGAAGGATGGGGAAGCATGGCGATCCGTTTGAGGTGACCAGGGCTTTATAGCCGGCCGGAGTGGGGCAGCCACGGCGGACTGCCAGCGGGACACAGGCGGTGCATGGGCAGTCTTGTCGTGGCGACCACGGCGGGGGTGTGGCGGGTCGTGGGCGGCGTCGTGGGCCTTCACGTGCCGCCCCTCTGCGGGATTCCATGAGCGGTGCCACGGGTCGTGGCGGAGGGGGTCCGGGCGGAGGAGGAAGAAAGGGGCGGCGACAAGCGGGACCGCTTGTCGTGAGGAAGAGGAGGCGGATCCGGGGGCGACGTGGGCGGATCCGGTCCGTCCACGCGTCGGCCGGGGGTTTTATTATTGATTTTTAATTTTCAGAAATGCTAGAGGGCTTAATATAACTCGGAAAAATATGTAATTACCACCAAAATTTCTAGAAAAATTCACAGAAGTTCCTAGACATATTTTGGGTTTAGCAAAATTCTTTCCCCACTGAGATGGCCATTACATTTAAAAACTTTGGGCCCACAACTGGATCATTTTCTCTTCCTTTTTATTTTTCTCCTCTTTTCTTTTATAAATTTTGTGATATTACTATTTTGTGTACAAATATTCCTTTGACACCTTGATAAACTTATTTATGTTACTTTGGCAAATTTTTATTATGGATCATCTTTTCAGATTCGAATTCAAATTTAGAATTCCCTATTAATAAAACATGTAGGTTTTTCCTTGAAGTTTTTCAGAAAAATATTTTTAGAACCCAACTCAACATAATGTGTTACAGAATATTTCACAACATTTTATTATACAATTCTTCTAAGTTTTCAGGATGTTACAGGTGTTAATAGTTTTCTCGTTATAGATCCTGTCTTCAAGGATTGTTAGCAAACAAAATGATGCAAGGGCATCCTAGATGATATCGTTTTGAATGTCAGGGTGACCGGAGGGTATTTACCCAGCAGCAGGAAGTAGTTTCATATGAAACCTCAATGTTGTGTCCAAAAAAAAAGAGGATGTCTGATACAAATTTCATAAATATAATATTCTATATGACTGCAGTGCTTGCTAGTCCTTAGTAATTTTGTATTCACAGGCTGTTTCACTCGACACTCATTGCTTTCATCTCTTTTTATATATTCTCCTGGAAGAGCCACTTGTTTCTTTTCTCATATCTTATATTCTTATGTCATATTAATGGTCAATTATTTGGATTGACAAACACTAAAAATTTGATGTTTTCATTGGTCTGTTATAATGTGTAACCACCAGGGCTATGTGATGCTTATAGGTGCATCATAGACTTGCATTGTGCTTAATGTACTTTAAACTTTAAGCATATGGTTCCTGAAAGAAAGGTGCCTTTTAGATTCTTGTTTTCTGATGTGTTCTTTCTTTATAGGTGAATTGCCTGGCTTTCAACCCCTTCAATGAATGGGTTGTTGCAACCGGTTCAACTGACAAGACTGTCAAATTATTTGATCTTCGGAAGATTGATACTTCCCTGCACACCTTTGACTGTCACGAGTATGTTTTCAGTTTTCACCGTCACTTTTCAGTTCAAATCTGCTTCCTTTTTAGCTGACAAAATAACTTCCCAAAATGTAGTCTTTTCATTTTACTGCATCTATTTGCTTTATTCATATTACTTCGTTGGTTATGACTGGTCTTAAGCTGTTAATATATTGTGTAATCAGAGAGGAAGTATTTCAAGTTGGATGGAGCCCAAAGAATGAGACTATACTTGCATCTTGTTGTCTGGGCAGAAGGCTCATGGTCTGGGACCTAAGCAGGTAAAAACAGTCGTTCAGCTTTCAAGAAATCTTCCAATATTATTATTGTTTTCTCCCTTCCACCAGCGCACATTCTTCCTCTTGGGGATTACATAGATCTGATATTTCTTTTGTACTTGTGACTGGCGAGCATTGCTCACATGCGGCACAAGCATTCTTGTCACATAGAATGGTTCACAATTGCACCTTTTGATCTTAAACACTCCTCTTGCGTTTTATTCATTGGGAACCGTGTTTTTTTTTCCCTGTTCTTTTAATCCACTTAAGCTCATTGTGCAAGTCAGAGCCGTGGTAATTTCATTTCGAAATTCGTTTTGTAATTAACTTTTGATGTGGATACTAACATCACCTTTGTGTTCACAGAATTGACCAGGAGCAAACCCCAGAGGACGCGGAAGACGGCCCTCCTGAGCTCCTGTTCATTCACGGAGGCCATACAAGCAAGATCTCCGACTTCTCCTGGAACCCGTGCGAGGACTGGGTGATTGCTAGCGTCGCTGAAGACAACATCCTTCAGATATGGCAGATGGCGGAGAACATCTACCATGACGAGGACGATGTGCCAAGCGACGAGCCGGCAAAGGCTTCTTCTTGAAAGTTGAAACCCTTAGTGGAAACAAAAGAGACAAAATAATACTTAGCTGTGTCGACGACTTTAGGTACCTTGTGTGATTGAACCTGTGTGTATGTCAGTCGTACTCGTACCATTAGCACAATACATACCGATTGACTAACCTCCCGTTGTGGTTGGGTCCGTTAGTGTTGTAGGCTTGTAGCCGGCTTTATCTTATATCGCGCCTGTTAAAAGTTCGATGCTGGGGCCTGGGGATTATAGACGTCTACTCTGCTAGGTAACGTAAGATGGTTGTAGCGGGGTTCAGCTTCTACCATGCATGGGGCCCGGGGTTTACAGCTAGCTTCTCTCTCTGCAGAATAAGGTGTTGATTGATTTAAGTTTGCAACACATTCTCCTGCAGGCGTGGAAGTCCCAACTCTGTTGATCTGGTGCAGGGATTGCCGGTCTGAAACTATCTCAAGTGGTATGGCACTGGCAGTGCATGCATTTAGCTAGGTATGGAAAAAAAAAACTCGAAGCACGTACTCGTTATGGACTCGATTTGAACTTGTGCCATAAGCAAGCTTAGCCAAGCAGAAATTTATGCACATTTCCTTGACGAGCCGAGCCGTATTCACTGACGAGTTTGGACGAGCCGAGCTAGCTCATCATCCAACCGTACGTGCAGCACACTCAGTCGACACTCCTACACGCGGTCAATCGTGCACACACCGCTTTTTAACGTCACTAGTATTATCTCCAACCATTTTCGGTGTCGACGACCGTGCACTACACAGGCCGATTATAGGGGCTGTTCTTTGGTTTATGACTTTTGGTTGTGGTTATGATTTTTAGATTATTCGTGATGAGAGTACGGAGTAACAGAAACTCGTGTACGATTTTGGTTGATAGAAATGAAGTCGCTATAGTGTGTATTACAATTAACTTATATATTCCGTCTTAAAAACACATTTACTTAGAAAAGTTGAAAAACAACTTTTAGAAAAGACCTAGTTAGTGGATATACTGGCTCAGGCCCTGGTTTAGCTTTTAGCTTTTAGAAGTTAGAAGTTGAATAGAGTGGTTTTTTAATGTGGTTTATATAAGCCGTTTGTATGAGTTATTGCAGGTGTCACTTTAAACAGAGTGGCTTCTTAACGCGAGTGTCCCTTATTCCTTTAATCTCTCTCGCAACCAACCAAAAGCCATAACACTTTTGAACATAATCTTAGGGGTGGGTTTGGGAAGGCTTTGGCTTTTTGACTTTGTGCTATAGTAACTGGCTTTTTAAACAATATGTCTTTTCAAAGCGAGGTTTATATGTAGATTGTAGTAAACATTGTACCGAGTTTAGCTATACGTACCAAAATAGCATGCGACCATTTTCCTCTACGTACTGTCTCTCGCGAACAGCCAGAATTAGTTGGGAGGTCTAGAATGGAGATCTTAATGTTGGATAGTTTCCTAGCTGAATTGAATGGAGGGAAATTGTTGTAGAGTCGTATGAGACTTAAATTCATAGGGATGAGGCTAATAAAGTTCTAAAGGGATTTTGTACCCATTTCTAAGCAAAGTTACAACTGCATTCGTAGATAATTATGTGCATGCCTACAGAGGTTAAACAAATGATCTCATATTTAAGATAATAATAAATGAGGTTCACAGGAGTGCAGATGATGTGTGCTAAAATTTGGGTGATTGATAATCATTAAAGGGTTGAGCTGGTGGAATTTAGTTAGTGTCTTAGAATCAGGTGCTTGTGAAATTGTTTATCGATAGTGGATATTTTGATCAAAGAGCTTTGTTCACACTTTATTGTTTGTGCACTCGATAGTCATTATGATTGTGCTGTTGTGTAGTAAGGTTGTAGAGTTCAGTGAGTTCTAGAGTAAAGATGGGAGAACAAAGTATTATGAGGTACCATAGTGAGCTTTTGGAAAGGCTTACGATGGAATACTAAAAATCAATGCTTGTGTTTTAGAAAATTAACGCTTGCAATATTACAATAAGGGGTGCGAGGGGTATTGGATTATTGTTCCTGTAGATTGAAGAATTTATGTTGATATTCATGTTTGCATTTGAAAGAAATATTGTGTTTTAGCATACATAACCATTCGGAGTTCATGACTTCAGAGGAAGTTGTATTCTATTTATAATGATGATGAATGTTTGTATTCTATTTCTAATGATAATGATGATGGATGTTATTGTATTCTTTTTACCGTGGTGTTCGGAGACTTACCGGTCTCCTCTAGTCCACGTTGAGGTTTGCCCAATGAATTGGTCCGGCTCCACGAATTAAGCTGAAACACCTCAATCCACTAATGGTAGATCTTTCCCGTTCCGGGTAGGTGAGCTCCAACCTTCACACTTCGCTGGGTCTTCTCACAACTTTTTTGAGAAGATCACCACGTATGACGCCTCCAGCACCGTATAGGAATCGGTAAACTCAAAGAGTAATAAGTTAAACTCCTCACTTAACACTCATAGCGTGCAATGAATGCACAAGCTTGAGTGGATACTCAATCCACCTCTAGATACAACACATGTAATCTAGAGCCTTCTTCCTTGCTCACAAGGTGCAACACATGCTCATAAGGTGAACCTGGCCTCCTTATACCCCTCTTGGGGGCTTATATACATGAGTGTGGTAGGATGAAAAATTCCCACCCTACCCCTTAATAATTACAAAAGGTAGGGATACACTAGTATATTTCCTTATAGCATTGGGTCTATACTATTGGGCCTGCTGCAAGGCCCAGTTATTAAAGGCTTGAAGCCATTAATAACAAAGTAACAATATATTACATGCTTTGATTCTCTAGTGATCCTAGTTTTTAGGAACTTATAGAAAGAAAGGAATACACGAGCTTTCAACAAAGCCTTCTGCACAATTCAAGGAATTCTAGATAATGTCCGGCAAGAAGATTTGTTGTGGTGTGAGGCAGGTGCCACTTGTCTTATGGCTTGGTTTCATTAGCGCGATGTTTTAGGGGAGCATATATAGTGTTAATGGCTATTTTAGTGCTAATGTGCTAATGGCGACGTGGACCGTCCGATCTAGATTGCATGGCTCAGATGGAGGTGGGTGGAAACTACATCCCACTTAAACACTTTTGCAGAAAACCCTCAGCGCTTTGCACTTAAATGAAAACGCTACAATATACAACAACAATGGTGGACTTGATGGGTTTTTGTTAAAAACGCAGAGAATTTTCTGTAAAAGCGTTTAAGTGGGATGAGGTTTCCACCCACCTCCATCTGAACCACAAAATCTAGATCAGACGGTCAACATCGTCATTAGTATCTTAGCACTGAAATAGCCATTAGCACTAGATATACTCCCGTTGTTAGGTTGTGTCGACAATTTAGCGGTCAATCTTACCAGTTGCTGTTAGGTGATGACGTTGATTCATTACCCCTCCTCTTGAAAATCAATTTCAAATTCTATTTTGTTTTAAACTACATGCAACAAACAAAACAACATTCGTACTAGAAGTGATATGTCCAGTTAAACCCTCCTTGACAAACAAAAAAAATCATATCATTGTTTTATTTCCGTAATTTTTACTAACATATGAACAAGCTGAAAAAGAATGCCCCAAAGAGTGTAACGGGGACTACGAAAACGTTAGAAATAAGACAAAAGCACCCTTTTTGGCCGGTTTGAATTGGTTGTCTGGTCGGTGAGTGGGTTCAGTGAACCTCGCGCCAGTCACTTTAGTGGCGTAGGCGACAAGGCCTGTTGGACAAGAGCTGGATTAGCTTAATATTGTACAGTTGATATTCGGTTGCACGTGTGCAAAATTTGTTGTTTTTGTTGTGTTGACGAAAGCTCACAGGAGGAGCTAGCAGAACATGATGCACCAAACAAGTAGCTAGCTAGAGAGGTCGGTCCAACCAACACCTAGCGGCTTGAACCAGACTAGTTTTCTTAGTTGAACGGGACCCCAAGCCAGCTGCATCCTGCAGGCACAACATATGTGCCCAAATTTCAGGACGAATTGTTTTAGGACGAGGAGGGTAACGCGTGCTCTCTGGCTTCATTATTGAAGCCGGCCGAAGAAAGCTTGTTTCAGAGGAGAGAATTTCAACAAGATTTGGTCACTCTAGTGGTGGCTATCAGCAACCTTGTAGCCTGGTACGATACTGCTAGTTACCGTACGAATAAGTCGGTGACGGAGCTAAAAATTTTATATTAGGTTTACATTGCTGATGTTTAAAGATGAGATAAAAGATGATTGCTAAGCGAATGGCAGCGTCGGTTAAATTATGCATACTTAATGTTACTGTATAATTAATTAGGCTTTTTTTCAATTAATTGGCTACTTTACACATTTAATTATGAAACCAACTTATTTTACCAAGTGATAAAAATAACAAATAATAATATTGATAAATTTTTTAAAATATGTGTGAATATGTTATTACAAATGTATATCCATTTCACCATTTTTATTAGTATGACAAGCCCTTATGTCAGTTTACGTACCCTACTACCCGCAAAACACATACGGTTTTTAGTAAGTTTATACTTAGTAGACTCGTATTGGCACTTATTTATGTTAATATGGCTTCAAAAATTTGTAAGTAAAATATTTCGTATAAGATACTCAATGTTAGTTTTGAATCAATGCACTCGTCGTGATGGTCGCAATGATGCAAACAGATATAGAATCATGTCGACACTTCATTTTTTTAGTTAGAAACTAAAGAATTCTCTAAGATCTAAATAAAATAAGTACTTTCATATCATTCACATGCTACCATATAGATAAAGAAAAAAGATGTGTGACTATCTATAAAATCTGAACATATGGCATGAAATACAATTTGTATCTAATTCTCTCTAATATTATCAAATTGGAACCTATGGCTATTGAAGTTATATATATATACATATATATATATATACATATACATATATACATATATACATATATACATATATACATATATACATATATACATATATATATATATATATATACATATATACATATATACATATATACATATATACATATATATATATATACATATATACATATATACATATATACATATATATATATATATATATATATATATAAGGCGAAATGGGACTCCAAGGAGTCCGGACACCTAACCTATCAACCGTCCGATCGTATTGAGATTTGTTAGTTTAGAGTAGGTATAAGAATAACGGGTAAACCCATTAGCAATTGAAACGGATGCATACTGCTATGAAGACAGCGTCATGTTTGAATGTGTAGGCACCCAGATTTTTAGTCGTCAATCATGTTTGGTAATTAATGTGCCATCAATTTGTCTCACATACATTTCTTGCCGAAGTAATAACTTTTTTCATTGTATTATAAATTTAAAAATCTGTGGTGTATGCAAAACGAGTATTATACTTAAATATTAATCATAAATTTAAAAGTATATGTTGCATGCAAACGAATATATGTTGTATCATGTTCTCAAAACTCCTATTATACTCAAAAATTACTTTGTGATGTAGCATGTTCTCAAAACGAGTATTATACTCAAAAATTACTTTTAAAATTGGGGACTTACGTCATAAGAAAAACTGTGTTGACTTTCACTAATTTTTATACACCGCGTATGTTGTACACACTTACGTCATAAAACGCGTATGTTGTCTTGCATTATTTTCTCAAAACGGGTATTATACTCAAAAATTACTTTGTGATGTATCATGTTCTCAAAATGAGTATTATACTCAAAAATTACTTTTGAAGTGGTGGACTTACGTCATAAGAAAAATTGTGTTGACTTTCACTAATTTTTATACACCGCACAAAATGATTTTGGCGTAATCGCACGTGATGTTAGCGATTAAGGTGAGAATATTATGTGAATTTTTCAACTCAATCGAATTTATACGGCATGTAGCGGTTTAGGTAAAAATATTATGTGAAATTTTATCCCATTAGAAACAAATATTCATTGAATGGTTGATGGAGACGTACGGCGTTGGAAAAACTACGTGTGTTTGACTTCCCATTTTTATTGTATGTCATCGAAAATCATTACGTGTAACATCGGGTAATTTTTGTGGTGAAAACGGGTATTATACTCAAAAAACTATTTTAAGAGGTATAGTAACGACGTAGAAAAAATTGTGTTGGCTTTCACTAATTTTTAGACGCCGCATGGAGTGAATTTGAGCGGCGAATTCGCACATGATGTTAGTGGTTAAGTTGAGAATCTTATGAGAATTTTTCAACTCAATCGGACAACAAAATGATATCTTGAATGGATGTTTGAGGCGAACAGCATTGAAAAGGCGTATGTTCACTTCCATTATTTTCTATCGCCGCACGGAATGATACATGGTAACTCCGGCTAGTGTGGAATGATTTTCCAGCATACGTTACTTGCACATCATCATTAGCATGGTAACCTATGAAAATGTCCTCAAAACCAGTTGGCTTCCTACCAGCCTCCAGATCCAGATAAACACGAAGAGGCAGACCTTTCATTCTCTGCAAAATATGTTACATGAATATTTTAAACTTCAAACTCAGAAAGATTAATATATTCAATCAACTTAGAATGAAATAAAGTAATAGTGTGTATTGGTTAGTCAAAAAGACATATGGTGTTTGATTCCACAAATAAGTTGTTGCAAGATTGCAATGGTGTGAGCCTATGACTCATGCCACTTACCCAAAATTTAGGCTTTAGCTACTAAATGACCCAATCGTAATTACCAAGTAAACCGAGAGAACATTGGTCCTCCCAGTAAGATGCAAGGGAAAAGGGGGGCAAGCAATCTACATTTTACAAGAATTCAAAAACTGACCCGATGCAACAATGCTATTTCTCTAATTATACTTACAGCACTCAACTAATTAAGCCTTTAGGAGATTTATATCCACAATTCCACATCATGCTTGCATTTTAAAAAAAATCCCTTTTGATTATCTGTGGTGGCATGGTGCTATAGTTAAAAAAATCTTAATTCGTTAATCTGCTTCCGAGCAAGCACAGAATTTAACACTTACCTAAACGGCCAGCTCGAACTCATGTCTCATGTAAAAAATGTCATTTGCATCGTCACACAACAAAGAGGAAAGAACCCGATTACTGCTGCGGCGTGGCACCCTCGAAGAAGCGGCGCGTCGGGCGGTCGGCGCGGCGGTGGACTTGCTCCACATGCAGCTCACCCCGCAGCGGCAGGTGTACACCCCGTCGAGCGCGTCAGGGATCCACGTCCACCCTTGACAAGCACCCCCGTGCGCGCCTTGACTCCTTGCACCTCGCGCCGCCCCACCCGCGCGCGGTGATGGAAGACGCGGAGGCCGTCGCGTTGGGCCGGGCTCCGCGGCAAGCTTGCGCGGATGCGGGGCACCCGCAGCGGCGTCCCGGCGTTGAAGGCCGATAAGAGTGAGGTGAAGGGGCGCTTCGCGAGCCGACGGAGTCGGCGCCGTCGCAATCTGCCCGTGGCGCCGGCCCGGCCAAGAGGGGCGCGGGGTGGAGATGGAGGGCTCAAGTAGCCGGAGAGGAGGAGGAGGAGGATGGAATCAGCGGTGTTGAAAGCAGGCGAGCTGGCCGTGGAGAAATAACGCCGCGATTTGGGAATGAGGCGAGGCCGGAGGTGGGGAATGAGGCGAGACCAAATGTAGGGAATGAGTGGCCAGCGGATATCGCGTGGGATTCCATTTTCACGCAAGCAAGGTCGGCGCCACGACCAACCCGTTAATCGAAATTCTCCGCTCATTTGTGCGTGGTTAAATCGGACGGTGTGGATTGAGATGTCGGACACCCAATAGTACTTAATATTTTACTATATATATATATATATATATATATATATATATATATATATATATATATATATATATATATATATATATATATAGGAACGAAATTTGGTCGAAGCTCCTTGAACACACCGTTAGCACAAGCATGCCAATGCTAGTATGGTCAGGTTCTTTTATGCTTAAAGTTAGTTTATGCTTGTACTATCTATAGTAACTAGCTTTTAAACAGTACATTTTTTAAGAGGAAGTCAATCGAGAAATTATAGTAAAAAATGTATTGATTTCAGCTGTACGGGTCAAAATCGCATGTAACTATTTTCCTCTGTATACTGTCTCTCATAAATAATTAAAATTTAAATATTTAAATTATAAATCATAAGCTATCAGTCTAAAAAATCCCATCCTATATCAAGTCGGTTACATAGTGGCGTCATTAATTACGCGACGCACATCACGCAACCTAAATGAATCCATCACTCCGATGAATCTCAGATGCCAACTTCAAGTGTGAAGTGAGAACCTCGTACATTTTAGTGTCTATCATATTTGCATTGTTTTTAGTTTCTGGCTTCAGTTGCTAAAAGCTAATGGATAGGTTTTTGCGTTGTGCCTTTAATTTTTGGCTTATGATTTTTAAATTTTGGCTGTTCACGAGAGATAGTATACAGAGAAAATAGTCACATATGATTTTGACTAGTATAGCTAAACCAGATATAATATCTACTATAATCTATCTGTAGACACCGTCT
The DNA here is from genome assembly GCA_036346245.1 of Bonia amplexicaulis. Taxonomy (NCBI): domain Eukaryota; kingdom Viridiplantae; phylum Streptophyta; class Magnoliopsida; order Poales; family Poaceae; genus Bonia; species Bonia amplexicaulis. The sequence goes on along the minus strand of CM070741.1, from coordinate 23,661,058 downwards.
TAAAAAGACACACCGTTTAAAAGTTAGTTACTGTAGAAGAAAGTGATAAGACAACCAAGAAGAACCCAACCAACATATGAACCGCCAGTGTTTAGAAACGGTTTTCCCATCCTCTCGCTTCAGTCTCGATTCGGAGATAAGACTGAGGTTCCCGACGCATTACCCATCTCATTTCTATATGGTACATACATCTCTCCCTTACTTTTCCTATCAGTTACCTCCTTTTAAAAATTATTTCTTTCTACCATTATTATTCATTTTCACCAAATAAATCGGCCACAGCTAAAAAAACAACCGTTGCAGCTAGGGGTGCAAACGGATCGGATTCGGAAAGATATTGTTGTTACCATATCCTAATCCATATTTTTTTCTCCGGATTGGGTACCAATCGGATTCGGTACCAATCGGATTTGGTGCCGGATCGATCGGGATTAACCCGAGCCGTTTGCACCCCTACTTGTTTTGTAAGGAATGCATGCAGTACAACAAATGGAGTAGGAGGACGTATTGTCAAGAACTTGATGTTACTACTTAATAGCTGATGTGGAAGATTTTATTTTACCATTGCAAAAGAAAATGAAACATCAAATAGTAGCACTAACCTGAAATCAAACTTGAAGATGTATCGGATTCGGACGGATATTGCTGTTATCATATCCTAACCCATATTTTTTCTCCGGATTCAGTATCAATCGGATTCGGTGCCGGATCGATCGGAATTAACCCGACCCGTTTGCACCCCTAGTTGCAGCTAACATGAGCACGCCTGCTCATTTTTATTAGAGGAACTACTACCAGTGCTTGCAGCACAGTGATATTTCCTCACGTGTGAAAACCGCATGAAACAGTGAGCTCCCAGATCTGGCGCCGACGGTCTGCCAAGGACGGGGCGCCATTAGCTGCTGCTGTACCTGTAAGTACGTACTGCTCTGCGCTGCCAGTGCATGCGTCGATCGACTCCGGTAGCTGACACGCGGGTCCCATGCGTGACGTGGTGCCATCCTCCACGGGTCAGCCGCTGTCTCGGCCTCCACGGACACCACGATCCCGTCGAACTCAATGCTTATTTGGCCCACGTGGCCACGAAATTGCAAGTTTGATTCTGAGTGCTTGAAATTGTAAATCTAGCTTCTTCCTAATTACAGAAACATAAAAGAACAACATGTGTCACCTCTTACGATACCGAAGCATGGTAGGTCGTTCCCGTGATATCGAAACGCAGCATATCGACTTATTGTGGCATAGCATGCATCAAGCTAGCTAGCTTGTTGTGCCGTGAGCGTATGGCTTGCTGCGCTCGATGCATGCATGAGGCTGGCTTGCAACCCTCCGGTCTCGTGGAGCAGTGTAGGGATCTGCTGCCGTGATTAGAAAAAAGGCTAGATTTGCACTTCTAGAAGTCAAATTTGCAATTTCGTGGCCACATGGCCCAAATAAGCATTGGTTTCGATCCCGTCGGTGACCCGGGCCCCACCGCCCCTGTCATGCGCTGACATGCCGGGCCCGCACGGTCTCTCACTCAAGCAGCGGCGCACGTGCGGTGTTCGCGGGAAGCTTCCCGTCGGCTGCACGCGTGCCACGCCGGGATCCCTTGACGACGCTTCGTACGTACCACCTTCACGCGGCCCCATACCCACCGTCGATCTGGCGCACGGCGCGGATTCGTCCGTACGCGCATCTAGCCTGCGCCGGTCCGTGCACCGCGTCCACGTGGCTCCCGCAGCTAACCTGCGCCCGCCTCTATATGTGTAGCTGCAAGCATCACATCGTCAAGCTAGTGAGCCCTCCAATCAACGTACACTAGCTGCTAGTTGCTCTAGACCGCAAGCTAACCACAGTGCCACACAGACACACAGTCGAGTAGGAAATTCCGTCGAGCAGTACAGTGAGTCTGTTGCTTGCAGCTGACATGGAAGCTTACGCGGCAATGGCGTCGCCGATAGCCATGGACGTCGACAAGCTCAGCCACGAGATCTTCTCACTGCTGGAGAGCAAGTTCCTGTTCGGCGGAGCCAGGTGCTTGTCCGGGCCGGGGACGCCGGCGAGACCATTTCTTCGCGCCTGCGACGGGCGAGTGCGGGTGCTCGCCATCGACGGCTGCGGGGCGAGCGCGGGGGACGCGCTGCTCGCCGCGGTCGCGGTCGCGCGGCTCGAGGCCGGGCTGCGCCGGCGCGCCGGCGACCCCGATGCGCGCGTCGCGGACTTCTTCGACGTGGCTGCGGGCGCCGGCGCGGGCGGGTGCTCGCGGCGATGCTGTTCTTAAGGGGGCCGACGGGCGGCCGCGGTACACTGCCGACGAGGCGCTCGCCTTCGTGGCCGGGAGCGTCGGGAGGGACTGGGGCGGCCGGCGCCGGGGGTGGGCGAAGCTGTTCCGCGGCGGCACGCGGAAGGCGGAGAGGTCCTTCCGGCGGGTGTTTGGCGACGCCACGCTCAGGGACACCGCCGCGCCGCTGCTCGTGCCGTGCTACGACCTCACCACGGCCGCGCCCTTCATGTTCTCGCGCGCCGACGCTGTCGAGAGCGACAGCTTCGACTTCCGCCTCAGCGACGTTTGCGCGGCCACCTGCGCCGCCGGCGGAGCAGCCGCGGCTATTACGTCGGTGGACGGGCGCACGGCCATTGCCGCCGCGTCCGGGGCCGTGGCGGCCATGGGCAACCCGGCTGCCGCGGCCATCACGCATGTTCTCCACAACAAGCAGGAGTTCCCCCTCACCACCGGCGTGGACAACCTTCTCGTCCTCTCAATCGGCACCGGCGCCTCCTCCTCCTCTTCGGCCATCTCCGGCGCAGGGTGGAACACGCCAATGCCGACGCGCTCACCATCGGCAGACGAGCTCGCGCGCGTCACCGCCCAGAGCGTCGCGGATATGGTCGACGAAGCGGTGGCCGTGGCGTTCGGGCACACGAGCAGAACCAACTACGTACGCATCCAGGCCGGCAAGCAGGTACTGACCTCCCTACACTCGGAGACGACGGCCGCGGCCGCCGGAGCGATGCTGTCGCAGCGGAACGTGGAGTCGGTGCTCTTCCACGGGCGGAGGCTGTCGGAGAGGACGAACGGCGAGAAGGTGGATGCCCTCGCGGGCGAGCTGGTGAAGGAGCAGGACCGGCGGAGGCGCAGCCCGCTCCCGAGCGTGGTGATCAAGCAGGTGGCCACGCCGCGGCTGTCGTCCGCGACCTTGGCCTCGTCGGTCACCGCGACGGTGAGGACCGCGTCGACGATGCCGTCGCCGGCGTCGTACGAATATGATTCACGCCGGTAGTTAAGCGAAGTTAGCCAGGGCCGTGACGTGATAAGGATCTCGTGAACATGCATGCCACCGAGGCACTGACAAGACCACACGAGTGATGTGTTCTTTTGTTCTCTTTCACCTATGCTAAACTGACGCGTGCAACGCAATGTAATTTGGAAATGGAATTTTAGTTACGTGAATACAACTCACGGAGGTGAAGTCTGAACTCGTGGTATCGAATAGCTAGGATCGTCTTGAAACGGGAGTGGATGATCTCGTGGACTATAATAATCTCGTTTGGCGTAACTAAGTAGATTGTAATTTTCATTGGATAACTTATCATTTATTTTATTTTATATCATAATTAATCCATACTTTTATTTTACATTAGGATAGACCAAACAAAATTACACTTTACATTAATCCAATCTTGTTTGGTTTAAACCGACTCTACGTAATGACAAGTTGTTGTATACAATTTTGATTGCGCTGGTCTTTTAATTAGATTGCCTTGTTTTGGACTAGAATTGATTGGCTAGTGTAAAGTAAGATTTTATTTGATTCACTTTGAAGCAAAGTGAAAGTATGAATTTAACACTGGGAAAAAACTTCCGTTTTGCAAAAATATTTGGAGGACAACGAAAGAGGCGAAATGAACAAAATTTCGTCATTTCGGTTAAAAATTGGACGAAATATTCAAATATTATTTGAATTTGACGAAATTTAACCAAAATTTGGATAAATTTTAAATAAGGACAAATTAGGCCAGAATTTGACCAAATGCTTTTCTTTCAGAGGGTACTGAAAAGAACGAAATTAGCAAAATTTTGTTGAAATTTTGCCGAAATGTTGAACCCTGAGTTAACTGTAGTACAGAGTGAAATAAGCGATAAGTTACTTGATGTGAAGTGCAGTTTAGTCTTCTTATAATTTTATATTTTGATGTCTATTTCTTACTAACCATGTTGCAGACAGATTATTTGGCTCCAAATAAAAAAAGGATTGATTATCATAGAAAAACATAGCCCGTTTAACTATAATCTAGTTTTTCGTTGCGAGAAAACTTTAATCTAGTTTGCCATATTGTACTAGATCTATGAAACACTTTCGTACAGAAGCTTTGATCACACCCTACCCGCATTGCACATCACAAAGCGATAGGATGCATGCACGGGTGCGGGGTGGATGGGGACCGTGAGTGCGGCCACCTGGATTGGGGCCGTGATTTGCGCCGCGACGAGAACGAATTTGTCACCCGTCCAACGCGTCCTAGCTTCCGGCCACTGTTTGCCTTTGCCGGCGCGCGCCAGGTACAGCTAACAGCCTACAGGTTCTTAGAGGTGGGAGATGACCGTGTTTTTCTGGATCAGCTCGAAACATGACCGGCTTGGTCCAATATATGACGGACTGTGCTAGTCCGACATGAATGGTGGGTTGAGCTGGATCTGGATAGCCAGCATGATGGGCGCCACGGCACAGCTGTGGCGTGCCGTGCTCGGGCCGGCCCGGCCCAGTGAGCAAGATCGGTACGGGGGGCACGGTCGACGCACCAGCGCTGGTGGCGGCTCACCTTCGGCCTCCTGTCGGCCATGCGCCCTGCGTACTAAGCCTCGACAGCCGCGCTGTGCAAACAAAGAAATGAAAAGGAAAGCAAGAGGGGAAGGCGGGGGACCGAACTTCTCTTGCCCAGGCTTGCCCAGGCTTGGCACATACACCCATCGTGGTGGCTTCTGGTGGGGGCTTATGTAATCAGCCCCTCTCTTGGTCGCCTTGATCATCTCCCATGGCAGCGTGGTGTGCCACCTACATTGCCTTGGTCGCCGGCCATGAACAACCAACGCCTGACACGCTGGAGAAGACATGGGTTCGGCGCCCTCGAAGAACGAAATATGGCTTCCCTCTTTTGTATTTGGCCTACGCCCGGCTACTCGTTGGACAAGGTGGCGATGACCGTAGTGGAGATAGGGGAACCGTGGTTCCCTACCGCCCTTTATCCTCCCGTGAGGCTGATTTGGCCGATCCAACAGCCTTCGGCCTCCTGTTACCCTCCCACAGTCCATGGTCATCCCACAACACAAGCACAGATCTCTCGGTCATCCCGCAACACAAACACAGAGCAGACAGAGGGAGGGAGCGAGGGGAAGGAGTGTACCTTGACCCCGAGCTCGGTGGCCACCATGGGCGCGTGGGGTCATGAGCACAAACAGCGCCAACGTCGCGCGACCACAGCGACGCCGGCACGGGGAGGTGCGGGAGGAGGAGGCGGCGGGGTGGTGGGGAGGAGGCGGCGGCGGGGAGGTGGGGAGAGGAGGCGGCAGCAGGGTAGGTAGGGGAAGGAGGAGGGCCCAGTAGAGGAGGTGGGGGCGGGAGGAGGCGGCGGGGAGGTGGGGAGGGAGGGCCCGGCGGCGAGGAGGTGGGGAGGAGGAGGAGGCGGGGGAGAAGTAGGGGAAGAGGAGGTCCGGGAGCCGGGAGATGGGGAGAAGGAGGAGGAGGTGGAGGCGGGCAGTGGGGAGGAGGAGGGGCCAGTGAGGCGGGGAGGTGGGGAGAAGGCGGCGGCGGGGAGGAGGGAGGAGGAGGAGGTGGCGAGGGAGGTGGGAAGGTGGAGGCGGCACGGGAGGTGGGGGAGGAGGAAGGGCCGGGGCCAGGAGGTGGGGAGGAGGAGGCGGCGAGGGAGGTGCGGGAAGGAGGGAGGGCCCGGCGGAGAGTGGGGAGGATGAGGCGGAGGCGAGGCGGTGGGGGCCCAGCGGGGGGAGGTGGGGAAGGAGGGAGGGCCGGCGGGGAGGTGGGGAGGAGGAGGCGGCTACGGGGTGGTGGGGAGGAGGAGGTCCAGTGGCTGGGAGGTGGGGAGGATGAGGCGGAGGCGGGCGGTGGTGGGAGGAGGAGGGCCTAGCGGGCGGGGAGGTGGGGAGGAGGAGGCGATGGCGAGGAGGAGGAGGTGGCGAGAGGGTGGGGGCGGGAGGGAGGGCCCACGGGTGGGGAGGTGGGGAGGGAGGGCCGGGCGGAGGAGGAGGAGGCGGGGGAGGAGGCGGGCGTGGGAGGGGGGTGAAGGGGGCGGGCGTCGGTGTGGGAGGAGGAACCGAGGAAGGGAAGGAAGGGTTTCGGTCTTTCGGTGGTGGCTGCATGCGTGGGTAGGGTAGGTAGGCGTAGGGGCTAGGCTAGGTATTGAGAGTTGGGAAAGGTGAGCTAGAGTGTGTTGATTTTTGTTCTGAGAGTAGATTGAGAGACAACGGTCACGCAGCAACGTTTAGATTTCAGAGGTAACGTTCAGAAGAGCAACGGCTCTTTTCTGATGCGTATAAATTTGTAATCTGAGACTTCACATTTCTTCATAACCTCATACTTCTCATTTCTTACTCCAACATTACTACACTCTCCAAGTCATTTGACAGGCTCATACTTCTCTTTTCTTACTTCTTATTTCACAAGCCTATTTTCTGCGTTTGTACTCCTCATTTATTCACTAATCACCATCCACCCACCATGTTACCAAGGAGTCGCAGCACCAACAATTACTCAAGCAGTATGCAGAGGAGTCGAATCTCGAAAAGGGCAGCAAGACAACTTAGTGTAAGCCCTCGTCGTCGTTCCCCTAGTCCTCCTCCGACTCGCATTGATGCTCGTCAGCTCTCGCCAAACATGGGAGACTATGGCATAGATGCCATCATATGGACGGTACGAAGGGCTATGAGGAGTACCAGGATGGTCCGGAACCAACAGGGACTCCAGAATTCTCTCCCCTGTCCACGGACGCCAACATTAGCAGGTCTGGATGAAGGGCAAATTGCTAGAAGCACATGACCTGGAGCCAGGAAATCCGAGACGGTGAAACAGTAGACATCGCAACTTGTAATTATTGCAATGCTAAATTAAGTGCTCATACAGCTGTAGGTTCAGGGCACTTGAATCGGCACTACAAAGCATGCTTACGCAAGATGGCGGCACAGGGCCGAGGGAGAGGAGGAGTACAAACGTAGCTAAATTTCGAGGCTGATGGCTTTGTAAGTACTTGGGTATACAACCCGCTTTCTACTAATGAGGAAATTTCTAGATATATTATTTCAGAAGATCAATCGATTAGAATGGGTGAAAGTCGCGCATTCGAAAGAATGATCCAACGTGGCTTTTGCCCACAGTACCAACATGTTAGTAGGAGAACTACTACATGTGATATTTTACGGATGTATCAAAAGGAACTAATAGAGCTAAAGGAACTATTTCAACAAGTTCAATTTTCTTTTGCTATAACCTCAGATATTTGGACATCATCACACCAGAGAAGTGTCTACTTTAGTGTTGTAGCCCATTATTTAGACGATAATTATAAACTAAACAAGAGAGTCATATGATTTAAAGTAATAAATGAATCACATACGAGAGAGGCCATTGACGAGCGTATACTACATGTACTTGATGATTTTAAGATAGATAATAAAATTGCTTCTGTAACTCTTGATAACGCAACGACAAACACAACGGCTATAAACATCCTCACTCCATGATTGCAAACATATATTGGTGGTTATGTCCTTCACCAAAGATGTGTATGCCACATCTTGAATCTTATTGTTCAAGATGGTATGCGAGCAATTGGTGCATATTTGAATAGTATCCGTGATACCATTCGTTACCTCACAAGTTCCCCACAAGTGGTAGCCAGGTTCGTGGAATACTGCACAGCCAATGGGAAAGAGCCAAGAAAATTTGGTCTTGATATGAAGGTGAGGTGAAACTCGACATATATCATGTTAAAGAAGATACAATGGTACAAACATGTTATATCCGTTTTTGTCAATGCTAACTCCCAAAATAATGAATTGGTAGTTACTAATTCAGATTGACAGATTACTAGTCGTTTTCGAGAGATTTTAATACTTTTTTATAAAGTAACAAAGGTTCTATCTAGTGTTTATTATCCTACCTCTTGCTTAGTTATAAAATTTATTTGGCTAATTACAAACAAAATTGTCGAATCTAGGGAGGATCCCCTTTTAGTCCATGCCATTGTAGCAATGGAGGAAAACTTCATTAAATATTTTTGTTTTATTTCACACTTATATTGCTTTGCTATCATTTTCAACCCTACAAAAAAGTTGGCAGGTCTGCGGGTTGGCATGGAGGGAATAGGTTAATTGTAACATCTCAAAATTTTAAATTTGAAAATGTAAAGCTTTTGAATTATTTTTGCCATATATTCTATTTCAATTTGGATTTTTTATGGTGTTTCTTAAATTTTGGTTGAAATTCCACTAATTGGAAATCTATAAAAAAAAGACAAAACAAACATTAGTAATGTCATAAAAGGAAATATGCAAATTATAGAAAACTAAAATTTTAAATACGAATCTGAAAAGATGATCCAGCATAAGAGGAGAAACCTGAGTTAAAATATAAAATCTCATTATCACTGACAATAGCATAAATAGCATAAAAAACCCAAAGTTGGGCATTCAAAATTTTGTATAAACAATTCACTACAAAACGTAATTGAAAATATAAGACCAATATATTTTGTATCAAGATAATTGAACCAAGACTTGAATTGAAAACCCAAAAATAACATGCAAAACTCCAAAATCATTTTCTTTCTCTTTTTCCTCTCTCACTTCCATGTGGGCCCAATCCTTTTCTCTCTCCCTTCTCTCTTTTCTCATTGGCTGCCGCGTGGCCCGAGCACCCAGCGCCTCTTCCCTTTTTCCTCTCCTCTTTCTCCCTTTTCTTCTCTGCTGCAAGCGCTCTCTCTTCTTCTTCCCGTGAGCTCGCGGTAGCGCTGCACTGTCTTCACGGTGCGCTCGAGTACCGCGGCTCGCCTGCCCCCGTCGCCGCCACCGTCACCCTCTGCGGCTGCTCGACTGTCACCTCGCTCTGCACCTCAGTCTTGTGAGCCCCAAGCCAAGGGCAGGACCGGCGATCCCTCCCCGCCCGGGTCCTTGGCCACCGCCTCCCTCTCTGACTACAAGTGGCCTTGTCCCTCCTCACTCCTGCACAACCCCTTACTCCATCTTCCTCCCATCCAGTGCCGAGCGCCCCACGCCTGTGAGCCACCGCTGCCGCCTCCACGCCCGTGCTCAACGAAACCTTGCCAATCCGCCACGTCACTTCGCCCCTACCCCCTCTTCCTCTCCGCCAATTGAAATTTCGTGCACCTGGGCCGCCGCCGCCATCCTTCCGAATCCGGTCCGAAACCGCCGCCTCCGGTAGCCGCCTCCTCGGTGAGTTTCCCTGATTCCTCGGAGCAGGAGCATCTCCAAGCCGCCGTGAAGCTTCCCCAACCACCGCCCGGGCCTCCGTCGCCCGAGCAACCCTCGCCACGGTGGCACGGCCGCGCCTCCCTCGGCTCCCACCGTCGGCCATCCTCGGACCCGTCCCGACCCAACCGGCAGCATGGTAAGCTTCACTTGGTCTCCCTTATGCTCACGGGCATGCCGATTGCCGCCCTCCTCCACGCCAGCCGCCACCGCCTACCCACCTCATCGCCGCCGCTTAGTCCTCACCGCGCCCGCCTCACCGCCGCTCCCTACCGATCGCCACCACCAATAGCCCGACGTCGGTAGGGCAACCCATTTTGTGGCTACTCCCACCCCTCCACCTCACCGGCGCATGCCTAGTTCACGGCCGCCTCCCTGTTTGACCACGCTCCCCACTCGGTTCTTTAGATACTCGCCCCAAGTCTAGCACGAAACACCGAGAGGCGAGTGGTTATCGGCAGTCGTTAGGAATTAGCACCCTCGGTCATTGGTTCGATTCTAGTACCGCACCTCCTTTTCCTATTTTCAAATCAATTTTTGTGACTCATTTTAATTAATAAAAATCAAGGAAAATTAAAGGATAATCTTGAGAAGCTAATAAATTTTTATTAGGGTGTAAATGAGATTATTAGAGATTTAAAATTTTGATTAATTACCATATATGAATAAATAAAGTGCCTTTACTACTGCCTTAATCTAATTAAAAGATATACAAGTTGAAGTTAAGGGAATAAATTAGGTATTAGGTTTGGCTATAAAAACAAGACTTTAAATTGAAGATTTTATTTAAATTATAAATAAGTATATGTCATAACATTTAGCATATAGCCATAAAATAAATCTTAGCGGTAACTTTAATTAAATGATAAATCAAGTAGCTTCGTAGAATTAATTAAACAATATGACGTAACCATTGGGAACAAAGTTCATATTTAAAAATTTAAAAATAATAATAATAATTTAAGGTATAAACTCCGCCATTAGCCGCCATCGATAAACAAGTCTCCACGACAACTTTAGGAAAGTGGTAGTAACTAAGAATATGATAAAAATTTGCTATTAACATCAATGAGACAATTAAATACTCATGTGCTTAATGAATTATTAAATTAACCATTAGGAGGACACTTCGAATAATTAGTAAATAGAACCCCATAAAATACCATAACCTAAGTTGCAAGGAATACATACCCTAAAGATAAAATTAATACACAAAACTCCTACATCAGTCTATAGGTCCAATCCGATGCATGGAATTTCCTCGATAAATAAAGAAATAATAAAAGAACTTATTACTAAAAAGATCGAGTCATCGTATTCTGCCACCGACCTTGCCTCAAATCACCCGAATCGCCCATTAACTCATAATAAAACTAAATCAAGATTATTCGGATTTATTTGAATTTTTTGAGTTATTTGCTTTTATTCGTGTTCAGTCGTTTAGCACATAATTAGAAATTGGAGCCCTGAAGAATCAAGGGATCAAGTGTGATCAAGAGCAAAGTGAAGAACAAAGCCAAAAACTCAGAACCAACGAACGAGGAAGCTTCGTGTGAGCTCAAGACCGCGGTAAACCGCGCCAGGCGAGTCAATACTTTGATCATGTTGAACCTACATTTTCTGCAAATTACTTTGGTTTAAATTATCAAATGACATGCTATTATTCCATATACAAATACATGTTTAATTTAATATCTTAGTTATATGCACATGTTTACTTGATTAATGTTACGCCCCCTTTTGAATAGTTGATTATGTGAACTTTGTTGCCCTAGCAAAATTATGATATTAACCTTTCGAAAATAAGTCCGTAATTATATGCCATGCTTAGTACTGCATAGATATTCATGGGCGTGAGAACGCCCAAGCATCACTTTCAAACATGAGAGAAATTGGTTGGGCAGTCATGGTGATAATGACTGGTATATGTGTCGAATATGATTATTTTATGCTCCCAAAAACCCAACTTGCTTGAATATCTGGACGGATGGTTTGGGGGCTGGTGTGTTGTGCAGTGGAAGCACAAATTCTGGTATGTGGTGCGGTAGAAGCACAAAAGGTGTGGAATGTGGTAGAACCACCCAGATAACCCTAAGGACCGAATCTTGTTATGTTAGCCCGTGTAAAACAGTACATCCACAAGTTTGTAAAATACAACTTGGCTAAGTAAATTTATCGAAACTCTTGGACTCATCTCCCTGGTAGTGGAGTGAAGTGGATAAGCAAGGGCAAGAGGAGGCCTAAAGGGACACCAAGGGGAGGGTGAAGTTTTCCAGCTGTATTAACGTTGCGGGAAGTGGAGCCCATTGCGTTAGGGCCGTGGGAACATCCTGCAAGCGATGGGACCCATCGCAAGTGGGCAGTTTCCCATAGAGTGAGATGAGGAAAGGTGCTAGATACTTTGAGCATCATCGTGATGCCTCGCTCAACTGCATGACTAAGGAATCATGTGGGGCAACGAGTTGATTGTCTCTTGTGGTGAAAGTGTACAAATTCTGCAGAGTCAAAACTATTCGAATAGCCGTGCCCATAGTCATGGGCGGACATGGGAACTTAACCAGATATAGTTCTATTTCAAAAACTTTGTGGGCGGAATGGAAAAGAGGAGGCGGTGCAAGGCCACGATTTGAGTTGTCCCGGTGTCGCCCGGTGATAAGTTAAGCTGCTATAACGTGAAGGATTAAGCATACTGGTCTGAGGCGCCATGTAACGGTGGATGGAATCTGGATCGCTATTGTATTGCATTCTCTTACACATTATGTTTTTCTTCAAACTGCTAGGTCTCAGGAAATTTCTATGTATTATATTTTTAAATGATGATAATACTTCTCCCCAAACCAAAGGTCAGGAAGAATAAACAGAGGTGTAGAGAAGGAGATAGTTGTTATGGTAAAAATATAAAAGATGCTAGTGGATTTATGTCGATCATAGAAGGGAAACGATAGTATGGACTATGGGAGTAAATTGGTGGAGTCTAAATGAATATATAGGCTGGGTAGATGATTTAAATGATTCTTGAAAAATTAGGGAGTGCAAAGGTAATTGCAGGGTTACGATACAGATAAGTAATATGAATTCTTGGAAGAAGATGTGAATAATGGGATTAATCGAATTGATCATATACTAGAAGGATGAATTGAATTTCTGGGATTATTGAAGAAATGATAACGATTACTGGAGTATAATCTTGATCAATGATAATCTTGGTGGATGTATAATAGTGAGTCGTAGACTTAATCACGGATATTCTTGGTGGAGGTAAACTAGAGAATTAGTGAGAGATAGTTAATGGTAAACAAGATTGATTATTGGGAGAGCAAATTATATTTTGGATTAATAGCAAAGAATTGGGTTGTTAGCAAGCCCTGATAAGAATAATTTTGGTGGAATAAAGAAAGTAATTTTGATAGAGGATTATTAGAAACTACGAGGTAAAGGATTGATGAATAGCAATCACAAGATTGGATTGTTAGGAATTTATAACACTACAGATATCGGTGGATACAAAAGATAGGACACCAGATTTTCATTAGAATGAGGAGACAATTAAGTTGTTGAATAATGAGCTTAAGATTGGGTTTATGATTTGGTGGTGGATATTCAGACTCATGTATGAGAGTGGTCACTTCGATTCGATCATTGAATATTTTAGATAATGCAATAGAGATCATTTGATCGGTGGGTCACAAGTAAAGGTATTGGATTATAAATAAGTTGTGTAGTTAACAAGTTGGCAATTGGTGGATCTGAGATCGGGATTATACAGTTCTGGGGAAATTTGAGATTGGAGGAATAAATTTATGGGGAAGTTAGGATTATGTGAGAATTAAACACCCATGGCTGGATAAATGAAATGGGTGTTGCGAAATGGAAAGTGTATAATCGGTGCATTGAATAAATGATGACACTCGCTGTTCGGAGTTTTAGGCGGCCATAATAACACCATGATTAAGTAATAAGAATAATGCTAAGAGCAATTTTTGGCAAATAAAATAGCCTGAGCCCCTCCTTTGATTAGCCATGCATACTATTTAATTGCATTCTGTGTATTGGCTCGCGGAGCACGGTGGTTAGTGTGCTCACACTCGCTCTCATAACAAAATTCAGAATCAGGAATCGGATCACTACGCATCAGCAATACTTTGGTCTTGAAGGCAAAGAAGGTGAAGACGTCAAGGGCTAGGTCGCAAACCTCCAGTTGGCTGCCTGTGGGCATGTTCGAAGGTCCCACCTGTGCTTCGTTCTTCCGCCGCAATTTATCGATTTCGGCCTAATCGGCCCATGAGTAAGTTTACTATTTTATATATGCTTCCGCATGGTATGTATTTGATATTCATTTTCTGTAACTGTGAGCACTATCTACTGATCCAGAGAATAGTGCATTAAATCACAGAGGATTCCAGATAGTAAAATATGGGGCCCTACATTAATGCCTTGGCCTTGATAATTCGGAAGCTTTCGCAGATGTCAAAGATGAGCTTTTTCATGTTTTCCGTATGTATCATGATAAGTTTGGTAGCAACGGAAGATCGGAGGCCTCACAGCCGACGCAACAAGGAAAGACAAGTTTGACATCATACTTATGGAAGAAACTAAAAGGCAAGTCTACTTCTTCGTCCTCTCAGTCTAAGGCGATCTCAAGTGGAATTTTGTCTCGAAGCTGAATCACTACTTGGAGCATGATTTTACAAATATTGATCCTGATCTTAATGGTGGAGGCAAGATAGACTTGTTCGAGTGGTATAATAACAACAAGCGGATATTTCCTGTGCTGTCACATTTTGCACGGGATGTTCTCTAGGTGCCGGTGTCCACCGTCTCTTTAGAAGCAACGTTCAGCACAGTAAGGAGAATTATCGAAGAAAGGAGATCATCCCTTACGCCCAGGATGGTGGAGGCAATCACATGCGCTAAAGACTGGGAATTATCCAAAGAGCGGCAACAACATCAACTAGAGGATTCTGAAATTGTACAGGTGTACGCTGACCTCGAACGCATGAATGACCTAAATATTGATGAGTAGATACCATATACGCATGCTGTTATAACTAGAATGTACATATATTGTTACTGTATTCTTTTTGTTACTCGAGGAACCCAACTCTGGGCGTAAGGTTTTTAACGAGACAGTAACATTATATTTTTACAATATCAAAGAAATTCTACTTTTTCCCGAAATATTTACGTCATTATGTGCCCATGTTTTCATACAACTAATTCAATTTTAACTAGTTTTTAACGAGGTGGTACGGGAGCAAGGAAGATGGCGCTCGCCGCCACCATCGTCGCCGCCACCTTCGTCGTGTATAGTTACTTCAGGCTGGACTTGGGCTGCCTCGGCACGAACGCCAGCATGACAGGCTTTGGACCATGCTTGGGCCTACCCGGAGGCGAGGCGGGCCAGCACGGCACGGCACGGTGAGATGATTGGGCCGAGCAGGTACGACAAGAAGCACGGTGGGCCTAGGTTGTGCCGACACGATATTGCCCAACTCCTAGCTCTACTGGTTCTAGCTAGAGGTGGGAATGGAATGGATGGATGTCCAGATCATAGGCAGGTATTTTTTTGCTTTGGCTTTCAAGTTAAAATAAATGAGATAGTTTCTTAAGGTGAATTTTTCAAACAGTTTTCTGAATTTAAAATTATACACATTCGTTCATATGGATATCCCAATTATCTATTATTACCTTAATAAATATAGACAAAAATTATTAACCCCTGTCCAAAATAACGGACCGAAGTCTACAAGTCAAACTAAAGGAAGTCCACCATCCAATCCAATCCTCTGAAGTTTAAGGTTCATCCAAAAATAGTCCATTACGCAAGCTTGGCCGAATAGCACGTGGCATGTTCCAGAGTAGTAGCCGTGTTGATATATTTATCAATGGAGCACCTTACTAAAAGGTTATTCTTGTAAATCCCTTTCCCCTACAGAAAATTTTCAAATAAACCCTATCCAGAAAGTATTTATCGCAAGAATACCCCTACACGTGTAAAGCATGACAAAAAAGCTCTTATGAGAAAAGGCATATAACAAAATCACCATTTTACACTCAAAATAATTACAGAAAAGCCCTTCAATGTTCAAAATAATTAGAAAATAGGCCATTCTAGCAATATGTCGTTGCAAACATGACCCTTCAACTAACACATTGATTGTGCATTATTTGCCTTCATAGAGGCAAGTCAATCTAGGGCTGTAAAAAAAATTCGGAGCTTGCGAGCTACTCGAGTTCGGCTCGTTCTAGGCTCGATTCGAGCTCGGTTCGAACTTTAAACGAGCCGAACTCGAGCTTAATCTCGAGCTCGCGAGCTTTACCGAGCCGAGCTCGAATAGTTCGCGAGCTCCGATTCGAACTTAAATAGTAATATATATTAATTCTTACCGAGATTACTCGAGTCGAACTCGAGTTCGAGCTTTTCTTATTGTTGAAAATTAGTGTATATTTGAATTATTTTGACTGTTATCGAGTTTACTCGAGCCGAACTCGAGCTCGAGCTTTTCTTATTATTGAAAAATAGTGCATAATAAATTATTTTAATTATTATCGAGCTTCACCGAGCCGAGCTCGAGCCTAATCGAGCTTAGGCCGAGCCAAGTTCGAGCCCAGGTTCAAGCTCGGACCCCATCTCGAGCTCGGCTCGAGCTTCTACCGAGCTCGAGCCTGGAAGGCCAAACTCGTTCGAGCTCGGCTCGTTTACAGCCCTAAGTCAATCTGTGGGGGGAGAAACAAAACAAATATCTGCACCAGGTAAATAATTTGAGCAACAAAATATCGTTGGTTCTGTTATTACATCATCATCATCTGAGAGGTATTATTTGAGCCAATCTTTTGAGCATATCAGTGCTTCAATTGTTTCTGGCTTAGGGAATTTCGGTATTTATGTATTGTCATACCAGCAGTACTAAATATTGATTCCCAAGCAATAGTTGACAATAGAATGGACGGAAAGTCACGAGCCATCTTGCCTAGTATAGGATATTGGTTAGCATTTCTTTTTCCACCACTTTAAAACATCAGATTATTAGCCTTCCCTTATAGGAACCAGTGAATCTTCTAGACAAATATCAACCTCAAACCTTCTAGAGCGATTACGTCAGGTTTGCTGTTTGAACAAAGCAAATTCTAACTTATCGGACCGTTGTGGCAAGGGGGTAAATGATGGTTTCAATTTTTTCTAAATATTTGTTAATTCTTCACTTCGATAGTTATGAGAAACTATAAAGATCCCGAACCCCAAATTCCAAAAATCACCATGCTATAGTAATTCCAGCATGTGAACAATTAAATATCACTATTTCAAATCTAAAAATTCATAAAACTTATGATTCGTTGATCTAAAAGACATGAAACCTGAACCAAGCTTAGATCATAATCTTAAGAACCCATCCCAATAAAAAAATCTTAAAACAACTTAAAAGAAATATGATTTTTTGGTTAGTGAAGCTCTACTGCACCAAAATTGGACCAAAATTCAAAATTAAGCTAACTCTCAAACCAAAGCTCCAAATCGCTTAAAATTTGGTATGCACCTTCTCTAAAATATAAGGAGTATATTCCAATTAACGATCAAGAAAATCGTTGTAAAAGTTCTGGCATTTTTTTGTTTGAAGGAACGTTACACCAAAACTGATCAAAAAATAAAAAAAAACGGTGAATATGACTTGCTCGTGGGTGAATAATAGGAAAGATGACTTTAGATGTATTCTCACATAATAGCCAAGATAGAACACCCAAGAAATCGAGGCAAAAACAACAGGATCAAGAACTCATTCGAGAGGCCAAATTAAGTAAAAACCAGACAACTTCAAGAACTTGTAAAATTGGAAGTCTAGATGAATGAGGATTGATCTCTATAAGTCATCTCCATTACTTACACGTCCTTGACATAGAGTAAGATCTAGAAGTGAAGAGAAGAAATCAAAACCAATAAGATTAAGGACAAATCAACCAAAGCAATAATGAAGATCTATGAGAGATGAACAAAACTGATATATTACTACTTAAGGATAAATGTTTTATAGTCACATCACCTGAAAGATAAAAGCACACCACAATACTCACACTTCTCAAACCATAACCCTAAAACATTTAGCTTTAATAGTAAAGTTAGGATGGTTGGCGGGCACGTGGGATGGGTGCAGCAGCTCAGGCAGTTCTCGTGGGCACCGGATCTGAGGTTCACCGACAAGTCGGAGACGGAGAGGCCGGGGACGGCGTCAGATCTAGGGAGATGGCAGAACAAAGGCGAAGACGGCGAGGAGAGCAGTCGCAGATCGGCACTGCTGGTCCCCGTGGCCGCCTAAGGGGAGGGCCATAGGGAGGCAGCAAGCAAGAGCTCCGGCAACTGCAGACGAGGAGCGCATGGGGCGAGAGAGCTGGTGGCAATTGGGAGCTTAAGAGGGAGGGGCGGATGAGGAAAGAAGCGAACGAGTCGTGTAGAGGAAGCGTCAGTGTGTAGACGTTCTTATCCTTTCGCCTCGAAGCGGCTTATCAGAAGCTAAAGCTGAAGCTGCTCCGTTCCAACTAGCTTCGGGCTTCACGCAACTTGAAGCTAGAAGCCCCAGCCAGTTGGGAGGGGGCCTTAAGGTTGTTTCAAGGCTAAATTGAATTATAAACCCCTAGCTATTATATTTTGTTGAATCAAGCCCTTGTACTTATTGGCCTGTTCTTTTGGTCATGACCAGGCTTTTGGTCATGACTTGTGACTTTTGGGCTGTTTATACGAGAGATTTGAGAGACCATGTGGTGGTCATCCCGTGTGTATGATGCGTAATTGACATCGGGTTAGGATTGTCGAGTTTGAAGTGGTTGGTTCGGACCTTGGCATTGCGCGGTGTAACGGGCTCGGTCGAACTTGGTCAAACTTGGTCGTATGGACTTAGGTTGCATAGTGTGATGATTCGACAGGTTGGACTTCATCGTGAGTAAGTTTGATGCTAATTATGCTTATGTGTATCGAGCGGTGCTATTTGACGTGTTTCTTATGCGTGGCCGACGGGGCGTCCGAGGTGGAGTCGTGGCGAGACACGGTGGACCGGACTAGGCGCGGTGGCGCCGAGGTCGAACGGTCGGGATGTGTCAAGACGGCGTGGACTCGAGCTGGTTGCAAGGCGTGCGAGGCAAGGAGCGCGGAAGCTTCCCGGAAGGTGCAGGAGGGGCGAAACGGGAATTTCGCAAGGCTGCACAAGCGGGGGACGGCTCCGTTAGGGTTAGCCGGTGTAACGGGTTGGAGACCCGTTATCCAAGGGCTATAAATAGGTGTTGGGGGCTGCATACCCTTTTGAGGATCACAAGTGTTTTAGTGCTCATTCATCACTAGGTGTGTCTGTTCCTCCCAAGAAGCATGTGAGGCTCTTGGTGCTCTTGAGGATTGAGAGGGAGAGGATGGATTGAGAGTCTTGTAATCATTCTTGTCTTAATGTCCATGCGTATTGGGACTCCTCTATATTCCTTTGTATTTTTTGGTTGAAATGAAATATGAAGGTTCTCTTGTTCGTCTCATTTTTGGGCTCTTGCATTCCCTCTTGTTTGTGATCTTTTCCTCTATCTGTTACATCCTCTCAGCATTTCAGTTCAGTTAGTTCGGCAGCTTTGAGCATCACCTATATTTTTCTGTTCGAGCTACTAGTCCAAGATCATGCTTCTCAGTTTTTGTTTTTGAGATGATTTCTTCTTTTGCTTGTATTCTCTGTTTGAATCTTTGGTTATGCTAGCAGACTTTAAGTGTTTCAGCCTTAGTCGAAGTCTCATGTTAGTGATCTCTGCGTTTGCTTTTGGCCAAGAATTATTTCCTCCATTTTCGGTTGTTGATAGATCTCGCCATAATTGATGTTCTTCTGCATGTCTGTACCTACTGTAGCTTGCTGATAAGTGTGCTTTTCTTCCTTCTTTTCTCAACTGCAGTTTTATCTTTTCTGTTGTCTCATTCTGTGTTTCTTTTTCGGCCAGTCCATATGCTGTTTCGGCAGAAAAATCAGCATACTTTTTCTGCCTATAGTGATTTGGCGAGTATACTTTTGGTGCTGTTTCGGTTTGTAGCAGGTTTTGCTTTCATCCTTTCTCTGCTTTCCTGTTGTCAGCCGATTAGTTCAAACTACTGTCGCTGCCGAACTGCACTTCTCAGTTCAGTGCTTTGCCAAACAAGTTTTTCCTTGGTGAATTTCTCTTGGTAACAACTTGCAGTCCCGCATGTGTCTTTTTAGTGCTCTGAAGACTCCTAGTTGCATGCAGTCCTGTTCATTTTCAGCAGCAAGCAGCTCTAGTTTTCTTTGCTCCCTGGTTCAGCTGAAAGTAAATCTCAGTTTCTTGTTTTATTGAACTACAGCCAAATCTCAGTTAGAGCAGCTTGCGGATGATCAGTTGGCTCTCCTTGCTCGCAAATTTTCCCATGCTTACAAGAGAAGGAGGGATGGAAAGAGAGGAGGACCCGTGATTTGCTTCGAGTGTGGTGGCCCCAACCACATTCGGGCAAACTGCCCCAAGCTGGAGAAGGACAAGAACGACTACGGCGGTTCAGGCAAGAACGACTACACCGACAAGAACCGCAACAAGAAGCCTCTAGCTCAGACGCAAGGCAAGAAGAAGTTCCGCGACTTTGGGAAGGCCAAGAAGCTTTTCCACCGCGTCCTCTCCGCGTTCGACGACCTCGACCTCAGTGAGGTGGAGGGATGGAGCGACGACGACGGGACAGGTGACAAGACCCCAAAGGCGGCGACGACTTCTTCGACATGTGCTTCATGGCCCTCGAGGGCGAATCGAGCGACAATGAGTACTCCGACTCCGACGAGGTGAGCCCTACTTATGACCAGCTTAATGATGCTTTCCTTAAGCTAGGTAGATTTCATGCCAAGTCTATGGCTAGGTGTGCTGAGTTGGAGAAGGAAGTAGCTAGACTATCACGGGAGCTTACTTCGCTTACATCTGCTCCCTCCCGTGATGACTGTGATACATGTTGTGCCTTGATTTATGATATGGAGAAATTAAGGACCTCTCATGCTAGTCTGTCTTCTGAGCTTGATTTGATTAAGGTGGAAAATATTAGTCTTCTTGCTGAGCTTGAGATGAGTAGGGTAGCTCCTGTTTCATCTTCTACTGTTGAGACTATTTCTTGCACCTCATGTGAGGATAAGGATAATGCTTTTAGAGGTCTTTATACATTGCTTCTCGATCCGCCGAGACTTGTGAAAGTTGTAACAATTTGAAGATGAACCTAAACAGGCGGATCATAAAATTGCGAAATTACATGCTTTTCTTCTTGAGCCTATTGCTTCATGTGTGAATTGTCCTAAGCTTATTCTTTGAACTTGAATCGCCTCAAACAGCTTCAAGAAATGATTGACTACAATAAGAAAATGGCTCGGTTGCTTCTAAGGACCTGTTAGCTCACCCCGCAATCATTGTAACAAACTAAAATCTAACTTGATTGCTTTAGATGAAAAATGTGTGAAGCTAACTAAGGACCTACTAGAGAAGCAACCATCTGCTTGTAATGTGTGTGCTGGGAAGAAGCAGGAGGGCTTGGTAGAGACGCCAAGAGACGTGAACCAACTGGCTAGTAGTAGGATTGTCCCTTCAGAGTCGGCTGTGCGTGCACAAGCTATTCTTTCCTCTACTGTTGGTTCTTCTTCTGCTCCCTTACCTTCGATGTCTCATCTCCTCCCCTCTTCTTGTGCCTCTCTTTTCGGGAGTGTCGGTACCTTATGAACACTCTCGAGATTTGTAGGAGGCAAGATGAAGCTTAATCTTATTCTAGACCAATCAAGATTTGCAAATTCAATCAAGGTCTAGGATATGATTTTCTAGAGGACGAAGGAAGCATCCACCGCCGTGCTCGCACCCATAGCACCGGTGTGATCGAGACTAAGTCCGAACCGAGAAGGTCAAATTCAAGTCGTGGGCTTTGTCCAAGGGATTTCGCAAGAAGGTGATTTCACCGCAGCCTTGACCTCTCGGCATGGTATCATTGCACCTTCCGCCGGAAGGATGGACATTTGATCGATCGATGCTTGGCGCGCCAAGATCGCGTAGAGACCGTGTTGCAGCTCTTAGGCGATTTAGGGTCGCCCCGGCACCTTGAGTGCACCTAAGACCAACACGAGGTCTAGGCTTGCTACTTGTTGGTGGTTTGGGCAAGATCGAGGGCTTGGTTCTTCCGAAGTTTCGTTTTCGTCCTCATGCTCCTTCCGTCATGACTTCACCGTCCCGAGGGTAGATCTCGCTTTCCCCATCGAGATACCTACCGCGGCGTGATCGACTGTTGTTGGTCTTGCGCCGACTCGCTCGTCCGTGTGATCGGACCCAACAACACACCTTCAGTCTACGCACACGCACCTTCCGCTTTGAGTGACGAGAGCGAGGGGTAGATAGAGGTCACCGTGCTTGACTACTTCATCTGCCGACGTGTTACTCAAGATTGGGTGCCAAAATCACTCTTGATTTATCCTGTCGAGACTTTATTCTCTGCTTGACTCGGGTTCACGGCGGAAGGGAAAGGTTTGGCTTGTAGACTCCGGTGTTCACGACACATGACCGGAGATTCTCGTTGGTTTTCTTCCTTGCCGTGCTCGGTGATGAGATGATCACCTTTGAGATGCTTCATCTTGGCGCGTCATCGCCAAAGGTACAAAGGCGCATTAATGATTCATTTATTTTGAGAGATGTTGCCTTGGTTAGTAAGCTACGGATAATTTGCTTTCCGCTTTCTCCATCGATGACGACTTTGAGGTGAGTTTTAAGAAAACAATTGCAAAATTCTTGATTCTTGGTAGTCCGGTTTATGGATTTCTCGCTTTGGGAGGATCTTTCGTGCTGATTTTTCCGAGTCTTCGGTGATCCTCTCCTGTTTGGTTGCCTCTGAGTCCGTGACCTTTCTTTCTCGCATAGGAGACTTGGTCATATTGATTTGACCATTTGACCCGAAAGTTAGCGGCCACGATCTCATTCGTGGTCTACCAAAACTCAAGATGGTCAAAGATTTGGTTTGTGCTCCATGCTTGCAAACCGGCAAGATGGTTGCCGCTTCTCACCCTCCCACACAATACTATGACCGATGCACCAGACACCGCTCCACATGGACATAGTTGGACCAGCTCGAGTGCAGTCAGCATGAGGGAAGTGGTATGTTCTCGTCGTGGTCGATTACTATTCGAGGTACTCTTTGGTGTTTTTCTTAACCTCGAAGAATGATACGTTTACACATTTTCGAGGTCTTTTCAGTAGGCTTTCTGTTGAGCTTCCAGGTGCCTTGCGAGCGATCCGCAATGACAATGGCACGGAGTTCAAGAATTCCTACTTTGAGAGTTCTGCGCTGAGACAGTGTAGAGCACCGCTCTCTTCTCCGCACGTCCACGCCAGAATGGTGTCGTGGAGAGGAAGAACCGCACCTTGGTCGAGATGGCGTGACGATGCTCGATGAATACTCTACACCGCGGAAGTTTTGGGTCGAGGCTATAGCCACCGCGTGCCATGTTTCTAATCGAGTTTTTCTTCGGGCACACTTGCACCGCACTTCTTACGAGTTGAGATATGGGCGAAAGCCGGTGTTTCTCACTTCGTGTGTTTGGTTGCAAGTGCTTTATTCTGAAGTCCGGGAACCTAGATAAGTTCGAGTCACGTTCTTGTGATGGGATCCTTCTAGGCTACTCGACTTCTTCGCGGGCCTATAGGGTCTGGAACTGCGAGTCTAGCAAAATGGTAGAAACCTGTGAGGTGATTTTCGATGAGGCCAGTCCGGGGACTAGGTCCGATATCTCAGGTTCTCTAGAGCAGTCCGAGACCATCTTTGTGGATGATGAGGATGATGGAGACGAGGGTTGTCTACCTGATCGAGTCCCTCATCCACCCCTTGAGGTGCCTTCTTCTACCGCACCTCAAGGTGATCAGCCCTTGCCTACAGCTTCCTCTGGAGCTAGTGGCTCTGTTCCTACCCCGTCAGGTCACGAGATAGAGGCCACATCTTCATCTGACATATCCAAAAATCTCATACTTCAGAGCAGATGATTGGAGACCTCTTTGAACGAGTCACACGCTCCAAGTCTGGCGTGTCACTTTTCTGTCTCCACTCTGCCTTCGTAGCTTCCTTTGAGCCCAAAGACGTTTGTCATGCTTTATCTGACGAATCTTGGGTCAATGCCATGCATGAGGAGCTTGAGAGTTTCGAAAGAAATAAGGTCTGGACGCTTGTTGAGCCCCCTCGAGGTCACAATATCATTGGGACCAAATGGGTGTTCAAGAACAAGCAGAGCGAGGATGGGGTAGTCATTCAAACAAGGCTAGACGGTTGCTCGGGGGTACTCCTGTGTTGAGGGTCTAGACTTGAGGAGACCTTGCCCTCAGTAGCGCCTTGAGGCCATTAGAATTCGCTTGCCTTGCGGCTTCTAAGGGTTTCAAGCTCTACCGATGGATGTCAAGAGTGCCTTTCTCAATGGTTTTATTGAGGAAGAAGTCTATGTGAGACGACCTCCGTGTTTCGAGAACCCCAAATACCCTAGTCATGTCTACAAGCTTTCCAAAGCGTTGTATGGACTTAAGTGCTCCTAGAGCTTGGTATGAGAGGCTTAAGTCCTATCTTTTGAGGCATGATTTGAGATGGGTAAAGTTGACAAGACCTTGTTCATTCCCCGCTTATAATGACCTTCCGCCGCCTAAATTTATGTCGATGACATTATCTTTGGCTCTTCTTATGCACTAGTTTCACAGCCTCGGATGTCATGAGCACCGAGTTTGAGATGAGCATGATGGGTGAGTTGACCTTCTTTCTTGGCTTCCAAATCAAGCGAGACTCGGGAGGGTTCCTTTTGCATCAAGGCAAGTACACTCGAGACCTCCCGAGACGCTTTGACATGAGTGATGGAAAGCGGTGTCAACTCCGATGGCTTCTACACCGCACTTGACCCGAGATGAGGATGGCGAGCCGCTTGATCAAAAGGAGTTCGGTATGATTGGCTCTCTCTGTACCTCACCGCCTCGAGACCGGACATACATTTTTCTGTATCTATGTGCTCGGTTTGAGCTTCTCCTCACGTATCTCACCGCCAAAGGTGAAACGCATCTTCGGTACCTTCGAGCTACCATTGACTATGGTATCTGGTACTCTTCCTCCTCCCGCTCATCCCTTAGAGCCTATTCGGATGCGATTTTATCGGTGTAGGATAGATAGGAAGAGCACTTGCACCGCCACCATTGGCACTTCTCTCGCTTCCGGTCCTCGAGGAAGCGGTCCGGTGTTGCACAACCCACTGCAGAGGCCGAGCACGTTGTCGCAGCGATTCTTTCGTAGCCATGTGCTTTGGATGGTCTCGACTCTACGGGACTTTGGGTTAGCTATCGACCGTGTTCCACTCTTTTGTGATAACACTTCTGCAATCAACATTGCTAAGAACCCAGTGCAACATTCTCGGACCAAACATATTGATATTCGCTATCACTTCCTTAGAGACCATGTAGAGAAGGGTGGCATCGTGCTCGGCCAGGAGAGTGACCACCGCTGGTGACATTTTCACCAAGCCTTTGGATAGCTCGAGGTTTTTAGCTCTGCGGGGAGAGTTTGGGGTTGTTTGTCCTTATGGACTGTTGTGAGGGGGAGCTTGGACTTTACTGCTTTACTATATTGATTATGCTTCGTCTCATTTCATTGCATTGCATTTGCTTGGTGATCGGGATTAGTCCTTCTAGCATAGGTTAGAGTGTGTCTCTTCGAGTTGCTTAGACTTCTTGCTCTTATCTTGTGCTTTCAGGATAGTCGTTTCTTATCTCACTAGGTTGAGCTCACTCACTTCTTGTAGGTTCTAGCGAGGTTGGGCCACCCTGCAGACAAGGCACGTGTTTGCTCTCTAGTGTGTGTTTTTCTCGACAGCTGGTTGTCCTGGAGTCATATGGGGTAGATGAGAGTTAGTTGAGTCTTTAATATTCTCTATCTTATCTATGCTTTAAGGACTGCCCTTCTTGATTTATTTGCCAGCCTCCTTTTTATTGCTTTGGTTCATGGGGAGTTCATTTGGGAACTTCTAGATCTTAATTTCGACATAACTCAACTTGAACTAAAAGTTGCATCACATGTTAAGGGGGAGCTGGATTTTCTTCATCTACATTGTAATTTAGCTACATGGAGCCTTGATTATTATCCATTCATGATATGTTTTCACTTATATTACATCTTGCCATGATTTGTGCTTCATTGCTAATTTGATCATGACTTTATATGTGTAGTTAAGTCTTTGCCATGATAGGTTAATTAAAATGCTCAATTTGATCTAATTCATGTCATGTTAATATTTGAGACTAGTCGGCTTTAGTTATCTTCTTATGATTCTTGCCATGTCAAATAGGCTGAATTGAGTCTTGAATCATTGTCTGAGCAGTAGATTGGGCTATATTAGTTTCTTGATGACACATAAGTTTGTACAATCTATTAAAAGCAAAAAGATCTCTTTTGTGCGAAAAAAACTGATCTCACCAATTTCTTCTCATGAGACGGCTTGCCATTGCACAAAGCATAAACTCAGGGAAGTTTTGGATGACCAAGATCATCTTCTTAAGCTCATTGCTTGAAGTGGTCGCATAAGGCTTGAGGTCTAGCACATGACTAAACAAAAAAAATGGTTGGAAACAATCATGTGATTTCTAAAGTCCAAATTTGTCAAATGTGCTCAATTGCTAAAAGCTACAAGTACTTAAACAAATGTATCACTCTTGAACTAGTAGCACTCTAGTTGACTCAACACTAGCTTCATGGTTCCATTTAGCTTATTGACATGGCCTGCATCATTCATGGATACCTCTAGCTAGACTAAAATCATGATTGACTTGACTTACTAAGCACTTCAACTAAAAATCAGATTATGCCTTATTTTGCTTAGCTTCACTTTACATACATAGTCATGATCTTTGTAGCATACTTGTATATTATGGCTTGGTGTAATACATTATGGTCATTTTGGATAATTCTCATGGCTCTAAATGCTTAGAATAATCAAACTTCAGCCATTTTATCCTTTTTCATGACTTATTCTCCTTCTTGCATTCTTGATGTGTTTATTGCCAAAAGGGGGAGAATAGTGGTAGAAAAAGCCATTTTGGGAGCTTTGAGGAAAACTTGTTCTTTCTTTTGCTCCTTCATCGACATGGTCATTAGCTTCATTTCCTTCTTTGGACCATGTTGGATTCTTCAAACTCCAAACTCAACTTCATGCTTTTGCGGTGTTTGTCAATATACTCATCAAGGGGGAGATTAAGAGACCATGTGGTGGTCATCCCGTGTGTATGATGAGTAATTGACATCGGGTTAGGATTGTCGAGTTTGAAGTGGTTGGTTCGGACCTTGGCGTTCCGCGGTGTAACGAGCTCGGTCGAACTTGGTCAAACTTGGTCGTATGGACTTAGGTTGCATAGTCTGATGATTCGACAGGTTTGGACTTCAACATGAGTAAGTTTGATGCTAATTATGCTTATGTGTATCGAGCGGTGCTATTTGACGTGTTTCTTATCCTCTTGGCCGACCGCAGACGCCGAGGTGGAGTCGTGGCGAGACACGGTGGACCGGACCAGGCGCAGTGGCGCCGAGGTCGAACGGCCGGGATGTGTCAAGACGGCGTGGACTCGAGGTGGTTGCGAGGCGGCGAGGCAAGGAGCGCTAAGCTTCCGGAAGGTGCGGGAGGGCGAAACGGGAATTTCGCAAGGTCGCACAAGCGGAGACAGCTCCGTTAGGGTTAGCCGGCGTAACGGGTTGGAGACCCGTTAGCCAAGGGCTATAAATAGGTGTTGGGGGCTGCATACCCCTTTGAGGATCACAAGTGTTTTAGTGCTCATTCATCACTAGGTGTGTGTGTTCCTCCCAAGAAGCATGTGAGGCTCTTGGTGCTCTTGAGGATTGAGAGGAAGAGGATGGATTGAGAGTCTTGTAATCATTCTTGTCTTAATGTCCATGCGTATCGGGACTCCTCTATATTCCTTTGTATTTTTTGGTTAAAATGAAATATGAAGGTTCTCTTGTTCGTCTCATTTTTGGGCTCTTTCATTCCCTCTTGTTTGTGATCTTTTCCTCTATCTATTACATCGTCTCAGCATTTCAGTTCAGTTAGTTCGGCAGCTTTGAGCATCACCTACTTTTTTCTGTTCGAGCTACTAGTCCAAGATCATGCTTCTCAGTTTTTGTTTTTGAGATAATTTCTTCTTTTGCTTGTATTCTCTGTTTGAATCTTTGGTTATGATAGCAGACTTTAAGTGCTTCAGTTCTTAGTCAGGAAGTCTCAGCGGTTAGTGATCTCTGCGTTTTAGTCTTTGGCCAAGAATTATTTCCTCCATTTTCGGTTGTTGATAGCTGCTGCCATAATTGATGTTCTCTGCAGGTGTCTGAAATACCGTAGCTTGTCGATAAGTGTGCTTTTCTTCCTTCTTTTCTCAACTGCAGTTTTATCTTTTCTGTTGTCCCATTCTGTGTTTCTTTTTCGCCATCCATATCTCGCTTTTACAAAAATCAGATACTTTTTCTCTGCAGTGATTTGGCGAGTATACTTTGGTGTCGCTTTTCGGTTTGTAGCGAGTTTTGCTTTCATCCTTTCTCTCGCTTTCTGTTGTCACCGATTAGTTCAAACTCATCATGTCGCCGAACCGCACTTCTCGCCGATGCTTTGCCAAACAAGTTTTTCCTTGGTGAATTTCTCTTGGTAACAACTTGCGCCCAAAGATGTGTCTTTTAGTGCTCAAGACCCTAGTTGCATGCGATCTGTTCATTTTCAAGAAGCGACTCTAGTTTTCTTTGCTCCTGGTTCACCGAAAGTAAATCTTAGTTTCTTGTTTTATTGAACTACTGACCATCTCTGCTTTCAGCTTAGGCCGTGTCTTTGTTCGGATCGCTAGTTTGTCCTGTTCGGACCGCATTCTTTTGCGCTTTGAGCTTGTCAATTCACAAAAATCACTGCAACGCAGCACGCCTTAAATCTCGCCTCCTTTCGCCTTCTTTTTCTCTTCAAGATTATCAATTGTTCTCGAGAGACGCTTTAGTTCCTTTTCAGTCCAGTCTTGAGTCTAAGTGTCCAGCTCTCTAGTCCACTTTTGTGCTGCCTTTTCTGAATAATTTTTCCTTTGTCGTTTTGGCCTTGCCTCTTCTGTGAGTTTTATTGGTCTTTTGGCAAAAATTGTTTTCGGCTTCCAGTGAGCGAATTTCTTGCTTCATAGCTTCGCTAGCTATCGGAGAAGAAAATGTCGTAGATACTTAGGGGAATTTTTTAAAAGGCACCATTCACCCCCCCTCTGTTGCCATATTCGGTCCTACAAGATTACAGAGTAACAGAAATTCACATGCGATTTTTGCCGATATAAATGAAGTCAGTAAAGTACGTACTACAATTAACTAGTAGGCCATATCTTAAAAAAATACTTTATTTATAAGCTAGTTACTGTAGAAAAGTCGAAAAACACCTTTTAGAAGCTGAAAAGAATAGGACCTATATCTTTTTAATTTGAGCCCTCAGACTGCCCAATTTTTTGTACGTGCCTATATGTAATTGGGGCCACCTCTACGTGCCTTGGGCATCAAAGGACGGCACTTGTGCATCCGCGTGAGGGTGAATGCAATCAAACAACCCGTACAGCCCCCCGGGTACATCCTACAGGTATGATCGTACGCACGCACCAACCCACTTGCATGTATACATACATATTTGTTGCATCGCGTGCATGGTCCCGGCCTCAGTGACCACTGATCACATGGATAAGTTGTTATTGCTGGGCGCTCTCGATCGTTCTGTTGATTTGATTGGCGGCCATGATTTCCCACTCACGAGCAGCGTCGAGTAGTTGGTCAGAGAGACTCAGCGTGTCCTAGAACTGTTCTTTTTGTGTGACGCAAGTAATTTTATCTGTATTTTAAGACGACGATACACACTAAAAATATTAATACAGATGATAGATATAGTTTTAA
This sequence comes from Bonia amplexicaulis, assembly GCA_036346245.1. NCBI lineage: Eukaryota > Viridiplantae > Streptophyta > Magnoliopsida > Poales > Poaceae > Bonia > Bonia amplexicaulis. Next base: position 23,631,656 of record CM070741.1, on the reverse strand, counting down.
ATTTAAAAAGTCGTTTGAAAAAGCAGCGTAGAGAAATTATCTTATTTATTTCGATTTCTAGAGAAGTCCAAATTAAAAGTCATAAAAAAAGCCAAAAAATCAGGTGTCCTCATGAATGATCACTGCAATCATTGGGCCTATTTTTTTTGCTACGGTTTATGGCTTTTGCTTGTAGCTGAAGACTTTTAGACTATTCATAAGAGAGAGTACGAAGTAAAAAAAACATATGTACGGTTTTAGCCGATATAAATAAAGTCGCTACAGTATGTACTACAATCAACTTGTAGCTTACACCTTGAAAAGATACTCAATTTAAAAACTAGTTATGGTAAAAAAATCGAAAAACAGTTTTTAGAATTAAAAAAACCCATCTACATGTCACACAGTAATGTTGTATTTGGGAAGGGTCTAGCAGCAATGATATGAGTCAGTGTGCGACTGTACGTGTGGTAGTATTTGGGATAGGGTCTAGTAGCAATGATATGAGTCAGTGTGCGTTTGTACGTGTACCATACGGAATTTTTGACATATATAGTACTGTTTGAATCTGTATTTATAAAAATAGCAGTATGCGTATGATATTAGCAAAAAAATGATCTTTTTGCTGTCCGGTGACCAGACGGTGACGCCGTACAGCTGACACATCTTACCTGCCACCTAGCCACCGTGCGGCCAAGGCCTACCGCCCAGCCACCAGGCTCCAGGTGGCCTGCCACCCAGTGGCTAGGCTCTAGGTGATTAGCACCATAATTAATTAGTTTAATTGCATGATTAGAAAATTTAATATACGATGCTCGTAGAATTTTGTAGATATAGCAAATGAGCACAAAAAATTATGAAATTTTTTGGACCTTCCCGACGAAGTGTAGTTCATTGTATAATTTGCTCGTAATTTTTTCGTTATGAATTTTACTCAAAAATTCATTTACTTAAACAATTTGTACGAATTTCTGAATATAGGAAATGAGATGGAAAAATTATAGCAGTGAACTTAATGTTGGAATTTTTATTTAGTTACGCAAGGAGTACATAGAATAGTACAAAAAAACACATCGCACGTGATGCGATATGGCTCACTCATCTGAGCCACTGCTATCTTCTTGCCGCATCTGCCTTTACATCAGCTAGTCTGGAGCTTGCGTGTCAGTTCGGAGGAGGTATGGAGACCGTTTCATTTGTTGAGTGGCCGACAGTGGTGTAGTAGGCTGAGGTACACCATATAGTGTCTTGTGGTAAGTGTCGATGTGCTCTTGCTGAGATATGCTGAATTGGAGGCCACTACAGATGAAGTTGTAAACAAGGGACTTTAGGAATCCCCTCGATGTGCGGAGGAGCCTTTGCCTTCACCGTACGGTGTGGCAGCAATGCTAGGTGAGCTCTTCCCACCAAAGTCTCCAAACCCTGCATATGGTGTGAATGATGAGTTCTGCCCTGCGTACGCTGCAAACCCTAGCGCTGTGTACCCTCCCTAGAAGTAGTTAGAAGGCCCATGTCGTCATCGGTAGACTGGCTGTCACCGCCATATTAAATTGAAGGCTGCAAGATGGAACGATGTTAGTCACAATAAATATTCTGGATATAGAATGTGAATCTCGTACCTCCCGGATGTGTAGTGAAGATGACCGATAGGGAGCGGTAGTCTATGTAGGTTGTGCGGAGGGTAGAAGTGATGCATCTCAACGGTAGACCTGCAGCTGGAGAATGCTATGAAGTTAGCGAAACATAAGGAATAACAGGGAAATAAAATTTAGGTTTTACGTAAGTTACCTCCTCGTCGATCTGGCCTGCGGATGATTGACGACTAGAACTATGACGCCGGCCAGACTAGGTAGGTTGCAATGACCGGCTGGACTTGCTAGGTCGCGATGGCTTGGCGGGTAAGCACGGTGCCCCCATTGGGTGGCCGATGCGCGTGACATGGTCCATCGATTAGCCACAGCTCAGGTTGTCTATTATTTTTTGGGCCTGCAGTAGGATGCACTTGAAAGTTTTGTGCAGGGCCGGTGGTGTGTCTGGGCTGCTCATGACGGTTTCAGATGCACTTTTGATGCGCTGCACCCACTCCAACTGAAGTGACATACGAAACAGGTTCAGTAACGACTAGAATTAATTTCATAAATTAAACTATCAGAATTTGCAACTGTCTTACAATGTCATGTCACCGCAAAGCGCTATGGCGATCGATCGAGCATAGTACACTGTCTTCATACATGACCTGCTCTGGACGATCTGGTGGATGAACGGTGAGTCTGCCATGCGACCGGGGTACGTACCACTGTAGGTACTCATCGTAAGTCCGAACGTCGTACGGATGCTGCTCCATTACGACATCTAGCTGCGCCCTATCCATCCATGTTGTCGTCTACTCCTGCTATAATGGCTGCTAGTCAGTACCATGCTAACCCGCCCTCGATTGCGTACATTTTTAAAATCATCGATATTATATAGGAAGACATATAAAGTGTAAGCATTACTTGGATGGAGTTTGGCTCACTAGTGTATGGCTCGTGGTAGGAACCTACCGTTCAGAGGGGGCACAACTTGATACGAACCGAACTATCGCATTATGCGCTGCGGCGCGTAAGCCTTCCCATGTACGGAACACCAGATGGTAGGTCATAGCCAATAGCTCCACGTCCTGTAGCATTGCATGGACAACCCGTGTGGCGCTACACTCATCACGAACTCTAGAGTCCATCGAGCCTAGATGATGTCACTATTGTGCAACGACTCGAACTAATTGTGCCACAACATGTAGCACCTCATGGTTTGTCCTTGGCCCAGTGCAGACGGGCACCAGTCCACCGGAAGCCCATCCGCCTAAGAAAATAATAAGAGTGAGGGTATTTTTGTCCTAAACAAGAACCGCTCAGTTCAGTTGAAACCGCCTGGTTCAGCATTCTATCAAAAACTAGCCGATTCGTTTGGTTTTTTCTAGTCCAATTGCATGGATGGTCTTTGAAGCAAACTGAGCCGGTGTTGTCTCTGCTTTTGGTTTTTTCTAGTTCAACTGGTGGTTCGATTTTAATAACTATGCTTTAGAGAGGCAGCATATGATACGGGGAGGGTCCGATCTTCTCAGTGAGGAACCGTGGATAGTTGATGCGAAGTAGACGATGTCACTAGTTGAGCACTCGCACCAATGCACGAACCCTCAAATCTTTGGAATACGCCCAAAACACACCGGATAATTGTTCGTTGTGAGACTACAAACGACGAACGCCAAGTCCCCAATTCCCAATGGAACGACGGTTTAATCTTGAATTGCAGAACGAACAATGGATCGCCTAGTTCTCTCTCAAAGTCCTCGCATGAACTCTGGTGTTGAAAGAACAAGCAATAGCTATGTTTCAATCTTATGCATAAAATTGGTCTCCTTACAATGGGGGTCTAACCCTCAATATATAGTTCCCTGTCCACCTCATGACTGGCCAAGAGATCCTAAACCAACTCCAACTCATCCCTACATGTATTTGGAAACAAACTCACACAAAAGGAAAAACCTAAAATTAAACCATCACCATGTTTCGGTCATAACTTTTTATTCGTGATGAATTTGAAGGTGGTGCCAGATCCATTGCGTAGCCCTTGAAATTATGTTTTTAACGAGTACAAGAACACCTGAATCGGACTCAGTTTGTGAAAGTTATGGCCTTTTAGTAACTGCCTATCAGGCTGTCCCGAACCGAATCCGAATTGAATCCTGAGTTGAATCTGAGTTTGAATTGGATTGAGCACGTGGGAAGTCCGAATTTGGCTTAAAAATCTTATCTAAAACTTATAGTTTAAGTCCTTGGGCTCCTCCCTTTTGCTCTTCCATCAACTGGGCTTCTTTCCTCCTTGATCAACTGCATGAGCTGTTTGATTTTCTCCTCGCCAACTGCTTTGGCCTTCTTGTTCTTCATTGCTAGGCAGCAAATATGGGTTCCCTCCTTGTGCTCCTCTATTGCTTTGGCTCCGGCCTCCCTCTCGGTTCCAAAGACTTGAAGCTTGTCAAACCTGAGAATGCACAACGTATTGTTTTTATGTAGTATCCAATTCTCACGGAAAACACAAAGAAACTTGTTAAGAAACAATTGCACCTGTTGTTTGAGAAGTATAGATCTTGCTTTATAAACAGCATCATAAGTGCTAGGGATATCCTCATCAGCATATATTTTGGATATAAAGATTTATAGAAATAGAACTAAATGGCTAATTGGATTAAGTCAAGATACGTATATTAACAAAGTGTTGAAACGGTTTAACATGCAGGATTCTAAAAAGGGTTTCTTACCTATGTCACTGTGTATTAGTCTAAGCAAGACTCAGTTTCCTTCGACACCTAATGAGTGAGACCGGATGAGTAAGATTCTACATGCTTCTATCATTGTGTCTATCATGTATGCCATACTTTATACACACCCAGATGTGTCATATGCTCTAATTATTACAAGCAGATATAAGCCAGATCTAGGTGAAGGTCACTGAATAGCTGAAAAAATACCCTAAAATAATTGATTTAGGCACTGGTTGATAAGATCAATTGGTTTCAGCGGTAGTAGATGGGTTCGGGGGAGGTATGGATTAATGGCACCGAGTTGCTGTTCTTTCTGGAAACCTCCCGCGCCGATCAATATGATTGATCAATGGAAAATTAGTTCGATCAGATTGGTTTGAAATTGGGTTAATGTGATTAATCCGATGAAATTTCCAAAGGCGATTTCGTGAATAGGATTCAAGCCCTGAAAAAAATAGGTGTTATGTGTTATGTAATCCGATGAAATTTCCAAAGGCGATTTCGTGAGTATGATTACCTAGCGGGACCGCCGTGCTAGGTAATCGTATCGTGCATTATAGGTGTTATGTGTTCATATCGTGCGATATAATTGGATTTTGTACATAACTCATTTTTGCAGGTTTGTCTGAATAGTATGGCCCATTGTGTATGTGATGCATGTATGAGTTTTTCATGGCCTGCGTGTCATGTTGATTTATAGCTATGGGCTATATATTATTGTATAACGGCCTGTGTGTCGACTTGTGATGCTTGATTTTTCATATGTAATTCATTGTTAGCCGTTAGGAGTAATAGCTAATTAGATGGATGTGGTGAACTCAAGCATTGATAGCTCGGTGGACAGGAAGCGTGGTGATGAAAGATTGCCGTGCTAAGGGCCATACTATCTCACAATTCAATATGATTAAATTGTGAATGTCTTTATGTTCCTGTTATGCTATTATTTATGTTATTATTATCTTGGGTGATTTTAATATGATAGGATAGTATCCCTTTAGAAAAAATAGGTAGAACTTGATGCCCTTCCAATAGTTGCACCTATCAAGATTTTGATCATTAACTGGCAGGTCTACCAAAGTAGGGTGGCATTAATTATCTCAATAAGATAGGAAAAAGTGTTGGACACTTCATGCATAATATTGGTTTAACTTAACTAGGCTATCAAAATGGTTTTGGGTCTAGGGGCATAGTGTTAGGTTGGGACATATGGATGTCACTCAGCAAATAAGAGTTACATGTGATGTAATTAGCAATGGTTGCTTACCTACATTGCTAGGTTTCTAGTGGTGATGCCAAAGCTCACTAGGACTTAGTGAAATATGGATCTTGACTCACTATATATTATTAGAGGGTATTTGATTTTTAAACATATAGTGGGAGTATCTTTTGTTAAATTATTTAATGGGAGATTTCACATAAACATAGTGCTGAATTTTTGTATATACTTTTTATGTTGTAAACAATGCTGTCATCTACTTCCTCCACACCCAGTTTTAACCTACAATCTATTCTTGAGAAATAAAAATTAAATAGAACAAACTTCATTGATTGGTATCGCAACTTAAGAATTGTTCTCAAGTAAGAAAAGGAATATGTTCTAGAGGTTCCAAATCCAGATGAACTAGCTGAAAATGCTACTCGTGCTCAAAAGAATGAGTATGAGAAGCATTGCAATAACTCAGTGGATACTAGTTGTCTCATGTTTGCCACCATGACCTCTGAGCTTTAGAAGCAATATGAGAACACGAATGCCTACAATATGATTGTGGGTCTTAAAGGCATGTTTGATAATTTGGCAAGGACTGAAAGGTACAACACCTCTAAGTCATTATTTGCATGCAAGTTAGCTGAAGGAAGTCCGGTCAGCCCTCATGTGATCAAGATGATTGGATACATTGAGAGTTTGAAAAAACTTGGTTTTCCCCTTAGCCAAAAGTTGGCTACTGATGTGATTCTTCAGTCGCTCCCTCCGAGCTTTAAGCCAGTCATTTTGAACTTTCATTTGAATGGCATGGAGAAGTCAATGACCGAGTTGCATGGGACATTTAAGTCAGCAGAGGAGAGCATTAAAAAAACTCTAATCATGTGATGTGGTTAAGAAGACTGTCAACTTTAAAAAGAAGAATCATAAGGCTTTAAGCAAAAGAAAGGGGCACATGTAAAACTCAAGATGAGATCTCGAATATCAGATCTAAGTTTCAGAAGCTCAAGATTGGTGCTGCACCTCATGCCATTTTCTACCATTGCCAAGGGACTGGACATTGGAAGAGAAACTGCAAGAAGTACTTCGTAGAACTGGAAAAGAAGAAGGGAAGTAAGACTTCTACTTCAGGTATAAATATTATAGAAATAAATCTTGCTACTTCTCATGTTAGTTCTTGGGTATTTGACGCCGGATTGGTTGCTCATATTTGCAATTCAATGCAGGGGCTAATAAAGAGTAGGAGTTTGGCAAGAGGCGAGGTCGATCTTCGCGTAGGCAATGAAGCAAGAGTTGCTGCGCTAGCTGTCGGCACTTTACCATTATCTTGACCCTCAGGATTAGTTTTAGAATTAAATAGTTGTTATTATGTTCCTGTCTTAGGCAAAAACATTATTTATGCTTCATGTTTGGGAGCAGAAGGTTATAAGTCCAGAATAAAGAACAATTGTTATTCAATTTATTTGAATGATATGCTTTATGATCATGCTCCATTGATAAATAGATTATATGTTTTAAATCTTGAGGATGTGTCTATATGTAATATTAATGCTAAGAGGCTTCGGCCTAATGATTTGAATCCCACTTATATTTGGCATTGTCGTTTGGATCACATAAATCAGAAGCGCATGGTGAAGCTCCATAAAGATGATATTCTAAACTCATTTGATTTTGAATCATTTGAAATATGCGGGTCTTGTTTACTTGGCAAAATGACTAAGACACCTTTCACTGGTATAGGTGAGAGGGCAAATGACTTGTTGGCCTTAGTATATTCGGATGTATGTGGACCAATGAGGTCAACAGCCAGAGGTGGCTTTCAATACTTCATAACTTTTACCGATGACTTTAGTAGATATATATACATCTACCTAATGAGGCATAAGTTTGAATCATTTAAAAAGTTCAAGGAATTTCAGAATGAGGTACAAAATCAACTTGGCAAGATAATTAAAACCCTACTATCAGATCGTGGAGGTGAATATTTGAGCCATGAGTTTGGTGATGATCTAAAGCAATGTGAAATTGTTCCACAGCTAACTCCGCCGGGAGCACCTCAATGAAATGGGGTGTCTGAACGACGGAATAGAACCTTGTTAGACATGGTTCGGTCAATGATGAGCCAATCTGATCTGTCATTATCTTTTTGGGGGTATGCTCCAGAAATAGCTGTGTTCACATTAAATAGGGTTCCATCAAAATCTGTACAGAAGACACCATATGAGATATGGACTGGGAAGCGTCCCGGGTTGTCTTTTCTCAAAATACAGAGATGTGAAGCATATGTAAAACGTTTGACGTCTGACAGGCTCACACCTAAATCTGATAAATGCTTTTTCGTGGGGTATCCTAAGGAAACTAAAGAATATTATTTTTATAAAAGGGATTAGAACAAAGTGCTTGTTGCCCGAAATGGTGTCTTTTTGGAGAAAGAGTTTATCTCAAAAGGAGTTAGTGAGAGCCCGGTGAGACTCGAAGAAATTCGAGAGACATCAGAAAATGTTTCAGCTCCTACTAAAACTCTACAGAGTGTACAAGATGTTGTACAACCTGTGGAAGAGGCACCAGCCCCATGTAGGTCTAAAAAGCCACGTTAATTGCCAATAAGGTATCGACATGATATTTTATTGTTAGACAACGGTGAGCCTAAGACTTATGAAGAAGCGATGATGTGCCTGGACTCTGAGAAATGGCGTGATGACATGAGATCCGAAATTCAATCCATGTGTGATAATCAAGTTTGGAACTTGGTTGATCCACCCAATGGTGTAAAAACCATTGAGTGCAAGTGGGTTTTTAAGAAAAAGATAGACATAGATAGAAATATTCATACCCATAAGGCACGATTGGTGACAAAGGGTTTCAAACAAATTCAAGGTGTTGACTCTGTCCGTCGCTATGCTTAACTCTGTCCGGATCATTCTAGCTATTGCTGCATATTTCGATTTGAGATATGGCAGATGGATGTCAAAACAGCTTTCCTAAATGAAAACCTGAGTGAGGATGTGTACATGATACAACCTGATGGTTTTGTTGATTCGCAAAATGCTAGAATGATATGCAAGCTTCAGAGATCTATCTATGGACTGAAGCAAGCTTCTCGGAGTTGGAACACTCGTTTTGATGAGGTAGTCAAAGGGTTTGGCTTCATCAAGAACGAAGAAGAGCCTTGTGTTTACAAAAAGGCTAGTGGAAGCGCACTTGTTTTTTTGATCCTATATGTTGATGATATATTATTGATCGGAAATGATATCTCTATGCTTGAATCTGTTAAGTCTTTACTAAGAAATAGTTTCTCTATGAAAGATTTAGGAGAGACAGCATATATTTTGGGCATAAAGATCTATAGAGACAGAACTAAAAGGTAAATTGGATTAAGCCAAGATACATACATTAACAAAGTGTTGAAGCAGTTCAACATGCAAGATTCCAAGAAGGGTTTCTTACCCATGTCACATGGTATTAGTCTTAGCAAGACTCAATGTCCTTCGACACCAGATGAGCGAGACCGGATGAGTAAGATTCCATATGCTTCTGCCATTGGGTCTATCATGTATGCTATGCTTCGTACACGCCCAGATGTGTCATATGCTCTAAGTGCTACGAGCAGATATTGGTTAGATCTAGGTGAAAGTCACTAGATAGTGTAAAGAATATCCTGAAATACTTGAGAAGGACTAGAAATGTGTTCCTTGTTTATGAAGGTGAGGAAGAGCTAGTCGTAAATGGTTACACTGATACTAGCTTTCAAACCGATAAAGATGATTTTTGATCGCAGTCTAGGTTTGTGTTTTGTCTTAATAGAGGAGTAGTGAGCTAGAAAAGTTCCAAGCAAGAGATGGTTATTCTACAACGAAGGCTGAGTACATTGCATCTTCCGAAGCTGCAAAGAAGGTTGTTTCGATAAAGAAGTTCATCTCTGAGCTAGGTGTGGTCTCTAGTGCTTCTAGTACAGTGAATCTCTATTGTGATAATAGCGAAGCCATTGCACAAGCTTAGGAGCTTAGATCGCATCAAAAATCTAATCACATACTTCGGCATTTTCACCTCATTCGTGAGATTATTGATAGAGGTGATGTTGAGATATGCAAAGTGCACACGGATTTAAATATTGCTGATCTGTTGACAAAACCTCTTCCACAACTAAAGCAAAAGGCGCACACAAGAGCTATGTGTATTAGATACTTACATGATTGACTCTAGTGCAAGTGGGAGATTGTTAGTGATATGCTCTAGAGGCAATCATGAAGATGATTGTATCACTTCTATATTTATGAATATTTGAATAAAATGTTATTTTGTCCCTTGAATAAATATCTTTCGTATTGATCAACAAGTATGTGACTTGTTCGTGAAACTCTTTATTCATATTTTGATGTTATTCTAAATTATCCCTGATCTTATATCATTATGTGGGATGATTATGATTTATAGATCAGCACATGTATTGATTGATGATCTTGTTTCACGGATCATGGATATGAGATATCAAATCAATAATGTGGACACGTGTTACAGAACATGATGTTGGATTGACCCATCATGAGATACTGCGCGAATTGTTATATTCTTAAGTGTCATCAGTTAGTCTCATACATAGTGTATGTAGGATCCTTAGACCTGAGGTCGTCATTGTTTGCTACATATGTAATAGTTTTCTTAGGGGTTACCAAACACTAATCCGTAACTGGGTGGTAATAAAGGTAGCTTTCGGATTTGCAATGAAACATGCAGAGGAATATGAGCGATCAAGATGGAATTTGCCCCTCATATCTAACAGGATAGATATCTTTGGGCCTCTCTATGTGGTTGGATTAAGAAAGCGTATGGCCATGCCAAATATGGTTGAGGAGTCAATCACAACTGAGTAATTCACTACAGGTTCGAGTGAAGGATTGAGCTATCATAGGATGGCACGTTTCTCGCCTTGAGTTCGATCTGGTATCATGAGGCAAAGGGATCGATACATAAGCACTATACATGTTCGTCTAGTATGATCTTTATGTGTGTTTGGGAGTCGTTATGTCCTGCTAGGGACCGCTACTGACTTATGGGCCAAAAAGGAGTTTTCGGCCTATGGCCAAATACACATGAACCTACATGGTCACACACTTAATATGTTGGAACGATAAGGGGTTAGATGATAGTTTTCGAGTGGGATTCGATCTCTACTCGTATCGGATATGGATCCAATTGGATGCTATATAAAGAGAGGTGCGGGGGCTGAGGGATATATCCCGAAAACACACCAGTCGAAACCCTACCTGCCACCTCTCGTATCCCCTACCGTGCACGCTGGTGCTAGCACATTGACGCATGATGCTCCATCCCTAGACGTGTGGACCTTGGTAGAGGCGTTGCTGCGACTACGGCGTTGATCGGGACAATCACGAGGAGGAGACGTTTGGATGGAGGACGTTCGACTACTACCGCTACACCGACACGTTTTTCATTGAATCGGCTACTTCAACCCTATTTCCACTGCACTGCGCGTCTAGTGGTAATGATCCATGATCTCTTATTTGCATGGCTTCTTGGTGTACGCGGTAGAAAAGTTTTAATCTGCGCTAGTATAGCCCACCTGTATCCCAACAATAATGAGGGAATTATTATATTTTGAAATGTCATCAGTTGGTCTCATATATAGTGTATATAGGATTCTTAGGCCTGAGATCGTTATAGTTTTCTACATATGTAATAGTTTAGTTAGGGGTTTCCAAACACTACTTCACAACTGGGTGGTCATAAAGGTACCTTTCAGGATTACTATGAAAAATGCAGAGGAATATGGGTGATCAAGATAAAAAAATTTTCTCCTATATAAGGGGAGAGATATCTTTGGGTCCCTCGATGTGGTTGGATTAAGAAAGTGCATGCCATAATAAATGTGGTTGAGAAGTCAATCACAAACTGGGTAATCTACTATATATTCGAGTGAATGATCGAGCTATCATAAGATGGCACGATTCCCATCGTGAGTTCGATCTAATATCGTGAGGCAAAGGGATCGGTGCATAAGCACTATATATGTTCGTCGATATGATCTTTATGCATATTTAAGTAGTCGTTATGTCTTGCTAGTGACCATTATCGACTTATGAGCCGAAAGGAGTTTTCGGGTCATGGTCGAATATTTATGAACCTACAGGGTCACATACACTTAGCGGGTTGGAATGATATGGGTCCGGATAATAGACTCTAAGTGGGATTTTTACTCGTATTGGATATGGATCCGGTCGGAGGCTCTCCGAGTGGGATACGATATATACTCATATTGGATAAGGATCTAGTCAACAGCTCTCCGAGTTGGATACGATATTTGATTGTATCGGATAAGGATCTATTGGAGGCTATATATAAAGAGAGGCACGAGGATGAGGGAGGTATCTCAAAACACACCCATTGAAACCCTAGCCACCACCTCTCAAAAGCTCTTGCCGTGTACGCTGGTGCTAGCACACCGACGCAGTGCGTTCCATCTGTGGACGTATAGACTTCGGTAGAGGCACTGTTGCGATTGCACTGCTGATCGGAACGATCGTGAGGAGACAATGGTGGCCAGAGAACGATCGACTACTTCCACTACACCGACGCTTGCTACGTTGTATCAGCTGCTTCAAGTCTACTTCCGCTGCACTGCGCATCTAGTGGCAACGATATATGATATTTTAATCTCATGATTTTCTGGTTTATGCAATAGAAAAATTTAATCTACGCTAATGTAACTTACCTGTATCAACCTATACCATGCCTCCTCTATTTGCAAGCACCTGATGTAGTCTCATCCACAACCCTAGTTCCCTCGACAATTCTGCACATTCCACCCAACATCCCGCTTCTCTTTGTGGTGAAGTACCACTTTTTTCTCAGAAGGTCCTTTTTTTCTCTTTGCCTGGCCTCCGCACGCATCTCTGGTTCCCAGTGCGTCTTCTCAGTTCTCATCAACAGCTGCTTCCACATCAATCTTACTAGCTTAACCCGGTGGAGGCAACCATTTGACTCTAAAAGAGATTTTTTATTATTTTTTGCTTCTTGCCACTGAACACTATAGCTTTTCCGACAACACTATGGCATTGCATGCATCATTTCTATCGCAGACTCCGGGTCGTCCTGGATACTAGAAACATAAGCGCAGCGCCACGCCGCGCTAGCCACCGTGTGGGCCGAAAAAAAAAGACAAAAATTCGTGGGACGGTTCTTTTTAAAAAATCGAGGATGGATGTGCAATTTCGGAGGAACCGAAGGGTTTTTTCGAAAAAAACCAGGGACCCGCAAGGACCTGTACGTAAACACACGAGGACCTGTACATAAATAAAAAACCGTGGGGGTCATCCTGCAAAGTGGAGGGGCTAAAAAAACTGGTAGGGACCTATCCGCGAGAAACAAGGACCTGTACGTAATTTTAAGAAAACGCGAGGGAATCACCTCCCCCGACCGTACGCAGATTCCCCCGCCACGCGCCGGGCGGAGCATCACGCGGGGGCGACGTGGCCTCGCGCGCGGGCGGGAACCCCCGGCTATAATGCCAGGGACGATTAATTGTGCTTGATGACTTGCATGGTTATAAAGCTATTGCACCTACGAAAAACTAGCATAAAACAAAAAGGGATATCGGAATTTTTGATTGGTTATATAATGTTACTGCAGCTAACTAAAGCCTACGCCCACGTGGCATGGCCAGCGGAAGACACATGTAATAGCTCAGTTTCTTTTCAGTTTATGACTTAGGACATCAGAAGTGTATAAAGTCGCAATGGGTCTTAAGGTGGGTCACACCTAATTGTTAAGGTCGACTCGTTATATTTGAGGCCACCGCTCGGTTGTAACAAGTGTCCCACTCGGCAGTAAAAAAATGTATTTTAATGCTTGTGGTTATTGGTAGTTGGCTGGTAGAGGGAGAGAGAACAACAAGATTAAAAGAAAATTGTATTTTAATGCTTGTGGTCAGGTCTTTAGCTTAAGGACTAGCCTTAAGCCTTTTTTGCTTATGGTCTGCTTAAGATCAACTCTGTAATGTATAAGGTCGACTCTAAGGTGGCTTATGACCCCCTATTTTTATACACTATGGATGCCCTTATAGTTTTTCTAAGTAAACAAACGGAATGACTTCTCTGTCATCTTTTCGAAACGGCTTATCGGGACAATCATTTCGAAGCCACTTATCAGGATAATTTTTTCGAAACGGCTTATCGAAAATTTGGTTTGTTCATACAAACGCTCATGCTAAAATAAAAAACCATCAGTCGTAGCTATAAGTCATTGGCCACAGTAAAAAAGAATGCACCCAATATGGCCTATAAAACTAGCTAACGCCCAGGCACGGTTATATAAGAGACTCTTCTCATTTTAGCCACATTGTGCCATGGTCACTCCTAAGGAAGAGAATTTGCCTCCCAAGATAATTTCCCAAAAGAAGAAGGAAATACAAGCTTTCAGTCAAATACAGAAAAATCCGTTTCCATAAAGAAAAGAAAGAAAGAAAAAGGAAAGACAAACAGGGAGAAGTGTACCGAGTAGTTCGGACAATCCCAGGCGCTCCAGCCGTTTCGTGCCGTGCCGCCTGTCGACCCGTGTCTTTCCTCACGTTCCCGCAACATCTCTACTGACAGGTGGGTTCCCAGCTATAAGTGGACCCACACCCCATGCCTGGAGCGCGAATTGGATCGTTGCGCCTAGCATTAAGCGTTTTTGTCTAAAGATCTGCAACGGCTACTAGTAAAGCCCCGTCTTCCCCTTTCTCTCTCCCCGCCCACGCACCCCTCTACTTCCAAACCTGCAAGAGAAGGAGAGATTGGTCTCCAAGCGATCCAGCAGCCATGAACATCTTCAAGAAGAAGGTCGACCCCAAAGGTGCGGCTAGCTACTACGGGTTCGGTTGTTGGGTTCGCTTTTTTTTTTTACTTGGTCCTCGTCGGTGCTGCCGGGAGGTTCAGATGGGATTACTCTGGGATTGTACTCTCGCTTGGAATTCCACGAGAGATACGATGTTGTTTTGTCACCGATTTGATCTGATCCGTGGGTGGGGGCCCATGATTCGGCTGTTTCCGTTCTCCAAAAGTGAGATCTTTCATGGATTCGATGGTTCGGTTGTTTCTTGCGGTTGCTTTGGTGGGTAGGGTTTTAGGGTAACCTGTGATTTGTGCATTTTGTGGGGGAGGGGGAAATTAAGGATCTTTTGGGCGCTAGAGGTAATATCCCTGAATTCGTGGCTGGGGAAATTTGCGAATTGACAGTTTGGAGATTGGTGTAGCGGACTAATGGTAATGTATGTTGTGCCACTTGCAGAGGCTCTCAGGACAAGCAAGAGAGAGATGGCAGTCGCCACAAGGGGTAAGAACAAATTTCCTCTCATTTTCTTTCTGTTGTCCCGTCTACTTATCTTTCTTAGGTGCTCTCTTTAGTTCATATTGCTCCCGAACAAATCTAACAGACAACCGATTTAACAATTTTAAGCATGCGACATTTGATGCCCAACCTGTGTTACATTGAAGCAAACCAGCACAAGTTCAGAAATTGGTGTAGTAGTGGACAATCGATAATTTCTTTTGTAACAGAATTGCACAGAATAAGATTACAACAGCCAGTCAAAAACAGCTTAAGTAACAGCCCTTCAATAAAATGGAATTGGCAATGTGACAATTTCTGAAACTATTTTTTTCTTTTACGTATTTTAGGTGTTGAGCGAGAGATTGGCTCCCTGCAAATGGAGGTATGTAGTTCCTGATCTTTTAGATAATTCATGATGTAAAGTTTAAGAAAAGGCAAACAGTGGCCAAATTTTGCAAATATGCTTGGTTGTGTTAAATCCATTGCCAGACTGAGTAGAGAGCATTAGGTAGCGCTGCTAGTGTGCGAAGGGGATGAAATAATTCAGTTACATGTCCAGTGTGAAGGAGTTGATATCATTTTATCATGCTTCTGGTGAGCAATGGGCTCTTGAGACGTGACTGAGCTTATTGATGCTTTTGCGGTGGGACTGATCTGATAGTATCAAGACTACAATAGTGTTGTGACTTGCGATTTTTCTGGAAATTACCTCATCTTTTATTAAAGCAGCAGATGTGAAATCTAATCAGCTGCATACTAAAGTTGATGCTTCATTTTGAACCTTACTCGACAATGTATTTTTTTGTCTTCTTCAATATATTAAAAATAGGCCTAAAACAAGAGAAAATGGAGTTCAAATGGGCTATGAGTAGTTTCTTTTTTTGGCAACTCAAATGCTTAGACACTTTTGAAGGTGTGACAAAACCTGAGTGCCTGACTGTTATGGCCTTGCTTCCATGGGGGTAAGCACCGCCAAGAGGATGGCCAGGCGGCGATGGCGCACTTTGGGAGAGAGGAGACTAAGACTGGGATGACGTTTATTCTTTATTTTGCTTGATTCTGAATAGAACAGCTTCTCTCTTTATATAGACTAGTAAGCGTTCACGTGGTATCTACGTCAAAAGTATTGATTATGTCCTTGGTCATGAGTTTTAGTTACATAGATGATTTCTTTGATTTAATCTCATCTTTCCTAAAAAATAAAGCATTCTTCACATAACCATGAGCGTTTGGGTCGTGGTGTAACGTATATCTAACTTCTGCATACAGAACATGAATAAAAAGATAAATTTTGAACCTGATAATTTTATTTTTGTGAGGTGGAATATGAGATAATTAACATAATATACCATTGAGCTCACCAAAATCACTATAGTTTGCAATGATCATGTTTGAGTCCTTTGTGGTGGTGAGATTGTCTATTATGTAACAACGCCAGAATATGAATATATCATTACATGTAATATATAATTGTATGTTTAGATATTTACAGAAGACTGTACAAAAAACATAAAAATTTTATTGTACTTACTGGAGGCATGATCCACCTCAAGGGCGGTGGCAGTCAAAATGTATCTCCCAAGCTCAGACGCAATCAGATCTCATGTATATATCTCTGCAACATCCTTGTAAACGCGTATGAACCCAATTTTATTTTGGCATACAATTAGTCACATATAATTTAGGAAAATGCATTTCTTGATGCGAGGCATATAATCGATTTTAAATTTCATTTTGTGTTACGCGTGTAAATGGAGTACCGCATACCTTGTATCCGTTAGTGCTAACTTCCTAACATCTAGTGGATAATTAATTTCGTAGTTCGTAGGGCCCAGATTTATGACTAC
This sequence comes from Bonia amplexicaulis, assembly GCA_036346245.1. Classification (NCBI taxonomy): domain Eukaryota; kingdom Viridiplantae; phylum Streptophyta; class Magnoliopsida; order Poales; family Poaceae; genus Bonia; species Bonia amplexicaulis. The sequence goes on along the minus strand of CM070741.1, from coordinate 23,615,002 downwards.
ACCAGTGATATCTTTTGAAAAAACGAAGTTGATATGTGAAAATAGTAGTTTGCATATAATTACTAATGCACATAAAACAAATGAAAAAGAATAGCATACTGATGATTGAGCCCATTGGGCTGTTGAAGGCTTCGGAGAAAGAGTTAACGGTCCGGATCGACATTGTGTAAATCTGTGTAGCAAAGAACATATGTTTTGAAATTCAAGTAAAACAGTAATGAACTTTCAACGAATAGGAAGAAAAATGAACATACAACAGTACATTGACAGCAAGAGGTGTGTAGATAAAATCAACTTTCAATGAAAAGCTTGAACCAAGAAGTGTGCAGGACGCTATGGCCAACTGAACCAAGAAAGCAGGAGGTTGCACGGTATGGGTCGTATGCCATTGCACATATGGTATTTATAGCTAGGGGTTTGCACAAATTATGGGAAAAAAATCTTGCATTCTGTATGGAATGCACAAATTTTCTTTCTGTATGTTTCCATTTACTTTCAGTATGGAATGGAAGGCTTGTATGGAATGGGAAAAAACAAATGCTTATGTTTCCATATGTTGTTGAAGGCTCATACGCTATTTGCTTTCCGTATGTTTCTATTGTGGCTACTGACCAAACAATATATGAGGAGAGTAGTGGAGTGAAGATGATGGGTAATGCATGCCCCTTCCTTATGTCCAGAGCATGTATATATATTCCATGAAGCTTATTTTACAACCCTACCCTTACGTTCATGTGCCCCCAATAGGAGTATCTATGTCATTACACATATCCTATTTTGGGCTTTACAACTCTCTAGCAGGCCGGATGGCTTAGGTGAGGGGCCACCCCTACAACAGGAGCCTCTCACGGTGAAAGGCTTCACGGGCCGAAGCCATGTTGTCGAGCCCTTTGGCCCCCTCCGTCCCTGCGGCTTGTGACCTTTTACGTGGTTGGGCGGACCGGATGATGTTGTCGCTGCGGTCCACTCGGTGTCACGGGCGCCGGCCGGCAGACGGCCAGGCCCACCCCACGCCCACGCCCGATGGCGTTGAGGTCGCTGATGGCGTTGAGTTCGCACCGTATCACCGGGCGCGATGGGAGTTGCACCGTATGCTGGCGCGCGATGGGAGTTGCACCGTATGCTGGCGCGCAATGGGACATGCAGTAGGACGGTACTGGCACGTCATGCGATGTCATATGGCAGGTTGACTACAGTCGTGCGACAGTTCTCGAGGTCGTGGGACACGTGTGCGCGCGCTATTGGGCGGTCGTGTGGCTTCGGCTTCCGCCTGTTGAGCTTCCTGATCGTGGGGGAGACGAAGAGGCTTTGTAAGCGTGGTCGTCATCGTACAATTATCGTTCCCCTCTCACTAGCTGCCACAAGATTGCTTTTTTGCTCCTTGTTTCCGTGCGCACTGCTTCTGCATCACCGTTCTCGCCACCGCACCCCTACGCCTCACCGTGCACTTTGAGAAGCAGATGGCCCATTGTGATGACCGCTCTCGCCGGCCCAGCGGTGGCGCCTCGTCCAGCCACGGCACCTCCTCCCACCGGCGTAGCTCAATGACGACGGAGATGGAGTATACCCTGGTGGAGCGCGACCCGTCACTGGCAAACAAGCATTGGAGCGCAGAGAAGAAGCTGAACGGCGTCTGCTCCAACGTACTAGGGCAAAGCCTCGTGACGGAGGAGACCATCCGGTCTCTTCTACGCGAGGGGAAGCTGTCGGACTGCAGCGCGGTTCGTCTGCCCCCCAGTGATGAGACGGAGCCGCATCCCGTGGAGTCATAGGCGGTTGTCTTCGTCGCATACTTCGAAGCTGGGCTCCGAATCCTGTCGGCCATGTTCGTCGGCCATGTTCTCTGGACGTACGGGCTGGAGCTTCGCGGACAGAGGGGGCATGGCCCAACGCCTCTCTGTTCACATTCCTCCACGACGCGCGATGCCAGCCGAAGAAGCTGGACGGGGGGAATACTCGAACTTCGGCAGCGTCAACTTCATGTTACGGTCGCCGTGCACGAAGATCTTCCCTGCGAATTCGACTCAAGCGAAATGGGACTCGAGCAAAATGATGAAATTTTTTGTGGGTTGTTTTCTGGTTCATAGGACAAACGAGATTTAATCTAATCAAAACAAGGGTAAATAAGTTCCTACCGGCAACGAAAGCTCTAACACCAACTGATGTGAAGGGAGGTCCTGATCTTTTGATAGGATGATAGTTCAGTTTGTGGAGCTGCTTTTACAAAGGGGCTACTGACTGAAACACGATCAGATCATCTAACAATCGCTAAACCACACTCTGAGTCGTTATCAACCATGCCAAGAACATGGTTGACCTAAACAAGAGGTTGGTTTCTACAAGTAATCGAAGAACAAGCAAAAATAATATAAAAAATAATCTGAATATTGCAAATATCAATTAGGAACACGAAAGAGGTGAGGCTTGCAATTGCAGTTGTTGATATAGTCGACACAAGAACACATGATGAAGTTTTATGGTGGAAAACTAATCTGAATAAGCCTGCATTACACGGCCAATTCAGCCTCTATTTAAGGAGCACGCATGCCCTTGGACACAGCACATGGAAACTAATCAAATTTTATCCGACTCTATCTCTAATTCTAAAACCAATACTTTGTTTTGATGATTCCGATGTGCACAAAAGGAATTTGGAGATGGGGCTAGATCTATTGGAAAGAGAACGAGATAAGCTTTCCATCCTGTACTCATACACCTCAAACATAGTTCGTATGCGACTTCTATGCACGTTTGAAGTCGGTGCTGTCTCTGAAGGCCGAATTGGACTCCAAAAAGTATCCCACTTGAGCTCTTGCTTGACTTGGAACCAAAGTGACGTGGAAACCTTTGTACGATGCTTGCACATGCTTCTCTTTATGTTGTACTCCTCGTACTTAATCAACTCCTAAGTTTCTAAGTAAAAGAACATTACATGCATCAAGTAGTGGTCTATTCTCCATTGCACAATTATGCATTCCTAGGAGCGAGTTCATTTGACAATTTAGTTATCGTAAACATGCCCTTGTAATTGGCCCTTGTATTGCAACAAGTTGAGGAGTAGCATTTGGAGTAGTAGGAGTGGTGTTTGTATCTGTAGAATTGATGTCTACATCAAAAAACAAACTTTAAAATTCTTTAAAATTACTGAAAGATAAAACTTAAATTTAGATGAATTTAGAGACTTGAGCGAGCTCAAACAAAGATTGTATAAGAGAGAACATGCTTCCAAAAGTTGTATCGACTGAGAAATTTGGAAAAAAGAAAGAAGAGAGAGTATTGGGACTAACAGGTAGGGCCTATAGAATATTATGAGAATCTTTCTTTCTTGGAATTTTGGAAAATAAGATTAGGCTAACACGTGGGACCCACTTTCTATAGACCGGGTCCATAGACTAGGGCTTATGTTCACAGTGAGCTGAGTCTACGGAATAGGAACATGACATGTGATGTCCATATGTTTGTGGCTCGGTGTATGGTGGACGGGGTCTACGGTGAATAGATCTAGGGCTAGGGTTTGGTGTGGTGACACGTCGAGTGTCAGGGCAGTGGTGGTTGAAGGGGCGCTAATGTGGCTGCTGACTCAATGCCAGTGTGGACCATGGCGATGGCGGTTGAGGTAGCAAGATCGATGGCGGTGTCGACTTAATGATGGCGACGACGAATAGCGGCGAACGGTGGTGTAGCGAGGGCACCAAAGCAATCTCGAGACTATGGTGAACTCATCCACTGGCTCAAATCTAATGGAGGAGGATGACACGACGGTGAAAACAATGTCGGCGAGTTCTGGGATGTACGGATTGGATTCATAGGACCTGGGCGATACAAATGTGCGGCGCGCAGAGATCAATGGTCACCGGAGATGACCGATGACGAGGGAAAAGTGGTGGAGGGGCTAGGTTCTCAGCAACAGGTAGATCCAACAATCTTCGAGGCTCAGCTAGGCGTTGATGTGAAGATCTCGGTGAGACGATCAAAGCGACGGATTAGCAACGTCTAGTACTCATTAGTGGCGACAGGATTGCTCGATGGAGTTTTGCAGCGACGGCGATGAGCTTGAACTCGATTCCTGCGATAGCTTAGGGTTTCGAGGTGCGGAGTGGCTTACGGTGCGGAAGTCAACGGTCAAAGAGGCGATGCGGGAGACGGAGTCCATGGGCGACATGGTGGACGCACAGTGTCCTCAGACACGGTGAAGACAACGGTCTGATAGGTGGGTCCTACCAGCCAATAATAGCGGGGTGACGTGGACACGTGGTACATGCTTGCGCAATGCGCGCGCTGCTTGTCTTGGCTAGATCGCAAAGCTGGGCTGGGCTGTGAGTTGGGCTTTGGCCCAAGCAGAGGAGAAAGAGGGATGGGCCGGGATGATGTTCTATTTAAAAAACTAGGTACTATAAAAACGTTATTTACTATAGAAAATTAGTTTTTATAGGTCAATACAAACATGACATAAGACGCGTGCACCTGCGAAACCGTGTAGACAGAAATAACCACAGGTTTAAGGTCCTGGTGTATTCCGTTTGAACTGTTGGGAAGCTTGGTTACTTCTACCTTTTGGTCTTTCGAGCTCCTCTCTCTAATCGTTTCTTTTTTTCCTTTTCTTCTTCTTGTTTTTTGTTTGCTCGCGTATTATTTGTTGATAAGGAAAAGACACGTCCTTTTTGCTTGCTCCATAAGGTTACGACTACGATGTTGTCCACGCTGATTTGCATGATTTGAATGACTGTTGCCCATCTTATGGAGAAACTGTGTGTAGGCCATCGATGGTCATGTAAAAAGATGATGTGGAGTTTGAAAATTCGGTGTTCTGTTTTCTCTTTTTGACAAGATTGCACCCAAAGGTCACTCCGCTCTCTTGATCTATAGTCGTGCTTCTTTACCTAAAACTAGTAGCGAAAGTGCGACGTTATGTCATACTATCTATCATGTAGATCAAGTAAAAGAGCAAATAATTTGTAATATATTTTTCTTGAAAAAACGAGGATCCATACATAGTTTTGGAGAAGCAAAGTTTTTTCACAAAAAATTAAAGGTCCATATGTAATAATACGAAAACCGCAAGGCTTTACCCCCTAAAAGAAGAGTCTTCCTGAAAAATCTAGGACCTATACATAATTTCAAAAAACTAGAAAGCCTTCTCACAAAACGCTGACGTGGCAGAAGATTTTCTGCAAAAATAAATAATCCATATGCAGTTTTAAAAAACCGGAGGGCCTTTTCGTACATAAGCCGACATGGAGACACTGACGGGGCGAATCCCCCGGTATAGGGCTTGTTCTTTTTCTCCGAAGCTGATAGCTTTTGGCTTTTGCTACAGTACCTAACTTTTAAACAGAGTATTTTCTCAAGACGGAGTCTACAAGTTAAACGATGTACACGTTAAAAGCCCAATATCTGTACCATCCAAAATCGCAAGTGAGTATCTGTCTCTGTAATCTGTACCGTAAACAGTCAAAATTCAAAAATTTCAACCAAAAGTTATAAGCCGCAGCCGTTGCCAAACAAACCCATAATATAGGAAGTATTGCATTATAGCACATAAACCTATGGCTTGAACTACTGGAAGTTGAGTTCTGTGTTGACTTTGAGAAATCATCGATTTTCTGTGGTAGTACCGGCAACACGTTAATTTGTTTATTTCTATACTTTGTTCGCCCTTTATTCCTTGTTCTTATAAACCACCGTAGCTTAACGTGTCTACTAGGCACGGATGAGTTGAGAGGAATATGTTAAACATGCATATCAAGTTTCTCACCAGTCACCACACGCTCAGTGGTAAGTATATATAACTATTTTCTCGTAGTCCTCTTGGTCCGTCCGTCTTCAACGTCCACGTCCATCTCATCGAGCAACTCTAATCGCCTTTTGAAAAATATGACCAAACAAAACACGGAGAACGATCCCAAGAACAACGCCCGCCTAGAAACTAGGTAAATGATAGGTTGGTATTGCTGTCATACGAAAAGTCAAATGCTCCGTACTACCAATATATTAGCTCAAAATAAAATCAACCTAAATAACACAAAATTAGCGCGAAGAAGTAGCTAAGAATAGAGCCACAGCAGCCGGAGGAAAAACGAGAGGAAACAACATATTTGTAATGATATAGGCAACATTTATGTATAATATGCTTTAGTATTATGTAAGATTAAAAATAACTCATATAATAGATTATCTATATAATTATTTGTAATTGTCTGATACAATTAATAGGTTATTTATATAGTTATCTATATAATTTATAAAGAGTAAAAAGCTGGCTATAAATTGTTTGCTAAATACTAGACAATATGTTTATTTTCTCTTTCTCTTTAATCTATATCATTTAAAATTTTACATGACATATGTTTACATTTACCGACCTGGCGTATATCATTGTACGGTATTATACATGCCCTAATGCTGCGTGTTGAAACCGAAATGTTTCGTTACTTCCCCTTCCTTCCTGGCAGAAACCGACGGCGTCTCCTCCCACCCTCCTTCCTTCCTTGCCCTCGTGGATCTCCTAAATAAAACCAACCTCTCTCTCTCTCTCTCCCTCCTCCTCCTCCCTTCCCCAGCCACCTTCGCCGGCGAGGAGCGCCGCCGTGCCCGTGGCTCGGAGTCCTTCGCCTCCCTCACGCATCGACCCCTTCCGGAGCCATCGCAGCCGGAGGCGGAGACGAGCGGCTAGGCTAGTCTCGCCCAGAGCCGGTAAGTAGCCTCATCCACCTGCTGCTCCTCCATGATTTCGAGATCTCGAGCAGGCTCAGATCCGCATGGAGTAGCAAACATTTTACTTCTCTTGGTAGTGTAGGGTAGGGTAGGTAAGCGTTAATTTGTTGATCGATCGATCTCGCTTTCCCCCCAATCCAATTCAGAATGGGAGGGGGAGGAGGTCCCGGCGACATGGCTCGAATCATCCGATAATCAGATTGCTATGTTGATGATTTTGCTCGCTGTTGGAGTCGTATTATTGCAGCCTGTAATGCTCATCCCGCTGTTCCCCCTTGTCTTCTCTGGTTCGATTGCAGGTATGCAGAGCCAGATCGTGTGCCATGGCTGTCGGAGCGTTCTACTCTACCCGAGAGGAGCGCCCAGCGTGTGCTGCGCGCTGTGCCAAGCCATCACCACCGTGCCACCCCCAGGTACTGCTGGATGCAGCATGATTTCTATCGTTTCAGTTGCATGTTTCGTGTTGTTGTGATCGACAATCATCTCCTCTGAATGTGTATAGTATAACCATTGCGATCCAACCCTCAAGTTCAACTTTGACATTGTCGCTTTAATAGTAGCATGTAGAGTTTTGCGCTATATGGTAATTGTTATGAAAACCTGCGTAGAAAGTCGTATGATGACAGGCTAGGCAAAAAAAATCAGTATGGCGTTTAACTGCATCCTCTCCACATACAAGTTAACAGTTTGGTCAGAAAAATCTGCTATTACTGCAGTTCAAGTTTCCGCACACCTAGTTTTACTATCTGATGCTTGGAGAGTACTTTGGACCTTCAGTATTCCAGTGCGAATCATTTCAATCTCATGGATAATATTATGTTGCACTCTGTCATTTGTTGTCAAAAGGGCAAATTTCTTAACAACATACAAAAAGTCATGGCCACCTGGAAGAAAGAAAGAGAAGTACCAGAGAATTATACTAAACTTATCGGGAAAGAATAAAACCATTTTTAATTTAGAACACTAACAATTTACATTCTCTAATGCGCGTTGGATCAGTATCACACACAGCTGAGTACTGGATACATGCTTTCTGTTTTCCGGTGCCTGAGTGCTACGGGTACAGCATATTGAGTTGTCGTATTTTAGTTACATGTATTCTGTTTACAACTCTATGTTCCTCGCATCGAAACTACAATGAAACCCAAAATTGCGCCATGTCTCCATCCTTTCAACTAAATTGCGCTTCTGGGCCTTTTTCATTCTTAACACAATGTGTCATTTATTATTTGTAGTATTCCAATTGCCACATCTCTGCTGCCCCCTGCATGCCAATATGCTAATTACAAACATAAACATGTTGTGCCACTTTTTGCACCACTTCATTAACATGTTTTGATCCCTCGGTTATCTTCTCACTCTGCCTCTGTTATGAGGTGGGTAAGTAAAAAAGCACATTTGCATTTAAAAAACAATAATACAGTCTCATACCTTGTTTCTATAGCAAAAAGCTTAACAAGCTACACAAGTGGCACAAGTTTTTGAAGGATCACCACCCAGTTGCGTTAGTAGAAAGCTTCATGTTGAAGCACTACCTTATCTTCTTCACAGGTCACAAATCATGTATCCTCTCTTTGGTCACATTTGTTTGCTCTTTGCTCCTGCTATCCTCTGCTCTCCACTCATATCTTCTACCACCTTGTAGCCTGCTCAGTGCTGGTTTTATTTATTGTTTGTTATTGAAATGAGGCAAATCTTATAATATCATTCGATTAGTAGAATGTTCCTTCTCTGTTTGCAAGATTTCCAAGGGTGTTACCATTCTAAGGTTTATACTTAATTCATAGTTTCTGGTTGTTAAAATGTCAATTTAATATGCTTATAGAACTTATGGAAATTTATAATGCAGCACTGGAAATGGCTCGGCTTATATGTGGTGGTTGCCGGACTTTGCTGATGTATACTCGCAACGCGGACACCGTGAGATGTTCATGTTGCAGCACAGTCAATCTTGTCAGACCAGGTACTACTAATTCAGTTTTCTATCATTTTTTTCCTCTTTTAGCTTTCTACTTTACTACATTTGACTCATAGGCATGTTATCTTGGTAAATAATTGGATCATGCATGAAACTTTATATGTGAATCAATTGTCATTCCCCTAAATGAAATTGAGTAGGTAGCGGCGCAAAACCTGATAGTGGCATATAATATGGTAATGCACTATGTAGGACGATAACATCCTCACATGGCAATGAATGGAATATGGGGTGTGTGCATGTGTGTGCTCTTGTACGCGTGTTGCTGATAACTTGTTTGTTTTGAGTTTGATCTAACAAACTGTGTGTAATTGCTGCTCAATTTTGTTGGTCATGGAGCTTAGTGTTGCACCAAAATAGTATGAAGTGATTGTGACCTATGCTTTGTGTTTGACATATGCGTAGATTTGAAAGTCGCATTCTATCAGAGCCCACAGGTTTTCAATTGAAGACCACCTATATGAGTAAAAAAATAAGTGTTGTAGTTGGATGCCCATGTTGAGTCCACATTGTTGATCTAGAGCCTAGACAGCAGGGGAAGTGTTATAGTATCACTAGACTACTTTTCCTAGAACTAGAAGCTTGAGTTTTTTTGGTGAGTCGCTCGGTGCATGAAACTTAACGATATATAACCAATACTTAACAATATGTAACCAAACATTTCCGTTGGGGAAATTTATTTATCTGAAATTATAGCTCATATTGCAGTATACTTTATGAATTGATATTCTTCCCTGGAGTGAAATATGCTTTGTTCTTTCGTTATCAGGCAATAGTTAGTTACTGCCTTTGTGTTAAATGTTACTACTCTGTAATGGGAAGCCAATTGCTCCCCTTCTTCCTCCAGAGACCCTGGTGTTTCTGGATCTCCCTTCTTACTCGTGAGTTTTCACTTCTGTTCTTTATGCAGTGAATAATATAGCTCACGTAAACTGTGGCCAGTGCCGGACAACTTTGATGTATCCATATGGCGCACCTTCTGTCAAATGTGCCGTATGCAATTATATCACAAATATTGGAGTATGTTAAGCCTCATTCTGTGCCAACATCTGATCCAATCACACTTCATGTTTACAGCAAAAGTTACTGATTTTGAATCTCAGGTAAATACCATGGCAGCCACGCCATCTCCAAGGCCTACGTCAAATGGATCATCATATAATGCCCCATCAACTTCTGCTGTATGTCCACATCCATGTATTTTGTTGTCTAACAAATTGTTCTTGAAGACTAGATTTATCTCAGTTTGATTTCATCTGCTGCAGCCCACATCTCAACCCCAGAATGTAACTGTTGTTGTCGAGAACCCTATGACAGTTGACGAAAAGGGTAAACTGGTAAGGCTCCCCCCGCCTCAATCTACTCAACTGTGTCTTTTCCAATGCTGATGATCATCTTTGGAGTGCTTAACTATGTTTGTTCGCTTGACATTGACAGGTTAGCAATGTTGTAGTTGGAGTTACAGCTGGGAAAAAGTGACCTGTTGACTGTCACTTAGTACATCCTTGTTTTGTGTTCTATATCAGAAGCTGGATATACCATGCCTTACACTGCTATTTGGTGATTAGTTGCTTGGTTGACCTTGAAAAAGAAAATACAGCAAGTGTTTTTGGAATCTCGCGAAGGAAACATGAATGTTGAAAGCTGTATTTTGAATCTGTTAATTCTTTTGTATGTATATGTGCTCTGTTAGACTTCACTGTGTAATCAAATAGACACTGGAATGGCAAAATAGTTTCTTGTAGTTATACATACTGCGATACATGATTTGTTAGTTTGTGTTCTTTCTTGTTGACAGTGCGTTTCTGTTACTCGTGTATCTTGTTCATTTTAAAAGAAATTTTCTGCATTGAAGTTAATGGCAAAACGAAGAGAGAGAAAACTAAAACTCAAGGATTGAATGCATAAACTTATACAAAATGCTTGAATGCCTACAGGATCGGCTGGCAGGTGGGCATGAATGCATGATTGACGTCGTGTTGTTTGGTCTCCTGTATCTGTATTTTGTGTGCGTAATATGAAATGTTGTATGAATGATTATCGTGTAGGTCTTGTGGCTAGATATGCTAATGATTAACGAAATAACTCCGAAGATGTCTTCATTACAAGAATCTAAATTTGCATGACTGCACCGTATGCTTTTAGTTTTATCACCGCTAATTGTCTAATCCCTAAACCTGGTCCTTTTCAGCAATTCATCCTATGGCTTCACTTTCAATAAATAAATAGAATAGTTTCTTCATTGTTTTTTCAAAACGATTTATTAATTTATCGGTATTCGATTCGTTCGTACCAGCACTCATATTAGGAATAAAAATCACGAGGTGTAACCATAAGTCATCAGCCATAGCTGAAAATAACTCACTCTAGATATGTGGCTGCAAATTTTTTATCCTTTCTCTATTTTTTTTCCCAGTCATAGCTGAAAATAACCTCTCTTCTCATACTGTCTTTCTCGCGCCTCTCTTCTCCTCGTCTTCCGGGTGCGACGGGGGTGATCATCTCGCGGCTCTCCAGAAGCTGGATGCCCTCTGCCACGGCCGCCTCTTGTCTTCCATCGACCTCCCACTCGGCGGCAAGCCCCTCACCGAGTCAGGGTGATTTACCATGCGGTCTCTTTCTTGCCGTTTGCTACTACGGCGAGCTCGCGTTTCCATTGGGGGCTTCTCTAGCTGGGGGTGCAACGCAACGCAGTGTAAGCTCTACTTATGTGGGACACTGCCATCATCACTAGTTCAAATGTATCTTTAGGTCTGATTTTTGGGCATCGTGTTACTAACAGCGAGCTTTTCTTGTGCAGGTTTGAGAAGCTGGGGGGTTTCATGGTGCAGGACCTGACAATTGAGAACACGTGGGTGCTACCTGAATTTGTTGTATTTGTAACACCCCAAGTTTTTTAACCCGTCTTAGTTGCTAACCTCGCAATGCAAGCCCAAGAGTAACCGCATAATTAACAGAATCATAGCATCCATTTTAATTATCAAAGTTCTATAACAATTCAATTGAGTAAAAGACAGATATACAAATTACAACATACATCATAGTTCAATATTAGTACATTCCTTTTCCATACACACAATGAATACAGTAATTACAATTACAACTAAGCACATTTCTTACAAATTGGCAATTATCCAGATATTACAGAACAACTAACAATATTAATTGCGAGAAAAGCAAATAACAAGATACCAAAAAAGACCAAACAAAAGAAGAAATTGAAAGCCAAATTGCCATTGGAACCCTCATTAGGTTATCGAAATGGGTGTTTCGCTCAACGAGATACCAGACCGCCTGGGGCCAATTGGCATCTCTCGTAGCAGTAGAGTTTCATCATCCATCGCTAGAAACAAACATGAATCCATTCCAAATCACACATTCATTGGCAGCTAGCTAGTCCATACCCAAAACGAACCCTCCTCTGCACAGTGAGCACAGTGAAAGCCAGAATCATGGCACAGGAGAGAGGAACCAGAGGAGGGGGCAGTCCATTTTCACCCACGACCTAGTGGCCATTGCCACAGCCGAGCCACAACATCACCCACATTCCCCATTCCCTAGATCCAATCCATTCCCCCAAGCCAATCGAGAGGAAGAAGGCAAGGTGAAGTAGGGAACCAGGCCAGAGGAGGAGTCAGGAGGTGGAGGAGCAAGCGAAAGGGAAGGAATGACAACCCTAGGAGGAGGCGATAGCCAAACCAACCACTAGTCAATCAGAACAACGCCGAGCCAAGCGCAAGTCTCTGGGAAGACCGAACCTCCAGTCAACCCCAAATTAAGCCAACCCCATTAGACAAAGTATCCCTCATAGTCCTTGCCATCACCATCACAAAACCATACTACATGCATCATCATCATTCACAAACATCTCACCGAATCCATGGCATACATAGAGGTAAGCTAGAGGTAGAGAAAGGGGGAAGATAGGGAAGGAAGTAGCAAATACCAGAGGAGGGCCAACCATGGTGACGGTGTGCCACCGCCGGCCATCGTGCACACCCGACGCCACCACACTCCCCGACGTGTGAGAACCTTGAGCCTGTCACAGCAAACCGACCAGATCCACAACCATCACTACCTCACGCTCATCTTTAGTAAAAACAACTCAACTCAAAGAGTAAATCGGGTAAAAATCCAAAAACTAAAAGTAAATTGGAAGGGGCAAATCACGAGTAGAGGGAGGAGTTCGGATCCCGAGGGGCAAATCAGGAGCTGGATCTGACCGGTGTAGTGGCGAGGAGGCACCCGGGCAACTAGCGGTGGCTGAACTAGGCTAGGGCAGTGACCGGGTAGGAGCCGAGCCAAGTGGCAGCGGACCACAAGGGAGGAGGAGCAGGCTAGGGAGAGAGGCCAGGGAGAGAGCACGGCACCAAGGGCCAATTGGCCAGGGAGGCAGCGCAGAGGAGGGTGGCGGTATTGGTAGAGAGGCAGCTGCGTTGAGGAGGTGTCGGTGTAGCAGAGAGAGAGAGAGAGAGACTGAATGAGTAGAGAATGAGAGAGAGAAGAGAGCTGAAGTAGTGCGTCGAGCCCAATCAGCCGACCAACCAAATAAGGAGAGAGAGAGAGGAGGTACTAGAAGGGAGCTATAATACAACTATAATACACACAAAAAAGGCATAAATCAAAGCTTACAAGCCCTTTGGAGCCAGGCTTCAATTAGTTAGCTTGCAGTAGTCAATGTGTTGTTTTGCGTTGTTGTGTCAACGGTGGTTATTCAGTTGTTCGATTAGTGCTTTTGTCTATCTGTGCTTGGCTGCTTGCTAAGCAAAATAAAGTTGTGATTGTAACTGTTGTGTTCTCCACTGCTTTTTCGATCAATATAGACCCTTTCTTTTTGGCTTTTGTCTTGTGGCTTTTGGTTTTTCTATAATAACAAGCTTTTAAACGGAGTGTCTTTTCAAGACGGGGTCTATAAATTTAATGTAGTAGACAATATAGCGACTTCATCTAGATTGGCCAAAAACCATACGCGAGTGTCTCTTACTCCATACACTCTCTCATGAATAACCAAAAACCACCAGCCGTAGCTCAAAAGAACATGCCTATATACATGTTAGCTTTCTGAGCTTGCGACTGCAGCTGGTTATTTGTCCCACAAAAATTCCCCTGTGACCAAGGGTTCCTTCTATCTGGAGAGCTGAGCTTTACTCAGATGATAAGGCTGCCGATGTGCAGCCTATCCGCCCAGGCTCAAACTCGGGACGTCTTATTTTTGGGGTAGTGTTTATATGAACAGTGACTTTGGGTACTTTTCGTGTGAATAACGTCTCTCAGAGTACATGCACACATGGGTATGTTCAGTGGTCCAAGCGTGTGCCCGCGCTCCATGAGGCTTTAGGTCTTTGCTTTGTCTTAAGCATGCACATTAGATGCACCTATATGGGTGTGTGAGAGTGCGTGTATATGCTGTCGCGTGTGTGTTTTTGTTGTACTTAAAAAAGGGTTCTCACCGTCCGAACGTTTTTGAGAGTTGCTCTCCACCGGCATTCTTAATGGCTCCCGTCTTATGCGTCAAACTGTGTCAACTAGAAAATTAGAGTCGAAAGGTGTCCTTCCGAGCCCTAGATGCCCAACCACTCTACCATGAATTTGGAATGACCAATTTAGTGCCTTCTTCTATACCCCTCTCTCTCCTCTCGTCTTCTTTGTCTTTTGTTTTCGAGAGTATAATGGTGAACACACACACGCACTTACATACACACCCTATATGTAAGACTCAACTCACATACATGTAGGTGCGTTCACTAGCACATGCCTCTCCCTTCTCAAGATCTAACTCGAGGGGATAAATAGGAAATACTCCATTCGATTCAAGGTTTGAACTACAGGTCGATGGATTCAAAACACCCGAACTCAAGACTGGTGCATGATGCGGTGACTATGGCATCCAATTCTCCGCCCTCCGTAGTCTTCTATATATTGTTCTTTAGAGAGTATAAGACAGATGCACATACTAAACACATACTACATGTGCAAATTGATCTGGTCGGTTAGGCCATGAAGCTGGACCAACTTTGTAGGGGAACTAGGCACATTTTTGCCCTCCTTTTGCTACCCTGGCCACTCGAACCTGAAAGCGGTTTTAGGTGGTTGGGGAATGGAATTCAATTGGATAATATAGCTGTTTTGACATCGCAAGGTTATCACAGCTACTAACACATTCAGTGGCCGTTCTAAGTGACTTTGGCTTTCGGCTTCTAGAAGTTAGAAGTCATTTGGAACATATCAACTTCTTAATTCTGGCTTTTTTGATGTTTTGGTTTTTTCGACTTTTTGGCCTTCTATCTTTCCCTTTATTTCTTTGTATTATTAAAAGCCAACAGTCATAGCCAGAAGCCGGAAGGTACAACCGGTTGGAGCAAGGCCTGAAGGTCTCCGATTCGAGTCCAGGTGACGCCATACATTTTTCATGCCTTTTTTTTTATCAAACTACAATGATACTGTGCGGTCAATGTACTGCTATGTGTATGTTGCTTTCTCAGATAAAAAATGTCAATAATTTTTTCCCCAACTTTTCTTCCTAAATCATACGAAGACCTGCACTGTTAATTCGTTCATATTTTATCACATATGACATATCTACCGTGTGTTATAAAGGGCAAAACAAACATGCCCACTAAACATTACGCAAACTACTATGTAGAAGTGCTACCCAAAACGCTTTTCTTGTAGAACTCTGCTAACAATATATCACTGGCAAGTGACAATTGAGCTCCTGATCAACTATACCCTTTGGCATGCCAGTTGTCACAGAAAGTTCATGGTAATTTCGTCAAATAAATCATTCATATGCATAAAAAAATAGTTGAAAAATATCGAAACAGTATCTGAGAATTTTTGTGAGTTCTATATATTATTCTCAACACAACTAATTCTTGGTTATGATCTTCATGGTTTTGTGAAAAAGAAACATGTAGACACCAAATGTCAATTTGTATTGTACCTAAGGTTATAAATGGCTTTTGGCTGAATTGGGTATTGTAGCGGTTGTTAGTTTTTAGCTGAAACATTCAATTAAAAGAATATGAAGAAAAAAGAAAAAAAGAGAAAACAATTGCGTTAAAAAGTTAACGTGTTTAAAATGACTTTCGACTTCTGAAAACTAGAAGTTAAAAGCTGTTTTGAACGTGACGTAATTCTATTCATTATAATCAAATGGTTCACTTAGTTGACGAATAAGATTTTTGTTCTTTTCTCTAGTTAATGCCATAATTTCTAAGATTTCGTCCCATTCGGTTTGTGTCTGTGTCCTCTCCATATTTTCGCTTCCTGAGGATGAAAACTTATTGTTGCCCGCTGTTGCTAAAAAGCTAGAGCCTTGTGAACTATTTGAGCTTAGCTCGCATAGGATCGATTCCAAGTTTGGCTTGAGCTCCAAACGAGCCGAGCTCGAGTTTGATCCCGAGCTCAAGAACTTCAACAGACTGAGCTTGAATAGCTCGTGAGCCTCGAACTTTTTTATAGCCCACATACATACTAACTCTAATCGAGCTTACTTAAGCTGAGCTTGAGTTTTTCTATTGTTGAAAATTAGTATATATTAAATTATTTTTTTACTGATATCGAGCTTACTCGAGTTCAAGTCTTTCTATTGTTGAAAATCAGTGCATATTAAATTATTTTAACTGCTATCAAACTTATTTAAGCTAAACTTTAGGTTTAGACTCTAACTCAGACTCGTTTGAGTTTGGCTCCTTTACAGCCCTAGCTGTCTCTTTCCTAAGCCTGACAGGGGTTCCTTGAACCCCATGTCATCCTCTCTCCTTACATCCCTCGTTTGACTGACCGGTGGGGCCAGCCCCGCCTGCGCCATCACCATAATGCTGTCCGATCTCACCGTCCACTTCACCATCTGTGTAACTGACGGCCATGATCGAAGCACACTACTTTATAAATCTTGGCCTCCCCTCCCTCAGACCCGCCTAACACTCACCTCAACCCTAAACCCTCTCCTGCGGCGGCGGCGGCGGCCACAAGCACTCTCGTCGAGTCCACACCATGAGGCCACCACGAGGCTAGCAGCCGAAACCCTAGCCCTATACGTTTTCTTCTTGTCCTCGATTCAATCTTACCTGCTGATGTTTTGCAGGACGCGGCGGCAGGGGTGGGAGAAGCGATGGCGGAGGTCGCGGCGGCGGCGGGAGGGGATTCGGGAGAGGAGACGGTGGAGGGAGAGGAGGCAGGGGTGGGAGGGAGGCATGGCGCAGAGGGGCGGCGGCCGTGGTGGGAGAGGAGGCAGGGGTGGCATGAAGGGCGGGAGCAAGGTGGTCGTGGTGCCGCACAAGCACGACGGCGTCTTCATCGCCAAGTCCAAGGAGGACGCGCTCTGCACCAAGAACATGGTCCCGGAGAGTCCGTCTACGGCGAGAAGCGCATCTCCGTCCAGGTCCGTGCCTGTTGCTCGCTCATTCCCCCACCTGAAAAGATTCATTTTTATACGCATCGTTTTGCTTCTCCTGGTGTGTAGGATAGATAAGCAAATGCATTTTAGTTTGATTTAGCTTTTATCAACCTGTAAAATTTCAAGTTCTGCTATTTGATTTTGCTGCTTTCTTGTGTTTCTTGTACATGTCAAAGTATGTTCATTTCTGTTGTTATGGTATTGCAGAACGAGGATGGAACCAAGGTAGAATACAGGGTGTGGAACCCCTTCCGATCTAAGCTGGCTGCTGCCGTGCTTGGTGGTGTAGACAACATCTGGATTGTAAGTTTATTACTACATCCGATTGTGCGTTAGCTTGTAATTTAAAGTGTTTGAAAACCTTGTTAGTTCAAGGCTGTAGTGTAAAATAGCTACCTGGTTATTGTTGACGTTTGTGTTATTATTTAGGCTCCTGGTACTCGTGTGCTGTATCTTGGTGCCGCCTCAGGAACAACAGTGTCTCATGTGTCCGATATTGTTGGACCGGTGAGATCTTTTTTACTACATTCATTTTATTTATCAATGACCTTGATTTGGTGTGTTGTCTTAACGAATTGAGCCACTTTGCAGGCTGGGTTGGTGTATGCTGTTGAGTTCTCGCACAG
The DNA here is from genome assembly GCA_036346245.1 of Bonia amplexicaulis. Taxonomy (NCBI): domain Eukaryota; kingdom Viridiplantae; phylum Streptophyta; class Magnoliopsida; order Poales; family Poaceae; genus Bonia; species Bonia amplexicaulis. The sequence continues at coordinate 23,597,283 of CM070741.1, read as the reverse complement.
GAGTGGCAGGGATCTCGTTAATATGGCCAAGAAGAGGACCAATGTGATTCCCATCATTGAGGATGCTAGGCACCCAGCAAGGTACAGGATGTTGGTCGGCATGGTTGATGTTATCTTCTCTGATGTTGCACAGCCTGACCAGGTATACCTATCTCACATAAATTTTACAGAACATCTCTTCACCTAATGCCTTGCTTATGGTTGAGCTCTGATTATTGTAGTATACAATTGATGGTCAGTGTTTATCTGTTTGCAATACTTTCACGACTTTATGTGATGAGCATACTCGGATTCCCCTTCAGGACATCAAAATGGATGATGCCAATTCGAGTTTCTGATACACTTATGCCCAGTGCCAATTCTTTTTCCTTTCTTTTCTTTGCTATTTGTCTTGCTAAATTTTATATTCTTGATTGTGACCATACTTGGATTCTTCCATCTTCAGCATGGTGCATTGGATGGTCAACAATTTGCTTCCCATTTCAGTTACAAGCAATAATTTGCCTGCTTCTGCCTGTTTATTCCCTTTATGTTTTGTGTAAACTTCGATTTGGAAGGTTAATGTGTGCATTGGTTGATGGCAAATATCCAGCCAGCCTTGCCACACAACCTTAGTTTTGATGAACTAATCTTGTTTCTTCTGCTGAATTACTTCGACTAGTAGGAAGTTGTAGCCTTATTACAAGATTTTTTTCTCCCTTTAGTCTTCTTTCGTATATATTCTTAACATTTTTGCTATTCAGTTGCTTGTTTTCCTGTGCCATGCATAGTAATTGGCACATACTAACCTATGATGCACGGACACAAATACGTTGACACGACACGACACCAACACAGGAATTTGCTGTTTTCCCAAAAAATACCGATACGGCGACACGGCTATATATACGTAAATAATAAGAATAAATTACATATATGTATTACTTTTTACGTTTCTTTGTGCTTGTCAAACTGAAATAATGTAAACTGTAAAGTAAACTCGGAATATGTATCTCTCAAAGATGACCGACCCTCGGCTATTCATTCTTCTTGCAGCTTGGTGTCATTACTACTGCTCTTTGGCTATCAGGAATCAAACAGCATTTTGAACATTACAATTCCAAATTATACATTTGGTGTACATGTAGGAAATATAGATAAGTAAACATCAAGAAATACTCTTTCAAAGTTAAAATAGAAAGCAACAGCAGACTTTCCACTAACCTCCATCCTGCAACAAGGCAACAACTTTTGTTCACTACTAGAGTGCAAATAATGAGCAACTCGCTGTTTCTCCCTTTTCAAACACTCCTCAGCCAGTGGGGAATGGTGGGGCTGAGGCAGGCGCCGGCCCGCTGGCTCCGATGGAGGTGGGAGGCCGAGGCGGGCAGTGGATTGCCGGCTCTGAGGAACTTGGGAGGCAAGGAAGGGGAGGGGAGGAGACAGTGGGGGTGTGGAGGGGCACGGGAGGAACAACGGTTCATGTATGCAGTTAGGGTTCCTCTCACATGGTGGGCTGGGCCATGTTGGACTCGCAGTCAACTGTGTCCAACATGTGTCTGGAATTTTTAAACTTAAAATTCGTTTTTAAATCGGCCGATATGTGTCGGCGGCATGTCCGTGTCGGACACTGGTACGGCACAAAAGACACGTTCGTGCTTCAGAGATACTAACAATTATGGTATTCTCTATTTGAATCATGTTTACGCTTTTCACATCAACAGTTCTTTGCAGATGCATTCTCTGGGTTCTTTTCTCTTTTATGGAAATATGTACATGAACATGACACTGGATCTTGTAGTTGTATTTTAATTTGCTGGTTTCAATTTGCTGCGGATCTGGTACATAAAAATCTATTGCAAATGCTGAAGTTGTACCTACTACGAGAATTTTGAATAACACCTCACTTGTTATGAGTGAGGTACTTACGTCTATAAATTTTCATCTGTTTAATAAATTCATAATTCTGCTAAATGAAGAATTATTTGCTTTATGTGCTAGCAAAACTCTACCAGTTGTCTCAGACCCAACTTCTGTTAAAACGGATGCATCCTTTTTTTAGGCCAATGATGTGAACATGAGATATAATTCTTCAAGTTGTATCAATTTGCTGTTGCCAAATGTGACTTCTTAAATACTAGTACAGGATAATATCCGATTTGATCCTTGCATTGGTCCCTTTGTGAAAACTGTGAACTTCACTCTTTAAGTATTTAAACCTAGTCATTGGATCTTCTATCCCGCAGGCTAGGATATTAGCCCTCAATGCTTCATACTTCTTGAAGAATGGTGGTCATTTTGTCATTTCAATCAAGGTACTTTTCAGTTTCCAGTTCAAGAGTTATCATTGTACATTATGCTAAAGCAGATGCCTTGGAAAATTTGTAGTTGGCATTGGTCTGACAGTTCCTTTCTCTGATCAGGCGAATTGTATCGACTCTACCATGGCTCCTGAGGCTGTGTTTGCTAGCGAAGTGGAGAAGCTGAAGGCTGATCAGTTCAAGCCGTCAGAGCAGGTGACTCTGGAGCCCTTTGAGCGTGACCATGCCTGCGTTGTTGGTGGTTACAGGATGCCAAAGAAACAAAAGGCAGCATCTTAAGCAGCAGAAATGCTGTTTTATGTCTGCAATCAATATGATCAAATGTAGTCGCACGAAGAACTTTATCTAAGTTTTGTCTTAAAAAAATCCTAAGGGTTAGGGTTTTATTGCAGCTGTTCTGAGACAATGCTGGTTTTACAGCTACCCCTTAATGTTATATTGAATTTGAGCAGACCTGGTTGGTTGAAATGATGTTGCCATATCTTACTAGCAGGTGTTCAGTATTGGCATTATTATCTAGGAAATCACTAGCCGAGGTTGGTATTTTTCATGGTCTTATCCAACCTGAGCCTTATAACATTGGAGAAATTATCTCACAAAAGAACCATTGACAAAAATGGATGCTACAGCCACTTGAACGAACAAGCAGTCATCTTTCTTTTTTGGTTGCAACAGAGTAATAAGTAGAAAATGCCTCATCATGGAGATGGTAATTCTATGGGATATGATGGTATGGTGGAATCAGCGTTTATGCATGTTCTCTGAAAAAATAGGGTATAGAGGAGCTGTTCATTTGGTGGAGACAATCAGTTGACAGTAGCATTCAGTGTATGTGAAAATTAGTTGTCCAAAATCTGCAGCCCAGAATCAAGATTTGTGAAAATCAGTGATGATTTATCTTTGAGAATTTAAGGCTAGAATGGTTTATCACTCTGGCAACATGATATCCCTTGAAACAATCTGCAGTTTGTGAATAACAATTCTTCTCTGCACATAATACGTATGAAATTCAACCAACGGTGGAAACTGTACCCAGGTCAGGTTTTTTAGATAGGACGGGCTCTTTTTTTTTTATATTATTACTATTATAAAAAAATTACTATTATAAAAGAACGAATTGGTGATTGTATTCATTCTTCTTTAACCGCTCTATTTCCTTAACTTTTCACCATTCTTCACTTTCCAACCGATCAGAATAATTCTCTTTTATAGCATAATTCTCTATATATTTAATGAGTTTCGTTGCAACGTATAAGTACGGAACTATATAGTAGAGATACATGTACAAATCATTGGATGTATAAATTACATTCAACATGCACGTGTAAATCTATGGAATAAGTCTTCTGGTGGTGGATTTTGTTTAATTTTCCTCCGTCGTCACCTCCACGTATATCTCCGATCAATAATGAATGTCTCCGGTCAAACCAACTAAATTTGTGCTCCCAGCATGCAGCAATGGCCGGCCAGCAGCTCAACCACTTGCCAAAGCAACACCGTTTTGCGGAGAACGCGCGCATGCTGCACGGACGGTTATTCCAATCTCGATGACTTCATCTTCTGTGGAGCTTATTTATCTCTCCCAAGGTAGTTTCTCTCATTGTTTCTTCTTCTTTAAATTCTCCATTGATCAGAAGAGAAATAGCTAGATAGAGATTCAGAGCAGATCAAGAAGCCATGGCTCAGGCTTACTACGACGAGGACGCAGGCCAGGCCCAGCTCATCAGGGACGTCGTCGACAACACCACCGAATCCCAGTCCGTCGTCGACGCAGCCAAGGTGACCTGCATTCTTGAATCGTGTGTGGTTTTTTCTGCGTATGATATACTTCCGCCCTTCTCTTGAGTGTCGTTTTAGAATGCATGCAATTTGACCACTTAATATACAAAAAAAATATTTAGGTTTGTTATACGGAAATGACTACTAGATTATTCAACAAAAGCACGTCCATATGATTCTTTCGTTATATTTTTTTTGGTAAAGCGTAATTGGAAAGGTTGCAGTAAAATTAAGGTGTGTACTAGAGTTCATATCGATATCTGAAACGGCGAGTAAGAGAATGGAGGTAACACAAATCACCAACCTTTTTTGTTAGCATGCATTTCGAGTTTTATGCAGCGAAGATTCTCATCATCTGGAGTGTGTTTTGCACGATCAAAGGCAGGTGTATATTTATCTTTACCTCTTGGATCTCGATCACCCGCTGTTGCTGCAGGTGGTTGGTCAGGTGAACCATGACAAGCTCTGCGATGCCGTCCACGAGAAGGTGATCAGCACCGAGGTGAGCACCGTCGGCAGGCCCTCCGACACCACGCCCTCCGGCAAGTTCTCAGCCGGCTCTCAACATGGACGACGGGCCTAGAAGCCGGTCACATCCAACTGCGAAGTCCCTGCGTGACCTACATATATAGTACAGGTTAAACAGGGGGTTAATAATTAACGGGGATTCCTTGTGCTAATCACGCAAAACATCCTACGAATTTTGCACTCCAAACATGCCATGTGATATATTGTGGCGACTTGTATCATTACCAAGATGTAATAGTACTAGTTAATGGATTATTATTCGTTAAAACACTGTTGTCAAATAATAAATCTATCAAAGTGTTGCAGCAGAGTAATAATTAGATATTATCCATAATATTATAATAACATTGTCACGCAGGGCTAAACTCTTTAACTAGGTCAACAGTGTCTTAATAATACATTATTAAAGGAAGCAGTTCTAGTCTGACTAATAATTATACAAGTACTAAGAAATATACAACATCGCCTTAATATACTCTGAGGGTTATGCTCGAGCTACTAGTATAGATCTACTTGTCATATGTATCGTATAAGACATCCACCTCATATAGGTCTACTCAAGATCATCTCCCTCCCACTCGATATAGAACTCATCTGTATCGGCATCCTTCACACCAAGTGGGATTCCGGGTTGGTTAACCTCTAAATAAGGGAGAATAATAGTAAGGATGAGTACAAAGTACTCAGTAAGTATTAATAACAAAATACATTTTTATGACCATCGACCAATATCTCAGTGAATCCATTCTCACCCTACATCATCTCGAAAATAAATATTTTTATGTTGATAGAGAATTTCAGCTTGTTAATTTAGAAATTTACTAAACACTCGCATAACCAGATAGAACCTCCATTCAGTTCTCGTAGCCTCTAGTTCAGCAGACATGCATAAATTAATGATTTATTTAGCATTGCGTAGGTTTGTACCATTTTACCCATAGTTACTATGATTTTTATAGCGAATGGTTCTTGCATTTTATTAGATGCGATGTCCAAACCAGAGTACAACATTTTTACCTCCACTTCCGTGTATTATACCTTCACCCAGCTAGTCATAGTCGTTGCCCTGGGGCTATTTCTCACCCTTACTTGACACTCACTCGACAATGAGCTAGTCATTGGTCAAGCCGGACTCACCTTCACTCGACACTCCACATCGCTAAATATATGTGCTGAACTTATCTTTTATGGCCCGAAGTCCAATTGAGACCTCTCCCAGTTTTCTTCCTAGATAAATCTATGTACCTATTGTGAAGTGCATAATAATTTCGATAAATACTGATCCCGCCCGTCCTAGACGGAACAATGGTTGATACGACCAATACGGTCCATTACATGAGTGAAAGTTTATAAGTCTTTAAATTTTATCCCTATGCAAAGGGTCCCAACATTTTCCCTTCAGCACCTTCCCAAGGCACCCTCTCCCTACCAATTACTTATACTACAAGCCAACTGCCCCATTAGTTGAGCCCGCTATTCTCATTTCATTCTTTCACATATCATTCATCCAGGTTAAACATAATTTCATTTGATGCAGGGTGATAGTATTGTAGTAGGTAAATACTTTGTTTTAACTGAAGATAATCTGATCAACATGTTCAAAGGTATGCTTGCCTGCAAATTAGTCGTAAGGCCCAGTCTCAGGTGTGCTTAGGTGAAACCCTTTCTCTGAACCTAGTTTGTTTTCTACATTTAATGCGTATGCTACGATTTAATTTATATATATAAAAGATATACTATGTTGATGCATTCCTATGCGATTCCCTAGATCAATTTAGCCGCTTGCTACAATTAAATGCTATCTTATACCCTCCATTCCCTGCTAGTTACTAAGATCAAATTATTCTAATTTAGTATTTAACCATAAATATTATGTATTATTGTTTTCTACATACCAAATCATTAAATTGTAACATAAATATTTACTGAATTTTACAATACATACAAATTTCTACAGATGATTAATTTGTACGTTACGGTGACTCAATTTTCTACAACTACAATTTTGTACGCATGTCAATTTGCTAATGATACTAATTTTGTAAAACTATGTTCCCTAATTTATATACAACTACACGCTTCAATAGTTGCTAATTTCCTAAAACTACATTAACTAAATTTTGTATACAAAAAATTTAACTATTTCTATCTACATCTATAATTTTGTACTAACACTAACAGTCATATACAACATTGCAAATACAAAAAATACATGCGGTTGCTTCTTCCTCTCCTCTCTGCTTCTACGCTGCTAATTTCCTATAACTACGTTAACTAAATTTTCTATACCAAAAATTGAACTATTTCTATCTACATCTACAATTTTCTACTAACACTAACAGTAAATAAAAAATATACCGCATATACAATATTGTAAATAAAAAAATTACTTCGATTTGATTCTTCCTCTTCTCTACTCCCCCTCCTCCTTCCTCTCCTCTCCTTCCCCTCCTCCTTCCTCCCTTCTCCTTCTCCTCCTCTCCCTCTCGTTTTCTCTCCTCCCTCTCCTCTCCCTCTCCTTTTCTCTTCTATCTTTTTTTCCTCTCCTCGGCCGAACGAACTTCTTCTCTGTTGTTGAGTGGGCGGTGGCCGAGCGCCCGGTTTTAACCCCCCAGTCGCTCGGTCATAAACGGACGACTAAACCTCCAGTCGCCCAACAGTCGGACGACAGCAATTATTAGCCTAACGGCAGGCGGATTGCCTGCGTGTCGCCTGACCGTTGGGCGATTATTCCACTACCAACCAAGCAGGGCGGGGGGTGACTAGAGCCTATTTCTGTAAAAGATGTTGCCATAGGTATATTTCTATTATTTCAAATAAAAAATAGATTATTTGTACACCAAATTGTCGATAGTGTGGTTCCATTTGGGTAGTCCATGCATCAATCTAAGTAGCATTCATCAATCTAAGTAGCATTTCTGTAAAAGATGTTGCCATATGTATATTTATATTATTTCGAATAAAAAATAGATTATTTGTACACCAAATTGTCGATAGTGTGGTTCCACTTGGGTAGTCCATGCATCAATCTAAGTAGCATTCATTCTAGGTGTGGCCTCATGCCTTGGCCGTGTTACCTGCCAATATAATCATTTTTTTGATTTTTGGTTTTATTTTATATCAATTAGTACTGTTTAGGAGACCTACCAATTACAACTAAACCTAAAAACTATAAATCATCTTGACATTGCTACACAGAAGTCTCTAGAACAAAGATAGCGAACCAAGTGAATGAAACAAAGGGTCTACTCAATGATTGCTCTCTCTCTCTGTCACAGTAGTACATATGAACAGCCAGACGCTGGCGAGCCGGCTGGCTAGGCCAGTCTGGTTATTCGTGACGAATCAGGCTCGAGCTGGAGCTCACTTACATTGGGCCGGCCGGTCGGCGCTAGCTAGCTCGCGAGTCCGGTTGAGCTAGTTTTCTCCGTGACTGTCCGCATCTTGTAGACACAGATTTAATTTTACTATAAAGTTTATAAGGCTTTATATTTTTAGCTTTTCAACAGTTTTTGATTTTTAGTATTTTCGATAATTATTATTTATTAAACTAATAAGTCATAACTAAAAACTATAAATCACAATAAAAAAATATATATCGTAATTTTATTAGCATTGGGCTTTTCTCGTGAAGTCTTCACGGACTATAGCACAAAGTACATGAATGGGTGAGCTAAGTGTGTACTTAATGACCTGGTCACTCACCAGAAGACATGCAGCAGTTTCTGACGGGTATGCATGTAATGCCCCTGTTCTTTTCGGCTTCTAAAAGTTACTTTTCGGCTTTTCTACAGTAACTAACTTTTAAACAGAGTATTTTTTTAAGATAGTGTCTACTAGTTAATTATAGTATATACTTTATTGACTTCATTTATATTGGCAAAAATCGTATGTGAATTTCTGTTACTTTGTAATCTCTCATACAAACAGTCTAAAAACCACAAACCGCAGCCAAAAGCCACAAGCCGCAGCCAAAAAGAACAGGCCTTAGAACTGGGAAAGGGATCAGCCATGTATGGGTCCTAGGTAGTCCATATACAGCCAGTACAAGATAAATACTTGTTGCTGCTGCGTGAATATTTTTTCTCTTCTCTTTCGAAAAGAAAGAAGAAAGAAAAACCCAAAGATATATACAGTATACATCGCTGGATTCCAAGCTTGACCATTACGACTTACGAGGGTACAGTAGCTATCAAGAAGCTAGCTAGCCGCAATGAATCGATCGAGCTGCTGCTGGTACCGAAGACAAGGCGATAAGATGAGAAGATTCCTCTCGCCTTTCCAATGGTATCGAACAATATTTGTTCCCGGTGGCAAAAAAGATTTCCAGAATCTATTTACTGCTGGCTTGTGGTACCAACATCTTTTAACATATATACTAGCTCGAGTTGAATGCTATGTATGATTGGGGTTTATTACGAGGAGAAACTAGAAGCATAGATCGTGTGTTGCAATGGAAATTTTTAGAAATTATTTTGTTGGTTGTAATGTTTTAACTAATCAAAGTGAAACACAGTAGAGTCTAAAAAATTGGAAGACAATGCAAATTGGGTACATCTACAACTCTCAATTTTCAGTCGAAGGTTGTGAATAATAGAGATGATATGGCCGCACGAGAGAATAGAGAAATACCTAATTGATTGTATTTAGTGGGAATTACCTGTTTAATATATATAGATAACCAACCGTTGGTTTTTTTTTTTGTTAGTCTATCCGGTATGTTAGGTATCCACCAGTTACATGTTAGGTATCAAGCGAAAAGTATACGATGCTGCAAAACATGGTATATATGATAGGACTTCGTTCACCTTCTCACATTTGAATTTGATCTATCCAAATCTCATCTGAAGTTCAGAGCTGAGTTGTCATGCTAGCAATAGCTCAAAGATGAGCTAGTTTGCAACTTTTTGCATCAATGCTCCAAGTTACCACTACGATCAAACGGCTAGGTTGGCAACTACATAGAAATGATTTTGCTCCTCAAACCCGACTATTTCTCCCAATTATGCATATTGGTTAATTATGTTTGAATGATTATTTACAACTATGAAGATCCCGGCATGACAATGTGCAGGCCTGCAGGCTCCAAGAAGACAGAAATGTCTACCCTCTGGAGCAAAACTAACATGGTGGATTTCCTCATGAATAATAGATGAACACAAGCAGTTAGAGATTTTGACAGCAAATCTGAACAAAAATCAAAAATATATTAATACAATCAGTTAGAGAACAAAAATCAAAACTATATTAATACAATCTGTGCAGCTCCTTTTTTTATTGCCATACTCCTTACAAGATCAGTGCAGCCATGTATTTTGTTTACCCCCTTTTTCGGGGTAAATTACCCTGCCAAGAATGAGAAGAAAATTAGGTAAATCCTAGGTTGCTAGAAACCATGTATAGAAGAAGACAGAGACGCGTACGTATGTAACCATTGACGAGTATACTGATGGGGACAAATTAAGATTGGTACAGACAATTGACATGGCCAGGTACCTGCACATGATCGAGCTAGCTAAAAGGACCTAATTTTTGGCATATGTAAAAGCTGTCCGAAAACGACGGATTCTCGCACCGCCAAAGCTTATCTTGTTCGATTGCATCAGATATTTCTTTTAGTGAAAGGAATTTTGTTTGCACAAAAAGTACAGAACCACTTGGTAGTTGTCAGATGACATGTAGCTTTCATATGATAGTAACAGTAGAACACACATGTTGACCTACGACATACTTTAGGACGTCCATGAGTACCTAAAAGAAACGAAGTGTTTATTAGGGTGATGAAGTTTTCATTCTATTTGGATTGCACATGGATGTAGTACACTAATTGATGCCTTTCCAGGCCCTGTTGAGACTGAGGTGCTCGGTTTGCCGGCGCGTACCCATCCAGCCATCAACGGTCCAGATTTTTTTGATTTTTAGTTTTTTATTTTTTTAGTTTTTTTTTTTTTATATTTCTTTATATTATCTGTGTTAAAATAACCTATTTTTTAGATAAAAAAAGGTTTTTTTATTTAAAAAATAGATTGTTTTAACACAGATAATATAAAAGAAATATAAAAAAGAAAAAAACTAGAAAAGTATAAAAATAAAAAAACTAAAAACTAGAAATAAAAAAATCAAAAAAATCTGGGCCGAAAATCAAAAAAATCTGGGCCGTTGATGGCTGGATGGGTGGACATTACAAGCAAAGTCACACGCCAGAGAATCTCGTTCGTCGGTTTGCTATCCAATGTACTAACTCCACTGCTAATACCGTGGAGAATCTCAATGCAGAACCCTCCTCTCCGGCATGCTACTAATCATTGGGCTCTGAAAAGTCAGGCTTCTTTTCTAGCCCCTCTTTTTTTCTTTTCTTTTCCCTTTTTCTTGTCCAAATACCTTTATACTTTGTTCCTATGGAGTAAAAACCTTTATCCTGACACGATGGGTGCATCTGGTTTATTCAGAAGAGAACGCCCGGCATACCTGATCTTCTGTTCGGCGCATCTTGCGAAGGCAACACCCCCGGCGTGGTGGCTGCAGCAGGCATAATGCTTCCACTCGGCACGTCAAGTGTAGGATTTTGCTGCACGGCCTTAGCCCCTAATGGATAGTAGCTCACCCCCTGCGTATAATGCTGCCGAAACATCTCAGGAAACGGCAGAGAAAACAAACAAGAAACGAAACGTAGACAGAATAGCGCCGCAAGGCAGTGCTTGAAGCACAGGAATTTCGCAGCAAACTTGCAGGAATGAAGCATTGATTTTGTCGAGAGGCGACGCTAAATTTCCTCGGAAATTCCCGTGTTCCAAACGCCTTTTGACGGTCTCGATGGTTCTGGCGGTTGGCACTGGGCGTACATTTTTGCCATCTCTATAACTAACATCATGACCCACATCGTTGTTTTGAGAAGATTGCCAATGATCCGTAAGATGGTTCTGTTCTAAGTCATGTAGTTTCATGCATATATATAACATATCGATATTTGTTTGAAATAATATACATTCATCACATATACACACATCCTCATCTCATATACACACATCACAAGTGCAAAATGAAGAACAACAATTGACATATTATATCACAAGTGCAAAATAAACTCGACCTAAATCACAAAGATATCTTTCCTCTCATTTCATATATACATCACACATTCACATCTCCAAAACCTAACTTAATCTTTAAATTTGGCATTCTAAGGACTGCTCATGATGAGATGTATATGTCACATCGGATGTATCGGATCTTTTCGCGATGAAATTAAAATTTACGAGGGCTAAACAGAAAAAATCAAAATAGATAAAAACCTATTCGTATATTTCGAAAAACTAAAGGACTAAATCGCAAAAATATGGCGAAACCTGAGAGGATGGCTGCAGGTGATTGACGCCGAGGTAGTGCGCGTAGGGCTCCGGCAGGCTCACCGCCGGCATGTGGGTCCGGTAGCCCGACGGGCCGTGGTTCTGCGGCACGCAGAGCGGGACCGGGTTCACCGCCGCCGTGTTGGGCAGGACAGGCTGCGGGGTCATGAACGGCATCCGTGGCATGGACGTCATCCCGGCGGCGCCCATCCGCGGCAGGTACTGGTGCACGCCCGGGAACATCACCGGCGGCGCAATGCCGCTGCCCATCCACATCATCTGCACCATCAAAATTCGCGGCAAAAACATGCAGTTCGTTTATCACTACATTATGCTGCGACCTATGATTGGACGAGAACGACTCGCGCTGCCACTGACCTGCACTTGCAGCTGTAGGGACTTCAAGTACTCGATGGCCTCGTCCAGCATTGACGCCTTGTCAGTCTGACCACGGAAAGGTAGCAGATTAGTAGGTGAATTTCTGCAGATTTACGAGGGCGTGAGTTTGTGTGCGTTTGGCACCTTGTTACAGTGAGGTATGAGCTCTTGCAGTGCTCTCATCTTCTCGTTAATCCTGTCTCGTCTCCTCTGCATCGTCAGAAACAGCACAAATGTGAGAGAGGTGATGACCATTGTCCAAGAAGAAGAAAGAGAAGCTAAGGGGATCGATGGCAAGAATCACGCACCCTCTCGGAGAGGTTGTGCACTTCGGCGGCGCGGCTCCTCCGCGCTGTCGTCAGCTTCTGCGGCCGCTTGCGCGCAAGTGCGGCGGACTCCGACTCGGCGTCCTGCATTGTAGCGCAGGTCACGTTTTGTTCTTACTAAGAAAGCAAGGATTGAATCAAGAACGAATGATTGTTGGGAAGTGTAATGCAGGAGACGTACCTTGCTGGGGCTCTCGGAGTCCTCGGTGTCGAGCCGCTTGCGCTTGCTGCTCTGGTTGCTGGTGCTCGTCGGCTCGGTGGTGGTGGTGCCGAAGCAGCAATTGGACCGTCCCGACGAGGAGGCGACGGTGGCCTCGTGGTCCCTGCCGCTGGCGTTCGCATTCGCGCTTCCCACCGCCGAGGGCAGCACGCTGCCGGAGCCGCCGCCGCCGCGGGCAGTGTCGGACACGCGGCCGGCGCGTCCCGGCTCGCTCACCGCGCGCTGCACCTGCACCTGGTTGCTCCCGCAAATGCTCGATCCGATCGCGCTCAGCATCGACGACGCGCCGGCCTCCATCGCGGCCTTCCCAACCGCGCCGGCCGTCCTCGTCCGGACGAGGTCCGACAGGTCGCTAGCGTTGTCGCTGCCGTCCGCGAGGCTACTCGTCTGCTGCCTGGAGCAGGACACGTGCGTCGACTTGGGCGGCGGCATCAGGTCGCGCGGCGGCGCCTCGGACACCACGCACGCCCCGCCGCGCTTGTCGTCCCCCAATGGGGCGTCCCTGCAGGGCTTGCCGCCGTCGACACCTGCAGCAGTACCCGCAGCCGCCGCCGCCGGTGCTTCGGAGAAGAGCTCCGAGAAGATGTCTTTGTCGAGCGAGTCGGCGAGCGCGAACGGGAACCACAAACCCGCCTCATCTTCCTGAGCTGCCGCTGCGGCCGCGGCGGCCTTCTCGGGCCTCGGCGGCAGCTTCCGGTGAGTCTGGTTCTGCATGATGACATGGCCGTTGCACCACAGCAGCTCAATGATGTCGTCGTCTTCGCTGCAAGAAACACAAACCATGCAAAAAGCATCAGATTCTTTAGCCTCTTGCACCGAGATCGGATCATTGGACGCGGAGATTCATGCTCCACAATATATTTTGATGAGTTGAGCGATCAAGCGCGAACCCCAGTGGCCTGGATGTGTCTCCCATGTTGCCCCAATCAGGGACGAATTGGTTCATGGCTCAGACCTCAGATCACCACAAGCATCGATGACGACGACGATGGTTCCCTTCAGTTCACTGCAGAAGGAGAGGAAACGGCAAAGAAGCACGAAAGAAATTTCATCTCCAAGAATCAAAGCAAACTTCATGGTAACTTGTGAAGACAAATGCTCCAGATCTTTTTTTTTGGAGGAGGTGCTTATATGAGATTTTTTTTGGAGGGGGTGCTTATATGAGTGGATCCGTTAGATAGAGATCCAACGCTCCCAGATCATCTGACTGTTTTTACCTTCAAAAATAGTTGAATGTTCTATAGCACTTCTCATTTTTCTTATGCCAGTAACAATATCGATAACTGTAAACCATGGTGTCTACGATCTTGCAGCACAGCTTGTTTTGGCTTCAAATGGAGCAAGCGGGCATGTGTCACAAGAGCATCAGACATGGCAAAAGAAATTCCAGATATGAGAAAAGATGCAGGCCCAAATAAAAATACAAGAATTTGCAAAAGCAAAGCATCTGAATTCTGGACTCTGGAGTACTGCAAGAAACATGTGCAGGGAGGACGGGGGAAAAGAAGGGAAAAGGAAGATGCATGGATGTATAGCATGTGGCACCACAAAGCCTGCCGGTCATGTGAACCTGTAGGGGGGAAGCACCTGCAGAACTAGAGCAGCTAGCAATCAACAGACAAATGAAAACGCTGCAGAAGAGGTCGTTTTTTTTTAATTTACTAATCAATCAAGCATTCAAGCAGCGAACACTAGCTAGATATCGATAAAATTCTTCTGTTAAAAAAATATCAAGAAGCTTTTATCAACAGCAAAAATTAAGATTATCCTGTCAAAACGAATGGATGAGGGTGAAAGTACGTACCATATCAGATCGTTTTTAAAATATTAAAAAAAGCATGCTTCTTGTCCACACCGGGGCAGAGCAGCACAAGGAAAGAAAACATAAGTGGTGAATTAAAAAACCAAAGGAGAAGATAGCGAGAAAAACGGAATCAACTAAGAAACAAGAACTAACCTATATAGCTAGTGCGAATATTTGCTGCCCAGGTAGCTCCCTTCGTCTCCAAAGCTTCCAATCCTGCTTTGAGGAGCACACAACCAGACACTTGCAGCTCTCCTCTCTCTCTCTCTCGACTTGTGGAGAATTAAGCGTAGAGAGCAGAGCAGGGCTACCACAGCAGCAGCAGAAAGAAGTAGGGAGGAGGAAGAGAGGCAAGGAGAGGGGACCTCGGCAACCACAGTGGCTTTTAAGCTGCTGTACAACATTGTGGTTGAATTGAACTGGATTCCTGGAGACAGGGATGGGGAGAGGGAGAGAAACGGAGAAATAGATGGAAGAGGAGAGAGAGAACGAAGGAGAGGAGGGGAAGCGAGAGACACAGAGGGGTCCAGGCAGGGGGAATGATTAGGGGAGCAGGAGCAGATTACACGTTGCACTTGCAGACGAGCAGCAGCAGAAAACCAGAACAGGGAGGGAGGGAGGGAGGGCGCATGCATGCCGTTTTGTGCGTCGCACAGGAGACCATGGGATTTACCATTTTGGGTAACCCTAGTCGGGCACAACGGTAGCCAGTCTGTACGTACACCGTAGTACCGTGTTTTGCAGGTGCTTCGCTGCAGGCGTCTGATTGGAGAAAGTTTGCGTTTCTTCACTGTTGATCAGGAGCAAGGTACTCGTAGTACTTCTATATACGTCTCCATGACAGCGGGGCCCAACTGCCCCAATGGCAGTGTGCTAGTCCGAGTAGTGTCTATGAAAGCTTGTGTGTTTTTCAACTAATAGCTTCTTTTTTTAGGGCCATAAGAATGGGAGGGACGGGAAACACCCTCAAATAACCCAAAATAAGACCCATGCCCAATGGTGACATGTAGAGACTACATGCCTATTCTATTAGGTTCTGTTTCTAGTTTCTGCTTAAAAAACTAGAACCAATATGGCTATATTTTTTTTGACTTTTCAGCGGTTTTTGGCTTCTTTTAACAACCACTATTTATTAGGTTGATAAGTCGTAGCAAAAAATTATAAGTCGCAGCCCAAAAAATATGCCCATCTGCCTTACTAATGCGGCTTCCCCACTCATCTCGCTACCATCTCGCTTCAGGAATGAGGCAGGGGCCATGGACGCATCACATGCGCCCACTTTTCTCACTCCGTCTCGCGCACGTCTCTTCCTTATTTTCCCCACCATTTGTCTTCTCCTTCTAAAAGCCACTATTTAGTCACTGCTATTTATTTTCAGTCAAAAGTCATCAGCTGCAGCCAATATGTATTGGATTTTTTAGGGCCATTTGCTAATTTCTTATTTTGAGGAAAGAAGAAGTATAAAAAGAAAAAAGATATGGATCCCACCTGTCAAAGGGAGAAGAGGAAGAGATAAGGATGGAGACTTAGTCTCGAGCCATATCTTCTTTGTGCGAGAGGGTTGAGCGGCTGCTGGGCTGACTCTTGCGTCATGGGATTCTTGGTGGCGACGGCGACGCTGGAGGCGCCAATGGCCCGTGCGCTTCGACGCCGGCCGTTGGATGTAGCCGTCGGTTGCCATGCCTCTTCTCCATTTAGGTCCACCTCTATTTCCTTTTCCGAACCTCACTGAAAAGACTCTAGTAAGTTCCCTTGGGTGTGGTCATTCTTCTCCGGCTTGACTTCGATTTTGAGCTTTTAGGGTTGCTGCGCCGTCGTGCCCGTCTCAGCGTTGACAACAGTAAGGTCTGATCTCTTTCTCATAGAACACTCCTTGTTCGGATCCTTGTGCCATCTTTCTGTTGAGGTAGCGGTGCGGAAATTTGGGGGTTGTTCCTTAGAGGGTTGGATCCGGGTGGCTCAAGATCGATTTGGTGCCTGCTGTTCTCCAGTGCTCTTGGTCAGTGCACGTCGGTTGGTTCTTGTGCGGCATTCCCTGTACCATGACTTTGCAATTTGGTGTGTTCCAGATTGCAAATTAGCATTGTATCTCCGATAACCTCGTCCGTTCTTCACAAAGACGATGGGGCGATTGATTTTCGAGTCGGCGCCTTCGGGCGTGCCTTGCAAGGTGCCTTGGTGGCTTTGAGTGCCATCTGCATTGTGAGTATTACTTAATTTGTTCATCACTTTACCAAAGTGTGTTGTGCTAATTGATTTTAGTATTCTAACTAGTACTGGGAGACTTGGTTTAGTTCTATTGTGGGCTCGGATTAATGCTCAATGTTGTTTGGATGTCAAATTGAGATTGAATATGACAATTGGTGTATAATCTGGTCTTGAGCTAAAAGATTACTTGCTGTTTTAGTATTGTGTCATGCAATTCATGGTTGATCTGTACACATGATCTATTTGGTCATTGATAGCTGTCCGATGTGAAATGTTTGACTCAGTTATTTAATCTTGCTCACTAGGATTCACTGTGATTCATTCAACTACTAATCAGTGCACTGTATTGACTTTGGTAACTATCATATTCACTTGTCAATTGTTTTAATTGCCCGACATCAGTAGGCATTGAATTTCTAATTTGCATGAATTGAATCTATGCAAAGTTTCAGTTTTAGCTTAAGGCCTAATTTACCTCATTTGGTTGTCATATTCAATTTGTGATTAAAACTTCGACACAAGTGTCATGAGGGCGAAGAATTCATATTGAGCAACTCGACATTTGAGAGCATATAAACACAAATTTAAATATGAGCATTATGTTGATTGTGTCTGTTCTTGAGTCCTATATTTTGGGAAAAATTGCTCCCTTGCCCTAAAGTTTAATGGCGTTTGCTCAAATGCCTCATGATGTCTCACTGATATGCGGGTCCAGGACCCACATGTCAGTGAGACATCATAGGGCATTTGAGCAAACGCCATTAAACTTTGGGGCACATGAGCAAATCCCCCTATATTTTGAGTACATTACTCTGGTTAATTGACATGAAGAAATAGCATATTTATATATCAATTTTGTCTTTTAACTGCTGGTGGAAATGTGCTTTAATGATGATTATTTCTGCTGAAATGATGTCTGAATATTTGCTAAAACCGCTATTTATACAACAATGTGAACATGCCCTACCAACTACGAGGGTGTTTAGACGAGACGGATTCCTTTCGGATTTCTTTGGAATGTGTAAATCTTAATGATTTGAATCCAGATCCCCCTGTCCAGGCCCTAAATAATAACCCTAAGCATCGAGCCCCTTTCCTTGGCATCAGACCTTCGATTGGGAAAGTACAAAGAGTTCATCCCTTCCATTCATCCCCACAGAAGGCAGGAGAAGAGAAATGATGCAGAAAGTTCGGACGATAGAAAAGTTTTGTCGACGAGATTTCATGTATCGCTCTAGAGTCTCAATGGATCATAACAGTAAACATCACTCGGTGTTAGTATCTTCAAAGAAAAATATGGGTCAGTCGTACCACCATGGTTAATTTACTTTGCGTGTCCGGTATGTACAAAGCCCAACAAAATAAGGTAGATAGCAAACCACTCCAAGTGTGAATGCATGGGCTAGGCACTAAGTTACGATGAATTAAGATCAACAGGCATTACGACCTAGAACATACGCTAAACCATATAATTCTGGTCCTTAGGTGAAAAACTCCTTCCCACACTAGTCTTTGCGTTTACTTTAGCTTTACATATCGGTCATGTTCTTTTTGAGCTTCAGACCTTTGGCTTCTCCGACAATCAAAGCAACGGGGCGGTTTCTTAAAGCGGATTCTTCAAACGACTTCTTGAGCCTAAAACCATACGCGTCATTCGCTGTCGTCTTGAAAAAATAGAAAAAAACTATCGACAAAGTCAAAAATCATCAGTTACAACCCAAAAAAAACAAGGCCATCTCTTTCGGGGATCATTAGCTTTCTTTCACCATTTTTTATCTTTATTTTGATGTTGCCATAAACACATTTTGTCTCTATTTTTCATTTTTGCTTTGCCGAAAGTATCATTTTCATGAAGACATTTTCTCACAAGCTTCTGATACTTTGCTACAATTCCTAATTTTTAACTCAAAATTAATTATTAAGGCTGTTTTGGCACTTTGCCAATTAAATCTCTGATGTGTGGGTTCTTTTGAGCTATGTCTTATGGCTTATGCTT
Source organism: Bonia amplexicaulis (assembly GCA_036346245.1). Taxonomy (NCBI): domain Eukaryota; kingdom Viridiplantae; phylum Streptophyta; class Magnoliopsida; order Poales; family Poaceae; genus Bonia; species Bonia amplexicaulis. Next base: position 23,578,398 of record CM070741.1, on the reverse strand, counting down.
TTTGAATTCTAGTGTTCACGAGAGAGATTACAAAGAGGGAGACAGTCGCATGTGGTTTTAGCCGGTATAGCTAAAGTCGGTACAGTGTACACTACAATCGACTTATAGACACCGCCTTAAAAAGACACACCATTTGAAAGTGAGTTACTGTAGCAAAGGACAGCAACCAAAAGCCTAAGCCGAATCGAACCCAAATATCACAATATCACGTTCATGATTAAGCATGCGAGTATAAAATATTTGTATTCTCTACTTAAAATTAAAGTGTCTAAAACCTTGTGTGGTTGTGTGTGGTATAGACTTGTAAGTAATTTTTAAACTATATCATTTTACAATTTATATACTTGTATGATAAAATTATTTTACAATTTGACTGCGCTTGCCTTCGTTATTGAAGTTTGAGTTTGAATTTGAGTGTTTGTAGTTTGTAGTGTTGTTATCAGGTTTAGGCTATAGTACTAGACTTGCAACGGTGGTAGTACCGACTTGCCATTAGCGGTAGTACATGTATTGAGCTGTGGTACTACCATAGTGCGGTATGTTCGACTTTTAGTTGGTGGTAGCAATTTTTTAGAGAGGATTTTTTTAGAGGATTTGGGTTATGACTAGGTCCGGTAGTACCGGAGTTGGAACCGTGGTACTACTGGAGAGTGGTATGATCGGGCTTTATATGGCAGTACTACCGGGCGGTAGTTTCGGCCTTGTGTGAGCGGTCATACCGCTCCCCTATTATAGGGAAAGAGTTAAGCCAATTTGTGGTAGTCTGACCGGTCATTGGTTGAAGGTCAGACTGGTCTGTGCTAAGTTGAGTGAGTTGAGATGTGTTTGGCAGTGTTAGTCATAGCGGGAGTTCATGCAAATGTTAGTCATGGTGAGAGTCCATGTATTGTGTTAATCATGGGCGGGAATGTCATGTAATGTTGTTGATGAGAGTCAAGTGCATATAACATGTGCTCAAGATGGTTGCTTGTTCTTTGATGTAGAGGCGCTTAGCGGTTGTTGCGGTCAACAACAAGATCGAGGCTAGGGAAAGTATCTTGAGGCCATGGTATGTCACGTAAGTTTAGGTGGAACATTATCTCAAGCGGAGAAGTACGTGAGAAGATAAGGTTCATTATGATGCAAGTGTATGCATATGATGTGCCATTGGACTTGAGTATTTCAAGTGGTGATGGTTCTCAGATCAGACGTATGATCTTAACAGTGAGTCATTGGACATTATGGACTTCGTGTGGAGGTTGCTTTGAGAAGAAGCATCGTGAAGGCCGGTGGGTGATAAATTGAGGAAATTATCAAATACCTTCTGGAAAGGTGGTTTGTGAAACCATAGCGGTGGCATAAGGTGTTTAGGTCATGTCTTGGAGGATGGAGCATTTTATCGGGCTATTGGAGCCATATGGAAGTCACGCTTTGAAAAGTGTGCAAGTTTGTATAAGTGTAAAACCCATTTGTTTATGGGTTACCGGGTTTTCCTATTTTATAAGTAGTTGTATCCACTAAGTGTGTGCTTGTTGCTTGGGCTTGGTGGTAGGTGAAAGCCTCTACTATTTAAGCCCTTATGCGTATGAGAGAGAGGAGCTCTCAAGAGTTGAGGAAAGAAAGGTGCTAGGGTTTCTTTGTGTCGAGAAGTTTTGTGTATATGCTTTAAATTTAGAGCTCTGTCCTTCATGAGAGAGTTACTATAAAATATTTCTCTCCAAGTGAAATGAACATTCAAACTTCATCCAAATAGGTTGTACCATGGATTCATCTTTGTGCTTTTGATTTGCTTGGTTTTCTTGATTGGATTTTATCTTCTCTTGATCTTTGTTGGTGCTAAGGATATGTAAGAGGTGGAAATATCTCTTGAAAATCAAATCCCATCTATCTAGATACTTTTTATGCAAAGTTCTTATGATTACCAGATTTTGATCAAGATGGGTGATTTTGAGGTTTTGATCTTGATGGCGTTTTGACTTGAGTTCGTACTATGATCTAGCTTGCTATGATATGTGAGAATCTATCCAAAGTCATCTAGATCATCAAGAACTCATGAGTAAGAGTAGATCATGGTTTCTTTTTTGCTCGGTTTTAGTGCAATATTCCTTGTTTTGGATAAAGATAGGGACTTTAGCATTGATCTTTATGATTCATGATCGAAATATGTTTCTAACATGCTAGCGAGTACTTGTGCCAAGTTTTATCCTATTTGATCCATTGATTTAAAAGTTAGCATTTTTCTTGGTCTTATGCTATGTTGATTTTCAGCCTCTGTATAGTGAGCAGTAGTACCGCCATACCTGAGTGGTCCAATCATCTTGACCTATTCGACCGTTGTCACTCCTATGGTACTACTGCCCGAGTGATCCGGCCGCCCCTGGCCGGCGGTCATATTGCTGAGAGACATTTTGTCTCGGGTGATCTTTGTGGTCTCTGGCTCTTAGCTTTGGGATAGCTTGTTGGCTTGAGTTCTTTGCTGTATTGATTTGCTAATGCTAGGGGAGATTTTGAGAAGTCATCCACCCCATCTAACTCGCCAAAACCGATCCCACAATACTATATAAGGTTTTCTATATCAAATAAGTATTCTATTAATTAGAAACTTTTGATATTTAGCTAATCAATCTATACCTTTAATAAATCTTAAAAATGTGCTGTTTGAATTGGTCTTGTATTCTTTGCATGTTTTCACCATTACAAATCTTACCTATTTTTATTCTGCAACATATACATAAATATTTAATAAAATCTTCATTACATATATCAAATCATATAGCCGATATTGAGAATTCCATGTGCTGCCAAAATTAGCATAGTGCTTGTACATTAACACATCACATTTTCCTCCAAATATATATTGCTTTCAAGGGGTGAATGACCAGTTTTTTTCCCAAAGCTGTGCAGGATTCTCAGGAGCATTCGCTTTTAGTGGGTCGACTCTTTATTCTATAACAACGACGCGTTATTTGCATGTCCTGACAAAATTACTCTTTATTTGTCACGTTTTATTTTGCAACATATTCCTTTTTACTAGGAATTATTTCTATATACCAAGATGTGCTTCAGTGTGCAATTTTTATTATTTAACCCTTTTTAATTTACTTTTACTAATAACTTTCCGCCCAACTTAGTTCTAAATCTGACTCTTTTGCTAAACAATATTGCCACGCCATAGGGTAACTCTAGTGCGGAGCCAAGAAATAGCCTGTGTGGCCACACCACAATGACTGGTGTGGCGAAACAACACTGGTATGCCACCACCAATAGAGTGGCATGATTTGGCCACGCTATGATGACTTGCGTTAGTGGCGGACCTAGAATCAAAATTTAGGAGGGGTTAATAGGACTTACTGACCAGTTTACTAAATGCCGAGTTGTCAGCCTACGATAGTCTGCTGCAATACCGGTGAGAGATAGAAAAACGCTATTGTGGCTATTATGGGCTATCTTGAAAACTATGATGTACGTCATATTTTGCCAAAGGAGGGTAGCGGTGCTAACTTCACGGTGTGGAGGAGAAAATGACGGACGTGACGCAGATAGAACTGGACGATGATCACTTGAAATGAGACGTTGGATAGTAATTTAAACTAATTTTTGGTAAACATACCTTAAAATAGGAAATTATTTATTGAATAATGCAGTTAAATATTCATTTTTGTGAAAAAAATCAGTTGCAAAAATATTTTCAGAAATATTACCTTTTCGCCTAACAGATTATCATTAGTATTGCCATGTAACCATTATTTAAATCTATATTTGCTTTAGTATGCACAACTCTGAGCTAGTATGAAATAATTGCACATACACCCACAACCCATTACATAATCCATATCAATAACTACTAGTATTGACTTGCAACATGCGAAATGCCCCAACCATTAGGATTTCTTTATTTTCGGAGGTCAATTATCGTCCATCGATATTTGAGTATTGAGGTTGCTTGAATCCTTGAAATTAGCGGCCAACATTCGAAGCTCGTGCTTTACCCTTGTAGAGTTGTAGACTTGTAGACACGAGAGGGAGAGGGCTCCACGCCAAGAGCCAAGATGTCGTTGTGGCTTATAATCACTGCTACAAATACAATTTTCTTCATCATGCAAAGGCTTTTAAGCCCGACAAGATTATTCACATAGCTAGCGTCGAACTATAGGGGATGAGGGAGGTACATACGGCTGACCGGTGGTAGGGAGGGCTGGCGTCCCACCTGACCTACTACTGGGTCCACCTTGACTAGCGTGGCAGCGTTGTTCGGCTACGCCACGGATGTTGACGTGGCGAAAGATCAGATATAGAAATAAGTTAGGCGAGAAGTTATTAATAAAAATAAATTAAAAAGGGTTAAAAATAAAAACTCTGCTTAAGTCTGGAAAGTGTAAAATCAAAATTGAATTTTAATAGTGTAGGGAAAGAAAAACGTTGAACACGCAGCAATAATTCGTACTTTGCCTGAATGGGTGACGTAAGTTATTTCTTTCATCAAAAGAATTAAACCGACGATTTCCAGTATTCACATCCTCTACCATTGTATGGCAAGGACATCGGGCCATTCACAATCTTTTTTATTATAAAAAAGAATATCATAGATTTATTCGGTATTGTATATTTTTTAATTTATAACATTAGGGTACTGTTTCACTTTATTATATTAATTCTTCTAGCTAATAAATTGATCATTCGATCAGATGGTAATATTTGAAGAAACGGTCTGATACAATTGTTATCTACCGTTACCATGAAATGGTAAAGGATTTTACGCTTCGTAGCAGTAAGCCTGGCAGAGGATTGGCTGAAGCAAAAACATCCCCGCAACATTGTATTCCATTTAGCCACAAATGCACATCTAAAATATATAAACTATTGTCAACATAATTTCTCCTACTACATTGTCAATGTTTTAATATCGACCTTATGTATAATTTGTATGGATTCGAGGAAACTCTTAGAAAACTAGACTATAGTCATGCAGAGAGAAGGCACGGAAATTTTTATACAGATTCGGGCCCTATGTGGCTATTGCTCAGAGAAATTGATTACAACTAAGAGTAATGCGAAATACCTAGCACTATCTCCTGATCTGATGTCATTCTATGTCTTTTCCTCTGGCGTTAACCTTTATATAGTTGATGAAGCGACGATCATTGTCATGCGCCAAAAGACGTCACAATGCTTCGGGAGATAACCGTTTGGTGGAAGTTATTATCAGAGAGATGTGGTGGCTCGTTCATCATGCATCGATTGTTGTTAGAGAGAAATCATATGTTGTTATTAAGAATAAGCACACATTCAAACCACCTTATCAAACGGACCCACGATGTAGTAGGTCGTCCTAGAGAAGTTAGTTAGAGATAGATTGGTCGCAGGATAGTCTACAACTATGGAGTGGTCGTAGAAGGATTTACGACCATCTGGTCGTAGAAAGACTTACGACTACGTGGTTGTAGAAAGACCTACGACTAGATGGTTGTAGAAGAACTTACAACTAGATGGTCGTAGAAGAACTTACGACTATTTAGTCGTGGAAGGATTCGTTTGACTCATGTAGTCGTAAAAAGACTCGGGTAACGACTACCATATGAAACTTCTCCTTCATTCAATCGATAAGGGGTATATTCGGAGAATATAATGACGTAATAATTAGATGATTATTATATCCTTATCTAGGGATTCCTTTGGACCTCGTGCTCTTTCGGTACTACTAAGAAATGAGCTGGCAGACTGGAATTGCTAGGAGCTATGATTTGAAGCTCCATGATGGCAAGATGGAATAGTACATCCAGATGTTTACTCGGTCTTCATGGCCGTACTGGAAGAAGTGGTTCTACTGGGAGACGACCAGTGAAGACAACCTTTCTTCCGTGGGGAAGGCTACGGAGAAAAATACTTCCTAGAACTCGGTCCCCATGGATCTTACTCGGATAGCCCCTACATCTCAGCCATCAAAGAGTTGAGGCAAGGGACTCACCGGTTGGTATGTGGTGAAGGAGTTTATCACCCGTCGGATCAGCCCCCTAAAGCGATGAGCACACCCCATGTGGATGTACTTAGGAGCGACCGACACAACTAGAGACTATGAGAATGGTAAGTAGCTATTGTACTTATTCTCGTAATTAGATTTCGAACACTATTCACTGACCACGTCATATGCATGAACAAACCTTGATTTGGGGGAAATTGAATCCCAGGTCAAGCTCATCTACGAGAAGGCTCCGCCTATTCTGGTGGATGTATCCACCGAAGAAAGAGAACAATTGAATAGCATTCTGGTGGATGTATCCACCGAAGAAAGAGAACAATTGAATAGCATTCTTCTTTCTCGCGGGATATAGGCATGATTAACAATCAAGACAACCAAGGAGTCAAACTAATGGTTATCGGAGAAAAGGCGGAGAAAGCTAAAGCTCCTTCGGCCAAGAGGCATCGACTGATAAAATCTATCTATAAGAAGAATGGGAGCACAAGTGCTGCCGTTCCTCTTACCATCCTTCCTCCTGCTGCTTGAGGCTTTATCAAGCAACTCAAAAAAGAAAACTGGAAAAGTTTTGTGTCCTTTGTGAAGAAGATTGCTACAATAGCAGAACCTATGATCGAAAAGGTGACCGCCCTCCAAGTGATCAAAACTTGTTTCGACTACTAGGAGGGGAAGAGGGACAAGGAGCAGTAACTCTTGCTCCAGACTTTCGACCAGTTGTGGTCGAAGATGTTATCGTATGACCAGACATGGTAGAAGAGAAGAAGTCAAAGAAACTATTCTCCAGAAAAGTTTCTTCTAAATTCAAGATAAAGGGTGCAAAGGCAAGGTGTGAAAAACATAAGCATAAGCATATTATTTTACCTCTTTGTCTTCTTAAATGCTAACTTACTTTTCATGATCTTAGGCTCGGCTTCTCCACTGCTCGAGGATGCTTCTACTGAGAAGCCCCCTGCAGCTCTGCCCATGGTCGAAGACACAGTAGAGATGGTGGTCGAAGGGATGACCACTATAGCAATAGAAGCTACTGTCGAAGCTGCAAAGACTACGACCATGGAAGAGGTCATAGCAATAGAAATGCAAGCAGCTAAAGACAGGGTAGAAATACCTGGTCGAAAATTGGAAGTCCTTCCAACTACCACATCAAGGAGGAAGACACTAAGGAGGCTCCTCTTTGCTCCAAGAAGGTACAACCGGAGAAGGAGAAGAAGAAGAACAACCTAAATGTTTCTCTGCATTCTTTAACCCTGTGTTTGTAGTGAGATCTTCTACTGATCGAGTTCTAAACCGATTTCCACACCCCAAAGATCTTCCCAACAACAGGAACATTTTTGACAATGAACATCTCAAAAAGGTGTGTGGAACAAGGTCAAAGAGCTCAATCAACTCGAATACTCCAGGCCGGTACTCACCAAATTTTCTCGTGGGAGCATGAACATAAGTTTTGAGTACTTAGACATTCGTACTTGGTCTTTTCTGATCTTTCACCATCCTTCTTTGCTTAGAAAGCGCTAGAAGATATGGCAATTGTGGCCGAGTACCACAAATAACTCATGCTCCTATGACAACAAAATACCGAACTCTCCAAGTAGGAAGAGGAATGGTAAGTCATTTGCCTATGTAGTCAAACTCTGTTTGACCACTTGTCCAGCCTTTTCATGTCTACTTTTAACCTTTTCAAGTCTAAAAGTGATGCAAAATTTTTAGCTGCTGTGCTCGACAATGAGAAGGTCGATACACAAAGGCTAAAGAAAGAAAACGTCAACTTATAGATAAGTCTTCTGAAAGCCAACTTTGCAATCAACACATTTTAGGGAAAATTAAACAATAAGTTCTGGACTTTAGACTGTTCATCCGATTGTCTCTCTGGTGTTTCTCTAACTATTTTCTTTTGACAGGTGAAAAGGATGAAACAAGTAAGCTACACACTGAGGTCAAAGAGAAAACCAAGGTGATTAGAGAACTTACTTGTATCAATAAAGAGTGCAACTAGAGGACAGAGTTGCTAGAAGAACAACACAAAGCTGAAGTTGATAAGCTTGATGGTCGATAAGTAGGTAAGGAAAACTTTGCCTTTGACTAGTTCTTGATAACTAGTATTTCGATAAGTATTGCTCTTACCACTCTTAACCTATTTGTAGAGGCTGATGTTGAAATAAAGCACCTCTCAGAAGCTTTGATTTGTAGTCAAGAGGAAACAAAGTCGATGAAAGCAATCCTTCATGACAATGCTGTACTTCTCCACAATCCACTCGGTGGGTTTGGTGTGGAGAAAATGAGTCCTTTCGAGGACACCATAACCGCTCATGCGAGTATGATCGAGCTACAAGTCGAAGCACTAGAGAAGCATTTATCCATCCTGAAGACCGAATAGGCTAAGTCAATTCGAGAAGCGATTAAAGGCGTTGTAAGCTATGCCTTAGCAAAACTCAAGGCATGCGACCCGATCCTCAACCTTCAACCGATCGATCATGACTTCGGCTGCTCTGAAGCAGAGGCAACCCATCTGATTAAGGAAGTAGAGCCAATCGATTGAAAGGTTGCCGAGGAAATGCAACTCAACTCTCCCTCTTCAGAGTAGTTTATGAATAGTAAATTTGAATAGAGTTAACATTGGATAATGAAAAACTTCATCCTTTTTCTACAATTCATCTTGTTGAATAGTTAGTACTCGTAAGACAAAAAAAAATGAAAGAAAGAGTTTGACTAAAAATTAAAGTTATATTGATAACTCTATCATAGCCCCTACTATTTACTTAGTTTATATGAATAAATGGTTTATCCGACTATGATTGTTATCTTTGATTGTCATGTTTTGGTAGCAAAAGTTAGGAATGAGTCAACACTAGGAAGCTTCTTCTAGTGGGCAGGACCACGTGTAGAGAGGACAGACTTTGACTAGGTGATGCTTCTTTCTTCGACTAGGTTAATCAAATCGAAGACATAAATAAGGATAAGATAAACACTCAGAGATCATCTGTATGTTGTGATCGAATTCGATTATCATGTTTTCAGCAGCAAAAGCGAGGAACAAGTCGTCACTAGGAAGCTCTTTTTAGTAGGCAGGACCACATGCAGAGAGGAGAGACTTCGACTAGTGGTGTTAGCTCACTTCGACCAGGTTAATGAAATCAATGTCTTAAATGATAAGAGCAAAAACACTCAGAGTTCCTTTTCGTACATCTGTTCAAAGTTTTCGTAGACAACTCAGTTGTTTTATGCGGATAGTAAGAGTCAAGAATGGTTCGACACTAGGAAGCTCCTTCTAGTGGGCAGGACCACGTGCAGAGAAGGGAGACTTTCGACTAGTGGTGTCCCCTTCTCCGACCAGTGAAAACCAATTAGATGTACTAGAAGCAGTCGAACAAACATAAAAGAAGCTCTACTGAACATACGACAATAAGGATTGCAAAAATGAAAGCTTTATTGAATAAAATTGAATGAAATAGAAATGTTACATGTAAAATTTACACAGTTGGTCGATGTTCTAAGAGTTTGAGAGAATCTGGCCGTCTTCCATAGCAAGTCGTATAGAGCCTGGTCGTGTGACTTCGATCATAGTGTAAGGACATTCCCACTTGGGAGAAAACTTGTTCCGATTAGGCTGGGATTGAATTTTCCTCAATACTAAGTCACCTACAACAAGGCTGTGAGGTTGGACCTTACGATCGTAGTACTTACGCATGGCTTGCTGGTAGACTACTGATCAGATTAAGACTTGATTCTTCTTCTCTTCGAGCAGGTTGATGTCATCCGCTTGAAGTTGCTCTTGATTAGAGTCACTGAAGTTCTTGACTCTTGTCGACCAGATCTTTAGTTTCATAGGAAATATGGCTTCGGCCCCAAAAACTAGGAAAAATTGAGTCTTTCCCATTGACCAACTAGGAGTCATGTGAATTGCCCATAACATTGAAGATAATTCTTGTACCCAAACCCCCGAGCGCTTTATAGGCTGGTTGAAGATTGAAGTCTTAATTTCTTGCAATATCTGGCCATTCGCTCGCTCGACTACCTCATTGCTTCGAGGACAGGGGACTGAGGTATAGCAAAGTTTGATACCCAATTCGTCACAAAATTCTTAGAATTTTGCACTCAAAAAATGCTTACCATTGTTGGAAATTATTCGACTTGGGACTCCAAATCGAGTAATCATGCTTCTTATCATGAACCTTTTTGCGGCTTCCATTGTTATCCCAGTCATAGGTTCGGCATTGATCCATTTTGTGAACATGTCAATTGCTACAAAAAGAACTCGAAGCCCCCCAGTGCTCTTGGAAACGGACCTGGGATATCTAAATCTTAGATCACAAAAGGCCACGATAGAGGAATTGTTTGAAGAGCCTGAGCGGGTTGGTGTTTTTGCCTGTTATGAAACTGGCACTGTACACACTTCTTAACCAGCTCTTTGGTATTATTGAAGGCTGTTGGCCAGTGAAAGCCTTATTAGAAGGCTTTTTTGACCAGCATTCTGTAAGAAGCGTGTGCTCCACAGATGCCCCTGTGTATGTCATTAAGGAGTTGTAATCTTCTTTCTGCGATATGCATCGCATGAGAACCCCTTGAGTACTCTGTTTATAGAGTACCACATTGACCAAAGTATATATTTTGGCCTTGCGGGATAGACAATCTGCTTCGAGATCATTGTCAGGTACCGAACCCTTCTAAAAATACTAGTAGATGGGCTCCATCCAAGTATCCTCGCAATCGAGAGAGGCTGCCTCATTAGGAGTTGTCTTCGGTTCTTCAACCAGAGACGGCTTCTGGAGTTGCTCTAAGAAGACTCCTGGTGGTACTTATGATCGGGAAGAAGCTATCCAAGCCAACTAGTCCATTGGAAAGTTATCCTTCTGGGAGATATACTGTAACTCAAAACAGAAAAAGTGCTTCTCTAGCTTTCGGACTTCCGATAAGTACTAAGACATGGTTGTACTAGAGCATTGATACTCCTTTCTGACTTGATTCATGACTAGTTGAGAATCTCCTCTCATGAGTAGTTGACGAATCGCATGTGCTTTCGTGGCTCATATGCTAGCCAACAAACCTTCGATTTAGCCACATTATTAGTGGTTAGAAAGTGTAGTTGAATGATATACTTTAAGGTCTCTCCTATGAGAGATTCCAGGACCACCTCAGCCCCCGAGCTACATAGCGTAAGTGACCCATCAAAATACATCGTCCACTAGTCATGGGAATCATACTGGGATCCTGAACATGTTTAGAATTTGTCCATTTGGTGACAAAGTCTACCAAGATATGGGATTTAATGGTCATTCGGGACATGAAATAGAGGTCGAACTCTCCAAGTTCAATCGACCATCTTGCCATGCGCCCCGCTGTTTCCCTATTCTGGAGGACCTCTTCTAAGAGAAGCATAGACGACACAATAATTTTGTGCTCCTGAAAATAATGTCTTAGCTTCCTCGAAGACATGAGAAGGGCATATAAGATTTTTTGGACCTGAGGGTAGCGCTCCTTAGGCCCATGTAAGACTTCTCTTACATAGTATATTGGTCGCTGAATGCCTTCGCGTTCTACAACCAATACAATTCTTACTACCTATGGCATGGTAGACAGATATATTAAGAGTGTCTCGCCTAGTTTTGGAGAAATTAGAACATGAGCACTCGTAAGATACCTCTTGACATCCTCAAAGGCATCTTTAGCCTCTTTCGACCACTTGAAACCTTTGTGTTTCCTCAGAAGCTTGAAGAAAGGAACTCCTTTCTCTCCCAGACGTGCAATGAAATGACTTAGAGCCGCCATGCACCTGGTGAGTTTTTGAACTTCTTTCATCGTGGTCGGAGGGTGCATTTTCTTAGAAGCTTTGATCTTTTTAGGATTTGCCTCAATACCTCTTGCTAAAATAAGGAATCCGAGCAACGTTCCTAAAGAAACTCCGAACACACACTTCTCGGAATTGAGTTTCAAGTGATGCTTTCTCAGGTTGTCAAAAGTCTCCGGTAGGTCTAAAATATTATTAAGTCATTTGATGCTTTTGACGATCTGGTGATAACTAGAGTATGCATCGAGAAAACTTAGCATTTCACATCCGGCAGTAGAGTCAGCTAATTGATCAATACGGGGAAGAGAGAAATCATCTTTTGGACAAGCTTTGTTTAAATCGGCAGAGTCTGTACACATACACCACTTACCATTAGACTTTTTTTTACCATTACAGGGTTAGCCAACCACTCAGAGTGATCGACTTCTCTTATAAAGCCTGCTTCGAGTAGCTTGTCCAATTCTGATTTAACAGCTTCTCGTCGATCTGGTGCAAATCTCTGTAATTTTTGTTTTACGGGCTTCTTATCAGGCCATGGAGCTAGCTGGTGCTTGATCACTTCACTGGGGACCCTGGGCATGTCGGATGGCTTCCACGCGAACACATCTGCATTTGCCCGAAGGAATGTGATGAGGGTGTTTTCCTATGCGGGGTCGGAAGTAACCCCGATGCGAATAGTCCTTGAAGGCTCCGCTGGGTCCAAAGGAACCTCCTTGTCTCTTCATTCGACTTTAGCACAGCTTTAGGCATCGAGTGCTTGGTCGAAGGCTGCGTCTTGGTAGCTTCTGGAGTTGATAGTGGGCCGATCATCTCAAGGGACTTGCGGTCGTACGTCAGCGCCATTCTCTTATCACAATGAACTGTGATGACTCCCTTGGGACCTGGTAGCTTAAGACATTGATACACATAGTGAGCAACTATTAAAAATGTGCTAGAGTTGGTCTAATGAGTATGGCGTTATACGCCATGTCGAAGTCGACCACGTCAAAGGAGATTTTCTCTGTCTTGAAGTTGCTCGGAGAACCGAACGTGACAGGAAGGGAAACTTGGCCAATGGGCTTTGCCGAAGATCCTGGTACAATTACATGAAATAAATATAGTACATGCTTTATTCTGGTCCGAGGAACTTGCATCTCGTCCAGAGCACCTGCAAACAGGATATTTAAAGATCTGCCACAACCGATCAACACTTGATTCACTCAACAATTGTTTATGGTGGGCTCGACCACAATTGAAAATCAACTTGGTCGAATTGAAGGGATTAGACAGTCACTCTTCTCTAACGAGATAGTGACTTCTGACCACTTTAGTAGATTATTGACAAGGGGAGGGTCAATAGGGTTTAACTCACGTTTGACAGCTTTATGCTATCATTTTGACTTCTTCACCGATGATCCCTTGTAGATGTGCTCAACAGTATGCTGTGGATCCTAAAATTGCATCTCCTCGTCGCCGTCTGGCTGCTTTCGACCGCTCGTTTGTCCTAACTCTTGGAGTATAGGTAATGGTTCTTTGACGGTGACGTCGATGGAGTTATGACTACCAGATGTCGATGGAGTCCCAGAATGTAGTATTCCAGGTCTCGTTGATCCTGATTAAATGACCGCTAAGGGACTCGAACATTTGGGGGCAAGCCCATCATCGTGTTACGAGTCCTATTCATGGTCAGATTGGCCCTTATCCTTTAGGGAAACTAGTTCCTCCGCTGAGCGTAACACTATGGGGGATGTGGATCCCTCCTCAGTCTTTCCCAAGGTGTGGTCTTTGAAATCTCGGGATGGATCTCCAGAGATAGCCTCACCGTCGGAAGCAAGCATCGTCTGCTCATAGTCGTAGCAGACATCCATGTTGAAATCTGCATAATTGGCCAGGTCGAACTAGTTCTCCTTGTTCCATTTCCCTACCATGAGAACATCAGAAGGAAGAGAAGTTGCCAACAAGGAAATTACCGGAGTCTTGGAAGAAGTTCCCCACGGACAGCGCCAACTATCGATGTTTTAATATTGATTTTAAGTATGGTTTGTTTGGATTCAGGGAAACTCTTAGAAGACTAGACTATGGTCATGTAGAGAGAAGACACAGAAATATTTATATAGGTTCGGGCCTTCTCTTAAGAGAGTAATAACTCTACATCCTGTGTGGCTATTGCTCAAAGAAATTGATTACAACTAAGAGTAATGCGAAATGCCTAGCACTATCTCCTGATCTGATGTCATTCTATCTCTTTCCCTCTGGTGTTAGCCTTTATATAGTTGATGAAGCGACGATCATTGTCATGTGCCAAAAGACGTCTCAATGCTTCGGGAGATAACCGTCTAGTGGAATTTATTGCCAGAGAGACGTGGTGGCCCGTTCATCATGCGGCGGTTGTTGTTAGAGAGAAATCATATGCTGTTATTAAGAATAAGCACACGTTCAAACCACCTTATCAAATGGACCCACGATGTAGTAGGCCGTCCTAGAGAAGTTAGTCAGAGATAGATTGGTCGCAGGATAGTCTACGACTATGGAGTGGTCATAGAAGGATTTACGTCCATCTGGTCGTAGAAAGACTTACAACTACGTGGTCGTAGAAGGACCTACGACTAGATGGTTGTAGAAGAACTTACAACTAGATGGTCGTAGAAGAACATACGACTATTTAGTCGTGGAAGGATTTACGACCATGTAGTCGTGAAAGGACTTACGACTACCATATGAAACTTCTCTCTTACTGATAAGAGGTATATTCGGAGAATATAATGACGTGATAATTAGATGATTATTATATCGTCATACATAAAAATAATTATAAAAATAGCATAAAACTACTTTTCTAGAAATTTATATGGGGTACATTAATTCTAAATTAGAGTACAAGAGATTTAACAACCAAGAAAATTTTACAAAAGGTAACTCATTTAATTAATAAATTTATTTTTAGGAATAACTTTACAATTTATTGAAGATATAGATCTGTAAATTTTGTCGTACACAGAAGTCTGTTTCACTCAAAAAAGAGGAAATAAAAACAGAAATCTCCTAATAATTAATGTCATCGTCCAACTACAATTTGTGTCATTGTTAACATAAATACGATCCTTTTGAAAGCCATAATTCCAACTGCTTCTCAACGTCTAAGAAATCCCTGCCACACTTCAGAGGTTAATGTCAGGTCCAAGTTACTCGCAGGACATTCATAGCAATATTGGACAATTTTAGAGGCGACTTACTATTTTTCGTATGTGATCAGAAACCTTTATAATAATCGTACAGTACAAGGGAAAAATATCTGTTGGTCTATTACAAATTAAATTTATGTCAACGTTGGAGGGTCTACAAGAAAGCAAAATAATCTAGTACAGAATAATTTCGTAAGTCTGATGATGTGACTGAGAATTATGTTTGCCTTATCATTCGGCAGCTCGTACCACAAATTTGATTCGGCAGCTGAAGGGTTTATTTTCCTGTCATTTGCCTTTTAGCTGTGCCCCTAGGCCTAACCTATTTAATTTCTCAATTAGGTGTGTGCTAGTGATATGCCCTATAGACAATCATGAACATAATTATATTATTTTTATGGTTATGATCTTTTGAATAAATGCTATTATGTTTTTTGAATAAATTACCATTTATAGGTCGGATGTCACTGGTAGGAACACAAGTGACTTACAGACCGATACATGTATTGATTGATGACCATATTTCACCAGTCATAGATATGAAAAATATCAAATCAATAATGTGGACACATGTTAGAGAATATAGTATTGTATTGACCCACCTTGAGACACTATTAAGATTGTTATATTTTATATATCATCAGTTAGTCTAAAACTATAATCCTTGTACCTGAGATCAATATAGTTTTCTACATGTGTAATAGTAAACTTAGCGGTTGCCAAATGTTACTCTGTAACCGAGTAGTTATAAATGTAGCTTTTGGGTATACTATGAAACATGCAGAGGAAAGTGACTAGTCAGATATGGGATTTTCCCTTCGGTGTGGTCGGATAAAAAAGTGCATGCCCATGCCACGAGTGGTCGAAAAGTAGACTATATAAAGTTATCCATCACTAGATCGAAAAAGATTGAACAATCTATGGATGATATGTTTCTCACCTGGAGTTCGATTAGATATTATGAGGAAAAAGTAGAATACACAAATAGGTTGATTAGTCCAACTAGATACGAACTGGTCGTATGAAGATTCTGACTGGTCGTGAGCTAGTTGATTAGTCATATGGGAATACGAACTGATCTTGAGCATATTCGATCTAGTCATAAGGAGTTATGAGCTAATCGTGAGTGAGTAGGACCTGATTGCAGATCATATTGTGTAAGTTTCATCCAGATTGATCTTTGTGAATATTTGGGGTCGATATGTTCTGCTAGGGACCACTACCGACCAGTAATCGGAAATGTGTTTCCGAGTTAAAACCAAGTATACATAAACATATAGAGTCACACACTTAATGGATTGGAACAATATGAGTCTAGATGATAGACTTCGAGTGAGATATGATCTCTACTCGTATTGGATAAGGATCCGATCGGAGGCTCTCCGAGTTAGATATGATCTCTAATCGTATCGAACAAAGATATGATAGGAGGCTATATATATTCAGAGAAGCGTGAGGCTGAGGGTTGTATGGCATCTAAGGAAATTCCGAGATACACCTATCAAAAGTCTAGCCATCACATCTCGAAACCCTTGCTGTGCGTGCTAGTGCTAGCACACCAATGTATGGTGTTTTATCCCTAGACGTGTTGACTTCCGTAGAGGCGTTGTTGCGACTGTGGCACTTATTGGGATGATCACGAGGAGGAGAGGGTTGGCTCGTGAAGATAGACTACTGCTTGTGGATGATTGACTACTTTCACATGCATCGACGCGTGCTACGTTGAACTAGGCTGCTTCAACTATTCTTTCGCTGCACTGCGCGTCTAGTGATAACGATCTATGATTTTCTACTCGTATGACTTTCTGGTTTACATGGTAGAAATTTTAATTTATGCTTAATGTAGCCTATCACGTATCCGACAGTGTGCTCTTCCAGTAAAAATTTCATCAAACATTTACAACCTTCATTTTTAGCTAGGGTGTGACGCCCATCCCGGTTAGGATTAAGTACAAATGAGAGTCATGTAGGGCATCAATGTAGTACGGATGGGATATTTGCATGAAGCTTACTGAAGATGCGAGAAAACAACGTGTAAGTGTATTCCACCCCGGGTGAACTCTTTTATACTAAGCGATGACAAAAATGTAAATATATAGTTGCTGCAGAGTGTGTTGTTTATCTGGCGTGAGTATACTGAAGCCTATTTAGGACATAAGAGCGTTGCAAAAGGCAGCTTTGTAGCAGGTATATATAGCCCCATTTATTTTGGAGACATCCGACAAAATCGGAGTAATTAACCTCATTCATGCTTCGATGTATAGTGTTAATTACAACCTGTAAGCCTAGTAAAATGAATTACAAAGTCTTTAAGCTAATTTGTTTGATAAGGTCTTATTGTTCTCACGTCCTCAGCTTGTCGGTATTGGTTGTCTAGCAAAAGGTCAACATTTGATTCTCTCCAACAATGCTACTAGATCCCATGACTTTTGAGTTCTCTGAATCTTAAGATAGCTGTACTGAACAATCATCGCCATTATGAACATACCACTTAAGTGAAATTATGAATCTTTTGAGTCCTTCGCGTTTTATAGGAGGAAAACTACGGCCATGAGGTTTCACAGCTCAATACCTGAATATACTTCTGTGCCACTGCCACAAAGTGTTTTTTTTTTGTGCTACCGCCACTATTGCAAGTATACACTTCAGAACCTTTTTACCCTAAACAGAGTTTCCTTCAGCAAAAGAAAGAGAGAAATGTCCAATCATGGACGTCAGATACCTTGCGTGATGAAAGGTGAGAAAAGACGAGAGGTATCCTACGTGCCTCCGGCCTAACCCATCATCTCCTCTTAGCAGTAGCATTCCCTGAACCTTTCGCTTGAATTGCTTCCACTGAAAAATACTACCGGCCGGTCCGATCGATCAGAGTGCTTCTGCATGTTCCCAGCCTTACCTTTTTTCGCGCTTCAGGGAGAACAAGAAGGAACGTGCATGAACAATAGACTGATCTGATCGACAAGGGATTCCATTCAGTGGCGGAGCCAGTCTGCGGCAGGAACTCGGACAGAGCCGCCCGCCGTGCGAGAGCCTAAGCAAAACCAGTCGTCGTGCGGCAGAAGATCGGTATGAGTTTAATGGAGCTCAACGAGGTTCCACATGTATATGAAAGATTTGGCTAGATCGTCATGCCCTGGCCCATGCCACCATCGCCATGCACGCACGCGTGTTGGAGTATGAGATATGCAGCGCTCACAGATCCACTCTCGCTGGCGCCGGACTCGTATCGACATACAAGACATGATTTATAGCCTAAACAGGTGAAGACAGCACGAAGCTTTCTGCTGTCGAGCCGTGCAACACGAATGAATCTAACTCTTGTAAGCATAGATGCAATAAAGATGGAAGCTAAGTGCTATTTTCATCTTCATGCATGATCTAAGGTCCAACACATATGCATGTGTAAGAGGAAATCAACAAGGAATTAGGAAGCCACATGAACGTGGAGATTTCTATATGTATGCATGCATGTTTACTCGAATAAAAAGGAGAAACTGATACTTACTGATCTCCAGCATGTAAATATCGACGGCGATTCTAGAAAAAAAATCAAAGTTGTGAAACACACATTGTTGGTAAGTGTGTATGTAGAATAAATCTTGTCTAACAATAATAAAACTAGCAAATTAAAAAAAGAGTCCACGTCAAGTATAATACAAAATAACTAAAATTTGGGGAAGAAAACAAAAACTAGCTATTTGATTTCCATACGAATTCCAAAGTAAATTCCCCAAAAAACAAAATATATCTATTATATACTAAAAGTCGATCACATGTGTTTTACATTTGCTAAAAAGGAGAAATAAACTAGAAATAATAATAAAAAAACATCCGTTCCTCGATTTAGTAGACCCTTATTAGAAAAAATTGATCATATACCCTCCATTTAGATGGAAATTGAGGATTTACCCTCCTGGCCCACGAGTCAGTGACTTATGATGACCCTACATGTCATTGAGATGTGGAGGGTAAATCCTCAATTTCCCAACTAAAGGGAGGGTATATGATCCAATCTCCCCCCTTATTATGATCAGTAAATGATCATCAGTGGATGTCATAAATAAAACTAGAAATCTTATAAGACAAGACTACCCATTAGTGGATGGAAGTTGTCTCAGTGAAAATATAAGCACTAGAACCATATGCCAAGTAAAGAACATAGTAATCGATCAACCATAAATGTTGATTCGTCAAACCTAATTTAATAACTACTCAAGTTCGATTGAATATATACAAAGGGTGGAGAGAGAAGAGAGTTTTTGTGGTATGAGAGGGGTATAACCATTCTTAACAACAGTATATCCGCTTCAAATCGGGCGAGGCCGTGGGCCACCCAGTTTGTTGGAAAACAGTACCTACTAGGTAGAGGCTATATAAAGAATTGAGTAGTGAAAAGACTTATTTTCTTAACTCAGTTATGAGGGTTAAGAAATCTTGTAGGTAAAGCCAGACAGCTCTGCAGAGTCATTTATAAATGGTATTCGATTACGTCGTACTTCCGGTAAATGAAACTATGTTCAATGGGTGATTCCAATAGCGAAGCATAAATAGATTTGGAATTGATTTTAAAGTATTGATGTCTAGTAATCAAGTTTTGAAACCCCAATTCCTTAAGAAGTTATTGTTTTTTATGTTTAAATATGTTTACAAATAAAATTGCATCCATAAATACTTTAATAAAATCCTTATATCCCCATATCTTGAAAATCCCTGATAAGTTGTTATATAGCATTTCTCTATGTGACTTACTAAATATAGTTGGTTGTACTCAATATTGCTTCATTTTCCACCAACACAGATGTGAGATGAAGAAAGGACATTACAAGATTTTGTGTTAGGGTTATGACCGCACTTAAGTATTCTTGTGGGAGTTTTCTGCGGTTCTTATGATTGTAAGTTAAGTTTTGGGCTTGGACGCCCTTTAAAATTTCTAAAGTTGACCGTTAGCTCTTTATTTCAATCTAATTAACCTTTCTGAAATGCTCGTGAGCATGCATGATATTCCTTCTGTCCGCAACTGAACTTCTGGGCTGTTGCGGGGCGTACGACGACCCTGTTCCCAAAAACAGAGACGTTACACATCCTTTTTAAGAAACAGTGAAAGTACATTTATATAATAGCTTTGATATATACGGTGATAATGTTATCTTAATTTTTCATACTTAGGCAGCAGAGGGACCACATGAAAAATCGTGAAAATCCACATCCAACAAGTAGTTGGCGGAGACATAGCCCTATCGTTTGGTAGATAGTAAAATGTCACACCAATCGGACAATCCATTGATTGCGTAAACCACAACATACTATTAAACACCATATTAAGACCATGATTGGATTGCGAGAATTTTACCCGAATTCTATGAAAACCAAACTATTTTCTACGAAATTACCCTAAAATGTTGATCCCTCTGTGGATTTCCTCAGTTTGTCATGCATTCTCTCTAGCCAAATTGGCTTATCCACATCACCAAAGCAGCCTTGACAACGCAACAGATCCTCCACATCCTGGCCACATCTTTTCTTCCCCACATTGAGGGCCCTGTGTCCTATCAGCCCCCCCCTGAGGCAGGGAAACGGCCAATGGCGTGTGGCTGAGATTTCTCACTGGCCAACACATCCTCTCTAACTTCATTAAATCAAATACAGTATATGACTTGCTCCTCACATGCCATGCAGGCCAGAACTGATCATGGAGCCAACCAGTTGTCAGGGGCTCGTCGTCCATCTGATGATTGATGACCAGTGGGTTGCATGCAGTTGTTTTGGAGCAAATAGTTCTCCGAAATAATTGCTTGTGTTCATGAGAACTGTTGACAAATTCTCGCATCATCGCCTCCATGAGTAACTAGGCATGAACACAATTGCCAGATCCCATTGTTTAATCGTTTCGCAAAAATTTTCGAGTGGGCTGAGATCCGGCCAAATCCAGGCCATCCAAACGAGTCCTCAAGAAGTTGCCTTCTCTCAAGAAGTCCGAGAAACTATACTCCGTTTGCAGGAACTTAAGTTTCTGATGGATTTAAGCTGAACTACATAGTTGTGAACCCTAGCTGGCTTACAAATTCCCACATCTTTTCTAGATCGAGTGATCGGATGGCTTAGAGTAAAATCGTATCTAGAGGAGATAAAAGCATAAAACTTTTTTTTTTGGGACAGGCATCCTGAAATTCTTGAACACTCAAGGACGAAGCTACGCTACAAAAGAAATTATCTAGACTACGGTCAATTCAAGAAAGAGCCAGTTGGTGTAGCATGCTGCATCGTTGCAACCACTGTCACGGGGTTGCCATTTTGCCAAGACAAGATAAATCATTTCTTTGTTTTTCTTGAGTGGTAGGAAGATCATGATTCATGCAAAGAACTAGTATACAACATAACATAATCTTTCTGTATTTATCATGTGCACCCGCTAGCTATTCCGGCTTCTTGCTGGACTTCTGGTCTGTCCCAATGACCATTAGCTTCCACATCATTGTATATCACCATGGTAAATTCAGGGTTGTGTATTAAGAAAGGCAAGTCTTCATCGAAGCAACTCAAAGTGGACCGAGTTCTTTTTTAGTTTATGACTTATAGTTTATGGTTTATAGATTCTTTCAAATGAGACAGTTTCTCCGATGCTTTTTTAAATGGTTTATCGAAACGGCCTTTTAGAAGTAATTTATCGGTATTCAGTTCGTTCATATAAACGCTCGTATTAGGATAAAAAAATCATAAGTTACAACTATAAACTGCAGTAAAAAAAACCCACTCGAGCATCGTTGATGTTTCCACAGAGGTCAACTTTCCTCTTTGATTATTCTATCTGTAGGGACCTTGTTCATAATTTTCACTTGTGTTGGTTTTTTTGGTAAAATTAAGGTCCAAAAGTTGTACTATGCTCCTTTAAATAAAACCAATCGCTGGCTAGGAAGCAATGGCAACCAAATTCCTGGTTTCTATTAGACTAGCTGCGTGAGCGCGACGGCACGCCGTGCTAGCTACCATGTAGATCGGAGTAAAAGAGACGATAACTCGCGAGGAGTTTCTAAAAAAAAAATCGGGGACACATGCGTAATTTCGAGAAAATCGAAGGACTTTTCCACAAAAAACCAAGGACCTGAGAACCTGTACGTAACAAAACGAGGACCCGTACGTATTTTTGGAAAACCGCGGGGCTTAATCCTGCAAAGAGTACGCAATTCGGGTGAAGCCCAGGGGGGTTTTCACAAAAAAACATACCAGGGACTTTTTTGCGAGAAGTAGGGACCTTTACATAATTTCACGAACTACAGGGGTTTTTTCACAAAATACGTGACGTGGCATGCCTCTCCATCCGGGAATCCCCCGGGAGTAATATAGTTATGATGTGTGGAAGGATAAACATATAAAGATTAGATATATTGATCTTATCTTAAAAGGCTATATATAAAGAGTACATGGGACACATAAGGCTAAATTCTAGAAACTAGAAAGTACTACAAATACCCTTATACTCTTAACACCCCTCAAATGTAAGGTGTATGCAATAGCACTATATTTGAAAAATATTGACACTAAAATAGAAAAATCCAAAGTTCGAGCCTTGAAGATGTCGTCGTAATATACAACTCTTGAAAATTGTGTCGATGCCAGAAGATCTCTATTCGAGATCATGCGGTAGCCCATAAAGCATGGTGGCAGCCCATAAAGCAAACCAAAGTCCGAGACGATGGTAGTGCGGAAGAAGAGCACGACGGTCTTAAAAACTTGGAGCGACAGCTTAGAGAGAAGCGGCAACCTTAAAACTTCTATATCTACAAGTGGCTCGAAGAGAAGAGCGGTGATTGCGGCCATGCGAAAAGAAAGGAAGCACACTCGATCCAAGAGGATGGGCCATTGCTAGCAAAGCAATTGGCTGACTGACAAAAATTTGTGGACTCACACGATTTTGATAACTGAAAAAGATCTAAATTTAGATAGACGCATTGGAAGACCAAAAGAAAAGAATGACAGAGCGGATTCTAATAGAAAGGACACAGAAATAGAGCGAGCTCTGCACTGACTCCATACTATGGACGAGTAGCATTACTACTGTTCACAACACCCACTAAGTGTGTTCAGTAGCGATAGCAGGTAGAGAGCCGAATCCCACGGCAAAAGCAAAAGCAGAGAGCGCCACATATAGAGCTGAATCCCACGAGTTCACATCCTGACTGCTGTCCACCCCAATCGCTGAAGCCACCTCAAAGACTCCACACACTCCGTCGCTCGCTCCCGTCACATATACCCTTATACCCTTAACAGTTTCAACAAAAAATTAGGTGTTTCACCAGTTGAAAAGGGCATTCGTATTGGCATTGCTGATGGTTTTTTTGTTATAAATTACATCTTTTTAATGAAAATAAATAGTAATAACTGAAAGAAGTAACTTTTAGAAAGAAAGAGGTGAACGATGCAAAAAATAAAGAAAAGATGAGTGGGCATGACGACAGCGAGGGGAGTGGAATAGGTGATGCACCAATAACCTCTGTTTTATCTTTGGAGCGAGATGGTAGCGAAATAAGTGGAGAAGTTGTTTCAGAAGTTGTGTGTTCATATTAACTTTTGATATTTTAAGTATAAATTAGAAGCAAAAATCAATACAAACAAACCAAAATTCAGTCATCACTATACGTACGTACGTCTGTATGTTTCCTCATTCTTGACTTCGTTAGTGGGTCTATGGGTGTGTACAGATGTTAAGCTTTTAGAAGCAAAAATCAATACGAACAATCCAATAGTTGACTAATTTTGGCTGAAATTTTTGAATTTTGGCTGTTTACGGTACAGATTACAGAGAGATCGATATTTATTTGCGATTTTGACTGGTACAGATGTTAAGCTTTTAACGTGTACTACGTTTAACTTGTAGACCCCATCTTAAGAAAATACTCCGTTTAAAAGTTAGGTACTGTAGCGACTGCCAAAAGCCGATCGACTTGTGGCCTGAAGAACATGCCCTATAGCTATTCGTGTCCTGTCTCAGTCCAAGACTAGATAAGTACTAGTCACCGGCCAACATTACATGAGAACTAGTCACCGGCCAACATTACAAATGATTCCATATGCAACTCCTTCCACCGGCCAACATTATATGAGAAGCCAAATGATCCCATATCCAACTCCTTCCACATACAGCAAGTCGATTGTTCGACGCATGGTATGTTCTTTTGTTCGTCGTGGATAAGTCGTGAGGTTTCAAGCTTTCCAGCCCGATGATCGCACATTCGTTTCTCGATGGCCAACGAATCAGCTCACGTGGGGCAGTGCACATTTGCATGCAATTGGGAGTTATATACATACACACACACAATTACTAATCAGTGGTTATACGTATAGCAAGCACACGACCATCCAAGCGACGCGATACAAAATTAGTCAATCATCCCACCATCACCCACACAAACATTTAACAGCGGAGTGAAAGTGCCTGTTAAGTATGATAGAGTTATCATACACATTAGAAGTTTCTATTGTATACACATCAAGTTATCACATTAATTCATAAAGTTACTTACGGTTTCTATGTGCATCAGAAGTTACTATCGTGTGCATATCAAGTTTAACTAGTTTACTAATTAGTTCAAAGAAGTTTGAATTAAAATTCGAATTGTAGTTGCCTTTTTATAATAGTTTGATTGTACATATACGTTGATTTTATATAAAAATCAGCAAAGCATGTGATATAAATTCGTTGAAAATCTTTGAATTTGAATATATTTTTTAAAGCCTGTGTTTCATTTGAATTGTTATAGATGGGTATATACACTAAAACTAATATTTTTAAAAAGTATACCCGAATTTGGGCTGAATTCGTAAATTTAAAATCATGGTGCTCTGATACATACATACATAGGAAAATGGTTCTATACTCGTAGAAGTATGTACTCTCATTTCTCATACAATGCTTTAATGGTATTGTTATACCTCTTATCTATTTGAGTATACTCTAATAATGATTATAATATACTACAAAGTGAGTACCATGAAGAATTTCATAAAAATCCATTTTTATAGCATATCTTGCATATATACTTCTTTTATATATGGACAAGAATATATAGCAAAAATAAATGGTTCTGATTAAAATTTTCAATCAAGTCGTATTAGAGTATCATATAATTAGTATTTAAATATACCGAAAGTGATAAAGCAGAATAATATATATATATATATATATATATATATATATATATGTATATATACATATATATATATATATATATATATATACTAGCGGAATGCCCGTGCGTTGCTACAAATTTAAAAAAATTAAAATATATTTGTATGCATGTTCTAAAACTTTTACCACCCGTTAGTTTTAGAACATATAGTATGATAAAATTTTAAAATCCATAGCAACGAGCATTCAGTTAGTACAGGATTAAGCACTGGATGAAAAATACAGCATGTACTCTATAATGTAGTCTAGATGAAATCCACCTTGACCACTAAATCATGGAAAGAAAGATATTTTGATGGGAAGGTGGAAAGATTCAACAGATGTCTTTTGGGGCCACATGTCGTGTTGCTTTTTGTGAGAAGGGGTGAGAGAGGCGGACCAACCACCAACTCTTTTTTATAATAGTAAAGATATATATATATATATATATATATATATATATATATATATATATATATATATATATATATATATATATATATATATATATATATATATATATATATATATATATATACCGACTCCGGACATGGCACAACCCATCTAGCTCGTGGGTCGGCCGGCATGGCCCGTGGACCTTGCCGTGCTTAGGCCAAGGGGCGACACGGCCGAGTAGTGACCATGGTGGTAGGCATGAAACCAAGATGGCCCGACCGAGCTCCAACGGTGAATGGGCCATGCTTCACGCCATGGCTCTGTGAAAACTAGTCGTTTTACCTTTTTATTGTTGGGATTAAAAATATAAAAATAGCAAAAACAATATATAAATAGGTCCGTCATGTATATATATATATATATATATATTACTATAAATTTTTTTGTAATTTTCTAGAATTTTTAACAATTTTCTAAATTTTTCCCTTTTTCCCGGCTTAACAGACTAACCATATCAGTATAGCCCGTTAAGACTTAATCGTGCCTATGCCGGCATGGCATGATCATGGTCCATGTCTGGGCTCAGACCTTGCCCTATGGACTAGCATGACACGATGCCTTTATTTGCTATGCCTAAACGGATTATGTCTGGATTAGGCCCGTACTGTGTCGGCCAGGCAGGACAAACTGGACAGCACTACCCTGCGTGTGGAGGAATTCTTTCCCGAATAAGGCCTCAGCCATTCGTCTCCCTCAATTTCTTCCCCAATTTCCCCCACCGTCGCCTCCCTCCTTGACGCGGCCCTCCCCGGCCTCCGTGGCTCCCTCCCCGGCTTCTGCAACGGCGACGTGTTGCTCGTCGCGCAACGCTGTGGATTAGCCAAAGTCTGTAAGCCGGAGTGGGCGGCGCAGCGCCTGGAGCTTGGCGACAAGGTGGCGATGCATTCGCCCTACGCGCTGATGACTTCACTTGGATCAAGAGAAACTGCGTCTACTTTGTGCCGCGCGATAGACCCGCGCGAGATCACTGGGCGATTGTGTTCGATCTGGAGCCCAATGTTACGGAACGAATCCCATGACCACAACAATACTTGGACGACGAGAGCTATTGGTGGTCATATTCCTGGATTTGTCAATAATATCTATGTCTCAATTTCTCACCGGAGAACAACTGATGGATGTCCTATGTAGCGTTATCTGACATTAATCTGGCTAAATCCTGGCTCTAGCTAGTTCATACATATATACATATTGGTAACGAGACACTTATCAGTATTCAGTGTCACGTAGCCAATTTCCCTACAATAATACAGCATGGACAACAGGGCCATATACATGTACATGTACATATATTACTATATTGTTTAGACCAAATGGGTCCAGTCACAGCTTATATTGAAAGCAAGTCTGCAGAATTGTTCATCTCGTGATTTGTTCCAATTTTGTCGGTTAATACAACATATATATGAAGCATTGCCAATGGAAAGAAAACCAACGACGTATAACAAACTGAACTCGCGAAAGAAGGTGAAAACACGCTTTCCATTTCTCATGTGCAGAGTATATATACATATATATATATATATATATATATATATTTCTTTGTATATATATATATATATATATTTCCATACTCTTAGGAGTATTTACTCCCAATTCTCATAAACCGATTTAATGTCTTTGTTATACTAATTACTCTCAACTTGAACGTGTTATTTATCTATTTGAACATACTATAATAATAATTAGAATATACTCCAAAGTGAGTACACGAAAAATTTCATAAAAATTTACTTTTTATAAAATAATTTCTGTATACATTCCTTATATGTATGCAAAAGGATACATAGCAAAAATAAAGGAGGAAGCATTTCCGTATTCCTGAGGGTACATACTCCCACTTTTAATATATATCACTTAAACAAATATGTTATACTTATTTATCTCTTTTGGTATACTTAAATACTGATTATAAGATACTCCAATATGATTTTGTTGAAAAATATTTATTGGAGTCTTTTATTTTTAGTATATACCCTTTTCCATACATAAAGGAAATATGTACCCAATTATGCTATAAAAAATGAATTTTGATGAATTTTTATTAAACTCACTATAGAGTATCTTACAATCATTATTAAAATATATTTAAGAAAACTTTTTTAATACTTTTGAGATTATGTACTTCCACTTTTAATGTACCAGAAGTGGGAGTATGTACATACATACCAAAACTCACGCAGTGGGGTTTGATAAGCCAATTCGTTGTCAACGATCCAGCCGAAGGACAGCACACCAGCAGCACTTGACACGCCTTCTAAAAGCTAAACGCCAGCAAACTGCTTAGAGTTTACTTGCACTGTTATCAATGGTATCAGAGCGTCATCATATAGGAAATATTAGGGGTGAAAACAGATCGGATAATTCTTAAACTATATTCGTATCCATATTTTTTTCTCGGATTCAAATACAAATCGGACAAACGTCGGATACGAATGTGAACCGGACAAA
Organism: Bonia amplexicaulis; assembly: GCA_036346245.1. Lineage (NCBI taxonomy): Eukaryota > Viridiplantae > Streptophyta > Magnoliopsida > Poales > Poaceae > Bonia > Bonia amplexicaulis. The sequence goes on along the minus strand of CM070741.1, from coordinate 23,550,436 downwards.
TATCGGATACGAATTTGGATCGGATTATACTCATAATCGGATCGGATTCAACTATTTTTCAGATTCCAATAATTATTCGTGGCCTCTCCTACTTAAAACATAGCACTGAATTATTTTAGTATTTTAAATTGATAAATAAGTGACTCAGTGACTCTGACATATAATTGTGCATCAAATGCTAATAGTAACAAATGAATCATTCATCTCACGTATTTGTATAATACAACTTTTGAGAACAGCTTCATATCCTATGACATAATGAAGTTTAATAAATCAATACCAGTTTTATAGTAATATTTATGCCCCATTTCCTCTAGTTTATCACATAATTATTGATCATTGCTGCCATTTTTGTTGCTAATCCTAAATAATTCTAGATATATTGTAAATAAATTGGTTATAAACATATCACATTTAACTAAAAAGAGCATGCAAAAACCTTTATTGGGGGATATGCCAAAATAAAAAATATGGAAAGCCAAATTAAAACCCACCATGATGACAGGCTCGTCGAGATGATCGAAATGCATATATAATTTGGAGGTTAAATGCAAAAGATACATATTAGTAAGTTGCTACTATTATATCTGTTTAATCCAGATATCCAGATCTGAATCCGAGACGACCCATACTAGATCCGCATCCTTATCCGAATATTAGGTATCTGGATTCGACGCATCCGCATCCATTTTGTATCTGGATCTAGATATTAAGTATCCGGATCCGAAATATCCGGATTCAGTAACCGGATATCCGAGTAATATCCGAATCTATTTTCACCCTTATGATATATAGTAATTATGATATAGGGAAAATAATGAACAATGATACCATAGGGTCTGCCATGTGGTGTGTATTCACTATATCTAGCTAGCCAACAAGGGCATTAGGTGAATACTACTGATAGAGGTGGGCATTGGGCCGTGCCGTGCTGGCACGGCTCAGGACCACCGTGCTTCGGGCCATTTCGTGCCGTGCCAGCTCGTCCCAGTCATCCCATCGTGCCGTGCCGTGCTGGCTCGTCTGGCCTCTGGTCAGGCCCCAGCACGGCCCAAAGCCCATCGTGCCGGCGTTCCTGCCTTGCCAGCACAAGCCCAATCCAAAATAACTATACACGATGAAAGCGATAGCGACAATGGTATCAGTGCCACCATCTTCCTTTCTCTTGTACCAGCCTCATTAAAAACCTAGTTAAAATTCGATACTATTGTCTCATGCCATTCCACCTACTAACTTGGTCATCTAGTCCAATGGCATGCATATCTTGGTGCAAATCGGACTGTGGTGTACACGGACATCTAGTTCATCGCCCGACAGTCTGGCATAGGGCTGTCCAACTAGTCAAATATAAAAACTCAAGTAGAGTCATGAGTGTAGTTTACTATAGTTAAGAAATCAATTCTAAATAGTTTCTCGAACATTTAGTATCTATTTGGAATACACGCACCAATAACAAATTGTCTCTGTTTATATAATGGTTAATTGTAACATACATGGGGTGGTTATCTCATCAAATGCTCGAATTAAAAAGGCAGTCGTTGAAGGGAACTATGTTAGAATTAGAAAGCACATGTAGTAGTAATTTTCTTACATAAAATAAAATCACAATGGGGTGAGCTATATTGTAAAAATTATAATATATGTTAGAATATGTTGATTTGATTGATCTTCTTCTCTAGCAGTCCAGCCCTACCGATTTTACACGAAGAAGCAAGAGAGCTGTGAGGATGCAACCTAGGGTTCGGTGGTGGTGACCTAAGGAGGAGCAACATTGAAAACACTCATTATTTTTGTATGATGATGTTTCTTAAGAAAAACAATAAAAGACACCTTATATCACAAGTGCAAAAATGAAGAACAACAAAAGACACCTCATATCACAAGTGCAAAAATGAACTCGACCTAAATCATAACATATCTCAGTCACTTTTTCAGCCATTGGATTGAGATCCAACCATCCTCATCTTTCTCTTCATCTCATACACACACACATCACACATTCACATCTCCAAAACCTAACTCAATCTTCAAATTTGGCATTCTAAGGATTGCTCCGTACAGATGTACATGTCACAGTGGATGTGTAGGATCTTTCCGCGATGAAATCAGAATTTACGAGGGCTAGATCAGAAGAAATCAAAATAGATAAAAATCTATTTATAGATTTCAGAAAAGTTGAAGGACTAAATCGCAAAAATGTCCAAAACCCTAACCCTGAAATCCTTCGCCCTACCCGATCGATTTCTCATTTGCCACTTCGCCTCCTTCCTCCCGATCTCCCAGGTGCCTCCCTCCTCCCGATATCCCCGCCACTCCCTCCTTCCCGCTCGTCTCCCTCGTCCCCCGTCCCCTCGTGCCCGGCCTCCTCCTCCTCCCCGGCCCCCCAGCGCCCCTCCTACCCCGTAGTCCCCCTCCTCCCCAACCACCTCCTCCTCTCCCATCTCCCTAGCGCCCCTCCTCCCGGTACCCCTATTCCGCCGCCCCCTCCTTCCCCGCCTCCTCCTCCTCCCCAGCATCATCCTCCTCCCCTGCGCCTCCCTCCTCCTCGATCTCTCCGCCGCCGCCTCCCCGACCTCCCCGCCGCTTCCTCCTCATCCGCGCCTGTCCTCCCAGTAGCCTCCCTCCTCCCCCAGTGTACTCCGATCGGTCTGGATTGGCCGACCGAGACTCGGTGTCGCGGCTGCACACAAACTCAAGTTGCTCCGAGCGACGACGACCATGACCTCGACTACGCCAAGAGTGAGCCCACTAGCTACTAGGGCACCGACGATGAGTTCGTCATCGATGGCTCGCTCTTCGAGCCACCGTCGCCGGGCGTCTTCGCGCGGGATGCCGTCCTCGGCTCCGGCTACCCCGCTCCTCCTCCTGCGGCCGTCGTCCACTCGTCCGAGCTCCGGTGACCGGTATACGTCCTTCCCCTTTACTCCCCTCTCTCTGCTTTGTTATGGCCTAATGGGTTGTTGTGGGGAATCTAGGGATGACCATGAGAGTAGTGGATATGACATGTCGACGGGAGAGGGGACGCGAGGTGGAGCCGAGGCGGCCTGGCCGCTGGAGTCGGCTTGCCCGCCGTGCCCCCGTGCCCGCCGTGCTCCCCGTGCCGTACCGGCCTAAGCACGGCACAATTTGCCGTGCTATGCCGTGTCACCCAATAGGCCGGCTTTCCAGACTGATCCGACCCATCGTTCGTACCGTGCCGGTACGACCCACCACGTATTAGACTAGACCGTGCTTAAACCGAACCGAGTCGACCGTGTTTCAAACTGGTTCAAAAACACACGACCCAACTGCCAACTCTAACTACTGATAGATATGTTAGAGCAACGAGCCAACGACGTCCAAGTTACTGGCACAGAATCAGATAGTAATAAATCAGCAATTTGCTGCAATTTGAATATTTCAAATGAAGAAAATTAATATGTGTGCAGGTAGACGTCACATCAGACTGCGCGGTTCGTCAGATTTGTACATCAAAAGTACAACGGATTTTAATTTAGATAACTGCCGCTGTGGAGTTCCTTTTTTCTTTTTGAAAAGCTCAACAAACTACCATTGCCATACATACTATGCTCAACAAATTTTAATTTAGAAATTGAGGGCTGCGTGGCTTTGCACAAACCAAATCTTGTTATCACTAACCGGATGGATGATGCATTGATGCCAGCCGCGCTAATGAATGAAAACCCAAACTCGCTTTTTAATTCAGTGTTTTCCCCAAAAAAATGAAGAATAACTAAGCAGTGGCATCAGCCGTCAGCATGTTGATGGGCCTCCAAGTTTGCCTCATCGTATTCTCTCTAGTCAATGACAAACACATAGTTTGCCTCCAAGTTCCTGTCAAAACAGGATTGAGCACATGCTCATTTAGATTGTAAGCTAATGATTTTTATCTATTTTTTTTGAGACGACAGATGATAAAGATATTGACGTAAACGATACGTATGATTTTTAACTTGGAAAACTATTTAAACAATTCGTTTTATGAAATAGCCTTGCTTATTTTAACTTTTAAAAAAACCAAAAGTCATGCCGTTTGTTTCGATTATTCCCATGGCTAGATCTCTGCATTGCTAGTCCACCACATCACTACTCGTTCTTTCCGTGTCCAATTTGGAAACGCGCCAAACATTTTCCATCGAATTTCTTCACGAATTTGTTGCTTGTGATCGAGAGTTCTGACAAGGTTACACGTCGATCAGATATTTGGTACGAAATGAACGGAGCAACAAAAATTTACAGCTCCAACTCTACAACAAACCCAGAAATTAGCTTCTAGAACGCGTACCTGGAGATCACAAACTTCGTGTAGTTAATTATACTAGCCTCATAGGCGCGGCGTCACGCCGCGCCAGCAACCGTACGTACCAAAATAAAAGAGGCGATAATTCGTGAGAAGTTTTTTTAAAAAAATCGAAGGCAAAATACGTATTTTCGAAAAAGGCGAAGGGCTTTTTCGCAAAAAAGTAAGGACCTGTACGTAAATAAATGGGGACCCATGCGCAATTTCAAAAACCGCGAGGGGCTAAAAAAACTGACAGGGACCTTTTCGTGAGAACCAAGGACCTGTACGTAATTTTGGGAAAACACATGGACTTTTTTGCAAAACCGCTCCCCCGACCGTACCAAGATTCTCCGGCCACGAGGCGGGCGGAGCGATGGCGCGGGCTGAGGTGGCGCGCTACGCTATATAAGTTTTCTCGGTGGTGATCATTTGCGGGCGTAATAGGGGGTGATATGCATGCTTTAATTTGGAGTAACAAGGGGAAGAAAACTACCGCGCTATATATAAGTTTTTCTCTCTACAAAACAAATTAAGATATTTGGATGGGCCTAGGAGCTGCAATATTATATTGCCAAAGAATTCAAGGACTAGCAATCTAATTGATAGCCAAATGTCTCTTCAAACAGACGTGTGTTGGCCGTTGAACAAATTTGACAAATCATGTGCGAGATAGAATATTCATTTGTTGGAGAAATTTATTTGGCGAGGAGCCCAATTTCTACGTGACAAAATGCCATGTCGGTCTTCTAGAAAGTATAGGTGTTCTAGATGTTTAGGTCTCCCATTTGGTCAAGCAACGATGACATTAGCAAAAAAAATATATATGAGGCCTTTTGACATTGAGTGCATGCATGTCGTCCGAAAAAAATGACTACAAGTTTTTGTAATGTGTGTTAAACTAGATAACTGGAGTTGATCAACTCAAACAGAAACCTTGAAAATCATTCACAACTCGTAAACCTTAAATTAACCCAATCATAGGAACCAGCATTCCTCTCTTTGCTGAGCTATTTACTGTTGACACCCTATCATCTTGAATTTCGTCCCTTCTATAGGAACTTGCTCATTGTTGACTGTAGAATCACTTGAAGAAGTAAAAAAAAATCTGATATAAAACAAAGAAATATGAAGAACCATGTTGAGAATATTCTTGGTTCACATGTATTGATCAATTGGCAATCATATCGAGTTGAGATTTGAGTTTGCGATGGTTTGCAAGTTTTCATTCTTCCTGTCAGTCTTCAGGTGATAGTACTGGCCTGGTGTTGGCAGTAGTGCTGGCCTAGTGCTTGTAGTAATACCAACATGGTAGCTGCAGTACTACCGCAAGTGCGGTGTGACCAAGTAATAGTTAGCGGTAGCTATTTTCTAGAGAAGATTATTTTGAACGTGTCCAGTTTCGTAGTACCAAATGGATTCCGTGGTACTACAAGAGAGAGTTGTATGACCAGGCTTTGAATGGCTATACTGCCGGGTGGTAGTACCGGCATGGTGCGAGCGGTCATACCGGCTCTCCTATTAGCGGGGTTTAATCGGGTTGACTAGAGAGGTCCAATCGACTCTTTCTGAGATTATCCGAGAGGTTTGGATAAATGTGGGAATTGGTCATGGGTTGAGTTGTGGAGTCTAAGTCATTACATTCATGGCGCATGAAGCATGTTTGGACTAACGTGTGTCAAGTTGTAAAAAACTTGTGCCTGGAAATAGTTTATTGATCTTTGATGTACGGAATGCTTGTAGGTAGTCATAGTTGATGTCATGGACTAGGACTAGGCCCGAATATTAGCTGAGTTGCGGTGAAGTAAGCCGGGTGAGATGGTTGGGCTCAAGCGAAACATAGGAGAAGACAAGGGATGTCAAAGGAAAGGTTCAAGCAATGGTTTTATCGAATGGTGTTGTCGGTGTAAGTGAGATGTGGTTGAGGGACCAACACGGAGAGACTTGTTGATGCGTAAGCCATTGGTGAAACTGTACATTGTAAGCATGGGGTTGTTTGCAAAGGAGGAGATGACCATGGATTAGGCTTGGGAAAGAGGTGAGAACCATGGTCAAAGCGAATGTGTTTTGGCGGATAAGACAAAATATCATAAGCAATAAACAGACTCAACTTGCAGCGCTTAGAGGGTGTTTGGAGAGCGGTTTAGGTCAAGGAATCACTGAGGAAGCTAAGTGAATGGAAACTTGTTCCTTGAATGGTTTGGGCTTGAATCTTGCGTGCTCTAGCTTGCTGTGACATGTAAAAATCTATCTAGAGCTATCTTGGTCATCCCTAACCCATGAGCAAGTCTTAACTCAAGTTTTTGAGTTTGTCTAGTTTTGATATAACCGTACTTGTCTCAAGGAAAGATTGAAACTTTGGCTAAGATCCATATGATCATTGGATGAATTAGGTTCCAAATATCCTTAGTAAAGTGTGCAAAGTCTCAAATCATTTGAACTTATATTTTGAGAGTTGCACTCTTTTGTTATTTTGGCTCGGGTTGGTTTTTTGTTATCTGAATTGGGGTATGGTCATACCACCCTTAGTCTGCGATACTATCAGTTTCCATTCATATCGGCCCTTACGACAGGTCAGACCACTTGGCCATAGTATTACTAGTCTCTCTACTATGGTAGTACTGGCCCGAGAGTTTGAACTCAGTTTTTCTTCTACGCTTGTGTGAGTTCTTTGGTGGTGGGTCTAAACTAATCTGCCTAGCTTCCAATAACTAATAGAGCGAAAGTTTTAGAATATGATCTGGGAAGGTTGAAACTGAAGGCATCATTCACCCCCTGATTACCATCTCGGTTTCTACAAGTGGTATCAGAGCTCTTCTTGATAGAATTTAACTAGTCTAGGAGCAATGGCATTGGATCGATATTCTACCAAGCCACCGATCTTTGAGGGCATACAAGGCTCGTATGACAACCTACATTTAGGCCCAAGGGCAACCCATTTGGGAGAAAGTTAAGAGACACTATGTTGTGTCTGCCGATGGCCCATATCACTCTGGCAAATACTGCAAATGTGGAGGCAAATAACAAGTCATACAACTTCTTGATTTAGGAGCTTGGTAGATCTGAGTTTGATCGAGTAGCTCACTTGACTTCTGCTGTCAAGATCTAGAGGGCCCTTAACTGATTACCACCAGGGCTCCACATCTATTAAGGAAGTGAAACAAAACTAATTCAAGAAAGAGTACTCTAATCTTAAGCAAAAGCCTAGTGAGTCCTTGGATGAATTGTTTGCTAGGTTCACCAAGATTCTCAACAACCTTCATGCAATTGGCTTGACTTATTCTGAGTATGAGAATACACACCAAGTGCTTGGTGCCCTAGATGTGAAGGCTTGGGATGAAGATTACATCCATCCCAAGCAACACTGTCATGAGTGAGCTTATCTTGAATAAGCTTTATTCGACATTGAAGACGCGTGAGATCGACTTCATCTCGTGCTCTCCAAAACAGAGTCGATGGCTTGTGAGTGACCCTGTGAAGAATGGCTCTTCTCGATTTTTGAATCTTGGCTCTTCTAGCTTTTTCTTGTCCACTTTGTATGAGTTGAGTGGCGAACAACTTGAGAAACTACCTGAGAAAAACTTAGCCCTCTTACCCACCAAATTCATAAAAACTTATCACAATGTGAGGAATAGGAAGAGGGAAGGCCCTTTCTTTTGCTTTGAGTGTGATGATCCAAACCACATTAGGGCAAAATGCTCTAAGCTGAAGGACAAGGAGGAGTACCACAAGTCTTCTCGAGCTCACGATCACAAGAAGAAGCCCAACTATTGTAAGTTCATCAACTAGGTCATTGCCGCTCTTGAGACCGTCAACATGAGTGATGTAGACTCGGAGACCGATGACGATAAGGATAATCGGAGAGGCAAGAAGATGAAGGAGACCACAACTTCACCGGCATGTGTTTCATTGCCCTTGAGGACACCACCGAGGCCAACTTCGAGCACACATTCGATAATAGTTCTATCTTCAATGATCTGGATGAGGTTGCCCTTCTACCGATGATATGAAACGTGTGATCATTTACTATAGTAGAGAACTTGAGAAGAAGTGCAAGAAAATTGAGAATCAGGATTGTGTGATTAATAGCTTACAGAAAGAACTTGTTAGACTTAGAGCTTTAATTCCTAATGGTAAAATTATGATTCTTGCCTTATTTTGCATTCTAAGTTGGATAAGCTTAGGACTGCACATTCTTCTATTACGAGCAAACTCAAAGATGCTAAGGATGAATTAGTGACATTAAAATCTAGCAATGATCATGTTGGCATAGGCACTAGTGCTTTTAATAATATTGCTTCATCTTGTTCTAATTGTGCCTTGCTTAAACTAAAACTGGATAGTGCCACTAAAACCTTGCCTCCATTTAGTCTGAATATTCATGTTCTAATTGTGAGTTTAGGGAGTAGAAATTGAATGAATTACTTCATCTTGATAAAACTAAATCTTGTGAAACTACCCCAGGCCCACTAATGAAATTGAAGCTCTTAACAAGGCACTTGAGGATAAAAATAAGAAAATCTTATCCTTGTCTACATATAAGAATTTCATTGATTCCATTGCTTATGAATTTTGTGCTAAGATTGGAAATGGTTTCTATGAGATGCATGAGGCTTTTACAGTAAAGTTTGAGAAGTGGATGGGTAGGATTAGAGGATTAGATATTCTTCTTGTGTATCTTGTGAGACCTTAAAACTAGAGTTAACCACATACAAAGAGAGATATGCTTGGGCAACCAAGAATATTGAGTATGCTTCATGTGCCAACCTAGCCAAAGAGATTGACTACATCAAGAAAACATTGGGAGATTTTATAGTGGCAAGAAAAATCTGAACATGATATTGGACCAATCAAAGGTGTGTGAAACATAGAGGTTTAGGGTTTAACCATGTTGAGCATTTCAAGAATCACCCTCCTCAAATAGCTTCTTCAGTCACTAGTATCTAGTAATGGGGGTACCTAGTATTGCTAATTCGCTCATTAGTTTGTGTGAAGCTCCTTAGTTTGACCTTTAGTGACCCTAGACTTTCTTCCAATTGGTTGTTGTTTCTTATCTTAGATTATATTTCTTCAATTAGTTTGTTTCTTTTCTGTAAGTGGTATTGATTTCATAATTGATATCTTTATATTTTGCTTTAGGTTCTCTTCCTTTAGAACCCATATTGAGAAAGGTAGAGTATTACTCTTGTGTCAAGTTTGATATTTATCTCATTGTATTCTTTTAGCCTTTTGTTTCCTCTCATTTTACTTCTTGAGGGAGTTTGAAGTTATTTGCTTTTCTTACATGGTTTGAGGGGAGTTTGAATCTTTGTTACATTTATTGTAAGATATTGCATATTTAAATTTCTACAACTAGAACTAGCTAATTATCTATGGAGCTCTGACTATTACTTATGTATGGTATGCCATCTTGAAATTGCTCATTGTCTTGGTTTGCGATGGTTTGGCTCGATTTATCATGACTCTCCATGCATAGGTTAGCCTTTCCCATGCTAGCAGATTGAATTTACAAGTGGTAATGCAAAACTTGAATTAAAGTATGCCAATGGTTGCTCTCATAACTAGTTTTGAGTTAGTGATCCTCTTATGATCATGCCATGTCAAATATGATTGTTGAATCTTGCATCTAAATTGAACTTTAGATTAACCTATGCTAGTTCCCTATTGAAGTATGAGTTACTTCTCCTAGACTTTTGTAGTTTAAGTCGGGTATTGCTTACAGACTTGAGAGTAACTCATTATTATTGTAACATCCTGAGTTTTAGAGCCTTTTTGAAGCTTTTAAAATTAAAATTCACTATTTGGATTTTCTGGAATTAATTCAAGCTTAAAATGAATTTTTATTAATTAAAAGGATTTAATGTGACTAAATTAAACTTGAACATTTGTTGGAAGTATTTTATTTGGGTTCCTTGTGTTTCAAGGAATTTTCTGAAGTTTTCTTGGGTTTTTCTGGAGTTATTTGCTATTTTCTAGAGCTCAAGAGATTTTATTTGAGTTTCTAAAAATAGAAAATCCTAAAAATACTTGCTGAGTACTCTATGTACTCACGACTATATCCACATTTGCTTAGTTGAGGAAGAAGACCCAGATCAGCAGGAGGTAATAGAAGGAGGATACTTTGATGACTTCGCGGATTCGGACTTCGCTCCCAGTCGATTGCCTATGGGCATAAATGAGACTAGATAATATTATAGTTAATAAACAAGTTAGTCTCACAATTACATTTGTCATTATCACCAAAACCAACTTAATGGAGCTTGAACTTATAAAGGTGTTTTAGCGGGGAAGCCAAAATACTGAAAGCGGCAAAGAGACCAAAATTGTGGCACTTGGTGGTCGTTTGGAGAGTGGTTTATGTCAATGAATCATTAAGAAGGCCAAGTGGATGGAACTGTGCTCTTTAGCGGGTTTGGGCTTATGTGCTATAAGAAGCATGTATAAATCATGTGTTGAGTGTAAAATTTGATGTGTGTGTGTGTGTGGGGGGGGTTAATGGGTTTTTTCGATTGTGATAATAGATAGTATCTATTAGGATTAGATATGGGCTGGTTGTCTTATCTATTTGAGATGAAAGGGGGTTGGAGCCATGTGGCTAACTAACCAACCCATCTTTTCTCTAGGGTTTATGAGAGAGGTTTCCTTAGGAAGGGATGCTTTTGGGGGAGTGCTCTTGGAAGAAAGCTCTATCCTCTATGTTGGAGTGGTTGTAAAATATTCATCTACAAGTTGCAATAGATAAATTTTCTTTACTGTACATGGTGTATTCTTGATCTTGTTGGTTTTGCACTTGTTTTGGTTGAATTTTTTGCCCTCTCTTCTTCTCTCTTGATCTTGCTGGTTCCAAAGACGTGTAAATAATGGAGATGCCTCATGAGGATCATATGTCATCCATCAAGGGACTAGCTGTAGAATGATCTTAGAGTTTACCCAATTTGGCTTGATTTGGAACACTTCTTGTGAAATTGTGATACTAAAGTTTTGGCTTTGAATCTTTGGGTACTCTTACTTACTATGATATGTAGGAACTTATCAAGGGGTGTCAATGGATCAAGTTTGTGAGTTTTGTCCGGTTTTGATTCAACCCTACTTGTCTCAAGTAGGGGTGTCAATGGATCAAATACGAATCGAATAGTCTGGATTCAGATGTCAAATAAAATAGATAATAAAAATTGTCAGATAAAATAGATAATAAAAATATGATTGACACTCTTTGAGTCTTAATGAATACAAATCGAATAATGCGGATACAGATACCAGATAAAACTGATAATCTAGATCTGATTGACATCCCTAGTCAAAGGAAATATTGGAACTTTGGCCAAGATTCATACGACCCTCGATGGATTAGGTTGTTAATATCCTTATTAAGGTGTGTGCAAAGTCTTAAGTCATTTTAACTTGTATTTTAAGAGTTGCACTTTTTTTTATTTAGGCTCGGACTAGTTTTCTATAATCTGAATAGGGGTTTGGTCATACTGCCCTTGGCTTGCGGTACTACCAGTTTCCGGTCATATTAGCTTTCAACAGCGGTCAGACCGGTTGGCCGTGGTACTACCAGTCTCTCTACTACGGTAGCACCATTCCTGGAGTTTAAACTCGATTTTGCTTTCACGCTTGTGTGAGTTCTTTGATAGTGTGTCTGATCTGATCTTCCTAGCTTCCAATAGCTAATGGAGTGAAAATTTTAAAATATAATCTAGAGAGCTTAAAATTAAAGGAATCATTCACCCTCTTACTGCGGTTTCGGATCCTACAGAATGTCATGTTTCAAGAAAAACTTTATGTAGCTGCCGAAAACAGCATGCTTCAGGGCAAATTTTCCTGAAAGGCGGATGTGCATGCCTTGTCAAAATCGACGCCTGAAGCAGGTTATTGCGTTGAAACCAATTAATCATCAGAATATTTAGGAGCCGTAGGTGTTTTTTTTATCTCAATCTGTCCCCTGTTCCCTTTTTCCTCGCCCGTGCTTTACGTTAGTTTCTACGCCAACCAATTTGTACTTCCAATATTCTAGGAGATAATTTAGTAAACTATATTCTTTGAAACTAATCTTTAACCAATTTGTGTCGAGTTTGATCTAAAGATTTCTTAAACAATTTGGGTCAAGTTTGATCTAAAGATTTAGCGGATAGAACCTTCTCAAATATAACTGAAAAAACAGCTTCGCTTGCATTTTTTTAATCATAAAAGGTTAATCAGTTAACAATTGGAAGCTCAACTAAAGAAAATCGCAAATCGGGAAACTAATTTTGCGGATAGAACCTTCTCAAATATAACTGAAAAAACAGCTTCGCTTGCATTTTTTAATAATAAAAGGTTAATCAGTTAATTTAACAATTGGAAGCTCAACTAAAGAAAATCGCAAATCGGTAAACTAACTCGGGTGAGGTTTGTTCAACAGTATGATCGAGAAATTATACTTGGTAGATGGAGAAATATAGAGCAGATCAATAAACAAGTTTAAGTTCCATGCCGATCACTAACTCGAAATTGACCGGTGCTGGAATGCAATCCAGTCTCCCTGAGGAATGGAAGGTCCTTTGCAGGTGTCTTTTCTTGACCATCTTGTGGTAGTTTGCTTGGACTCTTTCGCAGTGTAGTTGATTGCCCATGACCTTGTGTCGTGAAACGGCTCCTGCAATGATGTACAACCGAATCTACATGATATATTTTTGGTCCAAGCTAGCATTATGTCAACTTTTAACTACTCTTAGCTATTTCGATGTTTTCCAATGTTGTGCCACTTGTTTGAGTAACAACCTGTCCTAAAATCTGCTCAAAGCTTAGTCTATAATGGGTGAACCCACGCATGTATAACACCTGTTTACACCTTTATCCTTGTTTTGTATAAAAGGTTAACCGAAAATGCTACATTTAGATCTAACATGCATTATATGATACGACAACTCCTTTAGACAAGCAACATGGGACTAATCCTACCACCACTACACATAGGCCACATGAGGCTTCACACTAACAGGCAGGAGTATTACATTCACCCCCTTAAGGGTTGATGCCCTCAGCAGTATATCGTATATGGCAAATGCCTAAACTACTCCTCGGTGCACTTTCGTGCGTCTAGTACCTACGCATATGCAATGCCGTGTGTTCACTCTGGATCTACACGTCATACGCCATATGCTCGTGCCCTTGTCCCACACACGCCCATGTAGTGAAGGTTGATGTTTCGATAACATCTGTAACACTCTAGTCTAAAATCTGCTCAAAGCCCAGCCTACTTTGGGGTGGACCTAGACCTGTATAACACCCCGCTTATACTTTCGTCCTCGCTTCGTGTAAAAAAAAAGTTAACCCGGAGGAGTTACATTTAGACCCAACAGGCATTATATGCTACTACAACTCACTTTAGACAAACAATATGGGACTAATCCTATCACCACTCTACATAGGTCATATGAGCCTTCACTACTTTAGAAAAGGTCATCACAGACAGTTTAAAAATGTCATCACAGATGGTTCTGTGAGCCGTTTGAGTTTATGGGTTAGTAATGACATGAGGTTATCACTGACGGTTTTCAAACCGTCTGTGATACATACTATCCCAGATGGTTATTAATGCATAATCGTCTGTGATAGTTGACTATCCTAGATGGTTTGCAGTAGAAACCATCTATGATATCTCATGAATCATAGACGGTTTCAACTATAAACTATCTGTGATAGACCGTCTATGATTCATGAGATATCATAGACGGTTTCTACTATAAACCGTCTGTGATCGGTTACTAACATTTCTACTATAAACCGTCTGTGATAGTCAACTATCACAGACGGTTATGAGTTAATAATCGTCTGTGATATTCTTTTATACTCCTAAATATATTTCTGTTTGTTGGCTAGCCTTAGGAAATGCTAGTCATGCCCTCTGAAACAAGTAGAAATACAACAAGTATATATACATCCAATTCACATTCATTTCAGAAACAAGAACATCCATTTCACAAATCAAGTAACTCAAAAGAAATAAATTTACCATCTATGAACAAATACACACATATACAATTAAGCTTAATCTTATCCCAATCAAATTCATTCCACCTTGTGGAACTCTCCATCATTGTTTATGACCCTAGACATCATGAAGTACACACATTGTCCTCGAATTTGTTGGAGCTCGGCCTGTTGCAATGTAATTGTGTCGATGGCCGCAACCTGTTAGTAGGAAAATTAATATCGTGCATACATATAAATTGATAAGTATGAAATAATTATTGCAAGATTAACAACCCTGAGGATCATTGGTCTTTGTAGAACCGAGGAGTAGTTCCATGTTGTGGCAAACATAGAATCTATAGGTGTTGCCAGGTGGCTACTAGTGGCACTGCAAAAATAGAATTTGTTAATTCGGGAGGCATTACTATGAAGTATTATATAGGATTAATGTGTACTAGCGAATATTGGAAAATCTAAATCTTGTTGTAGGGCACTGATCCTCCCTTGGAATTCGTACATAAGCAACGTAATTGACGAGCGACCTATGTGATTCTAAAAGTTAGCCTTAGTCATTGAAAAGGAATTAAGGAAAGACTACAATAGAGTTATCTATGAAGAAAATATGTTTACCTGTCGATTAATTATTGGACAATTGCGAAGTTGGTTTTGGTCCTCTTTAGGGAATCAAGATATATTAGGTTGTTCCATTTTGGTATAATTACAATTAGAATCTAGTGCAACCTACACAAGTAAATTGTCATGGTCATTAAATTTAAGTTCGTGCTACTTGTAAGTACAAATCAACAAGTATAGCAATTAGTGCAGCACTTACCCCTGGTTGTGTGGCACAAATATGAATTCCATGTTGCAGTAAGCCACTAAAGTTGCCGTCATGTAACGCTCGACGAAGGATGCATCCTCCTTGATGATATGCATGGAGACCAAGTGTGGGTCGAGGAAACCTACAAGTGATTTCGTTAATCTGGCTTCAGTCACCATGTATCTATCTATCTATCTATATATATATACAAAACAATGAGTTATATGTAACATTTGGGTATTACATGAATGTAGACTTTGATTTTACACACTTACAGTGTCCAACATTGAATGAGTAAGGTGTCGAGGGTGTCGAGGTTGAAGAGAAAGAACAAATCGTCGAAGGTCACCGTGAAGACATAGTAATGAATATTGTGTTGAAGATGATGCGGCCTGAACTTGATGATGACACCCGAGCGCCATTGTTCCTTCGGCTTGTTAGCCTGTTCCATGTACCATGCATGTATCTCTGGAAAGCCAGTCCTAGGGTTTGTAGGCGCTCTATCGGGATGACCAACAACTTGCCTACCTCGAATTTTTGAACCAACAGCAAGTATGGGATATCATCATTGGTCTTCTTTGGTTTGCCCTTGCTTCCTCGTTTGTTAGAGGTCAACTTCATGGTAGTCGACCGGGCATGAGATGTAGATGCATGTGATCCACCGCGTCCTTGCCACGGCGGTGCAAGTAGCTCCGGTGGATTTGGCACCGGTGCAGGTAGCTCCGGTGGAATTAGCACCGATGTAGATAGCTCCTGTGACCTTGGCACCGGTGTAGGAGCCTCCAAGTAGATGTCCGTCTTGGGCCACTAGATGAATGTTCCAATGGCGTACACTAGAGTCACGACCTTGTCATTTGGGGGCATCTGAAGCGGGACGATGTAAATTTGGCATAAACACCATCCACATTCAGTGTTATGAAACCTGGCGCTAGAGTTACTCCATGCACCAACGCCTTGGCACCGATGGATACGCCTAGCCCCAAGTGGCGTACAGGGCAACGGAGGCATATATCACTTGGAGCTTGCACTTCATAGCCACTTACACAACGATACAAAATTAGTGACTCTAACAGGCCTATCAATGGATTGAGCATTCCAGAGATAATAATTATTATCAAGATGTCATCGACAGAAAATATGTGGTCGCTTTCCAAGTTAGGGCTGGACGTGTAGCTACTCCGATGGTTGGGGGCTGGCTAGCACAGGAGTGGCAGCGGCTTCCGACTGATTTTTCCTATACCTTTGCATCTCATCTCTGACGGCATCAGCGATCTCCTCTCTATGGGATGCCTTAATCTCCTCTCACAATCATGTCTCGCTCTTAGCTTTGGCTGTCTTCCTACTCTGGTATGCTTCGGAGTCCTCTGAGAAATCATGTTTCCAAGGAACATAAAGACCAAAGCCTCTTATGTGACCCGGGTGCTCCTTGTTTCCTAGGGCCATATAGAGTATATCTCTCTCCCTAATTGCCTGCAATGAGCCTTCAGAAGATTCTATAGTCAGCGCTTCCTACAAGAGCCAGACAATTCATTTCACTTCCTATGAAGTTATGGTGTAATTATAAACTAGGTAGTTCGATATCATACTAGGCGGTGGGACACTTCCTCATCTGTGGGGTTTTGAAAGGAGATGGCTCTCGATGACATGATCGATGACCTTACTCTTATCCAGTTTGGGCGCGCTCATTAGGGATCCTGGCAAATGGTGAGGAGGCCTCCTACAGGATTGCCTGCCTGTCCTCCTCCCTGCATTGTGGGATTTTACCCACATACCCAGCGGTGCCAAGTCTGTGAGGGTGCGTGTTTTTTCCTAGAGGACCCTGTACGCTGCAGTTTCACTCCTAAATTTATATGTCATCTTCATCGCGAAAAACTCTTGCAATTGCGGTTCTAGGAATGGATACTTCTAGAAGAGCGTCAGATCCTTCTCCACGTATTGCTTGATAAGCATGCTCTTGAACATTTTCTAGGCTTTGAATGCTGCTAGCAACACATATCTTCACACAGGATCTCGAACGATTTAAAAACTTTCATTAGCAGCTGATTTTTTGATCTTCGGTCACGTTCTTCCATGATTCGAATGTGATCTCAATCCATTCCTATGCAACAATTGCAACTATTCTCCAGAATGCAGATATTGCTTGGCGAGGATTGAGAGGAGTCCCAGATGTATCGAAATCCATGATGGTAAATCGGTCATCGGGCCTTTTCGATAGTTTGCTTCCATGTTGCTTGGATTTTCCAGAGGATGGTGCATCGCATGCATCCGACGATGATGACGAAGAAATAGCGGATGACATCTTCAAAAGATAATAGAAGTGAGCAATTTTTGGGCCAATTCTTGAGCATTTTGAAACAACAATTGTTAGGAATTTTGAAACAACAATTTTAGGAATTTTGAAACAATAATTGTTAGGATGACATCACACACTAAATGAAGACTATGTAGAGCCAATTCTTGAGTATTTTGAAACCCCAATTAATTAATATGTAAGCAGAATTGAGCTGACTTGAAACATAGAGCATGGAAATAATTAAAACCAACAAGAAGCTCATGTTTTAATGTGATTATTGCTCTTAGTTGTAGAGTTGCTCAAGATTCACTCTTGGCCTTCTTAATACTTTGTCTATACTCTTCACAAATTGGAAATGATTACCACAGTTTAGATTTTGAGAACTAAAAAGTTTTCAACTAAACAATTCATAGAAAAGTCTCAGCACACAAGGAGACTACTTACTGCCAGTTAACTGAGTAACAACATGAAAGAATGACCACAAAACTGAATTTTAACAGCTCTAGAAACTTGATCGGTATAGACAAAGCATGATTACCGAATCTCAAAGAAAGCAATGATTCCTCTAATACTGAAAACAAGTTACTGAGTACAAGTTACCAAGTTGAACCAGCAACCTGACCGTAAGTAACAAAGATGCTAGGGACCAAAAGGACAGTAGGATACAGTACAATTAGAGCTCAAAATTAAACTAATTAATCAATTCAATTTCAGTATTAGACAATTTCTTCATGGAGCATTGAGCCCACTACACAAGCATCACTTTGCAACTTCTTCCAACCAGAGATAGACAGTGACAAATCACAGAATAGCTATCTAAAACAGATCAAGCAAAGTGTAAAGGATGAACTGCCAGAATACTCACAACACTGATGGTAATCGAAACCACCGAGAAGAACCAGGGCAAGGCATGCACTCAGTGCTGTCCCAGAAAACCAAACGCCTCGTTGTGTTAGGCTTGGGGGAGGAGGCGGCGTCGGGCTCGGGGGAGGCGACGTGCTTGGGCGAGGAGGAGGGTGCCGGAGTCTGGGGAGGAAACGATGGGCTCAGGGGAGGTGGTGTCAGGCTCGGGGGAGGAGGAGGATGCCAAGCGCGAAGGAGGAGGAGCACCAGAGTCTGGGGAGGCATCGACGGGTTTGGGAGAGGCGGCGTCGGGCTCGGGGGAGGGGGCATGCTCGAGGGAGTAGAAGGGCGCCTGGCAGGGGGGAGGAGTGCCGCCGAACTCGAGGGACACAGTGATGGGCTCGGCAAAGGTGGCAACATTAGAGTAGGGGCTAGGGAGTAGCGTTAGTACAGTGGGGGTAAACCCTACAGCGCAATATATATAGGGGAATAATCACAAACGATTCTTAATTACAACTGTCTGTAATAAGCAAACATCATAGACAATTTTAATTTAGACCAGTCTGTAAAAATTAAACATCGTAGACAGTTTTAAAAACCGTCTGTGGTGTTTCGGGCAAACTCACATATATATGATATAGTCTCATATACATATATAAAAGCAAAATCACATACATATGACACGTTCTCATATACATAAATACAAGTTCGCATATACATGCACATATTCTCACATACATAAATGCAAATTCACATATATACACTACTACAAAATAAGCTATACTGGACACCTTCATCGCAGATGATTCATGGGGAACCGTATGTGTTGTAATTATCACAGACAGTCTTACAAGCATGACCATGTACCATCTATGATACTCTACTATCACAGACGATTCTTGTTAATAACCATCTATGATAGTTCACAGACGGTTATTAATATGAACCGTCTGTGTAATTGCAGATATAATAGACAGTTTTTAATTAGAACCATATGTGATAGTTCACAGACGGTCATTAATATGAACTGTTTGTGATAGTTGTTATCACAGATGGCTTGTGGTTGAAATCGTCTGTGATATGTTACGCATGAATGGCGCGCACTTCGTCTCCTCGATGCGCGTCTTTCGATCGTTTCGGCTCTCCGATGCATCTCTTCGTCTCACACACTGGATGTATTCTTTGTTGTATAAAAATAATCGTCCACCACTGGAGATTAATCCCTACATCGCTGATATATCCTGTACGAGCACCTTGTCGGCCGGCTATCTTTTGTTGTCTTTTTTATCTCTCAAGCACAAATAAATGGCTCCCTACTAATCCTTGTCGTTGACATTGATGGCCAACCTGGCTATCCTGGACGAGCACCTCTTCGGCCATACGCTGGCAGATGCTGCTAAAGGACACTATGCCAATAGTGTCCTTCCTCCTATGTCTGAGGATTTGCCAAAGCAGTTGAAGGCCTTCTGCCGCATCTTTTGGTTGGTCTCCCGCTTCTAGCAAGCTAACCTTACCATCGATGTGGTCTTCCACAATAATGTTACAAGTCTTCAGGAGGCTAGCCATCACTTGGAGTGCTTAGTCAAGCCGACGGGCGACCCAGTCAACCTTGTCGAGACACCTCAAGAAAGGGAAAAGAGCCTATGGGCTCAATTCAACTTGATTGTTTAGTTGGAGGGTGTTTAGGAGACACTCAAATGAGCGCATCAGTGGGTGGACGCATTTCAAGCTTCGTTCACTGATGATCCTGAACCGTCCGATGCCGACCATGTCGCCTACAAAGTTTTAAAGACGGAGATTGCATGCTACCTCTGCCACTAGAAAAAACTTCCAAGTAGTTATGTTTCTACTTTTTTTCTTATCTTTTGTAAGAAACGACTAGCCACGCTGTTTGGGTGCCATATGTAAAATCAAGCAGTTGAATTTGTATTTACTCTCTTTTATATATGTAAACGGTCTCGGCATAACGACATTACAGCATTACTAACCGGTAAATAGCAACTAAGTAATACATATTTACTCCTGAGTCATTACTGAATTTGCATTTATGTGTGTGAGAACGAATTTAGACATGTAATTATCACAGACGATTATTAATAGTAACCGTCTGTGATAAGTAATTATCACAGACGGTTCATAATAATAACCGTCTGTGAATTCTCCCATTATCATAGATGGTTCTTCTTAAGAACCATCTGTGAATTATCACAAACGATTATTAATGAGAACCGTCTGTGCTAATGACGTGTCTGGGATACTCCACGTTATTAAATGCCTAGCCAGCGGGTTCTTGATAGATCTATCTTCATTACGTTGCATTGAAGGAGGCGGCTGGCTTTGGGGAGTTTGGTGAAAGCATACCACTTGCGGATCTAGCTTGTAGATCTATTTGTTCTTGGAGATTAGATATTAGTATTCTCGTTTAATTATATGTCTTATAATAAAGAGAGGTGATAGCTAGGTTTAGATATAGCTTAATTGGTAGTTTACTCTAATTTATGAATAGGCCGCTACTCCTAGTTTACTTCAATATATTCTTACTTGATATATACATTACTTCATGAATAGTACATTGCTAGCTACTTAATTTAGATATGGACAATTTATTATAATGTGAATGTCAATTATGTGTAAGTATTAGGCTGGCTAGCTATAGTAGCATTAATAATATAATTTGACACTAATTTGTTACATGTGTAGCGTAGATGGACCGAAGTTGGATGTACGTTGAGAACCGTTTGAGTGAAGTTGGAATCATGTAGGTCATTCAGCACTTATGTTGCTTGGGGAGGAACATACAAGGAATCCATCGTCACACTGCGACACATGACACGATTTTCGCTACCCACTATAGCACAACAATCCTGCTATATCACAATTCATAATAATGCCTCTAAAACTGACAGGGCAACGTATGTGGGTTCTATGTTGGCTGCCATATGCAAGAAATCATGGATGCAGAGATGAATGATCCAGAGGTTTGTCAACCTGCCAATAAATATTTCATGATTATCAATTTATATATCTATGCTAATCACTTTAACACTACTAGCGACAACGCATGGAATTCGATGAAAGTTTATTCGATCTTGGCAAACTCGCCGAAGTTCAAGGACAACTCTTCAAATTCTTGATGGCGGAGGGTATAAACAAGAATGGAGAGTTCCACCGCGGTAATGATGAGTAGATGTTCAAACATTTCATACAATTGTAATCCTCAATTGTGCTTAATCAAAAAATTCATTCAATTGTACTTCATCCAATTGTTTAATTCATTTGGGAGATTTGTGTAATGATTGTCGTGTGCTATATATGTGATCTCTTTGCTTGTTTTGAGTAGGCATGGCTAGCATTTCTTGAGGTTAGCCAAAAAACAGGAAATAATTTAGGTATTAAAATAGCTATCATAGATGGTTTATTGTTATAAACCATCTGTGATAGATGATATATCAAAGACAGTTTTTTTATATTAGCCATCTGTGATATGTAAGATATCATAGACGGTTTGTGGTATTACCCTTCAATGATATGTTAGATATCACAGAAGGCTATGTTTAAGAACCGTCTGTGATATCTTTTATATCATGGATAGTTTGTGGCATTATTCGTTGTGATATGTCAGATATCACAGACGGCTATGTTTAAGAACCTTCTGCGTTATCTTTTATATCACATATGGTTTTTAGTATTAGCTGTCTGTGATATGTTAGATATCACAGACGACTATGTTTAAGAATCATCTGTGATATCTGATATATCATAGATGGTTTTATTGAAAAACCGCCTGTGATGTAAATTATCACAGATGTTTTGAGAGTCATCTGTGATAACCACCTGTTATTGAAGACACATAAATTCAGATGATTTAGAAATCGTCTGTGATGACCCTTTTTATAGTAGTGATATGACTCATTCTCGTATACATAAATACAAATTCACACACACACACACACACACACACACACACACACACACACACATATATATATATATATATATATATATATATATATATATATATATATATATATATATATATATATATATCACACATTCTCATATACATAAATATGCAATTTCACATATATATCACACATTCTCATATACATATATAAATACAAATACAGAATATATGACACATAAATATTTCATTCATCATTCCACTTGCTTATTTCCTTTAAAAATTTGCCCTTCATGACGTTGTTATTCCACGACCCTTATGCCATTTTCGAAAGGAGGCAACTCATCAAATTGATTGTTTTATTTATCGTCCACTATATTCTTAACTCTGACAATCTTTCTTTTTTCATGAAGAACTATGTGGTGCTTCTTATTTGCCTGGTCGATTATATAGAAAACTTGAACAACTTGGTTAGTGAGTACGAATAGTTCATCTTTGTATCTGACATGTTTGAGGTCCATGGTAATGACACCATACATGTCAACCTTCACCTGTGGGAGATGGACCCAACGGCACCGAAACAAGTGGATCTTGAAAAACACGTAATCAAACTCGCAAATATCCTCTATGAACCCATAGTAGGAGTTACTCAACACATCGGTACTGAACACATCTACGCAAATACCGCTATTCTAGATAGTGCTCTTTACATCCTAAGTCTGCGTATAGAATGTGTACTCATTCATGTCTTATCCTTGCCATGTTACAACTGTAAATGTTGGTCCTTTTGCTAACCATGTTAGCATATCACTTGACGAGCTCCTAGCAAGTCACTCCTTCAACCATTGGTTGAACCGACTGTTGTGTTGTCTCGTGATCCAAACTTTTAGCCACTCTAGATTCTATTGCCAAAGCACATCCATGTGCTGGTCAATATATGGGTACACTTCAGTCATATGCTGCAAGACCGTGAAATGAGCTCGAGCATATGCATTCATATCTTGAGTGATTACTTTCCTTCTAATGCTCCTGATACCCATCAGCCTCCCCTCATGGTGAGATCGAGGCACACCTATTGATTCCATCTAAGCCATGTAATTGACACAGAACTCAATGACCTCTTCGGTTGCATAACCTTCGGTGATACTGCCCTCCAGCCGAGATCGATTATGTACATAGGACTTGAGAATTCCCATGAACCACTTGAATGGGTACATACTACATAGGAACACGGGCTGTATATTTTTATCTCCCACACAATATGAACAATGAGTTGGACATGACATCGAAAAATGACAGAGAGAAATACATCTCAAGATGACATAGAGTCGTTATCACATCGTCCTACAGAGCATCTAGTCCTTCAGGATTGATGACATTCTAAGCAATTGTGTTAAAGAAATAACATAGCCTCATGATTGTCTCTTGGTTCTTAATCGGCAAAATACTTCTAATTGCAATAGGGAGTATCTGTGTCATCAGCACATGACAATCATGAGACTTCACGCCAATTAACTTCAAATCTTCCATCAAAACAAGTTTCTTCATGTTGGCAGAATAACCAGACAGAACTTTCACACCATACAAGCACTAGCATAGTTCAGTTCTCTCAGCCTTGGACATAGTGTAACAGGTAGGAGAAAGATAAGTTCGTCCTTTATCGATCTTTGTCGGTGCTAACTCAGGCCTAATGTCCATATCAACCAAGTCAAGCCGTGTGTTGACACCATCCTTTATTTTGTCACGAATGATCAGCAAGAGACCAATCAAGCTATCACATACATTCTTCTCTACGTGCATGATGCCAATGCAGTGGCAAACTTCTAGGTGCTCCCAATAAGGTAAGTCCCAAAATATTGATCTCTTCTTCTAGGCGTTCGTCTAACGGGTCATTGATTTATGTCCATTTCTGAGCACAACATCTAAATCCTTAATCATATCATAGACCTCTTTTCTGCTTAAATGCCTTGGAGTTGAACTGTTCTCCTTCTCTTTGTCAAATTGTTTCTTCATCCTACGGTTTGTGATGAAGACATTCCGACTGGACCGATTACGTGAGCACAAGCTAAAAAGATTACTCAACAGGTGAACTCGCTTCTAGTTGAATTTGGTTTTAATTTATATGAGAATAATATACTACATAATAATTGCTATTTAATTATTCTTAGGTTTGAACAGTAGAAAGCTTTAGTTGCGGATAATAAAGCTAGAAATAGACAGATGCCAGAAGGGCCGAACTCAAGTCACAAGACAACTTCTTTCACATATTCCGTGAAGAGCTCAAGGCATGATCGAATTAGCAGCCATCACTTAATTGCACATGTTTCGTGAAGAGCTGTAGGCATAGCAGCCATCACTTAATTGCACAATTAAGTCGGTCATTAATTAGGAAAGGAAATTAACTCAAGAAAAATCAAGCCGATTTCTTCTCAGCAAAACCGACTTGAGTTTTGCCACGTCCGAACAGGAAAAGGGCTTGTGTGCCTATTCATTGGCCGAACTCCACCTGGCCTGGGGTCGGTTTGTACCGTGTTTTTTTTACCGAACTAGTTTAGCCTATTATTAGTTAGTTATCGAGTCCGGTTCGGTTTTTAGGAGGTCGACGCCTGGAAGGCTATATACTTCATGTGCATATGTTTCTAAAAGGACAGATCATAGAAAATTAATCTATTATTTTTAGAGAGCTATACGCTTATTTTTCCTAAGGTTTGACATACGATTGCAATCTAGAGGAGAATCGGGCGTTCTTCCCCGTCGTTCTTGTGATTCTTTGTGATTAGTTAGAGCAACGACATGTCTATTTGGTGGTCGGGTATACGGGATCACGAGCGTGTGGTTGGACGAATTGTTTTGTCGCAGATTGATGTTCTAATAGTGGTTGGCGCCATCGATTCGTCAGATTGCACGGATCCAACTTATCTCCATCGATCCTACGCCGTGAAAATCGGGCAATCCCCCGTATCAGTTTGTGTGAGCCATTTGAAGGAATCTACGGTGACACATGTACACGGTTTTACGCGAGTGCTTTAGCCATACACTCTTGGTATCATCTAAGCAGTGAGTAGAGGCTTTGGTCCCTTTTGTACTCTATCCCAATAGGTTAGTAAGGGCGGGATAATTATTTATGGTGCAGAACAACAAGGAGCGTAAAATGAAGTTTTTTCGTTTGTATGTATCCCATACTTGTATCCCTTCGATCCACAGTATTTTTAGATCTTTCACCAACGGTGCTAGGTACACATAAATATCATTCCTAGGTTGTTTCGGCACTAGATAAGTATTGACAGCAAAATATACTTTCGCTTCATACACAACCAAAGAGGAAGGTTGTAGATGCAGAGAGTCATAGGCCAAGTGCTATGTCGGTTGCTCATGGTACTGAAAGATTTCATTCCATCTGTTCTCAATTCATACCTTATATTCATCGACTCTACACCGAAGTTTACAAACCTCCTATCGATGTTTCTCCACTGGGTTGAATCAGCAAGGTGTCTTAGCATTCTATCCTTCTTACGCTCCTCTAAGTACCAACGCATCAGTTTTGCCTCCTTTGGGTTCGCAAAAAACTGCTTCAAATGAGAAATTATAGGAAGATACCATGCCACCTTAGCAGGAATTCTTTTCTTCACCTCTATTCCTTCGCTGCCATCTGATTGATTCTTACGCTTGTATCGGGATGCGTTGCATACCGAACATACATGCATGTTAGCATACTCTTTATGGTAGAGGATACAGTCATTTGGACATACATATATTCTTTTTACTTCTATTTCCAATGGACAAAGAACCTTCTTGGTTTTGTAGGTGGTTTTGGGCAACTCGTTTCCCTCCGAAAGTATGTCCGTTAAAAGACCTAACAGCGTCGTAAAACTCTTGTTGGATCAGCCGTTACTTGCCTTAATTTTAGTAGTTCAAGCATGACTTACAACCTCGTCTACTTTGACTTGCAGCACGTGAACAAAGGTTTCTTCGAGTTCTTCATCAAGTCCTGGAATGATAAATACTCTCTCTCATCACAGTTTCCTTATGCATCACGCAACATCTGATCCAGATTGTCATCATGCAGCCTATCCGAATAGGAACCACAATCGATAATATCATCTAGCGGCATATCATTGACTTTGTTGCCGATGTCGTTATTACTACCTTCATGTGTAATATGCTCTTCACCATGACTGGTCCAATATACATACCCCTATATGAAACCCATTCGAATCAAGTGCGCTTCAATCTGCGCTCGGTTCTTAAATATTTTCAGATTCTCGCAGTCAATGCATAGACAATACGTATATTCCACCCCCTTATTCAACATATCCTCCTCGACAGTTCTTGTAAAAGCATACATACCATTAATGTACTCTTTATTTACACGGTTCCCAGCGTACATTCAGCTTCGGTCCTACGTTACGCATTTAACAATTTAGTATTACATATTGCATTAATTAATTAGTATACTAATATATATATATATATATATATATATATGATCTAAAGTAGATATATGTAGCAAGAATAATTAATGAAATTTAATTAAGTACAAATAGACTATGAATTTGCTAAACCTTAAACCCTAAATCATGCTAGATGTAAATAATCTTCTCTCTACATCAAGCTATCTAGAACTAAACTATTTCAATTCTCCTTTCATCAAAAGTTAGATCTAAAATATAATGCAATTAGTAACAAAATACTATCCATAGATAGTCAAGAACTTAATGGATCTACAATTACTTTTGCCAAATCCGTGGTCTCCTTTTCCCAAATGGCCTTAAAGCCCCACCTCCTCAAACCAGCATAGCCGTGAGAACAGAGATCTAGAATTTAAGACAGATCTGTGAGAGTCGACAGTCTGTAATTAATATAGTGAAATTATCATAGACGATTTTTAATACAAACCATCCGTGATGACTTAATTATCACAGACGATTCAAAGAAAAAACCATCTATAATATTTAGTAATGTCATAGACAGTTCTTGTTAATAACAATCTGTGGTACTTCACACACGGTTTTCACTATGAACCATATGTGATATAACGTCTTCATAGATGGTTTTTAGAGCTGGAAGCAACACAGACGGTGTCTAAACCAAAACTATCTGTGATTGTATTTAGTACTGACAGTTTTAGTTAACCGTCTATGTGATTGTATTTAGTACTGACAGTCTATGATATAGTGTTCAATATTAGTTTTTTTATAGTAGTGGTTCATACTACCGGACCAGACATTACCGTTTGATGTTTTAGTAAACATATTTGGGCAATAATGTATGATAAATTTTTCGTACCCTCTAGTGCCGATAAGATTTTCCCTCCGGCGTTGACATACTCTTCTAACAACTTGTTGCAGCTTGAATAATGCCATGTATGCTAGCCATCGTCTCAAATCAACAAGAAAAAAATGGCTTGCATCGGTAAGATGTATAAAACCCCACAATTAACATATTAACATGACTATACGCGCCCATCGTCATTGTCAGCTCTGGTCCTAGTACGGTGGTCTCTGTTGAGGAACTATCGGTGGTGAGTACAATCCAATCGATTCCTCTCTTATGCAAATAGATAGATCAATCACATATGATACAAATAGTAGATTGGAAACACAGAGATAGGGGGAAAACTCTTGGTCTTTCTTTATTGCTTTCTCTTTCACATGTATGTACAAAATAGCCAATGACCCTCTCTATATATAGCCTAGTGGTGAGGTGTCCACCATGAGCCAAGGTTTTAAGCCCAGACACAGGTTTCCCAACACTCCCCCTTGAGCACTTATCCGACACGTTCATGCCTCATCAAAACTCCATAAAATCCTAGTGGAAAAAATTTATAGAAAGAGTGCATGATACATGTTATGATGTATTGCACGAATTACCTCATTAAAAACATTGGCCGAGAAACTTTAGGAAAACTTGTTAAGGGAAAAAGAGTATAATCCACCCAATTTTATTTAATTTTCAGGATTTATTCTTTGGGTACTCGATCTTTGTGATCAAGTTTTAATAACGAGCTTGAGAAAAATCTCCCCCTGAATTCTGCTCTTCTCTAAGTCTCATCATTCCAATTCGTCGTACGCATCTTTCAAAACTAGATGCTGGGAGTAACTTAGTGAATAAATCTGCAACATTTTCACATGACTTTATATGCAGTACCTTAATTTCGTCCATCTTTTACAATTCATGAGCATAGAAGAACTTGGAATTGATAATTATGAGAGCTTGCATGATATTCATCCCACATGACTGCTGGATGTGGTGAATCATTCGTCGGAGCCAAGCGCATTCTTGTGCGGCTTCGTATAACGCTATGATTTCTGAGTGGTTCGTCGAAGTTGCTATAAGACTTTGCTTAGACGATTTTCATGAAATTGCAGCTCCTCCACACAGGAATACATAGCATGTTTGTGACCTTGTAGTATGCCTGTCCGACAGGTACCCTGCATCTGCATAGACAGTTATATTCAAGTCTTGGTTCTTTCTATAGAATAACCAAGGTCCTTACTTCCTTGGAGGTATCAGAAAATGCCATTTATTCTCTGCCAATGCCTTTTGTTAGGTTCTGCACTATGCCTTGCTAATAGGTTTACAGCAAATGCAATGTCCGGCCTAGTGCAGTTCACTAAATACATAAGTGCTCCTACTACACTTAAGTATGGGAATTCTAGTCCCAAGACTTCCTCCGCCTCTTCCCTAGGTCGGTATGGATCCTTATCTTGCTGTAAAGATCTCCCGATGATCAGTACTTTCGATGAGTATGCCTTCTTAAAGCCGAGCCTTTCTAACACCTTCTGGACGTAAGCTAACTGATGTACTAATATTCCTTCATGGACATGCTCAAGCTGCAGGCCTAAGCAATATTTAGTTTTACCCAAATCTTTCATTTCAAATTCTGACTCCAATAAAAACTTGCTTCCTTTATGTCTTCCATGGTCCTAATGATATTCAGATCATCTACATATACTGAGATTATACAAAATCCATTCTTGGATCATCGTATAAATACACAGGGAGAATCTTCATTGTTCATGTAGCCTTTCTTGCGTAGAAAGTCGCTTAAGCGATTATACCACATCGTACCTGATTGCTTAAGTCCGTACAATGATTTTCTGAGTTTCACACTGTACAGATTTCTATTTGCTGTATCTTGGTTCAGGACAGGAATACCTTCAGGTACCTTCATATAAATTACTGAATCCAAGTTTTCATAAAGGTACGCAGTTACCACATCCATCAACTTCATTTCTAAGTTCAGATTTACTGCCATTGAGATTAAGTATCTAAAGGTAATTCCACTCATGACTCGAGAATAGGTTTCTTCATAATCAATTACTGGACGTTGAGTGAAACCTTGTGCAACAAGCCTTGCTTTATATCTTACAACTTCATTTCTTTCATTTCTCTTTCGAACAAATACCCACTTATGCCCTACATGGTGCACATGGGGAGGCGTGCGACTTACAGATCCAAACACCTCTCTTTTGTTTAGAAATAATAATTCAGTTTCTATTGCCTTTTTCCATCTTCCCAATCTGATCTTTTCTAACATTCAACGAGCAATGCGGGCTCTGGATCAAGATCGATGAGTGTGGCAATTTTCTTTGCAAAGTAGATATCAACATTGGCTGTTGTCCTATTCATGGATTCTCCCGTGTGCACATAGTTTATAGCTATTGCATCATGAGTTGATCATTCTTGTGCCTATACTTGCTCACCGCTCCTTCCAGTTGCGGCGGCAAGTCCCTTTAGTTTTTCAGCTCCGATGTGTGTGCACACATGCATATTGATTTCTCCCTCTATGGGAATGTTCAGGTCCAGTATGCCCTTTTCTGAAGGTATCATACTGGTGTCAGGTCTCAACTAGCTCCCCTTCTGGTTCTGGGAACTTGCGGTGCCAAGTCCTTCTTATCCTTTTTCATCGGGTGTCCCCTGTTACTTGCGGTTCGAGGGGCCGGAGTTCTCGTCCTTTTATTATGAGGCATTTGGATGGGATTAGGCATACCTTCAACTTTCTTTGATATTTCAACCCTCTCCAGTGCATTGCGTGCAGCCACATGCGACTTGGTCACGCTCTTTAAATCACTAAAGTGGCCAGCCAGTTAGTTTGCTAATGCTTGTAATTCAATGTTCTTCTGGACTTCTCTATTTGTTTCACTAGTGCGCGGGTCATGTGCATGGATTCCCGTGGCTTGCCACGTAATTTCCTGATATTTTCTCCCCCTAATATTGAGAAACTATCCTCATCAAATATGCAATCAACGAAACGGGCAGTATGAATGAGAAACTATCCTCATCAAATAAGGTTCTAAATACCTTATTATGGATGTTGTCTCATAACCAACGTATATACCAGTCTTTCGGAGAAGACCCATTGCAGTATGATGTGGAGAGGGTATAAGTACATAAACCTTACATCCAAACCTCCGGAGATGAGAAATGTTTGGCAGACGGAGTAGATCGCCGGCAAGGTTGCGACTCCGGGCATGGGTACGGTGTTGGGATTCAGCCGGGTGCAGGCGGCACGCCGTGCAACGGCAGCGGCTCGTGCGGAATCCGACGGTGCATGCGGGCGCGCATCCGGTCGGCGGCTCGTGCGGGATGCGGTGGCGATCGAGAGCTCGTCATGTAGGGCGGTGGCGGTGGCGCCGCTCGAGCCCGTGTGAGGTGGCACCGACGGGAGCTGTGCGGGCGTGTGGCGCGAAAGCGATTGGTCGAGGCGACGGTGACCCGTGTGGGGCACGCGGTCGATGCATTAGGAGGCGTGGCTGCGAGCCGGTGGCGCTCTGTGCGGTGGCCATACAGGGCGGCGACGATCCGGCGTGGCCGCGAGGCGGCCACTCCACACGCGATGGCAGACAGGGCCGGCGGCATGTTCGGCCGTACAAGATTTTTCTCTTTCTTTTTTCCGGTCTAGAGTGCAATCAACGTCTGCTCTTTCTGCAAATCAACCGATCGGCTTGCCTGGCGACTTCGAGTCTGCTTGTAGTAGATTAGAGCGGATTTGCACCATAGAAAATAATATAGAAAGGGAAATCTGCGAAATTTAAAGCGATCTAGATGTAGACAATTCAATGTACTAATACTTCGATGATTACCTTTCGATTCACCGGAGCGATTCGTGCTGATAACGTGTTGAGGAACCGTCGCTGGCGAGTCCAGTCCGATCGATTCATCTCTTATGCAAATAGACAGATCAATCACAAATAACGTAAATAGTAGATTTTAAACATAGAGATAGGGGGGAGAACTCCTGGTCTTTCTTTATTGCTTTCTCTTTCATATGTGTATACAAAATAGCCAATGGCCCTCTTTATATATATCCTAGTGGTGAGGTGTCCATCATAGACCAAGATTTTAAGCTCAGACCTAGGTTTTCCAACAGTCCCCATCAAGAAGCACTGCAGCCGGCGTATGTTTACATTGTGGGGCTCGCTCTTGTGTGTGTTCACTACTACAGAAAACCGTATTACAGACGGTTCAAAAACGTCATCACAAACGGTTTTCTGAATCGTCTGAATTTATGGATCAGTGATAATCGAAGGTTATCACAGACAATTTTCGAACCGTCTGTGGTGTAAATATCACAGACGGTTTGTAACTAAAAAACCGTCTGTGATAGGTGATAATCACAGATGGTTTTTACTTACAAATTGTCTGTGATTATCAGCTATCACAGATAGTTTTTACTTACAAACCATCTGTGATATTCTTGTCTACTCCTAGATCTATTTCTGTTTATTGGCTAGCCTCAGGAAATGCTAGCCATAACCTCTGAAATAAGCAGATCAACATGTACATGTATACATACAAATCACATCTCAATTCATTTCACAAACATAAACATCCAATTCACATCTCAATTCATTTTACAAACATAAAACATCAAATTCACATCGCACTTCATTTCACAAACATAAAACATCCCAGGGCTCTGCTAAGTAAAAGCATTATTTTCATGTGCTTATTCTTTCCTGGATATACAACATTACTTACATATCGAGGGGATTGAAGATGGACTCACCGAGGGGATTCTGGCGATACTAGAGGAGCTCGAGCGTGGACGGAGGCGGCCAACGGGCTCGAGCGTTGATGGAGGCGGACGGCGATAGGCTCTGGGGATGAGGTGGCGGTGATGGGCCAGAGGGAGGAGGAGGCGATGGGCTCTGGGACGGCGACGGGCTCGGGGCTCGACTTGAGGCGGCCGGAACGGCTTGGGGGCGGCGGCGGCCTCGGGGGCAGAGGCGGCGGACGGGCTTGGGGACCGAAGGCGGCCAGCAACGGGCTCTGGGGACGGCAGCGGCAATGGACTAGATCGGGAGAGCGATTAAGTCTCTATGCTTGGTTGGTATTGCTAATAATTGCAGTGTACGCATAAAACCCTAGCGGGGGGTTATATATAAAGGCTTATTACAGATGGTTCTATTTAAGAACCATCTGTGATATCAATATCACAGACGGTTCTAAACTTAAAAACGTCTGTGATAAGTCACATAACAGAGACGGTTTGGAATATGAACCGTCTGTGATATTAATAGCGAGACGGTTTGAATACGAACCGTCGTGACACTTAAATGTTCGCACTACTGTTAATATTCCGATGCAAGCGCCATTAAACTTCCACACCATTCTGGTTTTATATGCAACACGGTGTACAATTCCTTGATACCATAAACAGAATCTCTTCTAAATTGTCCTCTTCCTCATCTTCTTCACCACATTTCTGAATAATGGATTTAAAATTCTTTTGATCTCCTTTCTCTCATCTATCCATCATGAGTTGTTCAGCCATAACCTTACACAGGCGGCCAACAATTTACGTCCGGAGCAGCTCCTCCGCTCACGCCCTGCTCTCCTTCCTCGACTCGCTTCCATCCGTCAGCTAGAACTCATCATCTGCCGTCGATGGAGGTGTCTCATTGCCGCTCAGGAAAGGGAAACCGCCCTTAGCCTCGTTCTTCTCTGTAATATGCACAAAGCGGAGGAAGCTCTTGCGGCAATGTCTTTGAGATTATGGGCCATGCCGATCAAGCAGAATCGGCCGATTCTGAGGAAGCTTATCATAGCATCCTCTTTGAGATTATGGGCCATGCTAATGATTTGCCCAGGCTAGAGGAGGAAGTGGAGAGGACAAGGACAATCTTTACAGCATTCGAGAATTCAGCGGCTGATCCTCCAACTCCAAAAGTCGAAGAAGAATCATATGAAGCTCAGAAGATTAAAATCCGGGAATCTCTTTTTTTGGACTTTTGTAATACATTTGCCTTGAATTTGACTCTCATATGCAAAAGTATAGCAAAGACAAGTATAAGAACGTCGAAAACGGACATCGTATGCAAAAGTTATGCCCGTTTTACTGAAAGTGTCTCGAAATTGACTCAGGCGGAAATTATGAAATTTTGGGGGATTACAAGGCGGAAAACATATCACAGATTGTTTGATATACGAACCGTCTGTGGAAACTTCATTATCACGTAATATCACAGATGGTTCTAGATAAGAACCGTCTGTGATAATGAAGTTTCCACAGACGGTTCGTATATCAAACCGTCTGTAAAATCACGTATGCTATTCCAAGAACTGCTTGTAATGTAAGTGTTTAATTTAGCCTCTTTTGTAGTAGTGGTTGTTTTTTATCCACCTCGCGATAGAAAAGAGAAAGAGGAGAAGAGAAGAAGAGAGGAAGAAGAGAAAGAGGAAAATTTTAGTAGGTAATTTTTTGTATGTTATATTTATTAGTGTAAGTAAAAATTATAGATGTAGAAAATTTAGTGTAGAAAATGTAGTTTAGAAATTTTAGTGTAGAAAATGTAGTTTAGAATTTTTAGTGTAGAAAATGTAGCGTAGAAAATGTAGTGTACAAATTTTAGTGTAGAAAATTTAGTGTAGAAAATTTAGTGTAGAAAATGTAGTGTAGAAAATTTAGTGTGGAAATTTTGTATAGTATTTTTGGTATAGAAATTTTGTAGTACACATTTTTAGTATAGAAAATTTAGTCAACATAATTTTGTATGAAATGTTAGTGGTAGTAAAAATTGTAGATATGGAAAATTTAGTATGGATATTTGAGTACAATTTTTAGTATAGAAATTTTAGTGTTTGTAGTTATACATTTTTTAGTATACAACATTTGTAGTATATAAAATTGTAGAAGTAAAAAATTTAGTATGGAAATTTGAGTTTTTTTCATATATTAGTGTACAAAATTTAGTGTAGAAATTTAGAAGAACAAAATTTACTAGCAAAATTTTGTATAGTATTTTTGATGTATTATTGTAGAAAATGGGTAACTGCAGTGGTTATGACGCGTTTATGTTGTAGGTAACTTGAACTCTTTTTGTAAGTATGGCTCGTGATGGTCGTGGACTCGACCGACGGTACCGCTATTGGACGAGCACGTGGACCGCGTGCACCGCGCTTCCGTCGTGTGCCAAGCACGGGAGTACGGACGAGCCTACCGAGTTGGGAGTGGTTCTGACACGGACACCTCGTGTGGCTGGGACTCGACCCGCTGGATCGCCAGTTTGCACTACGTCGGTGTTTTATGTTGCCGTAGGAACGCGTTCGTCGCGACCTTCACTTTGTTTGTACGCCGCGGATGCCTGGCTACCCCTTTGCCCGGATGGTGCAGCCACGGAGGAGGATGGAGCGCCTTGGCCGCGGGCGGGGGAGGCGGGCGTGGAGCGATCACGACGCTTCCTGCTCGATCGTTCCTGCCGATGGCTTTGGTGGACCGCATGCCCGAGACGATACTTTCCACCTCCCATTCGGGAGATGAGGCCGACCCTGCAGGATGTGTCCTTGCTTCTTGGCCTTCCGATCGAGGGAGGCGCTGTCTTCCTACCGGAGGCCCCGACCGAGTGGCGCGCGGACTTGCTCGGCAGATTCGATGGGGTCCTTCCACCGGCCGATGACCACCACATCTTCGATGTGACTCAGACGCACGGGCCATCGCTAAGGTGGCTCGCATGCATCACGGCACGTGGTCTTTATAGTCGATCGTGTATTGCAAGCTCTTACTTGCGCTATTACATACTAATAACAACTTATTTTTATTGAGGTGGAGCGCATGGATCCGCAGTGCACGATTACGGTGTCTCGCGCCACTTGGAGGCGTACGTGCTGTGGCTCTTTGGTTGGGTGCTCTTCACCACCAGCAACGGCAACTCCGTGGATGCGTGCCTTATCGGTCATGCGAGGGCGATTGCGGACGGCGAGGCCCCCTAGGTCAGCTTGAAGGACCGAAATGGCAACAGAGGGGGGGTGAATGGTGCCTTAAAAACTTCCTCTCAAAGTTCTTCTTCTCCTTTAGCTAGAGAGCTAAGAAGTCGGAAAAACAAAGCTCAACCGAACACAAAGAACAATGAAACAAGAAGTCGTAATCAAGACAACCGTAGTCGTAATCGTGAAACAGTGTTGGGTTTTGACCGTGGTCGTATGGGGTGAGGATGCATCAAGACACGCAAGACCACCGCTATACGCATTTGAGGTCGAACGACCGTAAATGAGAGGATAACGGCGGCGAAACCGAACCGTAAAACTTATGCCGTAGTCGATCAACCGACAACAGAGAGATACTATCGTGTGGTCGAATAGGTTGCCGATCCGACAATGTAACGTATCAGAAA
This sequence comes from Bonia amplexicaulis, assembly GCA_036346245.1. Classification (NCBI taxonomy): domain Eukaryota; kingdom Viridiplantae; phylum Streptophyta; class Magnoliopsida; order Poales; family Poaceae; genus Bonia; species Bonia amplexicaulis. Next base: position 23,514,727 of record CM070741.1, on the reverse strand, counting down.
TACTCATTGTCGCGCACGACCCGAGAGCAATATTTTGAAGAACTTTTACTTGAGGTCAAACCGAAAGAAACTTGAACTCTAGCTCGATAAGATCTCTAGAAGAGAATATACCAAGAAAAGAGATCTAAGCGATGGTCGGCAAAGAAGGCAAAGTCGAAAAAGTAATGTAGCAATCGAGGCTAAGAATAAGAATCACAGAGACTTCTCGATTTCGACTTTGCTCTGGAATGAAATGACCGTAAGGTCTCAAAACAATTTCCCAGCCCCGAGCAAGTGAAGCACAAGCCAACTCTCGATAAAACACATATGATCGAAAGAACACAGAGAGGGCAAACAGATCAAACAAATCATCTCAAGAACAAAAAGAGAAAGATACGAGAGATGAATCCAATCTTTCTATTTCACATGGAGGTTTCTACACCACTCCATCGGAGGTACACGAGCATCCATGCTCTTACCCAGACAACTCACACAAGATAGAGAGGAACACTCGAGCACTGTGGGACAACCTCACTCGCCTCCCGAGACCTAACCTCTCTATTTATAGTCTCACACGCTAACGGGTCTCAACAGACCACCCGTTCTGAGAGTCCAAGGCTTTGTGCCTCCAGTGCTTTGCCCATTACCCGTGGCAACGGCTCCACCGCTTGCCCAATAGCACCACCAACTCCAGAGCTTTCCCAGAGGACACGGCTTCCTTTGTGCTTTGGCATTTCTCCAAAATGCCCTTCTGCCAGCCTCCCAAGCTTCCTCCTCATGCCTTGCTTGCTTTCGTTACACCACTCGGACAAGACCACGTCCTCTTCGGCTTCCACGCCGCTCGACCTCAACATCTCCTATGTCTAGTCCCGACCTCTCTAAGCCTCACCAAGACATGTCTCCCAAGACTGCAACCATCACGGACAACAAAACCATCACATAGCACCGATCCATACTCGCACAACACACCGAGCTCAAGTCTTTCCACAGAAATTAGACTTTACTAAACCTTGTCAAAATGTAGAACAAACCAGTCTACAAGGTCCACAACAACACAAGGAACCCAACCGACCAAACCTCACCGTAATCGGACATGAAATGCACCCTCACGACCAATTTTAGTGATCCCGCACGACCACGGTCATCCAACCGATAACGTGGTCGAACGCGTTTCACCACGCTCAATTCTCGCTAACGTGGTCGTAGCTCATTCCGAGCGCACAACGCGGTCGCACCACCGAAAGTGCCACAACGTAGTCGTGGCTCCTTTCCCACAACGTGGTCGAGGCCTCGAACTCCCACAACGTGGTCGTGACGCCCACCGACCACGCCAGTGGTCGAACGCCCGACCGCCCAACGTGGTCGAGGCTCCGATCCCACAACGTGGTCATAAACCCTAGCGCCGAGTGCCGACCACGGTCAAATCTTCGAGGGCTCCGCAACGTGGTCGAAGCTCGAGCGCCACAACGTGATCGAACGCCCCAATTGCCAACGTGGTCGTAAACCCTTCCGACCACGGCCAAAGTACTCAGACGCGCTGCTACCGAGATCCGACACCACCAACGTGGTCGTGCGCTACCCGGTAGACTTCCGATCACGCTCAAATTCGCCGGACGCCACAACGTGGTCGACGCTACCCGTGAGACTTCGATCACGCTCAAATTCGCGGGGGCGCCACAACGTGGTCGAGACCACCCGATTGAGTTCAACGTGGTCGATAACCTTCCGACCACGACCACCATGGTCGTACAAGACTCGGAAGAGTTTCACCACGACCAAACGTGGTCGTGCGAACCGTGGACAAGTCGCATACCACTTCATTTCGCCCGAGTTAAGACTTTGCAATAAAAGCCCAAAACAAACTCAATTTACCTTCAACCAAGGGTCAATTACTCATCATAAAGATGGGATCATCTCCACATGATCTCTCAATCTCCCCTTGATGAGTATATTGACAAACACCAAAAATATGAAGTTGAGTTTGTAGAAGCCGACATGGTCCAAGGAAAGAAAATGGAATTATGACCATGTCGATGTATGAATACTAGAGCAATACATAAAGAGCAAATTGATCTCCAAAGCTCTAGCAAGTTCCCGTGTTGAGAAATTTTCTTTTCTCCAATCTATTCTCCCCTTTGGCAATAAACACATCAAGTATGCAAGAGAGAATAAGTCAAAATGATGGATGGAATGGCTGATTTGATTATTCAAAGTATGCAGAGCCATGAGAATTATCCAAATGACCAAATGTATTACACTAAGCCATAACATACAAGTATGCTACAAAGATCATGACTATGTATGTAAAGAGAAGCTAAGCTAACAGATGGTATAATCTGATTTTTAATTTGAAGTGCTTAGCAAGTCAAGTCAAACAAGATTTTAGTCTAGCTAATGATATCCACAAATGATGCAAGCCATGTCAATGAGCTAAATGGAATCGAGAAGCTAGTGTTGAGCCAACTAGAGTGCTATTTATTCAAGAATGATACATTTGTTTAAGTACACTTGAAATTTTAGCAATTGAGCATAAATGACATTTTTCTTTTAGAGATCTCATGATTGTTTTCAATCATACTTTTGTCATGTGCTAGACCTCAAGCCTTATGCGATCATTCCAAGCGAGAAGCTTAAGGAAATGATCTTGGTCATCCAAATCTCCCCGAGTTCATGCCTTGTGCAATGGCAAGCCGCCTCATGAGAAGGAATTGGTGAGATCGGTTTTTCGCACGTAAGAGATCCTTTTTTTGATAGATTGTACTAACTTATGTGTCATCAAGAAACTGATAGCTCAATCTATTGCTCAACTAAGATTCAAGACTCAACTCACCTATTTGACATGGCGAGAATCATAAAAGATAACACAAGGTCGACTAGTCTCAAATATGAACAAGACATGAATTAGGTCAAATTTGGCATTTTAATTAACCTATCATGGCAAAGACTTGACTACACATATAAAGTCATGATCGATTAGCAATGGAGCACAAATCATGGCAATGTGTAAAGCATTGAAAGCATGTCATAACCGGATAATAATCAAGGCTCAATGTGGTTATATTACAATGCGAGTAATGCAATGCGAAAATCCACTCCCCTCAACATGTGATGCGACTTTTAGTTCAAGTTGAGTTTAAGTCTAAATTAAAATCTAGAAGTTCCCAAATGAACTCCCCTAAACCAAAGCCATAAAAATCAAGAGTCGGCAAATAAATCAGAAAACAGCAGTCCTTAAAGCATAGATAAGATATAGAGGATACTATGGCTCAAACTAACTCTCATCTACCCTATATGTCTCCGTGACAACAAATGTCGAGAAAACGCACACTAGAGAGCAAACACGAACCCTGCTCACCCGAGGGTGGCCCAACCTCGCTAGAACCTAAAAGAAGTGAGTGAGCTCAACCTAGTGAGATAAAAAAACAGCTATCCCGAAAGCACAAGATAAGAGCAAGAAGTCTAAGCAACTCAAAGAAGAGACACACTCTAACCTATGCTAGAAGGACTAAACCCAATGCACCAAAATGCGATGCAACAAGAAGGATACTGAAGCACAATTAATAAGATAAAGCAAGAAGCCCAAAGCTCCCCTCACAATAGTCCGTAAGGACAAACCACCCAAGCTCTCCCGCAGAGTGAAAACCTCGTGCTATCCAAAGGCTTGGTAAAGATATCACCAACCGGTGGTCACTCTCCACAAACCGAGCACGATGTCACCCTTCTCTACATGGTCTCAAGAAAATGATATCGATATCGATGTGCTTGGTCCGAGAGTGCTGCTGGGTTCTTAGCAATGTTAATCGCAGACGTGTTATCGCAAAAGAGCGAACACGATCGATAGCAACCCAAAGTCCCGCAGTCGAGACCATCCAGCACTTGGCTACAAAGAATCGGTCTGCAAAGAACGCACTCGGCCTCTGCGGTGGACTGCAACACCGGATCGCTTCCTCAAGACCAAGAAACGAGAGAAGTGCCAATGTCTCGGCAGTGCCGGTGCTCTTCCTATCTATCCTACAAACCGCAAAGTCTCGCATCCGAATAGGCTCTAAGGGATAGACAGATGAGGAAGAGTACCGATACCATAGTCAATGGTAGCTCAAGGTACCGAAAATGCGCTCACCGCTCGGGCGGTGAGATACGCGAGGAGAAGCTCAAACCGCACAAAGACACACGTAAAAGTGTATGTCCGGTCTCGAGGCGTGAGGTACAAGAGAGAGCCAATCATACTTCAACTCTTTTGATCAACTGCTCGCCCCTCATCTCGGGTCAAGTGTGGCCGTAGAAGCCATCGAGTCGACACCGGCTTTCCATCACTCATGTCGAAGCGCCTCAGAGATCACGGTGTACTTGCCTTGATGCAAGAAGGTACCCTCCCGAGTCTCGCTTGATTTGGAAGCCAAGGAAGAAAGTCAACTCACCCATCATGCTCATCTCAAACTCGGTGCTCATGACATCCGAGAACTGTGAAACTAGAGCATGAGAAGAGCCGCCAAAGATGATGTCATCGACATAAATTTGACGAGCAGGAGATCATTGCCAAGTCGGCGAATGAACAAGGTCTTGTCAACTTTACCCATCTCAAAATCATGTCTCAATAGATAGGACTTAAGCCTCTCATACCAAGCTCTAGGGCTTGCTTAAGTCCATACAACGCTTTGGAAAGCTTGAAGACATGACTAGGGTATTTGGGGTTCTCGAAACTGAGGTCGTCGACATAGACTTCTTCCTCAATGAAGCCATTGAGAAAGGCACTCTTGACGTCCATCTGGTAGAGCTTAAAACCCTTAGAAGCTGCAAAGGCAAGCAGAATTCTAATGGCCTCAAGACGAGCTACAGGGGCAAAGGTCTCCTCGAAATCCGCACCTCAACCTGGGAGTACCCCTGTGCAACCAGCCTAGCCTTGTTTCGAATGACTACCCCATCCTCACTTTGCTTGTTCTTGAACACCCATTTGGTTCCAATGATATTTTGATCTCGAGGGGCTCAACAAGCGCCCGCACCTTGTTTCTCTCGAAACTCTCTAGCTCCTCATGCATGGCGTTGACTCAAGACTCGTCGATAAAGCATGGCAAACGCCCTTGGGCTCAAAGGAAGCTACAAGGCGAGTGGAGATGTAAAAGTGACACGCCAGACTTGGAACGTGTGACTCGCTCAAATAGATCTCCAATCATCTGCTCAGAAGGATGAGATTTTTGGATATGTCTTGGAGGTCCTGGATGAGATGAAGAAGTGGCCTCTACCTCGTTACCTGACGGGGTAGGAACAGAGCCACTAGCTCCAGAAGAGATAGAAGGTAAGGGCTGATCGCCTCGAGGTGCGGTGGAAGAAGGCACCTCAAGGGGTGGAGAAGGGACTGGATCGGGTAGACAACCCTCATCTCCATCATCCTCATCATCCACAAAGATGGTCTCGGATCGCTCTAGTGAACTCGAGATATCGGGCCTAGTCCCCGACCGCCTCATCGAAAGTTACCTCACGTGTTTCTATCATTTTGCTAGACTCGCAGCCTGCACCCTATAGGCCCGCCAAGAAGTCGAGTAGCCGTAAAAAGTCCATCACTAGAACGTGACTCGAACTTATCTAGGTTCCTGACTTCAAAATAAAACACTTGCAACCAAACACACGAAAATGAGAAACACTGGGCTTTCGCCCGTATCTCAACTCATAAGAAGTGCGGTGCAAGTGTGCCCGAAGAAAAACTCGATTGGAAACATGGCACGCGGTGGCTATAGCCTCACCCAAAACTTCGCGGTGTAGAGTACTCATCAAGCATCGCCCCGCCATCTCGACCAAGGTACGGTTCTTCCTCTCCACAACGCCATTCTCACTGGGGACGATGGAGAAGAGAACCGGTGCTCTACACTGCCTCACCACGTAAACTCTCAAAGTAAGAATTCTTGAACTCCGTGCCATTGTCATCGCGGATCGCTCGTAAGGCACCGGAAGCTCAACAGAAAGCCTCTTGAAAAGACCTCGAAAATATGTAAACGCCTCATCCTTCGAGGCTAAGAAAAACACCCAAGAGTACCTCGAATAGTCATCGACCACAACAAGAACGTACCACTTCCCTCCTGCTGACTGCACTCGAGCTGGTCCAACTGTATCCATATGGAGCAACGTCGGTGCATCGGTCATAGTAATGTGGACCGGAGGATGAGAAGCGGCAACCATCTTGCCGTGTTTAAGGCATGGAGCGCAAACAAGATCTTTGACCATCTTGAGTTTCGGCATCCACGAATGAGATCGTGGCCGCTAACTCGGGTCAAATGGTCAAATCCAATATGACCAAGTCTCCTATGCCGAAGGAAAGATCGCGGACTCGTAAGCAAGCGCACAACGGAGAGGATCACCAAGACTCGTAAAAATCAGCACGAAAGATCCTCCCAAAACGAGAAATCCCGCAAACCAGACTACCCGAAGAATCAAGAATTTTGCAATTGTTTTTCTTAAAGCTCACCTCGAAATTGTCATCGGTAAGTCGAGAGACCGAGAGCAAATTGTACCGCAGCTTGCTAACTAAAGCAACATCTTTCAAAATAAATGAATCATTAATGCGACAAGACCTTTGGCGATGACGCCCAGATGAAGCATCTCGAAGGTGATCGTCTCATCACCGGAGCTCGGGCAAGGAAGAAAACCAACGGAATCTCCGGTCATGTGTCGTGAACACCCGAGTCTACAAGCCAAACCTTTCCTTCCCCGCCGCGAACCCGAGTCAACAAGAGAGCAAAGTCTCGATCGATAAATCAACATAGATTTTGGCACCCAATACTGAGTCACACGTCGAGCAGAAGAAGTAGTCACACACGACTGACCTCTAACTACCCTCGCCTCGTCGCTCAAAGAAGCGTAAGGTCTATGTGCGCACTGTCGCATTGGCCGGGTCCGACTACTACGGAGAGCGAGTCTGAGCACCGGCAAAGATGTTGATCACGCCGCGGTAGCTATCTCGATGGAAACGAGATCTACCCTCGTGACGGCTAAGTCACGACCGAGAGAGAGCACGAGGACGAAAAATGAAAACTCGAAAAACCAAGTCCTCGGTCGCCCAAAGCTACCAACAAGAGCAAGCCTAGACCTCGTGTTGGTCTTAGGTGCACTCAAGGTCCGGGCTGACCGAATACGCCTAAGAGACTCAGCACGGTCTCTTCGCGCGATCTTGGCGCGCTTGAAGCATTGGTCAATCAGATGCCCATCCTTCTGACAGAAGGTGCAATGATACCGCCTCGAGGGGTCAAGTAGCATGAGATGGCTTCGCCGAGAGGTCAAGTCGCAGTGAAATCACCTTGTCGTCAAATCCCTTGGACAAAGCCCACCGATCTAAATTGAACTTTCTTGTTCTTGGGCTTGACCTCGATCACACCGCGGCTATGGGTCCGAGCACGACGGTGGATGTTTTCTCACATCCTCACGGAAATTATATCCTAGACCCCGCTTGAACTTGCAAATCTTTGATTGGTCTAGAATAAGATTGAGATCCTTCTTGCCTCCTACAAATTTCTCGAGAGTGTTCATAAGGTACTGACACTCCCGAAAGAGAGAGGTGCAAGAGGAGCAAGGAGGAGGAGAAAAAGCAGAAGGTAAGGGAGCAGGAGAACACCAACAAAGCAGAGGAAGATCGCTTGTGCACGCACAATCGACGAGAAGGGACGATCCCATCGCTAGCAGATTGGTTCGCATCGCTAGGCGTCTCTACCTTACCCGGGCTTCTTCCCTTCTTCACAATCACATTACAAGCACAAGGTGGCTTCTCTAGTAGGTCCTTAGTTAGCTTCACACATTTCTCATCCAATGCAATCAAGTTAGATTTTAGTTTGTTACAACTAATGCATGGTGAGCTAACAGGTCCTTAGAAGCAAACCGAGCCAACTTCTTATCATGATCAATCATTTCTTGAAACTGCTTGGAAATGATTCAAGCTCAATGCTAGTTTAGGACAATTCACACAAGAAGCAATAGGCTCAAGTAGAAAAGCTTGTAATTCAAGAATTTTATGATCTCGCCTGCTTTAGGTTCATCTTCAAATTGTTACAACTTTCACAAGTCTCGCAGATCGAGAAGCAATGTATAAAGACCTCTAAAAGCATTATCCTTATCCTCACATGAGGTGCAAGAAGTAGTCTCAACGGTAGATGAAGGAAAAACAATCCTAGACATCTCTAGTTCAATGACGGACTAACATTCTCCACCTTAACAATGTCTAGTTCGAGAGGACAAACTATCATGCGAGGTCCTTAGTTTCTCCATGTCTCCAAGCAAAGCACAGCAGGTATCACAGTCGTCACGGGAGGGAGCAGATATAAGTGAAGTAAGCTCCCGTGACAATCTATCTACTTCCTTCTCTAACTCGGTACACCTAGACTTAGCTCTAGCATGAAAACCACCTAGCTTAAGAAAAGCATGATTGAGCTGATCGTAGGTGGGACATACCGTCCGAGTCGAGTAGAGCTCATTGTCACGATCTCGCCTCAAGGGCCATGAAGCACATGCCGAGAAGTCGTCGCCGCTCTTGGGTTCTTGATCACCCGTCCGTCGTCGTCGCTCCATCCCTCCACTTCGCCGAGGTCGAGGTCGCCGAAAGTGGCGAGGACGCTGTGGAAGAGCTTCTTGGCCTTCCCAAAGTTGCGAACGGCTTCTTGCCTTGCGCCGGAGTTGGGGCCTTCTTGTTGCGGTTCTTGTCTGAGTAGTCGTTTTGCCGGAACCGCCAACGCCGCTTTGCCTTTCCCACTTTGGGACAGCTTTGCTCGAATGTGGTTGGGGCCACCACACTCAAACAAATCACGGTCCTCTTTTCCTTCCGTCCTCCTCCCTTTGTAAGCATGGGAGAATCTCCGTGCGAGGAGGGCTAGTCTCATCCGCAGTCGCTCTATCCGATCATCGGTTATGTCACGAGAGCGCCGAGGAGAATCGCAAGATGGCTCAAGAACCGTAAGCGGTGGGATCGGTGACTAAAGCCATCGATCGAGACTTCGACCGACGAGACTATGTCAATCTCGTGAGTCTTGAGGCGCGAGTAAAGCGCATCAAGAGTCAAGGTCGAGAGGTCCGTGGTGTCCTTGATGGTAGTCACCTTCATCTCCCAAACCCAAGATCGAAAAGTGAAAGCATCTGTCGAGCGTTATCCGAGTCGGAGTATGTGAGACCGACCGCCGGAGATTGCTCAAAATCTTGTGAAAGCGTGAAAAGCACTCGTCAAGGGACTCTCCAGCAAGCATCTCGAATTTGTCAGATTCGCTGAACCGATCTGTCGAACCGTCTTGATCCGGGAGGTGCCTCATGGTATGCATCGAGGGTCACCCGGATGTCGTGAGCGGACGACGGTGAGAGATGCGATCAAATTCGCTCGCTCAATCCTCGTATGATGATGTTCCTTGCCTTTGCATTTGCCTCAACATCGCCCATATTCCGGCATTGATGTTCTCATCGGCGAACAACAAATTGTATTTTCACCTTCCGCCAAATAGCATACCCACGAGCTCGGATATATGTTTCCATTCGGCTCTTCCGGAAGGGTAATCCAGCCATCGAAAATAGGCGGCTTGGTGGAATACTTGTCTGCTGTTATGGCTCTTTGAGACCGGTTAAGATCTATGAAGAAGAGCTAACCGCTCGATACCAATTGAAGGACCGAAATGGCAACAGAGGGGGTGAATGGTGCCTTAAAACTTCCTCTCAAAGTTCTTCTTCTCCTTTAGCTAGAGAGCTAAGAAGTCAGAAAAACAAAGCTCAACCGAACACAAAGAACAATGAAACAAGAAGTCGTAATCAAGACAACCGTAGTCGTAATCGTGAAATGTTGTTGGGTTTTGACCGTGGTCGTATGGGGTGAGGATGACCAAAGACACGCAAGACCACCGCTACACGCATTTGAGGTCGAACGACCGAAAAGAGAGGATAACGCCGGCGAAAACCGAACCGAAAACTTATGCCGTAGTCGATCAACCGACAACAGAGAGATACTACTTGTGGTCGAATAGGTGCCGATCCGACAATGTAACGTATACAGAAATACTGTTGTCGCGCACGACCGTGAGCAATATTTTGAAGAACTTTTACTCGAGGTCAAAACCGAAAGAAACTTGAACTCTAGCTCGTATAAGATCTCTAGAAGAGAATATACCAAGAAAAGAGAGATCTAAGCGATGGTCGGCAAAGAAGGCAAAGTCGAAAACGTAATGAGCAATCGGAGGCTAAGAATAAGAATCACAGAGACTTCTCGATTTCGACTTTGCTCTGGAATGAAATGACCGAAGGTCTCAAAACAATTTCCCATCCCGAGCAAGTGAAGCACAAGCCAACTCTCGATAAAACACATATGATCGAAAGAACACGAGAGGGCAAACAGATCAAACAAATCATCTCAAGAACAAAACCGAGAAAGATACAGAGAGATGAATCCAATCTTTTCTATTTCACATGGAGGTTTCTCACCACTCCATCGGAGGTACACGAGCATCCATGCTCTTACCCGAGACAACTCACACAAGATAGAGAGGAACACCGAGCACTGGGGACAACCTCACTCGCTCCCGAGACCTAACCTCTCTATTTATAGTCTCACACGCTAACGGGTCTCAACAGACCACCCGTTCTGAGAGTCCAAGGCTTTGGTGCCTCCAAGCTTTGCCCATTACCCGGTGGCAACGGCTCCACCGCTTTGCCCAATAGCACCACCAACTCCAAGAGCTTTCCCGAGGACACAGCTTCCTTTGCGTGCTTTGGCATTTCTCCAAATGCCCTTCAAGCAGCCTCCCAAGCTTCCTCCTCATGCCTTGTCGTTTTACGTTACACCACTGACAAGACCATGTCCTCTTCGGCTTCCACGCTGCTCGACCTCAACATCTCCTATGTCTAGTCCCGACCTCTCTAAGCCTCACCAAGACATGTCTCCCAAGACCGCAACCATCACGCACAACAAAACCATCACATAGCACCGATCCATACTGCACAACACACCGAGCTCAAGTCTTTCCACAGAAATTAGACTTTACTAAACCTTGTCAAAATGTAGAACAAACCAGTCTACAAGGTCCACAACAACACAAGGAACCCAACCGACCAAACCTCACCGTAATCGGACATGAAATGCACCTCACGACCAATTTTAGTGATCCCGCACGACCACGGTCATCCAACCGATAACGTGGTCGAACGCGTTTCACCACGCTCAATTCTCGCTAACGTGGTCGTAGCTCATTCCGAGCGCACAACGCGGTCGCACCACCGAGTGCCACAACGTAGTCGTGGCTCCTTTCCCACAACGTGGTCGAGGCCTCGAGCTCCCACAACGTGGTCGTGACGCCCACCGACCACGCCAGTGGTCGAACGCCCGACCGCCCAACGTGGTCGAGGCTCCGATCCCACAACGTGGTCGTAAACCCTAGCGCCGAGTGCCGACCACGGTCAAATCTTCGAGGGCTCCGCAACGTGGTCGAAGCTCGAGCGCTACAACGTGATCGAACGCCCCAATTGCCAACGTGGTCGTAAACCCTTCCGACCACGCCAAAGTACTAGACGCTGCTACCGAGATCCGACACCACCAACGTGGTCGTACGCTACCCGGTAGACTTCCGATCACGTTCAAATTCGCCGGGGACGCCACAACGTGGTCGTACGCTACCCGGTAGACTTCCGATCACGTTCAAATTCGCCGGGGACGCCACAACGTGGTCGTAGACCACCCGATTGAGTTCAACGTGGTCGTATAACCTTCCGACCACGACCACCATGGTCGACAGCACTCGGAAGAGTTTCGACCACGACCAAACGTGGTCGCACGAACCGTGACAAGTCGTACCGACTTCATTTCGCCCGAGTTAAGACTTTGCAATAAAAGCCCAAACAAACTCAATTTACCTTCAACCAAGGGTCAATTACTCATCATAAAGATGGGATCATCTCCACATGATCTCTCACAGCTGGGGATCGGCTGCACTTGCCGCGACGTACCGCGGCCTATGCGATGAATGCGCGAGGATGAAGGCAAACTCAATCCTCGCGGGCTGTCCCATACTGCTGCAGTTGTGGTCATTCGAGCGCTTCAGCCTCGGACGACCTGTGCTAGACAACATGGGCCTGTACGGGCCCGAGATGTATCCGGGGGGAGACATCGACCGGCCGACGATGGGCTCTCTTTGGTGTCGTCGACGAGTAAGTATTATCACAGTCAGCTATTTCGTTGTTATTAACGATTGTCGTACTTAACAACTTGCCTTTCTTGCAGTGCAGTTCGCGCGCGACGCGTGCCACGCGGGCGCACCGCCTTTGTTGAGCGCTCGACCGCCTCACGGTGACGACGTGTAATCGGAGCCTTACGCAGATGAGGTAATCAGAGGCACGTGCTCCTACGGCCGTCCATGCTATGCTTTCGTGACCGAAGCTTTACGCTCACGCTACCGGAAGCTCGTGTACGATATCTTCGCCGAGGACCACGACCCCGCCGAGTCATGCGGCGCTTGACTCGACAGCGCTTCGCATGCGGTCGGACCACCGCTTCGCGACACGCACGCGTGAGTGATCGCTTCATAAATATGTACGCATTTACTACTATGTTCGCAAGTACTTACATTACGTATTGGTCCAATATATGCAGGTACTCCGGAAAGGGAGTTAAACGAGGCACGAACTGGATGGCGAAGATGCAGCCCTGGATTGCGCAGTGGGAGGGTGCGCTCGACGACCACGTGGAGGAGGACCGCCCATACGACAGTAGGGACTACACGGAGTACCTACGCTGGTACCAGTGCGGACACGCATGCGTGCTAGTACATGTCGTAGACCCCCAACCACACACATCGCCGTCGCGACAGACACGTACCCCGCGCACCTCGCGCGCGACGCTCACATCGCGGTACGTTACATGTAATTTCAAATATTCCCAAATGGCAATGTCGTTTCGATGATGGATCATATTATTTTATGTCTTTTTGTCCAAGCTGACGTCGGATCTGCGAGCTGTGGACCGAGTCCGTCCACGTAATCGGAGAGGGTCGCCCAGGGTGCGGAGTTCACCCACGAGGATCACGTCAGCTTTCTGCGTCGGGTGGAGGCCGGGTGTAGACGTATCGTTAGCCTGTTGTCCTGCAGGAGACTACCGACGGTCTCCACACCCACGCCCAACAAGCAGCTCGCCGCCCACGGTGCCGCCCCGACCAGCGTGGCAATACTCTAGAGGCTCCACGTGGGCATGTCCTCCTCCACATAACCCAGACGAGGCTAGAGGATCTGCCTGGCAACGGCCTCCTACACCGTCAGGCCAGCTGTTCTCGCGTCCTCCATACATCCTGGTTTACCCACACAGGGGGTGTACCCGACATATGCCCCTTTTCCAGGCACGATGACCTTCGCTGAGGGTGCGTATCGTACGATCTCCGTTTTATGGCAATATTTTATATCTAAACTAACCATATTACTTTCGCAGTCATTTCGAGTCCGAGTCCCAACACGGCCCCACCGCGAGCCCGGAGGATGTGGACCAAGATTCTCGAGTGGGTCACCGTGTCCGTCTGGTTTGCACCTCCGGGACAAACACGGAGGTTTTCTCCCATGCCTCCCGGCACGGAGGGCACACATCCAGATGTGCAGCTGACTCCACCAGCTCAGGGGCGGGTGCGACATGCTCCTGATCGTTTCACGTTTTCGGCGTCGTCACCGTTAACCGAGGAAGGCCAAGCGGGGTCGACGTGGGCATGGGGACGGGCAGCTGTGGTGGCGCGTGATTGTACATCATTATTTCATGTACTACTTACGTTCTTTATTTAAAATGTGAACTTTTTAGTACTGTGTCGTACTTACTTTTACTCATTGTCTACGACATCCAAATAGTGCGCATGAAAATATCACTTACCGTCGTATGTATCAATTGTTTTACGGTCAATTATTTATGCACGTACAACATACAATGAACATAAATTTTTATTACAACTTCAGCAGATTTTTTACCAATTTAAAACTACAAAATTGGCAAAATCTAAAACATTCACAGGGGATGTATCTAGTCACCACCTCATTAAGCGACTGCATTAAAATCGCCTACCGGTGGGGCGACTAGATGTAGTCACATCATCGTAGGGCTTACTATATCTAGTCGCCGTCGGTTAAAGCGAAAGGCTCATCGCCCAATGGTTCGATGATCGGAGCCTATTTTGTAAAAATTTCATGGGTATATTTCTGAATTTTTGAATAAAAAATAGATTATTCGTACAAAAAATTCTATAAACATCTACGTGCAGGGCGGAGCTAGCTAGGAGTAACGCTCTGTACTAAACAATACATCGTACGTAATATTCACTATATATAAAATATTTTTTTTAATTTAATAATAAGTTTTTGATCTTAGATACAGGACTGAAATCCAGATAGCTCTAGAACTGGATCCGCCATTATTATGTGTTAAGTCGTGGTGATGGTCTACGTGTGCTCCGACTTACCATATCAGTGTACATGGCCATAGCACAGTAGCACGCAGCATTCACCGCACGCGCTTGGGGTGTACATGGCATGCGTCATCTACCTACCGTTAATTTGCCGGTCGCCCGATTTTTTTTCCATTGGAATTTTTGTTCGCAACACTATTTATTCTCCAATAAATCTCTCAGGAGAGAGAGACTTGATGCCATGCACATACACATGCACTTGATGCCATGCACATACACAAGTGCGGCAGCCGGCGTTCCATGACAATGGTAAAAGAAATACAAAAGAGAAGAAGAAAAAAAACGTTTGTTGCGTAGCACGTTCACTAATCTCAAAGCAAACTCCCGGCGGAAGCTTCCACGCCCTTTATAAAAGACGGCCCGGCCCTCTCTTTCCACCCCCTCAAATCTCAAATCAATCCCAGTAATCACACGATTAAACACCTCCCCGAACACCATTAATCTCGCTCGCTATTCACACCAAAGCCATCTAGCTCCAACAACTCGGCCTGCATGGGGATGGGGGATGACGGGATCACGGGTAGGAGCGCGCCTCCGGCGTGGGGGGAGATGGAGACGGACTGCCTGGTGCACGTGTTCCGGCGGCTGGAGCTCGAGGATCTGGCCGCGGCGGCGCCGCTCGTGTGCCGCTGGTGGCGCCGCGCCGCGGCGGACCCGTCGCTGTGGCGCGCGCTCGACCTGCGCCACGACCACCTCGCGCGCTTCATGCCCTGGGGCCCCTCGCCGCCGCCTTCGCGCGCCGCTACGGCGTCGCCCGCTTCGCCTTCGAGGGCTTCCTCAGGCTCTGCGCCGCCCATGCCCGCGGCTGCGCCGAAGAGCTCGCGCTCCCGCCGCTCCTCGCCTCGCCGGCCGCCGAGCTCGACCACGTCGCCGCCGAGTGCCCGAGGCTGCGGCGGCTCGCGCTCCCCGAGATCTCCTCCGGCGACGAAGCGCGCCTGCCGGAGCTCATCCCTCGGTGGCGTCTCCTCGAACACCTCGAACTCGCCTCCAAGCCGTCCTCCTTCCCCGCCGTCGCCGCGCAGCTCGCGCTGCACTGCCCGGCCTTCTCCAGCCTCAAGACCTCAGGGTCCATCAAGCCGGAGGACGCCGCAGCCATGGCGACCTCGCTGCCCAGGCTACAGTCGCTGTGCCTCGACATGTCCTACCTGCCCAAGCAGGAGCTGCTCGCCATCCTCGCCGGCTGCATGGAGCTCGGGGAGTTCAGCGCGAGGAGTTGCGTCGGGTTCGATGACAAGGACGAGGAGGTGGTCAGGCGAGGCGCCAGGATCGAACGGTTCGAGATCGGAGGGTCCAGATTTGTCGACGAGCATGACAACGAGTCGATGATCGGTGGTGGGTTATGCAACTCCTACGTCGATGTCATATGATCGATATCTCTGTTTTACTTTAGACTCGACGATGTGGTCTGGTCCTGGTGTACATGTAGTGGGAGAGTGTAATGTATTGATCTTTATACATGTTCCTCACTTCGTTTTTTTAGTGTTTTGATTTTTTTATGAATATTAATAACATTATAATATTACTAGTTAGAGACCCGTGTGTTGCAACAGAGTCATAAAATAATGAGACAGAATTTACTGCCTGGCCAACTTCACATATCAAACATTAAAGAGTAAGCGAAAGAGAGAGAAGAGTGGCCAGAATGCGCGAGGAGATAGGAAAAGTGAAGGGGGTGGGTAGTTGTATCCTGAGAGAGAGGAGAAGAGAGACGAATGGTCCAGATCAAATCGGATGGCTGAGAAGAGATAAGGGAGAATAGACCAACCACCAACTCACACTTTTATAATAGTAAAGATAAGTGTATTTCAGTTACAAATCTAAATATATAATTATTATATAACCAATCTATGTAGTTTTAAATCTATTAGTGATCAAATTTTACAAATTTTACTGCGTAGATTCTAGAAAGCTATGTAAAAAAGAATAGGGTATTAATTAGTTATTATTTGGAGAGAGTGATTAACAATTTAACTTATTGGTTTCTTCTTGGTGCCTAGCTTGTGTTTGATTGGCCCCTGGAGTAGTTGTAGTGGTTGTTGAGAGGGTCTTTTTTCCGGAAGGAATTTTCGTGTTTACATTTGGATGCCAGGGTAGATATTTTGGTGTAGCTGCATTGCATGGTGCCCGCCAAACGCACAATTAATCGAGTTCACTGTGCATACTGGCGTGTTTGAAAATGCAAATTTCGCGCGAATTTGCTTAGAAAACACTGTAAATCCTCCAAAACACATGCATGATTCCCCTATTCCATACGGGCATAGTTTTGTCCTTCAAAATATTTTCTTCTCCCAACTGATACATGAGCGGATGAGCCTCGAGAGGGACTGGAAACAGATTAATTTGTTCATTGCCTCATTTCCATATTTTGACTTCCCAAAAAACCTTACTTAAAGAGTACGTACTCGTGTCCCTACGAAGAAAAATAAAACCTTTCAAACCAACTAGTGTATATATATCATTCGAATTGCTGGTCTTCTTGATTAATGGGGTTGTCGGTCTAAAAGGGAAACGTGTTGCTTTTTTTTTAAGCACAACTAACGATGAAGTCTTTGAAAATGATTCCTTAGTGAAGTTTGCATCCAGAGTCGATGCCATATTATATCACCTTGATCGCTTTCACTTTTATTTTGTGACGCTTTAATAAAACCAAGTCAAATGTGTTACTCGATCCCTTCATTTTGTATGTAGTAGTAAAATGTATTACTCGATCCCTTCATTTTGTATGTAGTAGTAGTACAAGTATTTGTAACTGCACTCACGACCTAAGAATTTTAATGGGCGGTAAAATGACAAAATGA
Organism: Bonia amplexicaulis; assembly: GCA_036346245.1. NCBI lineage: Eukaryota > Viridiplantae > Streptophyta > Magnoliopsida > Poales > Poaceae > Bonia > Bonia amplexicaulis. The sequence goes on along the minus strand of CM070741.1, from coordinate 23,497,515 downwards.
ACATATCTTAACATAATAAAAGCTGCTAGCTACGACCAAATTGTTGCAATTAAATATTAGTCGATGGATAGAAATTGTTAAGATCACGGTGAATTTTTATTGGAAAGGAGGAAAAACAAAAGTACAAGCCTGAAATGATTTATATAATTGGAACGGAGGGAGTAATAGCTATGTAAATCTTTAATACGTAAAGCATACAGGCATCATCGTTTTGCATCAACCACTATCTACTTGTTTCAAAGTCAACTTAGTGGGTGTATGGACAAGGCCGGATTCTTTGGGATGTTTTTAGGACGACTTATTTGAGTCCAAATCCACAGTATGTAAGAAGGCTCTCAATGTTTTGTTCAGATACGGTATCGATTGGCCGGTCACAGACGGATTTTAATAAGAACTATCTGTGGTAATAATAGATATCACAGACGGTTTGTATTAAAAACTGTCTGTGATAATAAAGTTATCATAGGCAGTTTGTATTAAAAACCGTCTATAATATGTTTCTCACCTCGTAATCCCCTAAAAATTCATACTCTCACACCTTAGTCCGAGTAGGATTCAGTTTTGAGACACCTTTAGTAAAACGGGCATAACTTTTGCATACGGTATCTGTTTTCGATGTTCTTGTACTCGTTGGAAAGCTAACGACGAGCTCGATTCAAAAAATGACTCGCTTGCACCAGTCGCCCTATAAGACCCTCAAAATCGAACATCTTTAGCCACAAATTTGCGTTTTATGTTTTAAGTTTTTGTTTTTGCCAAAAATTTTGATTCCCTTCGGAATTTGGGTTTTGCCTCAACTGCAAAGTTGTAGATCTCATCGAAACCTTTCAAACGAGTATATATAAGCCATATAAAATTTTGCTATTTTATCTTTTGTGACTAGCTATTTATATTGTATCGATATATTGCCTTTGTGACGCCATTATCACCGACTGCTTTTGTTATAAACCGTCTGTAATATCTCCTGTTATCATATACGGTTTTTGTTATGAACTGTCTATGATGTCTCTATCATAGACGGTTTGTAATCCGAATCATCTGTGATGTCCCACCATGTCACCGATCCGCGACATATCCCTCAAGATCCCGATCTCACCCGTCCATTCTCTCTGCATCGAATGGCAAGCACCGTTCTTCTCCCCCACCTCTCGCCCCTTATTAACCTCATCTCCCTACTCGAAGAACCAATACCACCAGTACTACTTCAACTCGTTTGTGTGCGGCAAGGGTAAGAAGGGGTTCGGCAAGTGCGACTGAAATTTCGCTTGAAGCAAGATGGAAAGAAAGAAGGCAATGGCAAATCTACACTATTCTAAATCGTCGGCATAGAAGTTATTGATTTTGTTATAGAACCTGAAAATGGTGTGTTGTTGCCTTTTTGTTTCTGCTACTTAAAAATTTTCCCATACCTTTTTTTTAGATTGTAGTTTAATGATGGATGTGTAAGTCTAGTTTGCATTAGCCTAAAGTTTTTTGTAGTGTAAGTATTTTTCTGAATTTGTAGCCGTAAAGGTTATCTTTGTAAAATTGTAAATGCTCTCTTGTATATGCAGTGTTATGGTTAACCTACTCGATATCTTGTAATGTTGTAATGGTGGATTCTAATCTTAATAGAAATAGAATGTGTTGTTGTATTTGCTTGTTTTCAAATGATATAGTTAACATTTCCTGAGATTAGTCGAAAAATAGAAAAAATTTAGGTGTAGAATGAACTATCACAGACGGTTTTGTGGTATAAACCGTCTGTGAAGAATTATCATAGACGGTTCGAATCAGAAACCGTCTGTGATGGGGAAGTATCACAGATAATTCTATATACCAACCGTCTATGATACTCACACATCACAGACGGTTCTAACTACCAACCATCTGTGATGTATGAGTATCACAGAAGGTTGGTAGCTAGAACCGTCTATGATAGTGTTCTTCACAGACGGTTCTGGTTATAAACCGTTTGTGATGTATTTATCACAGACGGCTCACAAACCGTCTGTGATAACCTCTGATTATCACTGACATATAAATTCAGACGGTTCAAAAAATCGTCTGTGATGACCCTTTTTGTAATAGTACGAGAAGATCATGGACAGTTGCGGATTTTCAAAAAAAAAAAGAAATAGTAGAGTTGATTTGCCACCTGATCACAATTAAGCTTTAAATTAGAAGGCAGCTAGCAGTGCGGCCACATATTTGTGTGTCTAGATTTGTTTCAAAGTTTATAGTATCAAATAATATAACTCAAATACTTGAGAATATATTTATGTATCTCGTAGGCTATTTAGATTTTAAGACATCATAAACATTGGAAATGACAATAAAAGTCCAAAGGAAAATACAACTTGAGGAACATAATTAAAGTATGAGCTATGATGAAAGAAAATCATTGAGCATAATAAGTGATTGAGAGTTCTTAGAAACGTAACCATTCTCTATTATGTATGGATCATATAGCTGCATAGCCCTATTCCTCCATCAGTTATTCTTTTCTAAAATGTATATATGCAAATGTACCTCTATCTAATCTCAAGCAATATGTTGCTTTTGTGTGCGGCAAATTCTCCTATTAGTTTACATGGTACTAAAGTATCTTACTGATGCATACACCAATACAATAAGGGTGACCATCCTTGAATTTATCTTCCTCACACACTAGCTACTTCACTGAACCATGTCTTTTCTATCTCTTCTCGTCGCCACAACTTTTCTACTTCAACCCCAACATCAAACATAATTCTTAATCGACCCCTCCCAACTGTTATGTTTTTCAATGCAATACTCTACTACATAGTTATCTTCTACTTCTCTCTAATTATTGCTTACTACTAACTGCTACGACATCAGTACACAGACATATGCAACCGTCGCTAATCCCTATCAGGGACACCCGTCATGCTCTCCCTGGTAGCCCCGGGCCTATTCCCTACGGATGTGTCATCTCTACTCCGAGCTTTTTTGCTCCTCTGCTTTTGTACACCTGTGCTTCTATCATATAGATACATGCATGATGTTATACATGCTCGATGTCCTCTTCTCCTGTGTCGATCGATCCACTTATTCAGCATTGGCCAATTCAATGCTATAGCTTCCTCACTAATCGTGGCGACCTCCTATTTCACTGATACTGGTATGTTTGCTTTAGTTATTGTCTAATGATATAGATAATCTTCTTGCGATTGCCAATGACACCATGCCTAGGGGTGGAAATGAGCTGAGGCAAGTCGGCTCGAGCCAGGCTCGGCCGAGCTCGCTCGAAGCTGTGGCTCGGCTCGGCTCAGCTCATTTAAGAAATGAGCTAAAAGCCCGGCTCATCTTGACTTGTTTCTTGGCTCAAGTTGGCTCGAGCCGGCTTGCGAGCCGCACAATTCAACACAAAGCTTGGCTCATTTTAATTTGTATGGTTTCAACACAGCAAGCAGCAGTAGCAGCATAGTATATTAATTGATAGACAACATTGAAAGTAGAACTTAGGTAGTATACTAATTGGAACAAAAACCGGCACTAGACACTCCAAAATTCATCATCTAGTGGCACTCAACAGCACCAGGCAATAGGTCATGTGATGTGAACATATGTACGCCTCCTATCCTGGCCTTCCTTTGCATTCAACAACAGCATGCATAAAGATTTCTTAAATGTTTGTCAGAATGTTGAAAACAAGGATAGAAGATATACAGGAATATCTAACAACTTGGATACACAAACACACTGGGATGCCATGGAAATTAGATATAGAAGTGGAAGTATTACCACCCATTAGTTACTCTCTATGACACTTTGAGGAAAACGTATGGTTTCAACGTTATCCTCATCATCTTCTTCCTAAAAAGAGGCATAATATTCGAGTTAGCCATGACTAAGCTGATAAAAAATCCATGAAGAGTGCAGTATAGAAGAACCTACCACAAATATAGGAGGTCTCATGTCATCATGTGCACCTCTTATCCAATTAGACGCACACACCAAATACTGAACCATAGCTGGACGTAGAGAACTCCGGTAGTCATCTAGTACTCTACCTCCAGCACTAAAAGTTAATTCTGAAGATACAATACTAGCCGGCACAGTCAAGAAATTTTTAGCCATTTTTGACACTATCGGAATCTATGTGCATTCAAATTCCACCACTCAAGCAATTCGAAGCCCTTGTTATTTAAACTCTCATTCACTTCATCTAGATAGATGAGCAACTCTGACTTTGAAGGCTCGGTAGAAGTAGCACGCAAAAATGACTGAAACTAAGATGAGACTGAGGATAATAAGCTGGTAGTACCCATAGTTGAAGAGGAGGTTACATCACATGTACTAGCCATCTTGTTGTGCCGATGTTTCATTTCAAACTGTGAGCATAAGTCTTCCAACTCGACCTTCACATCATCAAGCTCTTTTGCGCTTTTGAGGGCTCATACATTTGGTTGAAGCACCAAGCAATGAATCTCATCTTAAACCTAGGATCAAGAACAATAGCAAGGACCATGACATTGTTCTTTGCTTCCCAATACTTGTCAAATTTTCCTAACATTGCAGTCTTTTTGTGAGCGGCTCGTGAGTTGATCGAGCTCGGCTCGATTTTTTTGCGAGCCGCAAAGGAGGCCCGGCTCGGCTCAAAATTTTACGAGCTCGAGCCGAGCTGCGAGCTAATTTTTCAGCCCTAATCATGCCTCTCACCAACGATGGCATACCCCTAGCTACTTGATTGCCCCATGTTGTCCATAGCTTGTCTTAAATGCAAAGCTTCATCTCCTCTATGCTAGGGCTTCCCTATCATCAAGCTTCTTTGGCCACTGACTCTTTCAACAACGCCGATGCTCACCACTCGTTTTCGTGGCCCTTGGCTCCTTCAACTCTACCATTTGTCTTCAATGGCTTCAGCAAGCAACACGATATTATCCTCATCAAGCGGCTAAGGTAAGAAGCATGGTATTGTTCTCATCTGCACTGCTGCCTTAGCTCTTCATTTCTCCGTAGGTCAATATCAACTTACTAGACAGATTAAACGACACCATTGCACTCTTTCGTGAACTTCTCTGATACCATTCATGCTATCCTAGTTATAATTTTTATTTTATTTAAAATTTTAGTTATTTTTTATTAGAGTTCGTATACAAATCAAATTACTAATTTTATTTAATTTATTCTGAATTTTAATTATTTAGTGATTTTACATTGGAATCCATATGGAAATCAAATTGCTATTTTTTTATTTTGATGTTCAGTTTTTTTTAGAATTCATATATATATATCCAATTGTTTAATTTTTATTCCAAATTATGTTTATTTAAGGATTTTACTTAAGAATTCATATGAAAATAAAATTAATAGTTTTATTTTACTTTTTATTCTAAGTTTTTATTATTTTTGGATTGTATTTGACATGGTCTCTTTCTTTTAATCTAGATCGCTATAATTTGGACCCACCACGATCAACAGTGTAGATCTTTCTCATTTTCATCCGACTAATGTGAAAATTTATAGCTTTAGAGGGATTATACTTAGAAGTTCATATGGAAATCAAATTACTAGTTTTATTTTCTAGCCAAAATTCTATTATTTCTGGATTGTACTTGATATGAACTCTTTATTTTAATCTAGATTATTATAATTTGGACCCACCACGATCAACAGTATATATCTTTCTTTTTTTCTCCGATTAATGTGGAAATTATGTAGCATTTGAGAGTAAACGTGATGAGTTCTTTTGGTTTTGCTTTAATAAGATCACAATAGAACAATAGATAGATAGATGGAACGGCGTGCACATTTTGTAATCAACACCAACTCATTATCTATCATATAAATGTTCTTACGCCATTTGTTCATTAGTATGGATCATATTTCTGGCAAACTTATGTACAATTTTTTTTATGGAGTGGGAATTTGTGTACAGCTTTGATTCAAAGAATGCTATCAAAACTTATTTTTCTTCTGCGTGAACAGTTCTGAAAGAACTTTGTAGTAGCTCTTGAGCATTACGTCGGAATTAGTCTTTTCTACTAGTATGATAGTAGAAGTTTCTGTTTTCTTTCCTAAAAAAATGGTTGTCTATAGCATCCATGCCTCGCTTTCAGATCTGGTCATTGAATAGGACACAAACCGTCCATAAATCTTAGCAATGACGCCCTCACCTGCCGAGTTTATTGGAGAAATTTTGTCAAAGCCAGCGCCGCCGAATGCTAAGCTGGAATATCCTATGTTTAACAAGACTGACACGCTTTCTTAGGAACTACTCCCAGCATTTGCAAATATAGGTTGTGATATTGTTGCAAGCGTGTGACCAATCTAGATGATCAGAATTTAGGACGACTTTATTGATTGCAAATGTAAAAGGTTAACTTATATTTTCAACCACAAAAGTATTAATTGAAGTAGGTCAATTTTCCTTTTCTTCAATGATTGTTTTAAAAGTTTCTTGAAGAGATCACACTTCTAGACTTGGTGTACTATACAATCGATGCAATGTGCTGATGTGGTATGTACAGTACCGGTCGAATCAGGATGGATAAGGCAGTGGTGAGACGTTCCAAACAATAGTTTAATTAATTAAAGCCGAGACTTTGGCAGCTCAGATTAATAGCTTTTGGAGATGCTTTGCTGCCAAAAACGCGCATGACGCATGCATACGCTCCTGCCTCTTAACTACTGCTGCTGCGTTAAAAGTTTCTTCTCTTCACATTGTCCCTAGCTAGTAATTATTTAACTTTGAGAATCACAATTGAGATTGTCCAAATTAACCTAGAAGCCTATGGAATTAAAGTCGAACAATTATTTGGTTGTTCGTTGGATCCTCTGGATGTTTGCGAGCAAAGTCGTTATGGTTGTAGCAGTAGTAGTAGTAATATCGGTGCGGATGCTAGTTATAAAACGTGTAAATTAATTAACAAGCGGCAGATATCTGAAATCTGACGCCTCAGCTGCAATAGTTCTGCAGTGGATAAAGAAAACAATTACGGATTGTTTATGTGGATGGTTAATTGGCGTTAATGGGGGCTTTTTACACAAGAATCTACGTAACATAGTCATAGACATAGACATAGACATGCTTTGTGCTTCTTTTGAGGAAAGCGTACTTCTACTTGCTACAGGTAGCAACAAAATAACTCTAAAGCAGTCAGCTATCAAAACAGAATGAATTGTCCTAAGTAACTATGGTTGTCATAGGGTAAACTAGCTATAGCTGAACCAAAGCGTTGGTGAATCATGAGTTAGCATTAGTTGGGCAAGATAAACAGTAACAGTCTTTTCTCGTGATGGATATATGCGTGCACTACTGCTCTATATGTGGATACCGTGAGCACACGCCTCATGGTATATGAATATGTTGTTCTTTGGTGAAAAGCTTGACATGGCTTTCTCTTCAGAAGAGAGGGCGAAAAAAGGCTGATTTGGGAGAAAGAACCTCACACCAACATGTCTAATCACAGTGAACCTCCAGGCCGATCAAGATACAAGAATGCTGCTTCTCAGGAGGTTGGAGAATGACATTTGTTTGGCAAAATCTCTGCAGTAAACAACCATTTCAGGGGCATTTGTCTTGCGGTCTGTGCGATGCATTTTCCTCTAATTTCTTTTTCTCAGGTTGCTAAACGAACCACCTTGGCAGATGTACACCACAGAGAGGTCTCTGACCATATTCCAATAAGCTCGCAAATAACTGAAACGATTCTGAATGTTTTTCTCCAGAACAAGATCGACGAGGACCTATCACTGCTCCATGCGTATAATATAACAAGGCATACGAGGGCTCTCGAGAGAGGAAAGCAAATAATAGATCAAGAAAGGAACTTGACGGCTATGACAGCAACCGATCACTACAAGTATCTATCACAACGCCTTTTTCTTTGCGAAAAGTGCTTCAGTTACAAGAGAAATGAGCCGCGACGTCTGCACCGTTTATTTTGACAAGGGATTGTAGCAAGCATCCATGGCTTTTATCATCTCATCTCCCATGATAGCGGCAGCCACAACGGCAAAAGCATGCCGAGGCTGCAATCAATTAACTGCCCACAACCACTGAACTGATTCTGTAAGAAAAGTAGACAGTGATTAATTTCATGATCCTGCTTTTACTTTAAACTCGTCTTTCCCACGGAGAACTAGTAATTTATTTATGCAGTGTGCGTGTTGCGTATAAACTTGAGAGATTATTGGAACTGCTGTGATCTGCTCACAAAGTTTCAGGTATATTCAGCGCATGATGCTAAGCACATGAACATGGATGGCTTCACAGCAGTGCATAAGGACAGAATCATAACAAAGGTGATAGACTCTCTCATGTCAGGTGAAATCAACTGGTGTCACTTTGCAAAGTTGTAGCACAAGCACCTAAAATCGCATGCGCAGATAAAGCCATAATAGCAGTACTGAAAACTTTTTTGGAGACAGTTTTGGTGCAGTAATCAGCCAGTCGGCAGTTTCAGGGGTTTGCAGCATTACACTATATGTTTCACTAAAAAAATATTTTCAAAATTTGAGGCTTTCATTGGACAAGTCACAGCTCATCAATGGCTTCTATATTAAATTTACCCCCAAAAAATAGTTCCTATATTAAAAAACAAAATACAATCAATCCTGCTCCTTTAAGTCCAGTCCATACATGAAGGCAGAGAAAAAACAGTAGCACAATCATGTCTCAAAATGACCAGAACAAATGAATGGTTGATAAACATGCCATCTGACGAACACAAGTATCTTTATGCCCTTTATTGAACTCATTTCGGGTATGAACAGTAAAAACAATTCAAAACACGTACTGAACAATGGCACCAAATGGACACAGAAAGGTATACGTTTCAAGAATGCAAGGCCTTTTACCTGTGACCTTGCCACCTCGCTTGTAGAATACATGTGTGAATACCACCGACTCTCTTAAGAATTACTGTTACAATATCAAACTGGGAAAGAAAAGAGTGTTGACCACAAAGGTCATATGACAGCTGCAATGAACATGAAAAGACGGCAAGGCAACCATATGCATGGAGGACTGTATGTAAGCACTGACTGCATGCTTTGAGCTCCCAATCTTGAATCAGCCGACTGGACTGGATGGGCCAGAGAAATGGGCCTGGCCCGAGAATTTTTGCAAATAGGTCCTCGAAAAATCAGAAAATTACATGAAAATTTTTCTCAGAATTGAAAATTAGCGAATGTGCCCACGGAAGTTGCAGAATGCAATGAAAGTTCATATTCTAAAATAAAAAGGCCTCAAGAATTCAAATTTTAGGTCGTTTTTAACATTTTAAGCATGTTTAGTACAATTATTATTACTTTCTATGTTTTTGTGTATTTATTTACTATTTTGATTAATCGTAATTATTTAAATTGCTTTTAATCACTGAAATTAACCAGTGAAACTATAAAAAATGCATAGAAAATTTTGGAATATTAAGAGAACCCTTTTGTACCATTATCCAACTTATTTTATGCATATTTATCTACAATAAATTTATATATTCCTTTCATACACATTTAGATGGCAGACATCACAAACCGGTATTTTGAGGAGCTGGCCCAGCATGGCCAAAATTACTTGACATGGGCTTCTGAGAGACCATGTGGAGGTCGTCTCGTATGTATGACGAGTAATTGACATCGGGTTAGGAAAGTCGAGTTTGAGGTGGTTGGTTCGGACCTTGGTGTTGCGCGGTGTAACGGGCTCGGTCGAACTTGGTCAAACTTGGTCGTATGGACTTAAGATGCATAGTCTGATGATTCGATAGGTTTGGACTTCATCATGAGTAAAGTATGATGCTAATTATGCTTATGTGTATCGAGCGGTGCTATTTGAAGTGTTTCTTGTCTGTGTTGACTGCAGGACGTCGAGGCGGAGTCGTGGCGAGACACGGGGTGACCGGACTAGACGCAGGTGGCGTTGAGGTCAGAACAGTCGAGATGTGTCAAAGACGGCGTGAACTCGAGGTGGTTGCGAGTCGTGGACGGCAAGGAGCGCGGAAGCTTTCGGAAGGTGCGGGAGGCGAATCGGTAATTCGCAAGGTTGCACAAGCGGAGAGCAGCTCCGTTAGGGTTTAGCCGTGAACGGGTTGGAGACCCGTTAGCCAAGGGCTATAAATAGGTGTTGGGGGCTGCATACCCCTTCATAGTTTTAGAGCTCATTCATCCCTTTGTGTGTGTTGTGTTCCTCCTAAGAAGCATGTGAGGCTCTTGGTGTTCTTGAGGATTGAGAGGGAGAGGATGGATTGAAAGACTTGTAATCATTCCTCTTGTTCTAATGTTGATGCGTATGGGGACTCCTTTGTAATCACATCTTTTCAATATGAGAAGGATTATGTTGTGTTATTTCTCTTTTCTTGCTCTTCTGTATGGATTTCGTTTTTGGCTCTTGTCTCTGTTCTCTTGCATTTCTTGAGTTGTCTCCTTGATCTAATGGTGATGGCTCTTGATTCCTTGATGAAGGAAAATACTCAAGGCCCTTTGATTGTTCCATTTCCTAGAGCAAGTGATGGATTCAAGGTTACTACTTTTTCACCGCCTTCCTTCTTTTCTTCTTTTCGAGACGAAGTACGAGAGCTTTCGGTTGTAGTAACCTTCTTGCTCTATCTATTTCTGGTGATTTATCATTGAAGAAGGCGTTCTTGTCAAATTTGGTTAATCTCTTTGTAATGTCCAATTTTATCCTTCTCGGATTTTAGAGAGTATGTTTTGCTCTTTCTCGAAGAAACAAAGATTCACTTGTTCATCTGTGTCGTCCGGTTTGTGAATACTTGTGCCCTGACTACGTTGTAAATTGTTTCCGCACCATTCACCCCTCTGTTGTATCGCTTCGATCCTACAATTGGTATCAGAGCCGGTTAGCTCTTCCTCATAGATCTTAACCGGTCTCAAGAGCCATGGCGACGGACAAGTATTCGACAAAGCCTCCCATCTTTGATAGCAGCGATTACTCTTTCTGGAAGAGCCGAATGGAGACATACATCCAGGCTCAAGGGTATGCCATCTGGCGAAAGGTGAAGGTGTGATTTGTTGTTCCTGCCGATGAGGACATCAATGTGGCGAACATGCCCGATGTCGAGGCAAATGCGAAGGCAAGGAACATCATCATTCAGGGATTGAGTAGAAGCGAATTCGATCGCATCTCTCACTTGTCATCCGCCTTCGATATCTGGGTGACCCTCAACGCATACCATGAGGGCACCACTCAGATCAAGACGGTTCGACAGGACTAGTTCAAGCGAGAATACAACAAATTCGAGATGCTTGCTGGTGAATCCCTCGACGAGTGCTTTGCGCGTTTTCATAAGATCTTGAGCAACCTCCGAGCGGTCGGTCTCACATACCCCGACTCGAACAATGCTCGTCAGATGCTTACAGCACTCGATCTACGTGTTTGGGAGATGAAAGTGACCACCATCAAAGACACGACAGACCTCTCGACCTTGACTCTTGACGCGCTGTACTCGTGCCTCAAGACTCACGAGATTGACGTTGTCTCTCGTAGGTCGAAGTCACAGTCGATGGCCTTGGTCACCGATCCCGTTTCTTCTTCGGCCCCTCTTCCGATTCGATTGCGGTTTCTTCCTTGTCGCTCTCGTGACGTATCGATGATCGCTAAAACACTTATGGATGATCGATTGGCTCTCCTTGCTCGCAAATTTTCTCATGCCTACAAGAGAAGGAGGGACGGAAGGAGAGGAGGACCCATGATTTGCTTCGAGTGTGGTGGCCCCAACTACATTCGGGCAAATTGTCCCAAGCTGGAGAAGGGCAAGAACGACTACGGTGGTTCGGGCAAGAACGACTACACCGACAAGAATCGCAACAAGAAGCCTCCAGCTTAGACGCAAGGCAAGAAGAAGTTCCGCGACTTTGGGAAGGCCAAGAAGCTTTTCCACCGCATCCTCTCCGCGTTCGACGACCTCGACCTCAGCGAGGTGGAGGGATGGAGCGACAACGACGAGACGGGTGACCAAGACCCCAAGGGCGGCGACTACTTCTCCGGCATGTGCTTCATGGCCCTCGAGGGCTAACTGAGCGACAGCGAGCTGTACTCCGACTCCGACGAGGTGAGCCCTACTTATGACCAGCTTAATGATGCTTTCCTTAAGCTAGGTAGATTCCATGCTAAGTCTAGGGCTAGATGTACTGAGTTGGAGAAGGAAATAGATAGACTATCACGGGAGCTTACTTCACTTATATCTGCTCCCTCCCGTGACGACTGTGATACATGCTGTGCCTTGCTTGGTGACATGGAGAAATTAAGGACCTCTCATGCTAGTCTATCTTCTGAGCTTGATATAATTAAGGTGGAGAATGTTAGTCTGCTTGCTGAGTTAGAGATGAGTAGGATAGCTGTTGCTTTACCTACTATTGTTGAGACTACTTCTTGCACCTCATGTGAAGATAAGGACAACGCTTTTAGAGGTCTTTATACCATGCTTCTGGATCTACCCGAGTCTTGTGAAAATTGCAATAAACTGAAGATGAACCTAAAACGGGCAGATCATAAATTACTGAATTACAAGCTTCTTTACAAGAGTCAATTGATTCTTGTTTGAACTGTCCCAAGTTAACTGCTGAACTTGAATCTGTCTCAAAACAGTTTCAAGAAATGATTGACTACAATAAGAAAATGGCTCAGTTTGCTTCTAAGGACCCTATTAGCTCACCCTGCAATCATTGTAACAAACTAAAATCTGACTTGATTGCTTTAGATGAAAAATATGTGAAGCTAACTAAGGACCTACTAGAGAAGCAACCATCTGCTTGTAATGTGTGTGTTGGGAAGAAGCAGGAGGGTTTGGTAGAGACGCCTAGCGACGTGAACCAACTGGCTAGTAGCAGGACTGTCCCTTCAGAGTCGGCTGTGCGTGCACAAGCCATTCTTTCCTCTCTGTTGGTTCTTCTTCGCTCCCTTACCTTCCTGCTCTCTTCCTCCTCCTCCTCTTCTTGTGCCTCTCTCTTTCGGGAGTGTCAGTACCTTATGAACACTCTCGAGAAATTTGTAGGAGGCAAGAAGAAGCTCAATCTTATTCTAGACCAATCTAAAATCTGCAGATTTAATCAGGGTCTAGGATATGATTTCTATGAGGACAGTAGGAAGCATCCACCGCCGTGCTCGCACCCATAGCACCGTGTGTGATCGAGACTAAGCCCAGGGACCGAGAAGGTCAAATTCAAGTCAGCGGGCTTTGTCCAAGGGATTTCTAACAGTAAGGTGATTCCACCTGCAGCTTCGGCCTCTTAGAAGGCGAAGCCTCATCATGCTACTTCTGCCTCTCAGAAGGCGAAGTATCATTGTACCTTCTCTCAGAAGGATGAACATTTGATCGATCGATGCTTCAGGCGCGCCAAGATCGCGCGTAGAGACCGTGTTGCAGCTCTTAGGCGTATTCACGGTCAGCCCCAAACCTTGAGTGCACCTAAGACCAACATGAGGTCTAGGTTTGCCTCAGTTGCTTCTGATGGTTTTGGACAGCATCGAGGACTTGGTTTTCCAGAGTCTTCTGGTTTTGGTCCTCATGCTGCTCCTAGTCGTGACTTCCGCCGCCGAGGGTAGATCTCGCTTCCCGTCGAGATAGCTACCCGCGCGTGATCGAGATGTTGCTTGGTGCACCGACTCGCCACCCGTAGTGCTTGGACCCAAGAATAGCTTCGGTGTCCATCTGCACCTTTTGCTTCTTTGGGTGACAGAGAGCATAGGGTAGATAGAGGTTAGTCGTGCTTGACTACTTTATCTGCTCGACGTGTTACTCAGTATTGGGTGCCAAAATCACTCTTGATTTACCCCAGATCGAGACTTTACTCTGCTTGACTCGTGTTCACGGGCGGAAGGGAAAGGTTTGGCTCGTGACTCGGGTGTTCACGACACATGACCGGAGATTCCGTTGGTTTTCTTCCTTGCCGTGTGCTCCGGTGATGAGACGATCACCTTCGAGACGCTTCATCCGGCGCGTCATCGCCAAAGGTGCAAAGTCGCATTAATGATTCATTTATTTTGAGAGATGTTGCCTTGGTTAGTAAGTCTGCAGATAATTTTCTTTCCGCTTTCTCACCACCGATGACGACTTTGAGGTGAGCTTTAAGAAAAACAATTGCAAAATTCTTGATTCTTCTGTAGTCTAGTTTATGGATTTCTCGTTTTGGGAGGATTTTTCGTGCTGATTTTTACGAGTCTTCGGTGATCTTCTCCTGTTTGGTTGCTTCGAGTCCCGTGACCTTTCCTTCGGCATAGGAGACTTGGTCATATTGGATTTGACCATTTGACCCGAGTTAGCGGCCACGATTTCATTCGTGGTCTGCCGAAACTCAAGATAGTCAAAGATCTGGTTTATGCTCCATGCCGGCACGGCAAGATGGTTGTCGCTTCTCATCCTCCGGTCCACGCATTACTATGACCGATGCACCGACATTGCTCCATATGGACACGGTTGGACCAAATCGAGTGCGATCGGCGGAGGGAAGTGGTATGTTCTTGTTGTGGTCGATGACTTCTTGAGGTATTCTTGGGTGTTTTTCTTGGCCTCGAAGGATGAGACGTTTACATATTTCCAAGGTCTTTTCAGTAGGCTTTCTGTTGAGCTTCCAGGTGCCTTACGAGCGATCCGCAGTGACAATGGCACGGAGTTCAAGAATTCCTACTCTTGAGTTTCTGTGGTGAGACACGTGTAGAGCACCAGTTCTCTTCTCCTCACGTCCCACAGCAGAATGGCGTCGTGGAGAGGAAGAACCGTACCTTGGTCGAGATGGCCAGGATGATGCTCGATGAATACTCTACACCGCGGAAGTTCTGGGCTGAGGCTATAGCCACCGCGTGCCATGTCTCAAATCGAGTTTCTCAGGGCACACTTGCACCGCACTTCTTATGAGCTGAGATATGGGCGAAAGCCCATTGTATCTCATTTTCGTGTGTTTGGTTACAAGTGCTTTATTTTGAAGTCCGGGAACCTAGATAAGTTCGAGTCACGTTCTTGTGATGGGATCTTTCTAGGCTACTCGACTTCTTCGCGGGCTTATAGGGTCTGGAACTGCGAGTCTAGTAAAATGGTAGAGACCGGTGAGGTGACCTTCGACGAGGCCAGTCCGGGGACTAGGCCCGATATCTCAGGTTCTTCAGAGCAGTCCGAGACCATCTTTGTGGATGATGAGGATGATGGAGACGAGGGTTGTCTACCCGATCCAGTCCCTCATCGACCCCTTGAGGTGCCATCTTCCACCGCACCTCGAGGCAATCAGCCCATGCCTTCTGTTTCCTCTGGAGCTAGTGGCTCTGTTCCGACTTCGTCAGCTCACGAGGTAGAGGCCACTTCTTTATCTCATCTTGGACCTCCTAGACATATTCAAAAAGACCATCCTTCTGGGCAGATTATTAGAGATCTCTTTGAGCGAGTCACTCGTTCGAAATCTGGTACATCTCTTTTCTGTCTCCATTCTGCCTTAGTTGCCACTTTTGAGCCCAAGGATGTTTGTCATGCTCTTTCTAACGAGTCTTGGGTCAATGCCATGCATGAAGAGTTAGAAAATTTTGAGAGAAACAAGGTCTGGTCGCTTGTTGAGCCCCCTCGAGGTCACAATATCATTGGGACCAAGTGGGTGTTCAAGAACAAGCAGAGTGATGAGGGGTTAGTCATTCGAAACAAGGCTAGACTGGTAGCTCAGGGCTTCTCTCAGGTTGAGGGTCTTGACTTTGAGGAGACCTTTGCCCCTGTAGCTAGACTTGAGGCCATTAGAATCCTGCTTGCCTTTGCAGCTTCTAAGGGTTTCAAGCTTTACCAGATGGATGTCAAGAGTGCCTTCCTCAATGGGTTTATTGAGGAAGAAGTTTATGTGAGACAGCCTCCAGGTTTCGAGAACCCCAAATACCCAAACCATGTCTACAAGCTTTCCAATGCATTGTATGGACTTAAGCAAGCCCCTGGAGCTTTGTATGAGAGGCTTAAGTCCTATCTGTTGAGTCATGGTTTTGAGATGGGTAAGGTGGATAAGACCTTGTTCATTCGTAGGCATGGCCCTGATTTTACTTTCGTCTGCATTTATGTCGATGACATTATCTTTGGTGGCTCTTCTCATGCTCTCGTTTCACAGTTCTCGGATGTCATGAGCACCGAGTTTGAGATGAGCATGATGGGTGAGTTGACATTCTTCCTTGGCTTCCAAATCAAGCAGACTCGGGAGGGTACATTCCTGCATCAAGGCAAGTACACTCGTGACCTCTTGAGACGCTTTGACATGAGTGATGGTAAGCCTGTGTCAACCCCGATGGCTTCTACAGCTTCTCTTGACCCAGATGAGGATGGCGAGCCAGTTGATCAGAAGGAGTATTGCATCATGATTGGCTCCCTCTTGTATCTCACTGCCTCGAGACCGGACATACACTTCTCTGCGTGTCTTTGTGCCCAGTTTCAGGCTTCTTCTCGCGTGTCTCATCGCCAGGCGGTGAAGCGCATCTTTCGGTACCTTCGAGCTACTATTGACTATGGTATATGGTACTCTTCCTCTTCTTGTCTTTCCTTGAGAGCCTATTCGGATGCGCACTTTGTTGGTCAGAGGATAGATAGGAAGAGCACTGGCACCGCCAATGCATTGGCACTTCTCTTGTTTCCTGGTCCTCTAGGAAGCAGTCCGGTGTTGCACAGTCCACCGCAGAGGTCGAGTACGTTGCTGCCGCCAGTTGCTGCAGCCAAGTACTTTGGATGGCGGGACTTTGGGTTAGCTATAGACAGTGTTCCACTCTTTTGTGATAACACTTCGCAATTAACATTGCTAAGAACCCGGTCAGAGATTCTCGGACCAAGCATATTGATATTTGCTATCACTTTCTTAGAGACCATGTAGAGAAGAGTGACATCGTGCTCCAGTTTGTGGAGAGTGACCACCAGTTGTCTGACATTTTCACCAAGCCTTTGGATAGCTCTAGGTTTTCAGTTCTGCGGGGAGAGCTTGGGGTGATTTGTCCTTATGGACTGTTGTGAGGGGGAGCTTGTGCTTTACTGCTTTACATTATCAATTATGCTCTTACTCCTTTCTGCTTGCATTGCATATGGGTGCATCGGGTTTAGTCCTTCTAGCATAGGTTAGAGTGGTTCTCTTGCCGAGGTGCTTAGACATCTTACTCTTATCTTGTGATTCTAGGATGATGCTTATTAGCTAGTTCTCTTCTCACTAGGTTGAGCTTACCCACTTCTTTTAGGTTCTAGCGAGGGTCGGGCCACTCTCGGTTAGACAGGGTACGTGTTTGCTCCTTAGTCTGTTAGATGACTAGTTGATAGTCCTAGAGTCATATGGGGTAGATGAGAGTCAGTCTGAGCTATAGTTCCCTCTACATCTTATCTATGCTTTAAGGACTGCCTTCCTTGGTTTCTTTGCCAGCTTCTCGACCTTATTGCTTTGGTTCAGGGGGAGTTCGTTTGGGAGCTTCTGGAGCTTAATATTGACATAACTCAACTTGAACTAAAAGTTGCATCACATGTTGAGGGGGAGCTGGATTTTCTGCATTACATTCTGCATTGTAATATAACCACATTAAGCTTTGATTATTATCCGGTTATGACATGCTTACACTGCTTTACACCTTGCCATGACTTGTGCTCATTTGCTATATTTATCATGTCTTCATATGTGTAAACTAGCTTTTACCATGATAAGTTAATTAAGCTTGCTCAATTTGAACTAAAAACTTGTCATGTTAGCATACAAGACTAGTCTTTCTTGAGCTATCCTTTTATGATCCACGCCATGTCAAATAGGCTAAGTTGAGCGTTGAATCTCTATTGAGCAATAGATTGAGCTGTTTTAGTCTCTTGATGATGCATAAGTTAATACAATCATTTCAAAAGCAAAAAGATCTCTTTTGTGCAAAAAAAACTGATCTCACCAATTCTTTCTCATGAGACGGCTTGCTATTGCACTAGGCATGAACTTAGGGAGAGTTTTGGATGACCAAGATCATTTCCTTAAGCTTCTCGCTTGGTATGATCGCATAAGGCTTGAGATCTAGCACATGATAAAAATATTGGTTGGAAACAACCACAAGTTTCATAAGAAAATATGTCATTTGTGCTCGATTTGCTTAAGTTACAAAAGAACCAAGTACTTGAACCAATGTTTCCTTCTTGAGCATATAGCACTCTATTTGGACTCAACTGTAGCTTCTTGGTTCCGCTTAGCTTATTGACATGGCCTGCATCATCCTTGGATGTCTCTAGCTAGACTTTGCTCATTGATGACTTAATTTGTTCACAAATTGCACTATAATTCAGATTGTCATCTCTTTGGTTTAGCTAGCATATACATATCTTGTCATGATCTAGATAGCCTTTATTGGGTTATGGCTTGGTGTAATCCTTAATGGTCATTTTGGATAATTCTCATGGCTCTAAATGCTTAGAATAATCAAACTTCAGCCATTTCATCCATTTTCATAACTTATTCTCCTTCTTGCATTCTTGATGTGTTTATTGCCAAAAGGGGGAGAATAGTGGTAGAAAAAGCCGTCTTGGGAGTTTTGAGGAAAACTTGTTCTTTCTTTTGCTCCTTCTGTCGACATGGTCATTAGCTTCATTTTTTCTTCTTCGGACCATGTTTGACTTCTTTCTTGCATTTCAAACTCAACTTTGTGCTCTTTCTGGGTTTGTCAATATACTCATCAAGGGGGAGATTGAGAGACCATGTGGAGGTCGTCTCGTATGTATGATGAGTAATTGACATCGGGTTAGAAAAGTCGAGTTTGAGGTGGTTGGTTCAGACCTTGGCGTTGCGCGGTGTAACAGGCTCGGTCGAACTTGGTCAAACTTGGTCATATGGACTTAAGATGCATAGTCTGATGATTCGACAGGTTTAGACTTCATCATGAGTAAAGTATGATGCTAATTATGCTTATGTGTATCGAGCGGTGCTATTTGAAGTGTTTCTTGTCTGTGTTGACTGCAGGACGTCGAGGCGGAGTCGTGGCGAGACACGGGGTGACCGGACTAGACGCAGGTGGCGTTGATGTCAGAACAGTCGAGATGTGTTGAAGACGGCATGAACTCGAGGTGGATGCGAGTCGTGGACGGCAAGGAGCGCGGAAGGTGCAGGAGGGGCGAATCGGTAAATTCGCAAGGCTACACAAGCGGGAGACGGCTCCGTTAGGGTTTAGCCGGCGTAACGGGTTGGAGACCCATTAGCCAAGGGCTATAAATAGGTGTTGGGGCTGCATATCCCTTCGTGGTTTTAGAGCTCATTCATCCCTTTGAGAGGAAGAGGATGGATTGAGAGACTTGTAATCATTCCTCTTGTTCTAATGTTCATGCGTATGGGGACTCCTTTGTAATCACATCTTTTCAATATGAGAAGGATTATGTTGTGTTATTTCTCTTTTCTTGCTCTTCTGTATGGATTTCGTTTTTGGCTCTTGTCTCTGTTCTCTTGCATTTCTTGAGTTGTCTCCTTGATCTAATGGCTGGCTCTTGATTCCTTGATGAAGGGAAAATACTCAAGGCCCTTTGATTGTTCCATTTCCTAGAGCAAGTGATGGATTCAAGGTTCAGAAGTAGAGCTGAGTAACCTTCTTGCTCTATCTATTTCTGTATGTTCATGTATGTTCTCGTTACCATTTGTTATATTTGCTGAGTCGTTGGACTCACCCTTGTTGTTTGTTGTGTTTTAGGTACCCGTATGAGAACGGCATGCATGGGGAAAAGGAAGGATTAGTCTTGTTGCACTTTGCACGATCAACCCATAATGGAAAGAAAGGAAAAAATTAAATAGTAGAAGAATGAATTACTTTAAGCATCTTTATGATCATTGCTTGCTGAAATTAAGTGTAATAAATGAATAGAGTTTTGTGGTATTCTGCTTTTTATCTAGATGCTAGTTCTATGAATGTCTTAGTAACCTATAGTCAATTTTGTTTAGTCTTGGTCGAAATACATTGGATATCTATTCTTATTAATTCGCTTGAACCCTCGGCATAGATAACTATTCAGAGGAGGTTCTGCCGAAATTTGGTGAGACGTATTTAGTTTATCCTTATTACATTACTAGTTTGGTAGCATTCCAGGTCATTATTTAGCTGGGGTATCACACTTTATCATCTAGGCGTAAGCTAACGGGGGCACTCATATGTTTGTGTGTGTGATGTTCGTATGTGGTGGTGTGCTTCTTCCTTGTAATCACAAAAAATATTTAGTCTGGCTCATTTGTGGTGGAGATGTGGGAGTCTGACTCCATCCATCGGTGTTTAAATTTTGGTGCTTACCTTTACATTTGTCGGACCCGGATTTTTCAATCCGAAATCCTCTGTGATTATTGCACTAATCTCTGGATCAGTAGTTAGTGCACACAGTACATTGCTGAATCATACATACATCGCATACATCAAATATTACAATCCAAAGTTGGAAATACGCCATGTCGGGCATTAGTTTACAAAAGGGGCCCTAAGGCCAAATGCTATCAGTCATCAAAGTATCACAATGAACAAAGTAAGCCAATGCCACGTAAGCGATCGGGAATATGTGTGCGTGTATATCATCTAGACTTAGATCATATACGTGCACACACAGCCTAAAGTCTAACTTGTCTGAGCCCAAAAGAAACGCAAGCAGCGCCCTAATTATCATCGGTGTTTCCTTCCTCCTTGACCGGGACCTCTTCATGCTCATAGTGACCCCGAGTTCCTATCTCTGCTTTTGATATTGCAGTGTGAGCACACTAACCACCGTGCTCAGCAAGTTACCACACAGTAATGCGATAATTTATATGCTAGGCTAGATCAAGGAAGGCTGGGGTTTGTTTGTTTGCCAAGAATTGCATGTGAATACATAATTAAAATCCCTGAGATCTAGCAGCTTTTCAGTAAAAGTAAAGTGAAGTACTGCCTTTGTAATAGCGATGGACACCATCCACCATTACATGGCGTCCGCATCCTACTGTATCTTTCAGTGTTATAGCCACTTAATTTATCACTGGGACAAAACCCAGGCCAATTCCAAACTAGGGCAGTCCATCGCCCTCTATTCTCCCATTCCCTTCACAAACCATTTTGAAATGTAACTATATCTAGTTAAGTATCCCATGTTCGCCCATGACCGTGGGCACGGCTATTCGAATAGTTTTGACTCGCGAGTGTGTACACTTTCACCACAAGCGATAATCCACCTATTGCTCCACCCAATTCCTTGGTCAGGTGGTTAAACGGATTATCACATGACTGTTCGGAATATCTAGTTCCACTAGTCATCTCACCCTATGGGCTGTTCCCACTTGCGGTGGGTCCCATACGCTGCACGGATGTTCACCACGACTACTAACATTATGCGGCTCCTCTCCCCCCAATGCTAGTACAACTGATGAACGTCACCCTCCCCTTGGTGTCCCTTTAGGCCTCCTTTGCCCTTGCATAACCACGACTATCCACTACCGGTGAGATGAGTTGGGGAGTTTCGATATCGCTACTTAGCCAAGTTGTATTATACAGACATGTGGTTGTACTGCTTTACACTGCTAACATTACAAGATTCAGTCCTTAGTGCTATCCGGTGGTTCTACCACATTCCATAATTTTGTGCTCCCACCGCATTCCAAATTTCAATTCATCCACCCGGATACTAAGCAAGTTTGGAGATTTTGGGACATAAAATAACAATTCCAAACTTTTCATCAGGCATTCCCACCATGACTACCCAAATCATTTTCCATATTGCATGTGAGAGTTTTTGGGACAACTGAGTGTCCCTGCTTATCTAGCATGACTAAGCAAGTCGCTACATTATACTCTATTTGGGGAAATCTACTTTATACTAGTTTTACTACGGCGACAAGGTTCACATATATCAACATGTCTCAACGGGTAATATTAGCAAGCATAATATCGGAGGTATAACTACATTCTGAAATTCTGAACATGATATACTACATAAAATAAAGCATGCACATGGATAATTTAAAAAAAGAAATAATTTGCATAAATCTGGGTTCAATATGGTCAAAGTGGTAACTCGCCTTGGTCACAGGGTTCTTGGAGTTGGGTGCCGGGGTCAGCTGTTGCCTCTGCTTCTTCTTCTTGTGCCTCGTACGCTATTTTAACCGGGCGCGAAAATTTGCATAAAAAGAAAGGCAACAAAATCAACCAAATAACACCAGAAATTCAAATAAACTCTCAGTTCTATTTGATAGATCTTGAATTTAGACGAATTTAGAAATTTGTCTCACTCGATTTGGAGTTAAAATGAAGAAGTTATAACATTTCAAAGTTCTTAGCTTAAATAAAATACTAAAATGACCAAAATCTGACAGTGGGTCCCACAGGTTTTTATTTTATTTTCATTTTCTTTTCTGCTTTTCTCTCGTGTCACGACATGTGGGTCCGCATGTCGTGCTCATTCTTACAAGGCTCACGACAAAAGGGCGGGGCCCATGTCGTCGCTGAAAAGAAAAGAAAGGCTCAACCAGCATGAGCCGGGGCTCGAACGCCAGGGGAGCCGGGGAAGAGAGAATGCTGTTGCGGTAACCAAGTGGGCGGGAGGCTTTGCCTACCCTTAGGGTGATTTACCCTTTGAGGTAGCTCGGGAGGCGGATGGCAAGGAAGGCCGAGGCCAAGGAGCCGCGGTGTCGCCGGGCGGGTGGTGGTGGTGCGGTGCGGGTGACGCCAAAATGCGTTGTTGACACCGAGAGGATGGTGGTGGAGGTGTCGGTGGGGCCGGAAGTTGCCGGAGATGGGTCGGCGGCGCTGTGGCGCTCGGGGTGGTGCTCGGTCTTGGGTGAGTCACGGGACTGGGGGCTCGGATGAGGCCGGGAGTGACTTCACGGTGCGCTGGTGATGGTGTGGGTGCGGGGAATTGGGCTCGGGTGGCGCGAATCGACGAGGAGGGTGTCACCGGCGTTGGGGAAAAAAAGGGGTCAAGGCAATCCGAGCTATCGGAGCTCAATTACTCGGCAGGGGTGAGAGGATGGTGGGGAGGTGTCCGTGCAACCGACGACCTTATAGGCACCCGGGAGGCGGCATCGGATGGGGTCCGTGCCATCGCGTCGGGACAGGGGCGTCAGACGGCGGAGCGCATCGGGATATCGGGGCCTCGGCGCTCGCGTGACAACACGGGGCTGGCTCCGCAGCTTTGCGTCGCCCACGCGGAACGGCAGGAAGTTCGCGCCACGTGGCCCAGCGACACGACCGGGCGGAGGAAATCCTCGGGCGGTGGCGCCGTACCGGGGGCGGGGCGGCGAAACCAGGGGCGAGGTGGTTTTGCAGGCGCTCTGTCCGAGCGGCGGAGCGGCTTGAGCAGGGCGGCTACGGCCAGAGATGCGCAGCCACCGCGGAGAGAGAGAGAGAGAACGCGCCGAGCAGAGAGGGAGTGAGGGGGAAGAAGGTGTACCGTGGCGGGGTGGGGCCGTGGCCGACGATGCAGAGCGGAATGGAAGGTGGGGCTGGGTTGGGCCATCTCGGCCAGCCTAGCTCCGATTCTTTTCTTCTTTTTTTTAACACATATATATACATATACATATCCACATATATATGCATATATATGTAGATATATATATTTCCAAACCTATTTTTATGAAGGTTCATTTGCGTATAACCCTCTCATTTCTCTACATTATCTATATATATAAATATATCCTTCGATGGGTACATGTGTGTATAAACATATATTCATTTATCTCACCTTTGCTTGCCAAGCATCTAGTGAAATTGCTAAATAGAATTTCTAAATTTTTGGTTCCCTACCTTATTCACTTGCACTGGATCATCTTTTCAGATTCGTAATTTAAATTTTTGTTTCCTATTGTTTTACATTTTATCTTTTGGAGCCTAATCAAGATTCAAGAAATACCCCAAGATAAATTTCAAAACAAAATAACAGCAATTAATGCAAAAAAATTTTATAATCCAAGATTTAACTTTTCAGGATGTTACAACATGTGAGCATGCATCAATAGTAACATTGCGAGGTCATGGATTTATTTTTGCCCTCCGTCATTGTAGGCATGTGTTAAGAGGATGTACTCGCATGCGTGAGTGTATGGAGTGTGTTTCTTCCTTACAAACACAAAAATATTTGGTGTGGCTGGAACCATTGAATAGAAATGTTCGTATATGTCCCATTTGAAATGTAGGAACATTCTAAAGGAATTATGTATAATATAGCCAATCTAGTCATAAAAGAGTGATGTTTTGGGACATGTACAGTCAAACTTTATAAACTTTGGCTATCAATTGCCACCCACAAGATGAAAGAACAAGGTGCAGTCCGTGCAGACAAACAAAGAAACAAGCAGGCAAATAACAGAGGAGGCCATGCAAGAGCAGCGAATCAAACCTAACACGACCGAACCACGAAAGTATCAAGGAAGCAGATTATTGGTTGTCCACCACCCACGGACGACAAAATGAGCCAGGGTACGAGGAGGAGGAATGAGCTAAGCAAGGATTTCTTGTGTGGATTCTGCGGTCCTTCGGAATGGATGGGAATTGGTAGTAAAATTGAGTGATGGGGAGAAGAAGACTAAACCACAACACACTACGGCTTGGACTTTGGAGAGCACATGTTGGCCTGGTGTGCTGGGTCCCACACCAGTGACATGTGGAACCTCCTTTCCACGTGGAGGTGATGGTTAGATTGGTTTTCTTATACACTTCCGTGCGTTGATACAAATAAAATACATATTATCTCAGTAAGTGGAGTGAACATCGGCAAGCTTTGAGTTTGTTCTTTTTAGTTGTGCTTGTAGTTTTTGGGCTGTTTGTACGAGAGATTACAGAGTAATAGAAACTTACGTGCAATTTTTGTCGATATAAATAAAATCAGTAAAGTATGTACTATAATTAATTAGTGGACCCTATATTAAAAAAACTTTGTTTAAAAGCTAGTTACTGTAAAAAACCAAAAAATATTTTTTAGAAGCTGAAAAGAATAGGACCTTCGTTGGTACCACACCATGGACTTTGTTGGAGTGCTCGGCGGAGCTCCATGAGACCAACCTTGCAACACTACTGTTGTGCTTGTCCGCGTCACGCCATCGGCGTGCCCCGCATTGTCATCCTTGTGTCATGGCACTTGCGGATAAACTACCCCCCACCGAGCCTAGGCGATGTGGTGTCGCTTCATGACAACGAAGAAGATTGGCATAATATGTAGAGGGGTTGTGCGTCAACTCTATCAACTGAAATAACTGCCCCTTCCATGCTATAAGAAGACTGGTCGAACAAAGACGACTACAACACAAGCATGAGACAATCAACTCTATGTCATTGTAATTTCATAGCAGTAGGTTAGAGTCTATAATCTTGTGCATTGATCTCCCGATCGGTGCTCACGAACCCCTTCCCCAATTGTAATTAGTTTGTCATTATAATTGTTGAGTATGCTAACTTATATTCTATCACACTATGGACTTGGAGATATATGCTACAAGAATTCCTAGATGAATCCCAATTGGATTAGAATTCATACTTCTCTTTGGAGAACTAGTGGAGACACTACATAAAGCTATAAGGGGTGGCCATAGGAACCTGAGCCACAAATCAACTCATCCAAAGTAAGAGGTGCACGAGAGAATTAAAAGCTAGGTTATTCTTTAGCACTAGATTCTTATACAGGGTAAGGATCCGATAATCCTCAAAGGTTTGAGAGGATTGTGAGAGAGCAATAATCTCTTGTACTCTTTTGAGGTCACCCTTAAGGAATTTGCGGTCAACTTCGTCAAATCTTTCTCTCTTGTCGCAATTGTTTCATCGTCATTATTTGGTTTTCTTTATGAGATTCATATACTTCCTTATTGACACCGTGCACGCTCGTGTCATATCTCGTAACTCTGATCCGATCTAGGGTTGTTGCGCATAAGGAGGTGTGTCAGAGTATAACAAGTGGTATAAGAGCCAATATCAAAGTAATTTGATTTCTTAAAAGGTTGGCAAAGCGTTAAGTAACACAAAATCAAGATCGATGTCGACGATGTGGAGTCAAGTAGATAAATTTGATGACGAAAAATTTTAATGTGTGGAAATATATAGTAAAGGATATCCTTGTTCAGCAAGGCTTAATCACCGCTCTTGAAGTGGATAGACTAAAAAAGACGTTAATTGAGGATTGGAAAGTGGTAGAGTGAAGGTTATTAGTATATTCGTCTTTGTCTCTCCGATAAGGTAAAGTACTCAGTGGTAAAAGAAAATTAGTCACAAAAATTATGGAGAAAGTTAGAAGAAATGTATAGGACGAAGTCACTAACAAACCAGTGGGTGCGGAAGTAGAAATTGTACAGTTGCATATGGAGGAAGGCATATGGTTCGTTGACCATCTCGATGTCTTCAACAAATTTACTACATAGCCGACTAGTGTGGATGAGAAAATTGAGGAGAACGACAAGATCATCATTTTGGTTTTACCTCTACCACCATCATGGGAGCAATTGGTGATGAATATTCTCATCAGGAAAAGCACTCTCAACTTCAATGAGGCAGTTGCATATCTATTGAAGGTGGAGTCCTTAAAGAAGTCATTAGATTCTTCATTATCAAGAGATCAAGTATTGGCTATCATAGGCACTACAATCAAAAGCAAAAGTCAAAGAAAGAAGAAGAGCAAGAGCAAGGGCAAATGTTTATGCTATCTACGTGATGAGGAAGATCACGTGATAAAGGATTGTCCAAGTTTGAAGCAAATGAGGGATGCATCCTCAGTTGGGGTAGTGAAAGATGATTCAGACGTACTTGTCGTCAGTCAATCTAGTACTTCTCAATCAAGCCAGGTGTGTTTGGCAATAGAGAAGTTTGATGAAAGCTCTACACTGGGCATATAGAATTATTCACTTGACGGATTACAAAGAGTATGCAATTCTCGGGAGCGGTTACATTGAGATATATGATGGAACATATCACACATTGATGAAAGTTTGGTATGTTCATAGCTTAAAAAAGAATCTAATATCTCGTGAGATCGCTTAAACTTGAAGCTTATAAGGTATCATTTTGAGGTGCTATCATGAGAGTTACATGCAAAGGATTTGTAATCATGAAAAATATTTAGAGCAATGGAAGATATCAATTGATGGTTAATCATAATGGAAGAGTAATCCATGGAAGTCTAGTAAAAGTCTAGCTGTGAGGAGAAACAATGTCATCAATGGTAGGTACGGGATTTTATCTGTAGTTATATGTAGAACTACAAATATGGTTGCAAACTCTAGTAGTTGCAAAGGCGAAGTGTGAGTGTTGAAAGAACAAAGACATGGTGGGACCAACCATGTGGTAACAACAAGGTGTTGAACTTTTAGGCGTACAAACCTATAGCATGGAGGGTTGTACGAATAGGAAGCATGGCTAAACAAACTACAAAATAAAGAGGCTCTTAGGTAGAAGACCCGCACAGTTTAGTCGGACACCGACATTCATATTGCAGTAATGTGTATGAACCCCATGATAGGGCACTCTTAAAGGTGAGAGGAAAAAAGAAAAAAGGCGAGCCGACTTAGAGCAAGTTCTTGGATGAGTATTGTGACTTTTACATATGAGAGTCAAGGTATAGATTGTTGAGTATGGTGACTTATATCCCATCCTACTAAGACATGGATATGTGTGCTATAAGGATTCTTGGATGAATCTTTATTGAATTAGGATTACTACTTATCTTTATAATAGGATTCCTACTTGTCTTTAGAGGAGATCTAGTGGGACATTATATAAAGCTATGAAGGGTGCCCACAAACCAATTCATTTAAAGCAAGAGATGCATAATAGGATTAGAGACTAGATTATTTTTTTTTAGTACTAGATTTTTGTATATGGTAAGGATCCGACAGTCCTAAAAATGTCAAAAGGGATGTGAGAAAGCGATAATCACATATACTCTTTTGAGATTGCGTTTAAGGAATTTATGGTCAATTTTACCAAATCTCGCTTGTTGCAATTGTTTGGCGTTGTTATTTAGTTCTTTATACGAGATTCATCTACTTTATTTTCATATTTAACTCTGATATGATATGGAGGCTCATATGCATAGGAAGAGGATAAGAGTATAATAATAATGAGTAGACAAGAGCATAGTTGTTACTCTCCAAAAGAGGTCCAAACCTATATAAATGCTCTGCGTGTTAAGCGCATGATTGTTCGCTCCTATGTCATAGATCATTGGTAAGATCCACTCTTAAAATATTGGCATGAAGGACAAAGACGAGCATGTTGCATTAATGGCGAGGATCGCACTTCGAAGATGGTGTGGACGGGCACATGGCGAGCTTGGCTGAGACAACTCCCTTCTGTCATGGTCGGCATCCAACATTTAGATAGTTTATTAGGAAAGAAGTGCTAGAAACCCTAGCGCCAATCGCATGGGCCCTTGTGGGCCTTGGAATCCCACATTTGCGAAATCAATTTCGGTCTAGAATGGGATCTGGTTCGAAAGTGGGGAAATTATGACAAAATCCTCTGTTTTTTGAAATTTACCGATAAGTCCCTGATTTATTTAAAATATGAATAAATCCATTTTATCCTCTTAACTCTTGTCAACTCCAAAAATGAACCTCCAACTCTAAAACAAGACATTTGACATCCTTCAACTATAAAACCGAGTAAATCACCCCATCGTCAAAACCATTGTGGTTTTGGCCGGTTTTGGTGATTTGGAGTTTGGATACGTCGACATGACTTACAAATCATCCCAATGTGATTCAACTCAAAAAAAGTATCTCACCTACTTTTTTCTTGAAATATCGTGAACCATAGAATTACTTTTCATTAAGATATATGTATAGCTAACTAGGAGGTGATTCAACACCGACATGGTTGTCTACATAGCAAAAACTAGTGAAAATCCCGTAACTTTCAGTTTTAAATTTACAAGTTGAGGGAGAGTTCTCGTTACCTACACCAATGGAGATTGACTCCACTCCTACATCAGCACCCCCTCTTGACATTGTAGCTGCCGCCGCCAAGATTTTCCAGGAAGAGCATCTCACCCCTAAGAAGATAGCAGCTGAGGTCTCTGGTTTCTTAGCAGATTCAGTCTATAATGCACATAATGCATTCAGACTTTAATTGTCATTTATTTCATTTATGGAATGAATAAGTTAGATTTTGCATTGATAGTACTCAAACAATTTTCTCGTGATGGTTGGATGATATTAATTCATTTATTCAATTAATAATGGCATGATATGTTCTGATAATTGAAGTATTTTAATTATGTGTTGATTGTCTCCTACTATATACTAATAAAGTACTATATATTCGAACATATGTGGTGCCCTATAGAGGAAGTGTGCTAAACTGACAGCAGCACAACAAATATCATCTTGAGAGAGAAAAATTTTCAGTTGATTTGCAAGAATGCTAGCAGCCTTACAACAATCGCAGGTAGCGATGTTTGCATAATAGGTTGTAGAAGAGCCACAATTATACTTTCAATCGGCACAACTTTGGTCATTCAAGAAGCCTTATTGTATCCAGAATCGACTAAAACTCTACTAAGTTTTAAGAATATTCGCGCTAACAGTTTCCACATTAAAATTGAAGAAGACTATGGTAAAGAATACCTGCTCATTACAAATTGTGAAGTAAATAGAAAAGAAGTATTAGAAAGACTTTTTTCGTTTGAGACTAATACCTGCTCATTACAAATTGTGAAGTAAATAGAAAAGAAGTATTAGAAAGACTTTGTTCGTTTGAGACTGGGCTATACTACACTTATATTAAGGCACCCGTAGCCTATACTGTCGTGAAAATAATATTTAGAAGCTTTGAACTCTTCTATCTCTGGCATAATAGATTAGGCCACCCAGGACTTAAGATGATGAGAAATATAATTAACAATTCACTAGGACATAATATCGATGTAAATAATTTTTCGAATCAAGAAGATTTTGTGTGCCACTCATGTGCCACCGGAAAATTAATTACTAGACATTCTACTCTGAAAGTGACAGATGAAGTCTCTGCATTCCTGGGCGCATCCAAAGAGATATTTTTGGTCCTATACAGCCACTGTCAGGGCCATTTAAATATTTTGTGGTGTTCATCGATGCTTCTTTGAAATGGTCACACGTATGTTTATTATTTACGAGAAACCATGCTTTTGCAAATCTGATCTTGCAGATAATTCAAATTAAAAATAATTTCCCTGATCATCATATAAAGTCCATCAGAATGGACAATGCTGGAGAATTTACTTCAAAGACATTTGATGATTATTCCATAGTAGTAGGAATTAAAGTTGAGCATTCTGTACCGTATATCTACACGCAGAATGGACTAGCAGAAGCATTAATTAAGAGAATTAAATTTATTGCCTGCCTGCAGTCCTGCATGCAATAACTCTTATCAACTTTAAACCATCAGCATATAACATCCATTCACTTATGCAACTAGCGCAAGGGTCAGCACCGAAGATTTGGGGGATTGGAACCGAGTTAGACGTTCTTGTGAGTTCGAGATTTTTTTTATTTGGTCTAAGGTCCACTAATGTTATCTTAGTCTGCATTACAATTATTATCCAGGTGGTGGACTGGTTCCGGGGGCAGCGCCTTCTGCACGTCCCTCGTTTTCTTGCGGTTAAAGCAAGTATAATGATGGTTTAAATTGATATTGTGGAATATCGATGTTTCATTTATATTGTGAGCAATTGTGTTCATGGATATGATGAAGACGTACCCAGTAATGTTCATGGTTGTTTGTAAGTTATGGATTTCATGAGTATTCCTTGTGCACAACTGTTGTGGATGCATGTTTTTATTAAACTGAGACCTTCATACATATGCATCATGTTGGCTTATTGAAGACTTGGTCATGTGATGACCAAGCATTTGATGAGGTCCCCGTCATGTTGATGACGGACTAAAGGTCCCCATACTTATAGAGTATGGACAATTGGTCCCTGTACCAGATGGTACAGGTATGGGTGTGCATCGACGGATGAGCACTTTGCATTACCGGTAAAATGCAAAAGATATTGTTGATCATACTGCATAGCATGATTTATATAAGTGACTGTTGGATGATCTTATGAAGTGGTGTTCATGTATGTTCTCGTTACCATTTGTTATATTTGCTGAGTCGTTGGACTCACCCTTATTGTTTGTTGTGTTTTAGGTACCCGTATGAGAACGGCATGCATGGAGAAAAGGAAGGATTAGTCTTGTTGCACTTTGCACGATCAACCCATAATGGAAAGAAAGGAAAAAATTAAATAGTAGAAGAATGAATTACTTTAAGCATCTTTATGATCATTGCTTGCTGAAATTAAGCTGTAATAAATGAATAGAGTTTTTGTGGTATTCCTGTTTTTTATCTAGATGCTAGTTCTATGAATGTCCTAGTAACCTATAGTCAATTTTGTTTAGTCTTGGTCGAAATACTTGTTGGATATCTATTCTTATTAATTTTGCTTGTTGAACCCTCTGGCATAGATAACTATTCAGAGGAGGTTCTGCCGAAATTTGGTGAGACGTATTTAGTTTATCCGTATTACATTACTAGTTTGGTAGCATTCCAGATCATTATTTAGCTGGGGTGTCACACTTTGTCATCTAGGCGTAAGCTAACGGGGGCACTCATATGTTTGTGTGTGTGATGTGCGTATGTGGTGGTGTGCTTCTTCCTTGTAATCACAAAAAATATTTAGTCTGGCTCATTTGTGGTGGAGATGTGGGAGTCTAACTCCATCCATCGGTGTTTAAATTTTGGTGCTTACCTTTACATACATGTGAACATGCATCAATAGTAACATTGTGAGGTCATGGATTTATTTTTGCCCTCCGTCATTGTAGGCATGTGTTAAGAGGATGTACTCGCATGCGTGAGTGTATGGAGTGTGTTTCTTCCTTACAAACACAAAAATATTTGGTGTGGCTGGAACCATTGAATAGAAATATTCGTATATGTCCCATTTGAAATGTAGGAACATTCTAAAGGAATTATGTATAATATAGCCAATCTAGTCATAAAAGAGTGATGTTTTGGGACATGTACAGTCAAACTTTATAAACTTTGGCTATCAATTGCCACCCACAAGATGAAAGAACAAGGTGCAGTCCGTGCAGACAAACAAAGAAACAAGCAGGCAAATAACAGAGGAGGCCATGCAAGAGCAGCGAATCAAACCTAACACGACCGAACCACGAAAGTATCAAGGAAGCAGATTATTGGTTGTCCACCACCCACGGACGACAAAATGAGCCAGGGTACGAGGAGGAGGAATGAGCTAAGCAAGGATTTCTTGTGTGGATTCTGCGGTCCTTCGGAATGGATGGGAATTGGTAGCAAAATTGAGTGATGGGGAGAAGAAGACTAAACGACAACACACTACGGCTTGGACTTTGGAGAGCACATGTTGGCCTGGCCTGGCCTGGTGTGCTGGGTCCCACACCAGTGACATGTGGAACCTCCTTTCCACGTGGAGGTGATGGTTAGATTGGTTTTCTTATACACGTCCGTGTGTTGGTACAAATAAAAAACATATTATCTCAGTAAGTGGAGTGAACATCGGCAAGCTTTGGGTTTGTTCTTTTTAGTTGTGGCTTGTGATTTTTGGGCTGTTTGTACGAGAGATTACAGAGTAACAGAAACTCACGTGCAATTTTTGTCGATATAAATAAAATCAGTAAAGTATGTACTATAATTAATTAGTGGACCCTATATTAAAAAAACTTTGTTTAAAAGCTAGTTACTGTAAAAAACCAAAAAATATTTTTTAGAAGCTGAAAAGAATAGGACCTTCGTTGGTACCACACCATGGACTTTGTTGGAGTGCTCGGCGGAGCTCCATGAGACCAACCTTGCAACACTACTGTTGTGCTTGTCCGCGTCACGCCATCGGCGTGCCCCGCATTGTCATCCTTGTGTCATGGCACTTGCGGATAAACTGCCCCCCACCGAGCCTAGGAGATGTGTTGTCGCTTCATGACAACGAAGAAGATTGGCATAATATGTAGGGGGGTTGTGCGTCAACTCTATCAACTGAAACAACTGCCCCTTCCATGCTATAAGAAGACTGGTCGAACAGAGACGACTACAACACAAGCATGAGACAATCAACTCTATGTCATTGTAATTTCATAGCAGTAGGTTAGAGTCTATAATCTTGTGCATTGATCTCCCGATCGGTGCTCACGAACCCCTTCCCCAATTGTAATTAGTTTGTCATTATAATTGTTGAGTATGCTAACTTATATTCTATCACACTATGAACTTGGAGATATATGCTACAAGAATTCCTAGATGATTCCCAATTGGATTAGAATTCATACTTCTCTTTGGAGAACTAGTGGAGACACTACATAAAGCTATAAGGGGTGGCCATAGGAACCTGAGCCACAAATCAACTCATCCAAAGTAAGAGGTGCACGAGAGAATTAAAAGCTAGGTTATTCTTTAGCACTAGATTCTTATACAGGGTAAGGATCTGATAATCCTCAAAGGTTTGAGAGGATTGTGAGAGAGCAATAATCTCTTGTACTCTTTTGAGGTCACCCTTAAGGAATTTGCGGTCAACTTCGTCAAATCTTTCTCTCTTGTCGCGATTGTTTCATCACCATTATTTGGTTTTCTTTATGAGATTCATATACTTCCTTATTGGCACCGTTCACGCTCGTGTCATATCTCGTAACTCTGATCCGATCTAGGGTTGGTGCGCATAAGGAGGTGTGTCAGAGTATAACAAGTGGTATAAGAGCTAATATCAAAGTAATTTGATTTCTTAAAAGGTTGGCAAAGCGTCAAGTGACACAAAATCAAGATCGATGTCGACGATGTGGAGTCAAGTAGATAAATTTGATGACGCAGAAAATTTTAATGTGTGAAAATATATAGTAAAGGATATCCTTGTCTAGCAAGGCTTAATCACTGCTCTTGAAGTGGATAGACTAAAACAGACGTTAATTGAGGATTGGAAAGTGGTAGAGTGAAGGTTATTAGTATATTCGTCTTTGTCTCTCCGATAAGGTAAAGTACTCAGTGGTAAAAGAAAATTAGTCACAAAAATTATGGAGAAAGTTAGAAGAAATGTATAGGACGAAGTCACTAACAAACCAGTGGGTGCGGAAGTAGAAATTGGACAGTTACATATGGAGGAAGGCATATGGTTCGTTGACCATCTCGATGTCTTCAACAAATTTACTACATAGCCGACTAGTGTGGATGAGAAAATTGAGGAGAACGACAAGATCATCATTTTGGTTTTATCTCTACCACCATCATTGGAGCAATTGGTGATGAATATTCTCATCAGGAAAAGCACTCTCAACTTCAATGAGGCAGTTGTATATCTATTGAAGGTGGAGTCCTTAAAGAAGTCATTAGATTCTTCATTATCAAGAGATCAAGTATTGGCTATCATAGGCACTACAATCAAAAGCAAAAGTCAAAGAAAGAAGAAGAGCAAGAGCAAGGGCAAATGTTTATGCTATCTACGTGATGAGGAAGGTCACGTGATAAAGGATTGTCCAAGTTTGAAGCAAATGAGGGATGCATCCTCAGTTGGGGTAGTGAAAGATGATTCAGACGTACTTGTTGTCAGTCAATCTAGTACTTCTCAATCAAGCCAGGTGTGTTTGGCAATAGAGAAGTTTGATGAAAGATCTCTACACTGGGCATATGGAATTATTCACTTGACGGATTACAAAGAGTATGCAATTACTGGGAGCGGTTACATTGGAGATATATGATGGAACATATGACACATTGATGAAAGTTTGGTATGTTCGTAGCTTAAAAAAGAATCTAATATCTGTGAGATCGCTTAAACTTGAAGCTTATAAGGTATCATTTTGAGGTGCTATCATGAGAGTTACATGCAAAGGATTTGTAATCATGAAAAATATTTGGAGCAATGGAAGATATCAATTGATGGTTAATCATAATGGAAGCGTAATCCATGGGAAGTCTAGTAAAAAGTCTAGCCAGGAGGAGAAAACAATGTCATCAATGGTAGGTACGGGATTTTATCTGTAGTTATATGTAGAACTACAAATATGGTTGCAAACTCTAGTAGTTGCAAAGGCGAAAGTGTGAGCTGTTGAAAGAACAAAGACATGGTGGGACCAACCATGTGGTAACGGCAAGCAGGTTGAACTTTTAGGCGGTACAAACCTATAGCATGGAGGGTTGTACGAATAGGAAGCATGGTTAAACAAACTACAAAATAAAGAGGCTCTTAGGTAGAAGACCCAGACAGGTTAGTCTGGACACTGACATTCATATTGCAGTAATGTGTATGAACCCCTATGATAGGGCACTCTTAAAGGTGAGAGGAAAAAAAGAAAAAAAAGGCGGAGCTGACTTAGAGCAAGTTCTTGGATGAGTATTGTGACTTTTACATATGAGAGTCAAGGTATAGATTGTTGAGTATGGTGACTTATATCCCATCCTACTAAGACATGGATATGTGTGCTATAAGGATTCTTGGATGAATCTTTATTGAATTAGGATTACTACTTATCTTTATAATAGGATTCCTACTTGTCTTTAGAGGAGATCTAGTGGGACATTATATAAAGCTATGAAGGGTGCCCACAAACCAATTCATTTAAAGCAAGAGATGCATAATAGGATTAGAGACTAGATTATTTTTTTTAGTACTAGATTTTTGTATATGGTAAGGATCCGAGAGTCCTAAAAATGTCAAAAGGGATGTGAGAAAGTGATAATCACATATACTCTTTTGAGATTGCGTTTAAGGAATTTATGGTCAATTTTACCAAATCTCGCTTGTTGCGATTGTTTGGCGTTGTTATTTAGTTCTTTATACGAGATTCATCTACTTTATTTTCATATTTAACTCTGATATGATATGGAGGCTCATATGCATAGGAAGAGGATAAGAGTATAATAATAATGAGTAGACAAGAGCATAGTTGTTACTCTCCAAAAGAGGTCCAAACCTATATAAATGCTCTGCGTGTTAAGCGCATGATTGTTCGCTCCTATGTCATAGATCATTGGTAAGATCCACTCTTAA
Source organism: Bonia amplexicaulis (assembly GCA_036346245.1). Lineage (NCBI taxonomy): Eukaryota > Viridiplantae > Streptophyta > Magnoliopsida > Poales > Poaceae > Bonia > Bonia amplexicaulis. The sequence goes on along the minus strand of CM070741.1, from coordinate 23,461,645 downwards.
AATATTGGCATGAAGGACAAAGACGAGCATGTTGCATTAATGGCGAGGATCGCACTTCGAAGATGGTGTGGACGGGCACATGGCGAGCTTGGCTGAGACAACTCCCTTCTGTCATGGCCGGAATCCAACATTTAGATAGTTTATTAGGAAAGAAGTGCTAGAAACCCTAGCGCCAATCGCATGGGCCCTTGTGGGCCTTGGAATCCCACATTTGCGAAATCAATTTCGGTCTAGAATGGGATCTGGTTCGAAAGTGGGGAAAATTATGACAAAATCCTCTATTTTTTGAAATTTACCGATAAGTCCCTGATTTATTTAAAATATGAATAAATCCATTTTATCCTCTTAACTCTTGTCAACTCCAAAAATGAACCTCCAACTCTAAAACAAGACATTTGACATCCTTCAACTATAAAACCGAGTAAATCACCCCATCGTCAAAAACCATTGTTGTTTTGGCTGGTTTTTGGTGATTTGGAGTTTGGATACGTCGACATGACTTACAAATCATCCCAATGTGATTCAACTCAAAAAAGTATCTCACCTACTTTTTTCTTGAAATATCGTGAACCATAGAATTACTTTTCATTAAGATATATGTATAGCTAACTAGGAGGTGATTCAACACTGACATGGTTGTCTACATAGCAAAAACTAGTGATGTGATCGTTAACATGGTGAAAATCATTAATAAAACTAGCCTAGAGATGGATAGTGAGTGGTTTTGAGAATTGGAGTGTTAAATACCCAGCTTTATAGTCGGGGGTTGATTTTTGGACTCAATAAATAGTTGAAGTGTCAAATAGACTTATTCAGTAAATTGTCTCTTCCGGTTATCATTCTTGCATATTAAATCCCGTAACTTTCAGTTTTAAATTTACAAGTTTAACCTTGGATGTTTTCTAGTTACAATTATTTAGTCCTTTATATTTTATTTTAATTACCAAAAATTGCTATGTTAATTCACAAGAATTATCTCTATGCTAAAAAATTTAGCACAAAATTTTGAAAATTACTAAAAATTCATAGATTCATAGTTTCACATGTTTGTAAACCTATTGAACATATGTTGGTAGACAGTAGCATGATTATTGCCTCCCTTTTTAAACATCATAATGTTTTGATTTGTTCTCTTCTCCCTTCCAGATATTTGGCCTTGCTTCTATCTACATAACCCAAGCCGCCACTATCATCAACCAGATATTATTCCCGACTATATAACTCTTCAGTCTACCATTAATTAAGGGAGCTCAACATGTTTTTTGCCAGTGACCTGGAGGATTTACTACAAGCTCTGAACAGGTGTTTATATTGAATAATCAAGTGCTAAAAATCCAAGACGTATTTGGAAACTCATGCTACACATTCAATATACTTAACAAAAATATCGTTGTATATTTATGAGTTTACAATCACATCGAACCAGCATTGATCCAGATGTTCTCCCATGCGACCCTTCTGGGCTTCCCAAAAAATAAGTCCAGTATTAGTTGCTCGAAGAAATGTCAACAATAGATCCATAGGATCTTTGAGAGAGATGATACATATAATAAATTTTACAATCCTGCGTTACAGTCTCTAAGGGAGGATTCCACAAAATAAAATGTCCACCAAGTTCAGAAACCCTATATTTTGAGGAATGTGTTGGACCAGATGACAACAAAGGGGGTGAATGGTGCCAACCCAAAATTTTCCCTCAAGTATTCGAGATTCTATTCTCAGATATCTACTCTAGGATATCAAAAACCTATTCCAACAAACAATCATGAAAATTATGGCCAAAGTTGAGATCCTTTTTAGTTTGAAGGAAAGATGCACCGAAACCGAGCCAAAACCAAAATTGATGAATACAACTTGCTCGTGGGTGGACAATGGCCAAGATGGATTTAGATATGTTTCCACATGTCCCAGCAAGCAAGAACACAAAAGAAATCACATCAAAACCCTCGGATCAAGAAATCACATTTTAAGGCCAAATCAAGCAAGAACGGGTTTTCTTGATAAACTTACTATCAAAATGTCTACATAGATGGAGAAAGATATCCAGATGTTGTCTCCATCTCTTACACATCCTCGGCACAACATCCTTGATCCATCTTTCTCGTGCTATGCTTGAGCTCACCATCTCGCCCGGCATCCTCGATCTTTCTAGGCCTCAACTCCTCCATGAGCCTAGCCCCGATTCTCTTCGTTGACCACAGTTGACTCCAAGCAACCCTGCACATCCAAAGACAAAAAAGTCATTTTCAAGTACAATTTCTTCACAACCTGACCCACGTTAGCTGTAACATAGCTCATACAACATAAAACCACTGACCATACTCACCAAAACCCCTTCTTCAACTCAAAATTCACAAATATGAATTCTGACCGAAGTCCCCATCTAGACAATCTTAAGCTGGTTAGACCGCCAACCCTTGGGCGGTCAGACTGCTGCATAACCGGTTAGACCGGTGGCACACTACCGGTCTGACCGACGTTCCCTTGACTGACCAACAACATTGCCAATCAAATTTCTAAATCTCCCAAATTGCAATGGTTCATCATAAACTAGGACCTTCTCACATGGTCCTTCAATCTCCCCTTGATGAATCCATTGGCAATTTATTAAAAATGTAGTTTAGTGATGAATTTAGAAGAGGTGGAAATTTGCAAAAGAGCTCCAAATGGTCAAAAGAAGTGCGCAAAGAGCTAAAAATGACTGTTTGGGGTAGAGGTGAAATGAAGCTACTGAAAATAACAGACATTTCACAAAAAACTTCAAATTTACCAAATGAGTCGAGAATCTCAGTCTAGATTTATATGAAAGAACAATTGTTCGATTTAACCTTGGTCATGGTGAGAAGAGATCAAAGACTCCAACTTAGCAACATTTTGCACAAAAAGCCAAATCATGCTCTAGATGTGCATTTTTATCAATCTTTCTCCCCCTTTGACAATGGAGTCATCAAGATGCATGGAAGAAGATATAGCATGAATAAAATGAAGTGGTTGTATGTTATTAATTTTTAACATTTGGAGCCACAAAAATTATCCAAAGTGACTTTCCAAGTATTACACTAAGCCATAAAAGAGAAAGTGTTATCTAGATCATGGCAAACCATATAGAGCCAAGCTAAAGCCAAATAAGCAACGATTTGAAATTAAATGGATTTTTAGCATATCAAGTTGCTCAAGTTCACAGTTTAGCCAAAGCTATTTAAAAGTGAGACAAACCATGTCAATATTCTAAATGAAACCAAGAAGCTATAATTGAATTAATTTAGAGTGCTACAAGTTTAAGATTGAAACATTTTATTCAAGCACTAGATACAACTTCTAATGGAGCAAATTTAGCACATTTGGCATTTTTTATAAATTTATTTTTGGTTTTAGCTAAGCTTTAACCATTTTTCACTCAATTTTGTTTTCTTAGACATGTGCTAGATCTCAAGCCTTATGTGATCACCCCAAGTAAGAAGCTTAAGAAAGTGATCTTGGTCATCCAAAACTCTCCCTGAGTTCATGTCTAGTGTAATGACAAGCCATCTCATGAGAAAGGATTGTTGAGATCAGTTTTTAGCACAAAATAGATCATTTTGCATTTTCTTGACTTAGTTCGAGAACAAAGAGCTAATATTATTAACTCATATTTTAATAAAGAACTAGCATAGCTCAACCTGAAGCTCATCTTAGGTTCAAGATTTAACTTAACTTATTTGACATGGCATGAATCATAAAAGGATCACTAGAGCAAGACTAGTCAGAGGATTCAACAAAATATGATTTTAATTCAAGTTTTTCACAATTAATAGAGCTCATATGGCAAAAGGCTAAGCTACATATAGAAGGACTTGATAAATCTAGCATACTAGCACAAGATATGGTGAGATGTAAAGCAAAGTATCATGTCACACAAGGATAATAGTCAAGGCTCCATGTATTTATATTACAATGCACATTGCTCAATTTAAATGCAATATGATGCAATAAAAAGAAATTCCAGCTCCCCTCAGCAAGTGAGTCAATTTTAGTAACAATTTGGTTCAAGTTGAGTTATGACAACATTAAGCTTAAGAAAATCTCAAATGAACTCCTTTCGATCAAAATCAATAAGCATGAGAGAAAAAGCTTAGAAAAACGAAGAAATGGTAGTCCTTAAAGCATAGACAAGATAGAATGATTACTATGGCTTAGACTCGCTCTCATCTACCACATATGATTCTAGAACTATTAACTGTTTATCTAAAAACACAAGGGAGTAAACACATTCCTTGTCTATCCAAGGGGGCCCAACTCCTGCTAGACCTAAAAGAAGTGAGTGAACTCAACCTAGTGAGAAGAGAAGCAACTAATAAGCAGTATCTTAGGATCATAAGATAAGATGAAGAAGTCTAAATAGCAGAGTATGAAAACCACTCTGGTCTATGCTAGAGAGACTAACCCAAATGCACCCATAAACAAAGTGCAACAGAAGATAAATGTACATATAATACAGAAAGTACATGATGCTCCCCCTCAGATTATGCCAAAAGGACAGACCATCCCATGCTCTCCCCGTAAGGCCATAAACCTCAAGCTATCTAAAGGTATGGTGAAAATATCAGCCAACTGGTGATCACTCTTCACAAATGGAAGCACTATGTCACCCTTCTCCACATGGTCTCTAAGGAAATGATATCGGATATCTATGTGTTTGGTCCAGGAGTGCTGCACTGGGTTCTTGGCAATGTTAATGGCAGAAGTGTTATCACAAAAAGAGAAACACTATGTAAGGCTAACCGAAAGTCCCACAATGTCAAAACCATCCAAAGTATCTGACCACAGCAACTAGCGTCTGCAACATACTTGGCCTCTGCGGTAGACCGTGCAACATTGGGCTGCTTCCTAAAAGACCAAGAAATAAGAGATGCCAATGAATTGGCAAGTGCTAGAAATGTTTTTCCTATCTATCCTACAGCTAGCAAAGCCTGTGTCGGGGTAGGCTCTAAGGGACAAGCAGGAGGCAGAGGAGTACCAGACACTATAGTCTAGAGTAGCCTCAATAAAATTAGCGCAAAATATTCTCCCAAACCTAGAAGTTTCGCAAACTAGACTTCCTAACGAATCAAGAATTTTACAAGAATTTTTCTTAAAGCTTACCTCAAAATTGTCATTGGTAAGTTGAGAAACATAGAGCAAACTATATCGTAACTTACTGTAGGATCGGAAATGGCAACAGAGGGGGGGTGAATGGTGTCTTTTAAAATTGCCCTCGAGTATTCACACAGAAATCTTCTTCTCCTCATGTAGCTATAGAAGCTAAGAAGTAGAAGAGTAATATCTTACTGCCGACCGAAATTAATTTTGCAAACCAAAATGGCCAGCTGCTGCAAACATCTTTTCGGAAACTGAAAGTGTCGATTAATTGCAGCGCTTCTTGAGAAAATTCAGATTCTCCAACTATTCTTGTCGACACTTCTCAGGAAATGAGACACAGGAAAAATAGTCGTTCGGCAAGAAAAAGAAGCAGCATTCTGAAGATAGAAAAAATACTGTAAACAGTAAATACCAAGGAAGTGAAGAAAACAGAGACATGGTAAGGTTGGTTGCTGCAAACAGACTTTAACCAATTTGTCAATCCTCTGTGGTGAGCAGTCTACAGCAAGGAATCAGCTGCTCATTGTAAACTACTATCCTGTCCAAACAGTTGACAGAGAGGATGCCGGCAAAGTAAAATCAGATGAGCTGCCGAAAAGAAAACAGTAGCAGCAGCATTCAAATGAGATGAATGAGATTCTTCTTCAAAGAGTGCATTCAGAGTACTAGCTCTTTTGAGAAAAAGGCAAATTAAAGCACAAGAGCTGCAAAATACAGAGGGGAGCAAAGACTGGAAAAGAAACTGAAAAAGAAAGGAAAACTGAAGCACCAAACAGAGAAGTGGATTTCAGGCTGAAGAAGGAACTGCAGCTGGTTAAAACCAAAAGAGACTTAAGAAGCTGCCGAAAAACTGAAAAGGATTGTAAGAAGAAAAGCAAAAGAAAAGGAAATCACAACCAAAAGAGTAGAAACAGTCTGCTGGATGCAGTGACTGTCTGAAGCTGTCGGCAAGGTAATTTCTGTGCTCATCCGAAAACATTCCATACAAACAGAGCCAAAAAGGAATCAACGAAATTGATGAACACTTTCTCCTCTTCTCTGGCCAAAAGATTGAGACTATAAATCAAATAGCAGTATGACTCTAGAAACAGAAAGATTAGTTCCTGCTCAAGGCTATTAACTGGAAACCAAGAATTCAGCCAACTGCACCCTGCCTTCTCAGAACACAATGATTACAGTTAGCTGCCGAAGGCAGTGAGAAACCAAGAGACTGAAAAGGTAAGAAAGGAAAACCGAGACTGCAGCTAAAAGAAATAAGGAGCAACCTTGCTGCTATGCCTGGAACAAATCATCTAAAACTGCCGAAAGGAAAACAGCAAGGGAGACCAGAAAATCAATCAACTTGTGATTATTGAACAAGACTGAACGTGAATCCTTTTGATTATAACCGGAAATAACTTCACAGCACAAACCAAACCATCTCTTGCCGAGAAAAACAAGAAGGCAGAAATCTCACAAACTGAATGCATAGGGAGACTTAAGAACAAGAATTCAACTTAAATCAACAAAGTCAAGAAATCATCCAAAGAGAAAAACGAAGAACATAAAAACTTCAGATTTCATTCCAACCAAACAAGGAGTACATAGGAGTCCCCATACGCATGGACATTAGAACAAAAGAATGATTACAAGACTCTCAATCCATCCTCTCCCTCTCAATCCTCAAGAACACCAAGAGCTTTTCATGCTTCTTGGGAGGAACACACACACATGGAGAGCAAATGCACAAAAACCCTAACTCTCTCCCAAAGCCATGAGGGGGTATGCAGCCCCTCACACCTATTTATAGCCCTTGGCTAATGGGCCTCCAACCCGTTACGCCTGCTATACCCGAACGAGCCTGCTCCTGCTTGCGTAGCCTCACGAAATTCCCATTCCGCCCCTCCTGCACCTTCCGGGAAGGTTCCGCGCTCCTTGTCGTCCACGACTCGCAACCACCTCGAGTTCACGTACGTCTTCGACACATCCGACCATTCTGACCTCGACACCACCTATGTCTAGTCCGGTCACCTCGTGTCTCGCCACGACTCCGTCTCGACGTCCTGCAGCCAACACAAACAAGAAACACATCAAATAGCACCGCTCGATATATGTAAGCATAATAGAGTCCAAACATGTCGAATCATCAGAATATGCATCCTAATCCCATACGACTAAGTTTGACCAAGTCCGACCGAGCCCGTTACACCACGCAACGTCAAGGTCCGAACCAACCAACTCAAACTCGACTTTCCTAAACCGATATCAATTACTCATCGTACACACGGGATAACCTACACATGGTCTCTCACTTACTTACTAAGGCAACATCCTAAAGAATGAAAGAATCATTAATACGCACAATACCTTTAGCGATAACTCTACCTGACGAAGCGTCTCCAAAGGTGATCGTCTCATCACCTGGAGCTCGGACTAGGGAAGAGAATCAATAGGAGTCTCCGGTCATGTGATGAGAACAGTTGGAGTCCACAAGCCACACATCTCCCTTCCCAGCCCAACGAACATGAGTCAGTGAGAAGAAAACATCGGTGGCTCACTACTAGGATAAATAAGAGCAGATCTAGGAACCTAGTACTGAGTCACACGATGAGCAGTAGATCCAGTCATAGAAACATAAGACTGACCTCTAGCTACTCTACACACTCCACCTCTCATGGAACCAGATGGTCCAGAAGCAGACCTCAAGCCTCTGCTAGGTCCGACCGTTATAGAAGAGCGGGTCTGACCAACAGCAGTATACTGATCACACCGTAGATAGCCACCTCGATGGGGAAAATGATGTCTATCCTCAAGATGGCGGACACCCTAACTAAAAGCAAATCGAGGACTAAAACCAGAAGAACCCTGAAAACCAAGTCCTCGATCCTGCCTAAAACCAAGAAACTCACAAGAGATGTCTATAACTCTAGACCTCATGTTGGTCTTAGGAACACTCCGAGTCTAGGGCTGACCCTGAATACCCCTAAGAGCGTGAACACGATCTCTACGCGCGATCTTGGCATGCTTGAATCAGAACTCAACCACATGTCCACCCTTGTAACAGAAGGTGCAATGATAATACGCCTTTTGAGAGGTCGAAGTAGTAGGTAGCATAACCTTACTGTCAGAAATCCTTTGGACAAAGCCCGCAGACTTAAACACTATTTTCTTAGGCTTGGGCTCAACCTCAATCACGCCTACTGCTACAGCTCTAACAATAGCATATGGATGTTTCATCACATCCTCTAAGAAATCATATCATATACCTTGATTAAACTTGTAAATCTTATATTTGTCTAGGATAAGATTGAGCATTTTCTTGCCTTCAACAATTTTTCGAGAGTGTTCATGAGGTACTCACACACCTGATAAAGAGAAGCACAGGAAGAATAGGGAGAAGGAGAGGATGAGGAACTAGAAGGAGAGGATGAAAAACCAGAAGGAGAAGATCGGATAACACGTGCATATCTCTCCTTGTGCATAGTCGCCTCAACCTTGTGGGCTTCGAAAGACACACAAGGGCAGTCCTAATCCTAGCCATCTAGGCCTCATAACTCTCCCTAAAGGTCTTATGTATTTCCTCCATTTTCTCTCCTACTTCAGCACAGAGCAAGCAAGCAGATTTTGGCTTCTCTAGTAGATTCTTAGTTAGTTTCACACATTTTTTTATCCAACACAATCAATTCATATTTTAGTTTTTCACAATTATTGCATGCTGAGCTAATAGGTGTCTTAGAAGCATATTGAGCTATTTCCTTATTATGATCACACATGTCCTGAAATTGTTTAGAAATACAAGTTCAGCAATTAATTTAGGACAGTTGGCACAAGAAGCAACAAGCTCCATCAAAGCAGCTTGCATTTTCGCGATTTTATGATCTGCCTTCTTTAAGTTAATCTTCAAGTTGGTACAACTATCACAGATTTTAAGCAGATCAAGGAGCATGATATATAAATCTCTAAAAGCGTTGTTTTTATCCTTTATGATGTACAGAATGTAGTCTCAACAGAATCAGAATGTAAAGGAGTAACCCTAGACAACTCCAACTCAGTAGCAAACTAATATTCTCTACCTTAAGCAAATCCAGCTCAAAATCACACTATCATGCGAGATCCTTAGCTTCTCCATATCTCCAAGTAAGGAAGCACATACATCGCAGTCATCATGGGAGGGAGTAGATCTAAGTGAAGTAACCTCCCATGACAAACTCTCTACCTCATTCTCTAACTCACCACACCTAGTCCTAGACCTAGCATAAAATTTTTCTAACTTGAGAAAAGCATCATTGAGCTAGTTGTGGGAGGGGCATACCTCATCAGAGTCGCTGTAGATATTGTCATCGCTGATGTTGTTCTCGTCAGCCATGAATTACATCCCGGTGAAGTCATCACCGTCCTTGGTGCCCTTCTGCGAATCATCCTCGCCATTGTCGTCGCTCCAGCCCTCCATGTTGCTGAAGTCGAAGTTGTCGAAGGTGGTGAGGAGATGGTGGAAGAGCTTCTTGGCTTTGCCGAAGTTGCGGTACTTGTTGTCCTTGCCTTGATCACGAGCTAGCAGCTTCTTGCTGCGGTTCTTCTTGATGTAGTCATTCTTACTCACACCGTCTTAGTTGTTCTTGCCCTTCTCCAGCTTAGGACAGTTCGCTCAAATGTGGTTAGGGCCACCACACTCGAAGAAAATCACCGGACCTCCTCTCTTCCTTTCTCTAACCCTCTTGTATGCATGAGAGAATTTTCTGGCTAAGATGGCTAACTCACTTTCTGGAAACTGCTCAAACTAGTACTTGCTCATCTCGCATAGAGTAGCCAGAGAGAAACCAAAAGCATCATCAGAAGATGTGGGATCGATGACCAAGGCCATCGACTGCGAATTCGTCTTGCAAGAGACGATATCGATCTCATGAGTCTTGAGGTGTGAGTACAATGCGTTAGGAGTCAAGGTCGACATATCAGTTGTGTCCTTGATGGTGGTCACCTTCATCTCCTAAACTATGAGGTCCAAGGCAGAAAGGATCTGACAAGCATCATCCGTCTGAGTATGTGAGACCAACAGCTCGGAGGTTGCTCAGAATCTTGTGAAATCTGCCAAAATATTCATCTAAGGACTCAATAGCAAGCATCTCAAATTTGTCGTATTCTTGCTCGTACTAGCCCTGTCAGACAGTCTTGATCTGGGTGGTGCCCTCATGGTATGCATCAAGGGTCACCTAGATGTCAAACGCCGACGTGAGATGAGAGATGCGATCAAACTCACTCCGGGTAAGACCTTGAATGATGATGTTCCTTGCCTTAATATTTGCCTCCACATCTAGCATATTCATAGCCGTGATGTGCTCATCGGCATGAACAACGAATCTGGTCTTAACCTTTCTCCAAATCATATAACCTTGAGCCTGTATGTAAGACTTCATCCTATTCTTCTAAAAGGGATAGTCAACCCCATTGAAGAGAGGTGGCTTGGTAGAATACTTGTCTACAGCCATAGCTCTAAAGATCGGTTAAGATCTATGAGAAGAGCTAACTGGGCTCTGATACCACTTGTTGGACCGAATGCCAACAGAGGGGGTGAATGGTACCAACTCAAAATTTCCCTAAGTATTCGAGATTCTATTCTCAGACATCTACAGAGGTGTAGAACATTGAATCCTCACCTAAAAATAAACCAACTAGCTCAAGTCAACAAAACTTGGAACCTAACCCTTCCCGGCGGTCTGACCGGCTTCCAAACGGTGGTTTGACTGGCCCGGACGGTTTGACCGCTACTATAGCAAAAATCAGGGCAATGAATACTATTTTCAATCTAATTTCAAAAACCAAAAATGAGAGAACTTTTGATTCGTAGATCCAAATGATATGAAACTTTGTAGGGATCTAGTGTAGGATACCAAGAATTTATTCCAACAAACGATCATAAATATTATGACCAAAGTTGAGACCTTTTTTATTTTAAATGAAAGGTGCACCGAAACCGAGCCAAAACCAAAATCGGTGAGTAGAACTTGCTCGTGGGTGGACAATGGCTAAGATGGCTTCAGATATGTTCACACATGTCCGAGCAAGCAAGAACCCGAAAGAAATCACATAAAAAACCCTCGGATCAAAAAATCACACTTTGAGGCCAAATCAAGCAAGAACGAATTTTTCTTGATAAACTTGCTATCAAAGTGTCTAGATATGTGGAGATAGATACCCAAAGGTTGTATCCATCTCTTATACGTTCTTGATGCAGCAAGATCAAGTAAAGGAAAGAGAATAGATCAAAACCAATCAAATCAAGAACAAATCAATCAAAACATAAGATAGACATGTAGCTGATCAAAGATTGATGTATTGCTTACTTGAGGAGGTAAACTTTACAGCCACTCCACCATGGAGGACAAAGAACAACCAAGGTACTCACTCTCAACTCTAACCCTAAACCTAGAGAACAGAGCACAAGAAATGAGTTGGATGGTTAGCCGCATATGTCTCCAACTCAACCCTTTTTATAGGTGGGCAACCAGTCACATACACCCTTTAAATGGATCATATCGACTACTATAATAGAAGAAACACGTTAACCCCACACACACAGGTTTTCAATGCGCATAGTGTGCATCTGCTAAATACTTAGTCTTGATCCAACCAGCTCCGCCTTGACCTAAACTACTCTCCAACACATCGTACATGCACCACAGTTTTGATCTAAGATGATTTCTAATATTTTGGTTAAACTACCAAAATACCCTCTATTGACCCGTCTTCATCTTCCATTGCAAGCAATCGCCATACTTACCAAGTATAGGTGCACCACTAGTTTACCATACGCTATCAAGTCTCTCCCATCCCGGTTCCACCAAACCACAACTCACTTGGCTCGTGCAAGCTACATGGCGCCATCTCGCCGTATGAACCCAGCTTCAACATTTTTCTTCTTTCTTATTGCATGCATGAGCTCACCGTCTTATCTAACATCCTCAATCGTTCTGGGCCTCAACTCCTCCATGAGTCTAACCCCGATCCTCGTTTCGAGCACAAGTTCTTTACAACTTGACCTCGTTAGACCACAACATTAACTACAAAACCCCTTACTCAACTCAAAATCCACAAATATGCATCGAAAGTCTAAAGACGAAGAAATAGTCGGATCACGCACCAATCAAGACACACATTACAGTTAACCTTTACAACTTGACCCTTTTTGAAAAATATTCACGACCCTGGTAGTTTTAATTCGTTTTGGATATAGCTCATGCAACATAAAACCACCGACCATACTCAGCCAAAACCCTTCCTCAACTCAAAATCCACAAAAAAGGCATATGAAGTTGGCTTACAATGCATTGGCATTTATATTTGCAATTCATTATTGTGATTGTGTTCCCTATTTGCCAACACTCGAACATATGTATGTAAAGATCATGGTTGAAGTGCACATTTGGTGGACATGTGTTGCTTGGGGTGTGAACCACAAGCATGTGCAATGATAATTTCACTGTGAATTTTAATTTATGGCTTATAACCAATTTAATATTTTTCACCTTGGTCTTCATCGTTCTTGAGCTCACAAAGTATTTGTGCGTTTTATCTTATGATCCTCCAAATATAGTCAACAAAACCTTCATATGTTTCAGTAGATACTTTGGTTTACTCTAAATTGTTACATTGAGCGTAATTTGTCTCAAACAAGGATGCTGGCGGAGAATAATCGATTCGAGTGAAGGTATTCATCATGTATGGGAGGAAGGAATTCTGTGTGAAGGTATTCATCTGTATGAACTAGATGGACAACCTAGTCACCCTATATCATGGAGGCAGTGTGACAAGTGATGATTATGGAAATGTTCGATTTGTTGAAATGCAAAGGGTGCCTCTGATATTCAGTGATTGGCCGTCGTTTAGTGAGTTGATTGCTAGGGCCGGGAGGAGCTACATTGTCATGCAAACGAGGAGAGCATCATAGTTGAGGGTTACTTCACTTGGTTCGAAGATACAATTCTAAGGCGGTTGATCTTAATTGGTTGTGAGGATCAGTGGGACAAATATGTCAAATTGGTTATGAAGAATGAGTTCCAATGTTTGGACCTTGTTGTGTGGAATATGCCACGTGCACTTACGAGGTTGTAGAAAGGGGTGGTACAACGACCGATGGAGAGCTCCGGTCGACGAGGAGGCATAAGGTTGTCCTTATTGATTTCTCATGCACATGTGGTAAACCGAGGCAGTACCACTTTCCTTGTTCGCATTACGTGGAAGCAACAAGGCATCGCGACTTCGACTACGAGAGCAAGATACCTCAGGAGTTCAGTGTTGACAACCTTGTGCTTACGTGGTCTCCCCGTTTCGAGCCTTACCGGGATGAGGGAGAGTGGCCACCATACACCGGGCCCAAATACATTGCTGATCCGAGTTGCCGTTGGAACAAACGTGGAACCAGGAAGAGGACGAGACACAAGATGGTTATGGATCAACTTCCAGGAACAAGGCGAGGGAGAGCAACCCTTTTCTTCGAGCCCGAGCGGAGAACCAATGTAGCGAGATGTGGTAGACTTGGCCACATTCACGCACATGCCATTGGCCACTTAGTCAAAAGTCTTGATGCGTGTTGTTCGTTATGTTTCATAGTTCGTCTAGTTGTTTTCACATATGCAATTTGCTATGTTTCTTGTTTAATTTCTTATTATTTCCATTATTTTATGCATGTTGAATGTTTTGTTTACTTCTATGTTGGATGACAAATTCAATTTTTGTAGGATGGAGGCCATTCGGTTCCACCGCTAGACCCATTACTACGAGGAGAACCACCGAGGACACTCACCGTGGAGGGAGGTCTGCCTTCATCACTTCTGTGTAATTTCAGTTTATGTTCTTGCATTAACTAAAAAATTGGTGTATTCTATACAGAGTTGCCCATCCTTCGTCCTCGAACCCATGACGGGTTCTGGACATGCTGATACGACGAGAGGTACTCCCTTCCTGGAGAGGGCTGGTCTAGACGCCATCTCTTACCAGGTTCGCCGTGGGTTGCCCACCTTCAACCCCGCCATCACTGACCGATTGATGGTATTCTCCTAAACCATTACTCCACTTGCATGTTCATTGTTTATCGGCTATGCGCCTCAAATTCTCGACATGTAGTCCTCTTTTTGTATCATGTAGGTGGAGGCGGAGACTCACAGCTTCCACCTCCCTTCGGGAGATGACTATTACGCCCAGGACACTCGAAGATACTTGGTGTCGCCATTCACGGCCATCCGGTGATCGGACCGTGCGTGCTGCTGGTTGGAGAGCCCGTAGAGGCCTTCCTCGGGAGAGAGCTTCCTCCTGAGGCAGGCCATCGCACTTCTGGAGTTCCGATCACATGGCTCCGGCAGACATTCGCAGAGTGTCCTGCAGACGCGGACGAGCAGACAGTTGCCTACTACTGCAGGTAGGGGTGGATATCGAGCCAACTCGTCGTCTAATTGAGCTTTTTTCTAAAATCGACACGCTTTGATTTAATATCATTTTACATATAATTGCGGGCATGGATCCCGCACTTGTTTGGTCGTTCTCTTCCCCGACGGAAGGGGGACCGCGTGGATGTACATCCACCGCCTCACCGACCGGGACACGGCGGGCGGACACCGGCTTCCGGGTATTGGCGTTCCTTACCGCCACCTGCGCGAGGCGTGTCGTCGGAGTTCGGCGAACTCGACAGTGGTGGTTGCCTCTACCTCCTCCAGCTGTGGATGTGGTGTCGTCTACCAGTTGGTCGTCCCACGGTTTCGCCTCCTCGTCCGTGGTTCGCAGAGGTTCCTCTTCGTCGACGTCCGACACTTGCATATCTTTGGGACCGGTCTCGATTCCCTCGCCAGACGAAGAGGCCTACCTAGAGTACATGAACGAGGCTAGATGCGCTCACGTCCTCCAATGTAAGTTAATTCCATTTGGTATCGTGATTTTCATTTCTTAGTATGACCTTTAACGTTACATTATTGCTATGCAGGTTAAGTGGGAGCCGTCGCGAGCAAGAGGTGGAGGCCGTTGAGTTCAAGACACTGCTTGCAAAGCATAGACGAGGCCCTCACGGGATGAGGTGCCCCTTATCTGTTCTATCTTTGTTGAGTATCACCGCAACATAGAGTTGCACACCAGTTTGGTATGAGGCAGCTGTGGCCAGTAGCGACGTTCTCCACGTCTGTGGCCTTGCACAAGTAAGTGGATTCCAACATTGGATTCCAATTGCACAGAGCTTTCTCTAATTTTAACGTTTGGTTTACGTGACATGCAGATTTGATCGTCAGCGACAAAAGAAGGTCACAGACTTCGAGCAGCACCACCACGTGTACGTTGAGGAGTGGGGACACTTTCAGGACCACGTGGACGACAAAGACGAGCCGCACACCAACGAGCACTTCCGACGGTACCAAGTTTGGTACCAGCGTGCGACGCGGTCCAAGCTTAAGGGACAATGGACTCAAGATGACTATGCCGAGCATTGAGTCGGCGAAGACACGCCATACGACTGCCTACTCGACTTGGGATGCGGTGGAGATTGCGCCATCTGGACCGTGTGGTAATGTTCAATCTCATTGCTTATTTTCCAATAGACATAAATACCGGTACATATAGCAAATTATCCATTCTTTGCTTGTTTGCGAGGCAACTACGAAGCGATCCGTCAGGGACATACTGCGTTCTCCACGATAGTCGGCGACGTCGGACGCCGTAGCTTCCTAGAGGCAAGCTTCGACAAAACCACTCACAAAATTAGTACATGATATCTTCGTATCTTGTTGGTTAACAAAATGTTGGATGATGAGGCTAGCAGCTCGGCTACGCTCGTGCGGTGGTCGTTGTGGTTGCAAAGACACAGTAGCGGGCGAGGCGAGACGTGCGTCGACACGACTGCGCACCGGCGCGCTAGGGTCGTGACATCCGCCGAGCTCGTCCCCACGCGTAGCAACACTTTCCCAGCGAGGACGAGGGCGAGGTGGAGCAGCAGACTTACGATGAGATAGGCCGTCTCGGCTCGTGAGACGCTCCTTCGACTCACCCTACACGCCTCTACCACGCAGACGCCGCGCGAGCCTAGCCTAGTTACACTCCGACGCACCGCCCTTGGTAAGGGTAAGGGTAAGGCTAGGAGGCAGTAGTACTTATGTGTAGGCTAGTGGTTGGGCTTAAAAGTCGTTGTATATATGTTGTAATGAGCTAGGAGGCACTTGGTAAGTGGTTGGACGAGAGGTGTTTGTAATGAGCTACTTGTTGTATATATGTGTATATGTTATATGCATGTGATATTTGTGTTCGAATCGTAGTCCGTACTTTGTGGTTCTATGATTCCCGCAATGAATTTATGTTTCTGCAAGCGAGTGAAAAGGCTACTGAACTATGAATTTATTACGAGACTACGAGCTCAAAAAAGCCTACATCTGAACATTTATTGCTACTGGAATCTGCAAAGCCTACGAGTGTTTCTCGCAAACGACTGAAAAGACTACGAACTATGAATTTATTACGAGACTACAGGCTCTGAAAAGCCTACATAGGAACATTTATTGCTGAACTGGAATCCTGAAAAAACGAAAAGATTCGTACGACATCCTCTCCATGGACTATGCCCACTGCACCAGCTAACATGCCTACATAAAGGCCTCCTATGTCTTCCACACCACATCTCCTCCTCAAGCCATCACAATACTACTACACAACAATGTCTTCACGGAGGTCCGGCCCATTTGGAGTGCCGGAGTGGCATGAGCGCCCAGTGCCATTGCGGCTTTAGAACGATGTTGGGAGTCTGGACGGATCGAGTACAACGAGCCAAATACGGTCGTAGGTTCTTCAAGTGTCCAGACCTGGATGACGACTTCGTGGTAACGACGACAACTAAATCATTTGTTTCTCGTTATCGTTTTCAACTTGATCCATGACATCTACCACGCCACATAGGCTTGCACGTTCATCGAATGGGTTGATCGGTGTCGTAGCATGGCCAAATAACCGGGCGATGGAGGTGGAAAACAAAGGACAATACTTTGTCAAGATGACTCGAGCTCGCGGTGGCACGACGGATGCGGCTTGAGCAAGAGCGCCAGTGAGGGTGGCACAAATCCGTCACGAAGGGCAAGGAGGATGCGCTGCAAGCTCGTGAGGCGCTCTCAAGACCAAGAGTGACAGAAGAATGATGCAATGAGCCATCCTCGAGGCCCAATAGAAAGGGAAACAACGACGCTACACCCAGAGACAAAATGTAATAGACACACGCTATATCGGTCTATGCAATCCTATTATTATACATTTGTATTGTATTTGCCTAGTTGTATCATTGCACTTGAGACTACCTAGTATGACGGTATTATGATCGATGCTTCACTAAACTACAATTTAATAGAGTGCATAATGTTGCCCACCCATGCTTGCTCCAAAGAATGTCTGCATAATTGATTAGTTTGCATATAGAAAAGAAATCATGGAAATCATGTCTACTCATTTTCATTCAAAATTGTAAATCATTACATGCATGGACCACGGCCTTAGGTGGTCGTGGGTCACACTGACCTCTAATCCAAAACGGATGGCACATTACCGGTCTGACTAACCTTCCCCCTGACCGACCAAAAATACCGCCAATCAAAATTTCAAATCTTTCAAATTGCAATGATATATCATAAACTAGGTCTCACATGGTTCTTCAGAATGTGCCATCTTCATATCCACTAAAGTGCTACATATATAACATGTGTACACACTATCGTGGTAAATTTGATGGATGGGGATGAACTACAAGCCCATCTGGACACCGAAGTATTTTAATCTTTACACCATGACCATCACTCAATTTCGCGCCCCTTGGTCTCTACGGGAAGAGAATGCAAGCAACTCCAGCAAGGAATAACACCAGCTCAAACACAACGACGGCTTCCATTTGATGGCAGCTTCGCAGCATGCCGACGGCGACAATAGGGCAAACAACCCCACCGATTCTACCAATGGCAGTCGCGATTCCAACACCGGTCGAGCGTACTGATGTTGGATATACCTAGAAAGACAGCAAAAGGAATTAGCTCGTAGGAAACTCTGCTTCAAGGAAATATCTTCAAAAACTCTTTACAAGATTGCTTGAGCTAATGAATGATCATAATACTGCAAGAAAGCGCTGTATTTCTTCATAACAACATTCAAGCGTTCTCAGCTAAAAGTTTGACCACTTATAGCTAAGAACCTAAGATGGGCAGACCACATGACAGAACTAAGATGGCTTTTGGTCTGCAAAATGTACCAGAATTGGGCAGACTTCATTGCAGTCGGAGTTATCTATCTAGCGGGATGGTCGTTCTGTTCACAACTTCACATGAGTGGTTCGTGAAGACATTCATGGAAACTTTTAAGTTTTCGACTGGTCATTACATGAAATAGATTTAGTTTGGAATTTAAACAACTGTTACATACTTGCACACGCAAACAAATTGAATTTGGAAGGAAAAGCACCACAGCGATGGAGAGGAGAATGTTTAGAAGATGTGAATGGATTTCAAATACTTTGTTAATTACTACATGGACTCATATAATTAGAATCTTGGATTCATGTTTTTTTTCTTTTTTTGAAAGGTAAAGGCAGGAGCTCTGCTGATCAATTAAGAGGGCAAAAGAGTTTGCATACAGACCACATTACATTATCCAACCTAGCCACCTATACAAACCTATCCGATGCTAGTGTTCTCAGGAAATTTCGAGGTTCAAAGTTCTGTGCTTGACACCTTCTAAATCTGATAAGAGTACTCAGAGAAGTTGCAAATAACTGAAATTGAGAAGTGGATGCTTTAGCTCTCTTATCCTCGTTCTTATGTTAGTGTGCACGTTTTTCATGGCATTTGTGCCAGCGTACAACTAGAAATTCAACTCACTGGCTGTAATTCAATACAAAGAGCGACAGTAATGCAAAGTATGATAGTGCAGCAAGAAAACATCGTACTACCATCAAATTCATAAAAAGGATCCAATAGTATGTTTCGTTTGTATGAGGTTCTTTTGACACCAGGGTAATCACCTATCTTCATAATGTAATGTAATGAAGATCTAACTACTTCTAGAACATATTCATTTTCAATTCGTGCCAATGTGATGAAAGGAAAACCTTGAACATTGAATACTCAAGAATCAAAACTACTCCGGTTGAATACAATGGCTATATGGATGGGTATAATATTCAAATTTACAACTAAAATGCCTACTAGATAGTATTTTCAGCAGACTAATTCAGCATAGTATGACAACCAAGTCACCAAAAAAAGCACATTTACCATATGCCATAAAAAGTTGATGCATACCTCTGGGGCATACAAACATAGAACTGTGAAGCTACCCATGGCAAAGGCACGACCACCGAATAGAAGGGCAGTTGTCAACAGCTCATTCTGATGAAGCACAAGTGGTCCAAGGACAGCACAGCATGTGAACAGCATGCAGCACATTGTAGCTTTTCGGCCAAACCATTCAACAAGACCAGCAGACAACATTAGACCAGGAATCTCTGACAGAGCAGTAGAGAGATGAGTTAGTGGCACGTTCCATAGCCAGTCCTATTGGGTGGAGAAACAGGCTTACTGTATGCTACCTGCTAAACTAGTAACAAATGTATCTTTGTAAATGCTGATATCTTGTTGACGTGTAACATATGTCTGCCCAGATGTGCAGTTTCTATTTGCATCGCTCAGTTGCGAGGTCATCAAGACTAGCCCATAATAAGCAAAGGAATTTGCGTAGAAAACAAACCAAAGAAGAAGAGTTGATCTGAGCAATTTTTGTGACAATAGTCTGCGCAATGCAACAATGCCCCCAGATTTGGAGCTCATGGCATTGTCAATTGTGCATTCCTTCTCTCTCACTGGAAGAAGATGTTCTGTCTCAGAAGTAAGAGCTCTGTGGTCAACTTTGTTTTCTTGGTGGTATGTGAGAACCCCCGGAGGAAGAGCTGCTTGGTTTGTCATAGAAATTCTCTCCAGGACAAGTGTCGCATCAGACATTCTATTTTGTACACAAAGATAGCGTGGCGACTCGGGTGTAAGTCCGAAGAAAGGAAGCAAGAGAAAGCATGGAAGGGCGGTCAATGTTAGCAACCACCTCCAACTCAATGCTGACACGACAACCTGTAATAGGAAGAATGGAATAATATTTCATACAAATATAAAGAAGTGTAAAATATAAATCAGAAGTACAAAATTGCAAATGTATGACAGAAGTTCAACTGAACTGCAGTTATTTTAAATTTCATGCAGAAAATTCAAGCTGAAATGAGAAGGTAAAAGTATGATATCAGATGGTGCAAAATTATAATATCACAAGTATTCCTACGAAATAGTTACAAGCTACTACACAAGTATGAAAATGATAAATATGGTTGCACATACAGTCGCAACACACAAAACCTGAAGAAACAGACATCGTTCTCCAAATTAACACAACATCTCAAATAGTTCTAGTTTCAGAAACCTGCCTAGATCATATTCTTATATCTCTATATATGTAGTATTTGTGGTGTTTATTCACCCCTTTTTCATTTTCTACATGCACATGCAATATGGAAATATATTTAGCATCAAACGGTGAAAAAAACAAGCTACATTAAAGGGCAATAAAAGGTGCCATACCCATGCAAGTGAAGCCTCCAAGACCGTGCCGATAGTCCAAAAAAAGGAAAAAATAACCATCCAAGTGCCACGATTCCGTGCAGGAACAAACTCCAAAAACCAAGATAAAAACACATGCCCGCCACCCACTCCTACGCCAACGAGAAATCGAAGAGCCAACAAGCATAGATAGTTAGGAGAGAAAGCACTTAAGAAACCCACTCCGCTAGTAAACAGAGTTGAAAACAGTAAACCAGTCCTGAAACAAGAAAAATACAGGGTTTGTTCAGGGGTAATTTGGTACGTTGTTGCAAGTATAACAAACCTGTGCGCTATATGTTGTATTGAAGTTATGTTACAAATTCCAAAAGAGGCCAAACGTACCAAAGTCGGATAATTGCTCATCAGGAATATGTAAATCAAATTCTCAACAACAGAATTGGCATGGTTAAGGTCATATCATTCTCAAGAATCAGAAATGCTTGTACTCAAAAACTGAAACATGGAAGTGTTTGCAAGAGTAAATCCTTACCTTCGCCCAAATTTGTCGGAAACAAAGCCCCAAGCACATGCTCCTATTAGCATGCCAGCAAACACTACACTTGAGAGTAGACTCTCATCTTGGGCAGAGATTTTCCACTCCTCCCGGACCAATGGCCCAAGAAATGACAATAGCATGAGCTCCATGGCTTCTACAACCCAACCCATGCCTGCATAAGCAAGAACAAGTGCTTGGAATTTCCCAAACCCCATGGCTGTAAGGGCATCATCTGTAGTGTATGTTTCCATGTTAGCAGCGTCTGTTGATTCAGCAATGTCAAAGGCAAGTCTGTAAGAAATCTGGTAGTACAAACTTCTGGTCAGGTAAGTACTTGATCATCTCAACTTCCAGCGGCAAATAGTATGCACCGCACAATAAACTCATATTGAGATACCAAAAGCATAACCAATATTAAAGTTAGAATAGTCCCCCTTCAGTACGTTTCTGCAGGATGAAGCATACAGTACATGAATCTACACAATGTAATGGCAATGCGGTTAAGGATGCTACAATAATAAGAGCAGGGTCTTCCTGGAAGGGGAGACAGGAAGCAATCAAACATCTGACGAAGATGAACTCATTCTTTTCACAGCTCCCCGACACCCAGTAGACCTTTACGCTAAAATAACACCAAAATAAATGTAGCAGTTAGTACACACAAAAGCGTTTTTTTCTTCAGCCTCTGATGAATGTCAAGGCAATGTAAAGTTTCAACAGATAAGAAGTGTGTTTTCTTTTTAAAAAAAGTGAGCATCTCCACTCTATTTACCGAATTCAATGCACAAAACTATCAGATTGAAACTTTCTCTGGGATCCGTTACTTTATCTTTATAGCATGATTATATCTATAAAAGAAGAAGTTGGTGGTTGTAGGTTCATTCTCCTCTAACCACTCTATTCATTCAACTTTTCACTATTCTCTACTTTTCAACCGATTAAAATAATTCTTTTCTATAGCATGATTATCTATATATTTAATGAGTTTCGTTGCAACGCACGAGTACGTAACTAGTCTTTATAAAAGTGTGAGTTGGTGGTTAGTCCATTCTCCTCCTCTCTTCTTAGCCATCCGATTTGATCTGGACCATTCGTCTCTCTCCTCCTCTCTCTCAAGATACAACCACCCACACCCTCCACTTTTTCTATCTTCTCGCGCATTCTGGCTACCCTTCTCTCTATCGCTTGCTCTCCAATGTTTAATATGTGAAGTTGATCAAGCAGTAAGTTCCGTCTTATTATTTTTATGACTTTGTTGCAACGCACGGGTAGTATTATATAGCTCATCACGCAGCCGTTCAGGACCTAAAACAGAACACCTCAGGGAAAATCAGTTATGTTAAACCAGAGTACCTAGCACCCAGAGCTTAATTTGCATGGAAATGAATATCCATGGCTATCTGACAAACAAGATGAATTCAGCGTGCATCTTTTAATTTGGCTTATCACCAATTTTTTTTATGAAAACTCTTAGCGAATAGGGGAAACTAACTACAAGCCATGGTTTCGGGATTGGCATAAGTTGTACGGTGGGTACGGGGACGAAAATCAAAGAAAAGTTGAACCAAAATTTAAAAAAAAGCAGAATATGACTACTTGAAAGCAGAGATTATTATTATTATGTTTTTGATCATTTCGGACGTATGAGCACACGGAGCCCGTAGAACCACATCTAGGGTGGTCCTAACAAATTGGAATCCGTTGGCACATTCCCGGGGAAGAAAGAGAAGTCGTGGACCATACGAGAACACGCGACAGCAAGAGAAGTCGTGGACCATACGAGAACACGCGACAGCATTAGTCTGGAGGGCCGTATCAAGAACAGCGGCATCGCCGCCGCGTCTGGCTCGAGTAAATGGTGTGCCAGAGCGCAAATCCTGTATCTTGACGGGCTCCGAATGGCCACAAGAAACCAGAGATAAAGCGCAAACCACTCGCAAAACAATGGACAAATTAAGGGCGAGCATGGGAAAAAGGAGGGGGAAGGGAGGAAGCGGAGCAAACCGAACTGCGGATGGATGATCCCTCGGAGGAGAGGCGGCGGCGGCGGCCAGCGGGGGAGGAGGAGGACGGGGGGATGTTCCTTGGTTTGGTCCTGTCTTGGGAGGAACAAATTTAAAGGCCCCGCTCGTACTATTTTTATTTTCGTTTTTTAGGTTTTATATCCTTTTTCCTTTTTATATTCTTTCGTATTATCTGCAAATCCGTCATAGTCTAACCTATTTTTTATTTTTAATTATTTTTGAATTTAATTATACCAGTAGTCCCACTCGATTAGGCTAAAAAATTGTGGCTTATAGCTGAAATTATACGTAACGGCTAAAATTTCACTATAGCTAAATGTAACTTATTTTGCATAATTAAATTTAAAAAAATTAAAAAAAAATATGACAGTTCATCACAAATAACTCAAACAAATACGAAAAAAAAGAATCAGTAAAAAAGTTTAAAAAATTAAAAATTCAAAAAAACAAAATTTATAAATAATAAAAAATAAATCAGAAATTAGAAACTAAAACCGAAACAAACGGGCCTAAATAAGCGGGCCTAAATAAACTACAGCAAAGAATGAAACAAATCATCGCGAAGCTACGGCGATTGGCAGGAAGAAGGAACAGGACCACACACCACAGGAGCCGCGATGACGTGTAGTACGGCTTGATGGCGGCGACCTGACCTGACCGCCGCTGCCGTGGCCTGGACGTGTGCTGCGGTGGTTGGCCGTCCGTGCGCCTGCCGCCGCTTACGCCGGACGCGTGGAGATGGAGTCGTTTGGCGTTCGATTCGCTTGCGGACGCGAGGGGTTTTGGCATCGTTTTCGATCGATCAATCAATCGGTGGAATGATTCACGAGGCGGAGCCGGCCAGCGAGTGCTACGCGTACGCCGCTGCGCGCGGCGCTGTTGCTGCTTGCGACGGCTCCTCGTTTGGCAACCGACCAGGAAAGAGGTCCGTTCTGCTTTGCTACAAAAGAACAATCGTGCCCAATGATTTCCAAGCCATCCCATCGTTGACTCGACGCTCGTGACCTGGCTAGGGTCCTTGGAGTGCACCAAAACCCAGGCCATAGCTAGCTTGCCGTAAATCCAAGGCAGTGAAATAGTCCAAATTTAGGGTTCGTTTTATATTGACTGAGTGGAATGGATTTTAAGTGAAAATAAATAGTAGTGACTAAAGTAAGTGGTTTTTAGAGGAAGTGTGCGAGCGGTAGGAAAAGTGAAAGAGATACATGTGCGAAATAGATGCGAGAGGAGTGGGATGTGTGATACATATATAGCTCCTCTGCTTTATCCCTGGAGCAAGATGAGAGCAAGAGAAATAAAGAAGTCGTTTTGGAAAGCTGGGTGTTTATATTGATTTCTGGTTTCTTTATAGGCTAATGATGTATGGGTCTGTTTATGCTGCTACGACTTATAGCTTTTAGAAATTTTGAATTTTAGTCATTTACTGAGAGATTACGGAGAGAGAGATAATCGCTTGAGATTTTAGTTAATACAGATGTTAGGCTTTTAACATATACTACAATTAACTTGTAGACCCCGTCTTGAGAAAATACCTCGTTTGAAAGTTAGGTATTGTAACAAAAATTAAAAACCGTTAGCTTCGGTCGAAAAGAACAGGCTCTATGATGGAGTTCAATTTAGGCCCAAGAAAAGAGATCATGGGCTTTGACTATTGAATGCTTCAGTTGGGCTGTATAAACTCAAGCAATTGGGTCAAAACTGAAGATTGGCTGCCGATTTGGATATCCCCATCAGCGTTGACACCGTATTCCCCAAATAAAGGGATAATATTGTAGTGGTAGTCTATGGAATTTTTTTTGAATAAATAATTTATATTTTATTCGAAATAACAGTAATATACCCGTGTGAATATTTTTTGCAGAAATGGGTTCCAGTCGCCTAACCGTTGGGCAACTAAGACCTATCGCCCAACGGTCACGCGATAAGCAAGCTGTCCGTGGGTCGTTGGGCGACAGGTTCCAGTCGCCCAATGCTTCGACGATCGCAGATGTCACCCAATGGTTGGCGACTACAATTGCGATCGCTTGTCACTGCAAATGATCGCAAACAAGAGGCAGTGTGGGTTAATTCATTTGTGATTTTCATAGATTATGAATGGTAGATAATTTGTTGGATTCCCAATAAGAGTTTACGATCGTTGTATGTTGTTGTAGTGCAAAAATTTTCGTGAAATTTTTTTAAGAATGATTGAAGTAACAACGATTGGTAAGTATGAAGGTAAGTGATATTGTGATGTAACCGGAAATTCGCACACTAAGAACTTATTTGCTAATGTTGTTGGATGACTTGCTACATGAATAATTGAATGCGAAAAGACGAGGAAATATGCTTATCCGAATTAAAATAGACTTCATAGTACAGTTGAAAGTAACACGACGCGTAGGGTTTGATTAAATGCATAATAAATAGCATCATGTACGATGCAACAAACTAAACTGCTCCTACGATACATATGCGTCTTTTTGGAATGGAACTAAATTCGACTTTCTGGGGAGTAGTTAGTGTGAGACGGCCCGACCTACTGCATGGACTAGGGCCATTTTCCCTTCCTTGCGAACTGGGCGTTGAACTCCTCGACGGCCTCTTTTGCCATGGTTGCTATTTCTCTCTTTTTCTCGTGTTCCCTCTTGCGAGCCTCGCGCTACCTACATGTGCATGCCTCGAGATGAGCTTTCGTCTCTCGATGTATACGCTCAATTTGCTTGTTCTTGCGGTGCTCCTCCTCCTAGATCTTGCAGGACCTTTTGATGTTCCACTCCTCGAAGTCGAGAGCCTATTAGTCCTTTGGGTGGATCTCAAGATTGATCCATTTGCGGTAGTCACATAGAGGTTCCAGGGACTGTGGGTACGTAGGAGAGGTTGTTAGTGCATACTTTAAAGGAGAAAAAGTAGGGAGAACACAGTGTAACTAGTCTTTACCGGCTGCCGATAGATAGTGGTGTCGCGACAGCAGTCGGGATAGTCACTGGGGTAGTTTGCGCAACCCCAGTAATGCATACCCAGGCTGAGGCGGTGCTTAGACTTGAAGAACTTCCACAGGTCCTAGCACCAACATAGGGCGGCATCTCCCCCTCAGGCGAGTGTTGCGGCGAACACTTTGATACGAACGTTTGGGATGTGGTTGTTGCTATGGGTGACATCATTGCGGGGAGTTGACCTTATAGCACGCTCGACTTATTTGGCCCAGGACGCAGTAGCTCTGGGTTTTTTGTCGCGGATGGTAACAGACCTTGTGAAGGACCGAAATGGCAACAGAGGCGGGGGTGAATAGTGCCTTTAAAACTTCCTCCCAAAGTTCTTCTTCTCCTTTAGCTAGAGAGCTAAGAAGTCGAAACAACGCCAACCGAACACAAGAACAATAAAACAAGAAGTCGAATCAAGACAACCGTAGTCGTAATCGTGAAACCGTGTCGGGTTTTGACCGTGGTCGAAGGAACCGATCGAGCGAAACTTGACGAAAGATGACGTGGTCGCACCGAGCCGCAACAGACGACCATCGAAACTCGCCGTGGTCGTAAGACCGAAAATTGCGAGTGCACAAGAATACTGCTTTGTCAAGCGCGACGACCACGAGCAAGAATTTGAAGAACTTTTGATTTACAAATCCGTAACGCAAGAAACTTCAAACTTAGCAAGGATAAGATCTCTAGAAGTAGATTAGTCAAGAAAATCGAGATCTAAGCAAGGTACGAGAGAAGACCAAAGTCGAAAAATGTAATGAGCACGTGAGGCTAAGATCGAGAATCAAGAAATTTCTCCGATTTCAACTCGGCTCTGGAATGAAATGGCCAAATAGTCTTTAGATAGATTCCCTGCTCGAGCAAAGAAACACAAGCCAAAACTCAAGTAGAACACAAATAACAATCGAACAAAAGAGAGCAAATAGATCAAACAGATCATCTCAAGAACACAAATGTAAATAGATACGATAGATGAATCCAATCTTTTCTATTGCACATGGAGGTTTCTACACCACTCCATCGGAGGTACACGAGCATCCATGCTCTACCCGAGACAACTCACACAATAGAACAATAAGGCTCGAGCACTTGGGACAACCTCGCTTCGCTCCCGAGACCTAACCTCTATTTATAGTCTCACACGCTAACGGGTCTCAACAGACCACCCATTACAGAGAGTCCAAGGCTTTGCGGTGCCTCCAGTGCTTTGCCCATTACCCAAGGGCAACGGCTCCACCGCTTTGCCCAATAGCACCACCAACTCCAAGAGCTTTCAGAGGACACGCTTCTTTGCGTGCTTTGGCATTTCTCCAAAATGCCCTCAGCCAGCCTCCCAAGCTTCCTCCTCATGCCTTGTTGTTTTCGTTACACCACTCGGCAAGACCACGTCCTCTTCGGCTTCCACGCCGCTCGACCTCAACATCTCCTATGTCTAGTCCCGACCTCTCTAAGCCTCACCAAGACATGTCTCCCAAGACCGCAACCATCACGCACAACAAAACCATCACATAGCACCGATCCAACTCGCATACCACAGAGCTCAAGTCTCTTTTCCACGTAAATTAGATTTTACCAAACCTTGTCAAAATGTAGAACAAACCAGCCTACAAGGTCCACAACATCACAAGGAACCCAACCGACCAAACCTCACCGTAATCGGACATGAAATGCACCTCACGACCAATTTTAGTGATCCCGCACGACCACGGTCATCCAACCGATAACGTGGTCGAACGCGTTTCGACCACGCTCAATTCTCGCTAATGTGGACGTAGCTCTCCGAGCGCACAACGCGGTCGCACCACCGAAAGTGCCACAACGTAGTCGTGGCTCCTTTCCCACAACGTTGTCGAGGCCTCGAGCTCCCACAACGTGGTCGTGACGCCCACCGACCACGCCAAAGTGGTCGAACGCCCGACCGCCCAACGTGGTCGAGGCTCCGATCCCACAACGTGATCGTAAACCCTAGCGCCGAAAAGCCGACCACGGTCAAATCTTCCGAGGGCTCCGCAACGTGGTCGAAGCTCGAGCGCCACAACGTGATCGAACGCCCCAATTGCCAACGTGGTCGTAAACCCTTCCGACCACGGCCAGTACTCGTGACGCTGCTCTACCGAACCCGATACTCGGCAACGTGGTCGTGCGCCTTCCGACCACCGCCGCTTTGCCGAGAACACCTCAACGTGGTCGACGCCTCGAACGAATTCACCACGACCAAACGTGGTCGTATGGCATCCTACATGGTCGAACGAGCTGTGACAAGTCGATATGACTACAACTTCGCCGAGATAAGACTTCACAGAAAAACCCAAAACAAACTCAATTTTCCTTCAACCAAAGGTCAATTACTCATCACAAAGATGGGATCATCTCCACATGATCTTTCAATCTCCCCTTGATGAGTATATTGACAAACACCAAAAAATATGAAGTTGAGTTTGTAGAAGCCGACATGGTCCAAGGAAAGAAAATGAAATTATGACCATGTCGATGTAAGGAATACTAGAGCAACACATAAAGAGCAAATTGATCTCCAAAGCTCTAGCAAGTTCCCGAAGTTGAGAACCCGTGTTGAGAAATTTTCTTTTCTCCAATCTATTCTCCCCTTTGGCAATAAACACATCAAGTATGCAAGAGAGAATAAGTCAAAATGATGGATGGAATGGTGATTTGATTATTCAAGGTATGCGAGCCATGAGAATTATCCAAATGACCAAATGTATTACACCAAGCCATAACATACAAGTATGCTACAAAGATCATGACTATGTATGTAAAGAGAAGCTAAGCTAACAGATGGTATAATCTGATTTTTTTAATTTGAAGTGCTTGGCAAGTCAAGTCAAATAAGATTTTAGTCTAGCTAATGATATCCACAAATGATGCAAGCCATGTCAATGAGCTAAATGGAATCGAGAAGCTAGTGTTGAGCCAACTAGAGTGCTATTTATTCAAGAATGATACATTTGTTTAAGTACACTTGAAATTTTAGCAATTGAGCATAAATGACATTTTTCTTTAGAGATCTCATGATTGTTTTCAATCATATTTTGTCATGTGCTAGACCTCAAGCCTTATGCGATCATTCCAAGCGAGAAGCTTAAGGAAATGATCTTGGTCATCCAAATCTCCCCGAGTTCGTGCCTTGTGCAATGGCAAGCCGCCTCATGAGAAGGAATTGGTGAGATCGGCCACACGTAAGAGATCTCTTTTTGATAGATTGTACTAACTTATGTGTCATCAAGAAATTATATAGCTCAATCTATTACTCAACTAAGATTCAAGACTCAACTCAGCCTATTTGACATGGCAAGAACCATAAAAGGATAACACAAAGCTGACTAGTCTCAAATATGAACATGACAGGAATTTGATTAAATTTAGCGCTTTAATTAACCTATCATGGCAAAGACTTGACTACACATATAAGGTCATGATCAAATTAGCAATGGAGCTTAAATCATGGCAAGATGTAATATAAAGAAAACATGTCATGAAAGGATAATAATCAAGGCTCCATTAAGTTATGTTACAAATACAAAGAAGAACATCCAGCCCCTTTTAACATTTGATGCAACTTTCGCAAGTTGAGTTATGTCATCATTAAAATCTAGAAGTTCCCAAATGAACTCCCCCTGAACCAAAGCAATAAAAATCAAGAGCTGGCAAATGAATCAAGAAAACAGGCGCCTTAAAGCATAGATAAGATATAGAGGATACCGTGGCTCGATCGACTCTCATCTACCCCATATGTCTCCGTGACAACAACTGCCGAGAAAACGCACACTAGAGAGCAAACACGCACTGCCTACCCGAGGGTGGCCCAACCTCGCTAGAACCTAAAAGAAGTGAGTGAGCTCAACCTAGTGAGATAAGAAACAACTATCCCGAAAGCACAAGATAAGAGCAAGAAGTCTAAGCAACTCAAGAAGAGACACACTCTAACCTATGCTAGAAGGACTAAACCCAATGCACCCTCGATGCAATGCAATGTAAGAATACGTAAGCATAAATAGTATGATAAAGCAAGAAGCTCAAAGCTCCCCTCACAACAAATTCAGTAAGGACAAACCACCCCAAGCTCTCCTCGCAGAGTGAAAACCTCGTGCTATCCAAAGGCTTGGTGAAGATATCACCAATTGGTGGTCACTCTCCACAACCGAGCACGATGTCACCCTTCTCTACATGGTCTCAAGAAAGTGATATTCGATATCGATGTGCTTGGTCCGAGAGTGCCGCACGGGTTCTTAGCAATGTTAATCGCAGACGTGTTATCGCAAAAGAGCGGAACACGATCGATAGCAACCCAAAGTCCCGCAGAGTCGAGACCATCCAGCACTTGGCTACAAAGAATCGGTCGCAAAGAACGCACTCGGCCTCTGCGGTGGATCAGGCAACACCGGATCGCTTCTCAAGACCAAGAAACGAGAGAAGTGCCAATGAACCGGCAGTGCGGTGCTTTTCCTATCTATCCTACACCGCAAAGTCTCGCATCCGAATAGGCTCTAAGGGATAGACAGATGAGGAAGAGTACCGATACCATAGTCAATGGTAGCTCAAGGTACCGAAGATGCGCTTCACCGCTGGCGATGAGATACGCGAGGAGAAGCTCGAAACCGAGCACAAAGACACACGTAAAAGTGTATGTCCGGCCTCGAGGCAAGGAGGTACAAGAGAGAGCCAATCATACTTCAACTCTTTGATCAACTGCTCGCCGTCCTCATCTCGGGTCTAGAACGGTCAGAAGCCATCGGAGTCGACACCGCTTCCATCACTCATGTCAAATCGCCTCAGAGATCACGGTGTACTTGCCTTGATGCAAGAAGGTACCCCCGAGTCTCGCTTGATTTGGAAGCCAAGGAAGAAAGTCAACTCACCCATCATGCTCATCTCAAACTCGGTGCTCATGACATCCGAGAACTGTGAAACTAGAGCATGAGAAGAGCCGCCAAAGATAATGTCATCGACATAAATTTGGCGAAGCGAAGGTCATTGCTGCCGTGAATGAACAAGGTCTTGTCAACTTTACCCATCTCAAAATCATGTCTCAATAGATAGGACTTAAGCCTCTCATACCAAGCTCTAGGGGCTTGCTTAAGTCCATACAATGCTTTGGAAAGCTTGAAGACATGACTAGGGTATTTGGGGTTCTCGAAACCGTGAGGTCGTTCGACATAGACTTCTTCCTCAATGAAGCCATTGAGAAAGGCACTCTTGACGTCCATCCGGTAAAGCTTGAAACCCTTAGAAGCCGCAAAGGCAAGCGTAATTCTAATGGCCTCAAGACGAGCTACAGGGCAAAGGTCTCCTCGAAATCCGCACCCTCAACCCGGGAGTACCCCTGCAACCAGCCTAGCCTTGTTTCAATGACTACCCCATCCTCACTTTGCTTGTTCTTGAACACCCATTTGGTTCCAATGATATTTTGATCTCGAGGGGCTCAACAAGCGCCCGCACCTTGTTTCTCTCGAAACTCTAGCTCCTCATGCATGGCGTTGACCCAAGACTCGCCGATAAAGCATGACAAACGCCCTTGGGCTCAAAGGAAGCTATGAAGGAAGAGTGGAGATGTAAAAGTGACACGCCGCACTTGGAACGTGTGACTCGCTCAAATAGATCTCCAATCATCCGCTCGTAGGATGAGATTTTGGATATGTCTTGGAGGTCCTGGATGAGATGAAGGAGTGGCCTCACCTCGCTACCGACGGGTAGGAACAGAGCCACTAGCTCCGTAAGAAGCGTAAGGTAAGGGTCGATCGCCTCGAGGTGCGGTGGAAGAAGGCACCTCTAGGGGTGGAGAAGGACCGGATCGAGTAGACAACCCTCATCTCCATCATCCTCATCATCCATAAAGATGGTCTCGATCGCTCTAGTGAACTCGAGATATCGGGCCTAGTCCCTGACCGCCTCATCGAAAGTTACCTCACGTGTTTCTACCATTTTACTAGACTCGCAGCCTGCACCCTATAGGCCCGCCAAGAAGTCGAGTAGCCCGTAAAAGTCCATCACAAGAACGTGACTCGAACTTATCTAGGTTCCTGACTTGAATAAAACACTTGCAACCAAACACACGAAAATGAGAAACACTAGGCTTTCGCCGTATCTCAACTCATAAGAAGTGCGGTGCAAGTGTGCCCAAGAAAACTCGATTGGAAACATGGCACGCGGTGGCTATAGCCTTAGCCCAAAACTTCCGCGTGTAGAGTACTCATCAAGCATCGCCCGCCATCTCGACTAAGGTACGGTTCTTTCTCTCCACAACGCCATTCTCGCCGAGGGACGATGGAGAAGAGAACGGTGCTCTACACCGCCTCACCACGAAACTCTCAAAGTAGGAATTTTGAACTCCGTGCCATTGTCATCATGCGGATCGCTCGAAGGCACCGAAGCTCAACAGAAAGCCTCTTGAAAAGACCTCGAAATGTGAAAACGTCTCATCCTTCGAGGCTAAGAAAACACCCAAGAGTACCTCGAGAAGTCATCGACCACGACAAGAACATACCACTTCCTCCCGCAGATTGCACTCGAGCCGGTCCGACCGTGTCCATGTGGAGCAACTGTCCCTGCATCGGCCATAGTCACCGTGACCGGAGGGTGAGAAGCGGCAACCATCTTGCCGCTTCAAGATGGAGCGCAAACAAGATCTTTGACCATCTTGAGTTTCGCAGCACCACCTAATGAGATCGTGGTCGCTAACTCGGGTCAAATGGTCAAACCAATATGACCAAGTCTCCTATGCCGTAAGGAAAGGTCATGGACTCGTAAGCAAGCAAACAACGGAGAGGATCACCAAAAGACTCGTAAAATCAGCACGAAAGATCCTCCCAAAACGAGAAATCCCGCAAACCGTATCACCAAGAATCAAGAATTTTGCAATTGTTTTCTTAAAGCTCACCTCGAAATTGTCATCAGAAGTCGAGAGACCGAGAGCAAATTGTACCGCAGCTTGCTAACTAAAGCAACATCTTTCAAAATAAATGAATCATTAATGCGACAAGACCTTTGGCGATGACGCCTGGATGAAACATCTCCAAAGGTGATAGTCTCATCACCGAGCACGGCAAGGAAGAAAACCAACGGAATCTCCGGTCATGTGTCGTGAACACCCGAGTCTACAAGCCAAACATTTCCTTCCCCGCCCGAACCCGAGTCAACAAGAGAGCAAAGTCTCGATCGATAAATCAAGATAGATTTTGGAACCCAATATCGAGTCACACGCCGAGCGTAAAAGTAGTCACACACGATCGACCTCTAACTACCCTACACCTCCGTCGCTCAAAGAAGCGTAAGGTCTATGAACAGACTTGAAGTCGCTGGTCGGGTCTCGATCGCACGGACGAGCGAGTCGGTGCACCGCAACAGTCGATCACGCCGGGTAGGCATCTCGATGGGGAAAACGAGATCTATCCTCGTGACGGCGGAAGTCACGACCGAGAGGAAGCACGAGGACTAAAAACAAGACTCGTAAAACCAAGTCCCTGTCGCCCAAAGCTACCAACAAGAGCAAACCTAGACTCGTGTTGGTCTTAGGTGCACTCAAGGTCCGGGTCGACCGAATACGCCTAAGAGACTCAAGACGGTCTCTTCGCGATCTTGGCGCTTGAAGCATTGGTCAATCGATGTCCATCCTTCCGATGTAGGTGCAATGATACTTTGCCTTCGAGGGGTCAAGTAGCATGAGATGGCTTCGCCTTCGAGAGGTCAAGTCGCAGTGAAATCACCTTGTCGCCGAAATCCCTTGGACAAAGCCCGCCGATCTAAATTGAACTTTCTTGTTCTTGGCTTGACCTCGATCACACCGCTGCTACGGATCCGAGCACCACGGTGGATGCTTCTTCACATCCTCATGAAAATCATATCCTAGACCCTTTTAAACTGGAAATCTTAGACCGGTCTAGAATAAGGTTGAGCTTCTTCTTGCCTCCTACAAATTTCTCGAGAGTGTTCATAAGATACCGACACTCCCGAAAGAGAGAGGCGCAAGAGGAGCAGTAGAAGAAGAAAGAACAACAGAGGAGAGGAAGAAGAACCAATGTAAGAAGAGCGAATAGCACGCGTATTTTTCCTTATGCACGGCCACCTCAACCTTGAGGGCTTCGCAGACACACGTGGGCAGCCCTAATCCTAGCCATTTGGTTCTCGTAACTCTTCCTAAACGCCTCTACCATGTCCTTATCCTTTTCCAACATTTCAAAGACGTAAAGCACGTGAAGGATGTGGTTTTTCTAGAAGGTCCTTAGTTAGCTTCACACACTTTTCATCTAAGGCAATCAAATCAGATTTTAGTTTATTACAACTTTTGCATGGTGAGCTAACAGATCCTTAGAAGCATATCGAGCCATTTTCTTATTATCATCAACAAATTCTTGAAACTGCTTGGAGACGATTCAAGTTCAAGAAGAAGTTTGGGACAATTTGCACATGAAGTAATAGGCTCAAGTAAAAGGCTTGTAACTCAAAGAATTTTGTGATCCGCCTTTTAAGTTCATTTTAAATTATTGCAACTTTCACAAGTCTCAGTGATCAAGCAACATGGTATAAAGACCTCTAAAAGCATTGTCCTTATCCTCACATGAGGTGCAAGAAATAGTCTCAACAAGAGAAGATGAAACAGAACTACCCTACTCATCTCAAGCTCAAGAAGAAGACTAATGTTCTCCACCTTAACAATGTCAAGTTCCGAGGACGACTATCATGCGAGGTCCTTAGTTTCTCCATGTCTCCAAGCAAGGCAATGCATGTATCACATTCTGCCACGGGAGGAGCAGATGTAAGTGAAGTAAGCTCCGTGACAATCTAGCTACTTCCTTCTCTAACTCAAGACACCTAGCCTTAGCTCTAGCATGAAATCCACCTAGCTTAAGAAAAGCATGATTGAGCTGGTCATAGGTGGGGCATACCGTCCGAGTCGGAGTACGCTCGTCGCTCGTCACCGAGGCCATGAAGCACATGCCGAGAAGTCGCCGCCGCTCTTGGGGTCTTGATCACCCGTCCCATCGTCGTCGCTCCATCCCTCCACCTCGCCGAGGTCGAGGTCGCCGAACGCGTGAGGACGCGGTGGAACAGCTTTTTGGCCTTCCCAAAGTCGCGGTACTTTTTTTGCCTTGCGTCCGAGCCGGAGGCTTCTTGTTGCGGTTCTTGTCGATGTAGTCGTTTTGCCGAACCGCCAACGCCGCTTTGCCCTTCTCCGCTTAAAGGCTTGTCTGAATGTGGTTGGGGCCACCACACTCAAAGCAAATCATCGGTCCTCTTCTTTTCCGTCCTCCTTCTCTTGTAAGCATGGGAGAACTTCCGAGCTAGGAGGGCCACTGTTCATCCTCTAGTCGCCTAACCGATCATCGCTACATCACGAGAGCAGCTAGGAGAACCCGCAAAGAGAATCGGCAGAAGAACCGTGTCGGGTGGGATCCGTGACTAGAGCCATCGACTGAGACTTCGACCGACGAGAGACTATGTCAATCTCGTGAGTCTTGAGGCGCGAGTAAAGCGCATCAAGAGTCAAGGTCGAGAGGTCCGTGGTGTCCTTGATGGTAGTCACCTTCATCTCCCAAACTCAAGATCGAGTGCGAAGCATCTGTCGAGCGTTATCCGAGTCGGAGTATGTGAGACCGACCGCCGGAGATTGCTCAAAATCTTGTGAAAGCGTGAAAAGCACTCGTCAAGGGACTCTCCAAAGAAGCATCTCGAATTTGTCAGATTCGCTGAACTGATCCTGTCGAACCGTCTTGATCTGGGAGGTGCCCTCATGGTATGCATCGAGGGTCACCCAGATGTCGTGAGCGGACGACAGGTGAGAGATGCGATCAAATTCGCTTCTGCTCAATCCCTGTATGATGATGTTCCTTGCCTTTGCATTTGCCTCAACATCAGCCATATTCCCGGCATTGATGTTCTCATCGGTAGGAACAACAAATTGTATTTTCACCTTCCGCCAAATAGCATACCCCTGAGCCTGGATATATGTTTCCATTCGGCTCTTCCAGAAGGGGTAATCCAGGCCATCGAAAATAGGCGGCTTGGTGGAATACTTGTCTGCTGCCATGGCTCTTTGAGACCGTTAAGACCTATGAAGAAGAGCTAACCGCTCGATACCAATTGAAGGACCGAAATGGCAACAGAGGGGGGGTGAATGGTGCCTTTAAAACTTCCTCCCAAAGTTCTTCTTCTCCTTTAGCTAGAGAGCTAAGAAGTCAGAAAACAACGCTCAACCGAACACAGCAACAATAAAACAAGAAGTCGAATCAAGACAACCGTAGTCGTAATCGTGAAACTGTGTCGGGTTTTGACCGTGGTCGAAGGAACCGACTGAGCGAAACTTGGACGAAAGACAGACGTGGTCGGCACCGAGCTGCAGCAGACGACCACCGAAACTCGCCGTGGTCGTAAGACCAAAATTGCGAGCCGCACAAGAATACTGCTTTGCTCAAGGCGCACGACCACAGAGCAAGAATTTGAAGAACTTTTGATTTACAAATCCAGAACGCAAGAAACTTCAAACTTAGCAAGGATAAGATCTCTAGAAGTAGATTAGTCAAGAAAATTAGAGATCTAAGCAAGGTACAGAGAGAAGACCAAAGTCGAAAAACGTAATGTGAGCACAGAGGCTAAGATCGAGAATCAAGAAATTTCTCCGATTTCAACTCGGCTCTCGGGAATGAAATGGCCAAATAGTCTTTAGATAGATTCCCTGTTCTGAGCAAAGAAACACAAGCCAAAACTCAAGTAGAACACAAATAACAATGTAACAAAAGAGAGCAAATAGATCAAACAGATCATCTCAAGAACACAAATGTAAATAGATACAGAGAGATGAATCCAATCTTTTCTATTGCACATGGAGGTTTCTACAGCCACTCCATCGGAGGTACACGAGCATCCATGCTCTACCCAGAGACAACTCACACAATAGAACAATAAGGCTCAGAGCACTCGGGACAACCTCGCTTCGCTCCTGAGACCTAACCTCTCTATTTATAGTCTCACACGCTAACGGGTCTCAACAGACCACCCGCTACTGAGAGTCCAAGCTTTGCAGCCTCCAAAGCTTTGCCCATTACCCGCTGGCAACGGCTCCACCGCTTTGCCCAATAGCACCACCAACTCCAAGCTTTCCCAGAGGACACAGCCCTTTGTGCTTTGGCATTTCTCCAAAATGCCCTTCCAGCCTCCCAAGCTTCCTCCTCATGCCTTGTCGCTCGTTACACCACTGGGCAAGACCACGCCCTCTTCGGCTTCCACGCCGCTCGACCTCAACATCTCCTATGTCTAGTCCCGACCTCTCTAAGCCTCACCAAGACATGTCTCCCAAGACCGCAACCATCACGCACAACAAAACCATCACATAGCACCGATCCAACTCGCACACTCACGAGCTCAAGTCTCTTTTCCACGTAAATTAGATTTTACCAAACCTTGTCAAAATGTAGAACAAACCAGTCTACAAGGTCCACAACATCACAAGGAACCCAACCGACCAAACCTCACCGTAATCGGACATGAAATGCACCTCACGACCAATTTTAGTGATCCCGCACGACCACGGTCATCCAACCGATAACGTGGTCGAACGCGTTTCGACCACGCTCACCTCGCTAATGTGGACGTAGCTCTCCGAGCGCACAACGCGGTCGCACCACCGAAAGTGCCACAACGTAGTCGCGGCTCCTTTCCCACAACGCTGTCGAGGCCTCGAGCTCCCACAACGTGGTCGTGACGCCCACCCACCACGCCAAAGTGGTCGAACGCCCGACCGCCCAACGTGGTCGAGGCTCCGATCCCACAACGTGATCGTAAACCCTAGCGCCGAGTGCCGACCACGGTCAAATCTTCCGAGGGCTCATGGCGTGGTCGAAGCTCGAGCGCCACAACGTGATCGAACGCCCCAATTGCCAACGTGGTCGTAAACCCTTCCGACCACGGCCAGTACTCTGACGTTGTTTCTACCGAACCCGATACTCGCAACGTGGTCGTAACGCCTTCCCACCACCGCCGCTTTGCCGAGAACACCTCAACGTGGTCGACGCCCCGAACGAATTCGACCACGACCAAACGTGGTCGTATGGCATCCTACATGGTCGAACGAGCTGTGGACAAGTCGATATGACTACAACTTCGCCGAGATAAGACTTCACGAAAAACCCAAAACAAACTCAATTTTCCTTCAACCAAAGGTCAATTACTCATCACAAAGATGGGATCATCTCCACATGATCTTTCACCTTGCTAGGTCACGAGTCTCCTCCCATTGTTTCATCATCTTGTCCTATTGCTTATTCTGCCTTTTGTCCATCCCGGTGTGGTGAAGCAAGCTCCAGTGTAGTGTTGGGTTTGCTTGTGTAGTGTTCTCTCTGCAATCTCTTCCACCTCCTTTTATAGGGCCCGTGTGGCCATCTCGGTACATGAAGCTGTCTCGTATGGTCTTCTCGCTGTATAAAGCTACCCCACCTGGTGTAGTCACTACGCAAAGCTAGTCCGTGTAGTCTTGTCACTACGCAAAGCTACCCAGTGTGGCCTTGTCAGTACGCAAAGCTGGCCAATTAGGTCACACACTGTGCAAAGTTGCACCCTTTGGTCTTGTCGCTGCATAAAGCTAGCCCATGTGGTGTTGTCACTACGCAAAGCTGTCCCGTGTGGTCTTATCGCTGTGCGAAGCTGCACCCTTTAGTCTTCTCATTGCGCAAAGCTGTCTAGTGAGGTCTTCGCACTACGCGAAGATGCACCCTTTGGTCTTATCGCTGCGCAAAGCTGCCCCATGTGGTCTTATCATTGCGCAAAGTGTTCCGTCTGGTGTAGTCGCTATGCAAAGCTAGACCGTCAGGTCTTCTCATTGCGTAAAGCTGGCCCATGTGGTTATCTCACTGTGCAAAGCTAGCCTGTGTGGTTATGTCGTAGTGCAAAGCTGCCCCGTGTGGTCATGTCGCTGCGCAAAGCTAACCCATATGGTCTTGTCGCTGCGCAAAGCTGCCCCATATGGTGTAGTCACTGTGCAAAGCTGGACCGTCTAGTCTTCTCACTGCGCAAAGCTGGCCAGTGTGGTCATCTCACTATGCAAAGCTAGCCCGTATGGTCATGTCGTGGCGCAAAGCTGAACCTTTTGGTCTTGTCACTACGTAAAGCTGGCCCGTGCGGTCTTCTCGCTACGCAAAGCTCTGTCGTCTGGTGTAGTCTCTATGCAAAGCTAGAGAATCTGGTCTTCTCACTACAGAAAGCTGGCTCATGTGATCATCTCACTATGCAAAGCTAGCCCGTGTGGTCATGTCGCGGTGCAAAGCTACCCCATGTGGTCATGTCGCTGCGCAAAGCTGCCCCATGTGGTGTAGTCGAAAGCTAGATCGTTTGGTCTTCTCACTGTGCAAAGCTAGCCAGTGTGATCATCTCACTACGTAAAACTAGCCCGTGTGGTCATGTCGTGGTGCAAAGCTAAACCTTTTGGTCTTATCACTACGCAAAGCTAGCCCGTGCAGTCTTCTCGCTATGCAAAGCTATCTCGTCTGGTGTAGTCTCTATGCAAAGCTAGGGCGTCTGGTTTTATCACTACGTAAAGCTGGCCCATGTGGTCATCTCACTACACAAAGCTGGCCCGTGTGGTCATGTCGTAATGCAAAGCTGCCCCATGTGGTCATGTCGCTGCGCAAAGCTGGCCCGTGTGGTCTTGTCGCTACATAGAGCTGGATCATATGATCTTCTCACTTCGCAAAGCTAGCCCCTATGGTCTTGTCATGGCGTGAAGGTGCCCCATGAGGTCATGTCGCTGTGTAAAGTTGGCCCGTGCAGTCTTGTCGCTACGCAAAACTGGCATGGCTGGTGTTGTTGCTATGCCAAGTTGGACCTTCTGATCTTCCCAGTGCCAGTCGAACATGGGTCACCAAGGAGGGACCTTCCGCTCGAAAGAAAGGGGACTTCGGCGTTTAACTACCGCTTGTTTCAGGCGTGCTTAGCCAGTGTGGCCAAAATGCAGATACATGGAGGACGTGGTCATGCAGGTGGCAGAGGGCCATTTGGATGACGGACGACGTTTCTTCCGATGTCCATACTCCGGCGTACAATTAGGCAATCCTGTATTTTATAGTACGACTAATAGAGTTTCGATGTTAATGTTCCTTTCTGCAGATGGCTAAATGCGACTTCGTGCGATGGATTGATCCTCCCCATGAACGGTACGTTGCGAGGTACGTGGATACGTTGTGGGAGCGAATCGTTGACCTGGAGGCACGGATTGAAAGTCTCGAAGAGCACAACGATGACCTCCGTCAGTAGATGCAACGCGAGAGGGGCAACGAGGAGGTCATCAACATAGGTTGTTCGTATGATCCAACATGCTGCTGCGCGAACCCTAGTTGCATATGTTCTTGCAACTACAACGACGACCAGCCACGTTCGAGGCAGCTTCCTCTGCAACACTCCATATGGGTACCATGAGGCTCATTCCACCTGTAGGCACTGACGTATAAGGTTGTACCGTAGTACTCTTCCCTGTTGGTCGTGGTATTTTTAATGTCGTTAAGCATGTAATCGAATGGTTTGCACGTCAGTGCAGTTGCCATTAATTGAGTGCACTGTTTGAGTGGTGCGGGTGCCATTAATTGAGTGGCACAGGCGTCGACATAGATCAAACAAACAAACATCGTAAAGAGAAGTACAACTAAGATCGCAATAGTATTACAAACATCACTTAGTAAATAAGAAATGTAAGTAGTACATGAACAACAAATGTACAACCAGCACTACGCCCCCCAACAGCATCACCAGCCCCCCTCCGTTGCCACCCTGGCCCCCTCCGTCTCCATGTCTGCATCCTCCCGTACGGCCCCGCTTGGCTGTCTTCCTCAGCGCTAGGTGTCGGTGTCCCGACAAGGTAAGACGGTCAGGAGACCATCGTACACGTCCCAAAGCCGGAGGAGTGGATTGCGGCGACGCCTGTGTGGCCACCGATGGACCAGTGAAGATACTCCCGGAGAGAACCTCCTAGAGTGTGGCCTGAGGTACAGAGCTTGTCGCCTGGCCGACCCAAACTGAAAAGTATTGGTTTGTGTCATCCTAGCCCAAGGAGACCCCACATCCCTCGTCGGGGGGTATAAGACTTGCAGTGTAATAATCATTAGTTCGTCAGATAAAGGGATGAGAGAAAACCAAAAAGAGGCAAAGCATACCCTCGGCTAGCGCCATGGTGTGGTCAAAGTCGTCTGAAGGGACGTACGACACGGTGTACGCGCCCTGCATGGGGAAGTCGGAGAAGTACGGAGGATGGGCAAACATTGCGCTGGCGGTGTAGGGGGCCGTGCCCAAGCTGACCCCCGGCCTCATTAGGCTGGCTACGGTGGTGTAGGACGTGGCCATGCAAAGCCCCCTACGCGGTGCCATGTTGGATGAGGTGGCCCCGATGGACGCATCGTGTGTGCATCGGGCGCAGGCGTACATATCTCTGGTAGCCTCATGCACGACAACAGGGTGACTACACGTGCACCCAAGGCTTGCACATGACACAAAGCCTGGACCACCTCCACACCAGTGGTGATCCTATCTACCATGGTGCAAGACTCCCTCCAAATCGTAGCACTGACGTGGCCGAGACACTGTGGTCGAGACACCGTGGTTGAAGCACCATGGTCGAAGGACTCGAAGCAGTCGAAGTGTCATGGTCGAGAAGCCATGGTCGGAGAAGCGATCGAAGTGCCATGGTTGAGAAGCCATGGTCCGAGAAGTGGTCGAAGTGCCGTGGTCGAGAAGCCGTGGTCGGAGTTGCGGTAGAAGTGCCATGGTCGAGAAGTCATGGTCGAGCAGCTGTGGTCAAGGCACAATGGTCGTAAGTCATCACTGGGCATCCAAGTAACAGCTGAGTCAATGAGTTGGTGATCGTTTTCTCCATGGCTGAGTCAATGAGTCGCAGTCATGTGTGTGTGTCGTTCTAAGGAAGAAAGTATGTGTGCGTTTTCTCCCGACGAGTATCGATTGGAGCTGATGAGTTCAGTTCCAACAATGTTGTGGTCAAAGAGCCGTGGTCGAATTACTGTGGTCGAGGTACTATGGTCGAGGCGCCATGGTCGAAAGACTCGAAGCAGTTGAAGTGTCGTGGTTGAGAAGGCGTGGTTAGAGAAGCGGTCGGCGTCGTGGTCGAGAAGTCGGGTCGAGTTACGGCCGGAAGCCGTAGTCGGAGTTGTGGTCGAAGTATGGTCGAGCAGGCGTGGTCGAGGCGTAGTGGTCATAAGTCATCACTAGGCATCTGAGTAACGGCTGAGTCAATAAGTCGTAGTCGTGTGTGTCGTTCCAAGGAAGAAAGCATATGTACGTTTTCTCCAGCGAGTAGCGATTGGAGCTGATGAGTTTAGTTCCATCCACACCATGGTTAAAGAGCCGTGGTCGAAGTACTGTGGTTGAAGTACCATGGTCGAGGCGCCTAGGTCGAAGGACTCAAAGCGGTCAAGTGCTGTGGTCGAGAAGCCGTTGTCAGAGAAGCAGTCAAAGTACCATTGTTGAGAAGTCGTGGTCGGAGTTGAGGTCGATGTGTTGTGGTCGAGAAACTGTGGTCGGAGAAGTAGTCAAAGTGCCGTGGTCGGAGTTGTGGTCGAAGTGTCGTGGTCGAGGAGCAGAGGGCGGTGGCAGGGGACGGAGGGAGATTGTGACATCCCAAAAATTTAAATTTGGAAATATGAAGCTTTTGAATTATTTTGCCGTATATTTTATTTGAATTTGGATTTTATAGTATTTCTTAAAACTTTGGTTGAGGTTCGATAATTAAAGAAATTCATGAAAACAAAACAAACATTAGTAATGCTATAAAAGAAAATATGCAAATAAGAGAAAACAAAATTTTAACTACGAATCAAAAGATGACCCAAGATAAGGAGGGAGGAACACGAGTTAAAATATAGAATCTCATTTTGAAAATAATAGCATTCAAAAATCCAAAGTTGGGCATTCAAAATTTGTATAAACAAATCACAACAAAATTTAATTGAAAATAGAAGACTACTAGATTTTGCAATTGAACCAAGACTTGAATTAAAATTTCCAAAATTGAAATCAATAATCTTAACTATGAAATAGAAATTCAAATTTAAATTCCAAAATTGCTAAAGCTTCTCGCTTTCTCTCATTCTTTTCCATTTTCTCCTCACTCCATGCGGGCCCCATCTCCTTCTCCTCTCCTTCTCTCCTCTTTCTCCTCTTTCACCGAGTGGGCCCAAATTTCTTTCTCTCTTTTCTCCACCCTCTCCGCCACCGGTCCTCTTCTCCCTTTCTCTTCCTTCTTTTCTCTCCGTGCAAGCATGCCTCTCTTTCTTTTCCTTCCTCGTCGCCTCGTGTGGTCGAGCGTTGTCCGCCTCCCCGTCCACGCCTCGAGCCCCGCGAGCAGGCGCGCCCAAATCCTCCCGGATCCTCTGCAGCTGCCGCGCTGGCTCCGCCTCGCGCCAGACACGCCGCATCGCCGCCCCTGCGCCTCGCCACCGCAGCCTTTCCCCGTGTTCGATACCCCGGTCTCATCGCCGCCTGCCGTGCCATCACGCCCAACCCTCCTCCATATCTTATGCCCCGCCACCGCCGCTGCACCACTACCGCCTTGACGCGATCGCACGGCGGTCCCTCGGTGCCAGCCCGCCTGCCACCCACAAGAGCCGCCAAGCCCCACCACCTTCGCCACGCCCACACTCCTTCCCTCCAAGCAATCGGGTTCTAGTGCCTCTCCTTCGCCGGCGCCACCTTTCTTCCCTCAGCGCCACCGACAAGCTCGCTGCACCACGCCAAGCTAGCCCACCTTGCACCTAAACCTTCCTCGAGCATCCTCAAGCTTCTCCCGACCCTCCCGAGCTTGCTGCTCCCGATCTCGGGCGGCCGAGACCTCCCTCAAGTCGCCGCCACTCGCCGCCAACCCGCCTCGGCTCCTCCGCCCACGCTAGCCACCTAGGTAAGTTCTACCGGCCTCCCTCCCGCTAACGCCCCCGCCAATTGCCCCCTTCCTCCACGCCGACGCCGCCGCACCATACCACCTTCGCCGCCGCCGCCTGCACCGCCAACCCCTCATGGCGCCACCCCGAGGCGCGAAACCTCCTCATTAGCCTCCCCACCTCCGTGAACTCGCTTTCTCGGTTACCCAGCCTCTCGGCCACCGCCGCCGCAAGACAGACCAGACCCAGCGCCGCCATGCTCGCTTTGAGCCTCGCCACCACACCGCTTCTTCTAACTTATCTCCCTTCTTTTCACAAAGTGGCAATTTCATTGGTCGATCGACTCGGTCTTAGAGCTCGTGTCCCGTGTTCGAGTTCCCCTACCGCACCTTCTCCCCTTTTCTTTCATTATTTTGTTTTAATTTCTTAATCCATTTCAATTAAGGAAAAATTAGAGTTAATCCCATAAAAGATACTAAAATTAACTAGAGTATAAATGAGATTATTTAAGATTTGAAATTTGATTAGTTCATATATGATTATTTAATATGGTTGTGCAATCATACAAAAGGATAATCATGAGTCAAAGCATATAAAGAAATATGACTTGGGTTAAATATTCAAACTTA
This sequence comes from Bonia amplexicaulis, assembly GCA_036346245.1. NCBI lineage: Eukaryota > Viridiplantae > Streptophyta > Magnoliopsida > Poales > Poaceae > Bonia > Bonia amplexicaulis. Next base: position 23,416,925 of record CM070741.1, on the reverse strand, counting down.
ACAAAGATTACTTTCAATTATAATTAATATATATATATATATATATATATATATATATATATGCCCTAACATTTAACACATCGTCATTAAACAAATCTCCTTAGTGATTTAATTAAAAGGCTATATTAAAATAGGAAACCATATATCAAGCCTTGCTAGTTAGATAAGTTTAAAGTAAAAAATAAAAGTCGAGGCTAATAATAACTAAAGTATAGACAAAATGAGAATGGTGCAATTGGTGAAGTCCTAGTGTTAAATTTGAATAAATAATAACATCGCACACAAATGTATATAACCCGCTAAGACTTGTATAAATGGATCCTAGTCCAAAATAAAACTATGCCTAGTAATATCTATGGGTGCATAAAATATCGCACCACCAAATGTCACAACTCGACTCTAAAATTAATCCAGAAGCTAAAATTGTAAACATCACATATAGCACATGCCCTGAGTATTAGCGCTCGACAAAATAATACCCAGCTAACATCAGACATCGGCCCTTAACTCATGAAACTTCCTAAATAAATATAAAAATAACAAAAGAAAGTTATTAACATAAAGACCGAGTCATTGTATTATACTGTCGAGCTTGCCTCAAATCACCATTAACTCAAAACAAAGATAAAAATGAATTTATTCGGATTTATTTGGATCTTTTGAGTTATTTGCTTTTATTTGGATTCAGTCGTTTATCGCGTAATTAGAACTGGGAGCTCCGAAGAATCAGTGGATCAAGTGAGGCCAAGAGCGAGGTGAAGATGAAGACCAGAAGCTCCAGAAGAGGCATTGTGTGAGCTCAAGACCATGTAAACCGCGCAAAGTAGTCAATACTTTGATCATGTTGAACCTACATTTTATGCAAATTACTTTTGTTTAACTTATCAAATTGCATGCTGTTATTTTATGTACAACTACATGCTTAATTCAAGAATCTAGTTATATGCCCATTGTTTACCTTGATTAATATTACACCCCCTTGTTGAATATTTGAATATGTGATCCTTGTTGCCCTAGCGAAATTATGATAGTAACCTTTGAAAATAAGTCCAGAATTTATTACGCCATGCGTAGTGTTGCATAGATATTCATGGGCGTGAAAACGCCCAAACATCACTTTTAATCATGAGAAAATTTGGTTGGGCAGTCATGGTGTGAATGACTGGAGAAATGTTTGGAACTATTATTTTATGCTCCCAAAAACCCCAACTTGCTTGAATATCTGGGCGAATGGTTCGATGGTGTGTGTGTGAATGGTGCGGTGGAGGCACAAAGTGGGTTGTGGTAGAATCGCCAGATACCACTAAGGACCGAATCTTGTCATGATCTCCCACGTAAACAAAGGCAACCACAAGTCTCAGAAGTACAACTTGGCTAAGTAGTCGTATTGAAACTCCTGGACTCATCTCACCGGTAGTGGATTGAAGTGGATAAGCAAGGGCAAGGGAGGCCTAAAGGGACACCAAGGGAGGGTGAAGTTTTCCACCGTTCTAAGCGCTATGGAAGTGGAGCCCTACTGCGTTAGTAATCGTGGAAAACATCCCGCGAACGTATGGGACCCACCGCACGTGGGATAAGCCCATAGGGTGAGATGACAAAAGGAACTAGATACTTTGAACAACAACGTGATGGTCTCGCTCAACCACATGACTAAGGAATCGTGGGGGCAACGAGTTGATTGTCTCTTGTGGTGAAAGTGTACAAACTCGCAGAGTCAAAACTATTCGAATAGCCGTGCCCACGGTCAAGGGCGGACATGGGAAACTTAACCGATATAGTTCTGCTTTCAAAATGATTTGTGGGTGGGAATGGAAAGTGAAGGGCGCAAGGCCTCGGTTTGTGTTGTCCCGGTGTCGTCCCGGGGTAAGTTAAGCGGCTATAACGTCAAGGATTAAGCATATGGTGCGATGCCATGTAACGGTGGATGGAATCAATCGCCATCGTTATTGCATTCTCATATACAATATGTTTTGTTTAAACTGCTAAGTCTCAGGAGGTTTTCTATGTATTATATTTCAAAAGCTAAACGATGATAAAGCTTCGCTTACAAAGTAAAGTGATAGGAAGATAAATAGAGTCGAGGAAGAGTGGATGACCGTTGTGGTAAATACATAACGATGATTGGTGGATTCATGCCGATTATAAAAGAGAATATTAGAGAGGGTTTAGGAGAAATAAATCGGTGGAGTCTATATGAATGGATGGGTTAGAAGGATGATTTAAATGATTTTTGGAAGATTAGAGTGTGCAAAAGAAATTGTTGGATTACGACATTAATATAAATTCTTGAGAGATGTTAGTAATAATGTGATTGATAGGATTTGATTAAAATACTGGAAGGAAGAATTGAATTTTTGGGTATATCGGAGGGATAATAATAATTACTGGAGTATAATCTGGATTAATGATTTTGGTGAATTAGAAGAGTGTAAAGGTAATTGTTGGATTTAATGGGATTAACAGGAATTGATCTAGATAGATGATTTGAATTTGAGGAAATTTGGAGATATGATAATTGGAGCATAAACAAGGTTAATGATATTCTTGGTGCAGAAGTATTGATGAATTAGTTAGAGATAAATAATGAAAATAAGGATGATTATGGAAAGAGCAATTTATGGTTTTGGATTATTAGCAGAAAGGATTGATTTGTTAGAAAGTTCTGATATGAATGATGTCGGTGGATTGAAAAAAAAATAATCCTATTAGGGAATCATTGGAATTCAGAAGTAGGGAGTTGGTGAATATTGATTTCGAGATTGGACTTGTATGAATTCGGAATACGTGAAGACATTGGTGGATTCAAAATGAATGTATATATACAAAGGGTTTGATCGGTGGATTAGCTGAATGATGCCACTCATGGTTTGGAGTCTTAGACGACATTTGGTAAGAAAATTGTGTCTTTGGAGAATTAAGTCAATTATGGCATTTGGGGGAGTGAGTCAATTTGGGCAATCGCCGCGTGAAGTTTTAGGTAGCAGTAATAACACGCTGGTCTAATAATAACAATGTTACCAAAAGCGATTTCAGGCAAATAAAACCACCCGAGCCTTCCCTTTGATAAGCCATGCATACTATATATTTGCATTCTGTGTATTGGCTCATGAGCACGGTGGTTAGTGTGCTCACACTCGCCTCATAACAAATCCGAATCAAGGCTTGATTGCTACGATCGTTAATGCTTACAGTCCGAAAGGCAAAGAAGATGAAGATGTCAAGGGCTAGGTCGTGAACCTCCAGTTGGCTGCCTGTGGGCAAGTCCTGAGGGTTCACCTGTGTGCTTCGTTCTTCCGCTGCTGCAATTTATTGATTTCGGCCTAATCGGCCCATGAGTAAGTTTACTATTTTATTTATGCTTCCGCATGGTATGTATTTGATATTCATTTTCAGAATCGTGAGCACTATCTCATCGATCCGTGGAATAGTGCATTAAATCACAGGAGATTTGGATTGAAAAATCCGGTCCGACAGAGATGGAGCGGTGGAGTAGGGAGCCGGGGGCATGGAGTATGGGGTGGGGCAAAGCAGCAGAGCAGGGGCATCACGGGAGCTGGGGAGCATTGGGGCGGCGCCGATGGATTACGGGCATGAAGGGCGACGCCGATGGAAATAATCTTATGGAAATGCATGATTTGTTGGGGGTGCAGTGTGAGTCATTGGTGTGCCTAGGTAGGTGAACGCGCGAGGTAGCGAGATTGGCAGGACCAACTTGCAATCATGGATGTTGGATGAACTGAATAAACAATGTAGATATTCAGATGACAAGACCAACTTGCAATGTTAGTCATTGGATTATGTTGATCTAACCATTAGAAGAGGAGGGTATTAATGTGGTTGTGTGACAAATGGTTTAATTAAACTGGTGCTTTTTATATTAGTATAGGTTATAGCTATAACAGAAAATTGCCTAATCAATCAATCAATTAATTAATTTGCTTAAACCTTCGGGGTTAAAGTGTAGGAAACGTGAGAATACTAAATTATGGTACAAAAGCCAAAAACCAGAAGGATTATTTTGTAAGAATATATTGCAATCCAAAATTTTTCGTAATTTTCTTAAAATCCGGGGTACAATTGCAAGAATCCGTAATGCCGCAAGAATTGTTGTAGTAACCCAAAACGTGCCGGGGGTGGGGGGGTTCCAAAAAATTACTACCGGGCCGAATTATATCCGGCTCGTTTACCGTTATTCGGCCGGATCGAATCCGGTCTATTATTCCGCGCGGACTTAACAGGCCGACTTGATCCGCTCAGCCCATCCAGCCAGCTTAGTCGGTTAAGAGGCAGGCGCTAGGGTTAGATCACCTTATCCCCACGACTCAATCTTCACCTCATGCTATTCCCTCTCATCCTGTTGCTACAAACCCAGACAGGTCTACCGAAGCAAAGTGATAGATCGCCAAAGGCCCAGACCCGAGACTCTGCCCTACTGACGTTCTCTCCTTACCTACCCAAGAGACCTATGGATCAAATTGCCGCCAATTAAACACAATGACGAGAAACACGTCGACGTTAGGAAGTAAAAAGACATTGCACCTACCAAAGCTCCGTGAGCTATTTCAACTGTGAAGACGACCATCAACCCGCTTGAAATCTCGTGAGCTAGGATGGAAGCAAGACTATCGCCCAAAGGTTGCCCCCTAAACCCGTCACGACCAAGGCAACCAAAGTACAATGGAAGAGTCTTCAATTCATCACAGACGATCATGCGGGAACTAGAAGAGAAGAATAATGACTAGTGATATTTATTTTAAGGGGTAGCACTATAAGACGTAAATGTCGGTGCTACCGCGACGTATGTTTTGGAATTTGCGACGACCGGACCCGAGCTTATCAAGCTAGTACGGGAAGATTTACAGGACCAAAGTCTTATAGTGATAAGAACAAAAGACCACCATATAAATGTATCCAACCCCGTACCGACATCTCTCAAGCCGCCTCCTCCCTGGGGCATAAGCCAATACTACCCACCCATCAGCCTGAGTTCTACGACCATCATATGCCCAAAAGACAATGCGACCACTCCACTCTATGAAGGCAAAGAGACGACGAAGTCAACAAGCAAGCATCTGGAAGTTTACGACCTATCTAGGAGAACAAGGTTTCTATCTTCCCTTTTTACTTCTCCAAGTTCTAACCCTCACAGTGATTCTCACCTCTCTGAAGCTAAAGGCATATCGCCGAGCAACACCGAAAACCCCTTTTGCTAGCCAATATGACCTCACCTCCTTTCTTTCTATTCTACCGGAATCTCGGGGTCGAGATTCATTTTAAGGGGGGTAGGTTTGTGACATCCCAAAAATTTAAATTTGGAAATATGAAGCTTTTGAATTATTTTGCCGTATATTTTATTTGAATTTGGATTTTTATAGTATTTCTTAAAACTTTGGTTGAGGTTCTGATAATTAAAGAAATTCATGAAAAACAAAACAAACATTAGTAATGCTATAAAAGAAAATATGCAAATAAGAGAAAACAAAAATTTTAACTACTAATCAAAAGATGACCCAAAGATAAGGAGGAGGAACACGAGTTAAAATATAGAATCTCATTTTGAAAATAATAGCATTCAAAAAATCCAAAGTTGGGCATTCAAAAATTTGTATAAACAAATCACAACAAAATTTAATTGAAAATAGAAGACTACTAGATTTTGCAATTGAACCAAGACTTGAATTAAAATTTCCAAAATTGAAATCAATAATCTTAACTATGAAATAGAAATTCAAATTTAAATTCCAAAATTGCTAAAGCTTCTCGCTTTCTCTCATTCTTTTCCATTTTCTCCTCACTCCATGCGGGCCCCATCTCCTTCTCCTCTCCTTCTCTCCTCTCTTTCTCCTCTTTCGCCGAGGGCCCCACCCTTTCTTTTCTCTCTTTCTCCACCCTCTCACCGTGGTCCTCTTCTCCCTTTCTCTTCCTTCTTTTCTCTCCCGTGCGGCATGCCTCTCTTTCTTTTTCCTTCCCTCGTCGCCCTCGTGTGGTCGAGCGTTGTCCGCGTCTCCCGTCCCCGCCTCGAGCCCCGCGAGCAGGCGCGCCCAAATCCTCCCGGATCCCATCGCAGCGTCGCGCCTGGCTCCGTCTCGCGCCAGACACGTCGCATCGCCGCCCGATGGGCCCGCCACCGCCCTTTCCCCGTGTTCGATACCCGGCTGCACTCGCCGCTCGCCGTGCCATCACGCCCGAATCCCTCCTCCATATCTTATGCCCCTGCCACCGCCGCCTGCAGCCACTACCTGCCCCGACGCGACTGCACGGGCGGTCCCTCGGTGCCAGCCCCGCCCGGCCACCCACAAGAGCCGCCGAAGCCCCCACCACCTTCGCCACGCTCCACACTCCCTTCCCCTCCAAGCAATCGGGTTCTAGTGCCCTCTCCTTCGCCGGCGCCACCTTTCTTCCCCGCGGCCGGCCGACAAGCTCGCCGGTAATTCACGCCAAGCTAGCCCAATTCCTTGCACCTAAACCTTCCTCGAGCATCCTCAAGCTTCTCCCGACCTCCCGAGCTTCTGCTCCCGTATCTCGCGGCCGAGACCTCCCTCAAGTCGCCGCCACTCGCCGCCAACCCGCCTCGGCCCCTCCACCACGCTAGCCACCTAGGTAAGTTCTACCGGCCTCCTCCCGCTAACGCCCGCCAATTGCCCCCTTCCTCCACGCCGACGCCGCACCATACCACCTTCGCCGCCGCCGCTCTCGCACCGCCAACCCTCATGGCGCCACCCCGAGGCGCGAAACCTCCTCATTAGCCTCCCACCTCCGTCGGAACTCGCTTTCTCTTACCCCAGCCTCTCCGCCACCGCCGCCATGCAGCAATTTTAGCGCCAAGATGCTCGCTTTGAGCCCCGCCACCGCTGCTTCTTCTAACTTATCTCCTTCTTTTTCACAAAGGCGGCACTCAGCTTGGTCACGACTCGGTCTTAGAGCTCGTGTCCCGTGTTCGAGTTCCCTACCGCACCTTCTCCCCTTTCTTTCATTATTTTGTTTTAATTTCTTAATCCATTTCAATTAAGGAAAATTAGAGTTAATCCCATAAAAGATACTAAAATTAACTAGAGTATAAATGAGATTATTTAAGATTTGAAATTTGATTAGTTCATATATGATTATTTAATATGGTTGTGCAATCATACAAAAGGATAATCATGAGTCAAAGCGTACATAAAGAAATATGACTTGGGTTAAATATTCAAACTTAACAAAGATTACTTTCAATTATAATTAAAATATATATATATATATATATATATATATATATATATGCCCTAACATTTAACACATCGTCATTAAACAAATCTCCTTAGTGATTTAATTAAAAGGCTATATTAAAATAGGAAACCATATATCAAGCCTTGCTAGTTAGATAAGTTTAAAGTAAAAAAAAATAAAAGCTGAGGCTAATAATAACTAAAGTATAGACAAAATGAGAATGGTGCAATTGGTGAAGTCCTAGTGTTAAATTTGAATAAATAATAACATCGCACACAAATGTATATAACCCGCTAAGACTTGTATAAATGGATCCTAGTCCAAAATAAAACTATGCCTAGTAATATCTATGGGTGCATAAAATATCGCACCACCAAATGCTGTCAACCTGGACTCTAAAATTAATCGGTAAGCTAAAAATTGTAAACATCACATATAGCACATGCCCTGAGTATTAGCGCTCGACAAAATAATACCCAGCTAACATCAGACATCGGCCCTTAACTCATGAAACTTCCTAAATAAATATAAAAATAACAAAAGAAAGTTATTAACATAAAGACCGAGTCATTGTATTATACTGTCGAGCTTGCCTCAAATCACCATTAACTCAAAACAAAGATAAAAATGAATTTATTCGGATTTATTTGGATCTTTGAGTTATTTGCTTTATTTGGATTCATGCTTATCGCGTAATTAGAACTGGGAGCTCCGAAGAATCAGTGGATCAAGTGAGGCCAAGAGCGAGGTGAAGATGAAGACCAGAAGCTCCAGAAGAGGCATTGTGTGAGCTCAAGACCGCGGTAAACCGCGCCAGGCGAGTCAATACTTTGATCATGTTGAACCTACATTTTATGCAAATTACTTTTGTTTAACTTATCAAATTGCATGCTGTTATTTTATGTACAACTACATGCTTAATTCAAGAATCTAGTTATATGCCCATTGTTTACCTTGATTAATATTACACCCCTTGTTGAATATTTGAATATGTGATCCTTGTTGCCCTAGCGAAATTATGATAGTAACCTTTGAAAATAAGTCCAGTAATTTATTACGCCATGCGTAGTGTTGCATAGATATTCATGGGCGTGAAAACGCCCAAACATCACTTTTAATCATGAGAAAATTTGGTTGGGCGGTCATGGTGTGAATGATCGAGAAATGTTTGGAACTATTATTTTATGCTCCCAAAACCCCAACTTGCTTGAATATCCGGGCGAATGGTTCGATGGTGTGTGTGTGAATGGTGCGGTGGAGGCACAAAGTGGGTTGTGGTAGAATCGCCTGTATACCACTAAGGACCGAATCTTGTCATGATCTCCCACGTAAACAAAGGCAACCACAAGTCCAAAGTACAACTTGGCTAAGTAGTCGATTGAAACTCCTGGACTCATCTCACCGGTAGTGGATTGAAGTGGATAAGCAAGGGCAAGGGAGGCCTAAAGGGACACCAAGGGAGGGTGAAGTTTTCCACTGTTCTAAGCGCTATGGAAGTGGAGCCCTGCGTTAGTAATCGGGAAAACATCCCGCAGAACGTATGGGACCCACCGCACGTGGGATAAGCCCATAGGGTGAGATGACAAAGGAACTAGATACTTTGAACAACACTTGTGATGGTCTCGCTCAACCACATGACTAAGGAATCGTGTGGGCAACGAGTTGATTGTCTCTTGTGGTGAAAGTGTACAAACTCGCAGAGTCAAAACTATTCGAATAGCCGTGCCCACGGTCAAGGGCGGACATGGGAAACTTAACCGATATAGTTCTGCTTCAAAATGATTTGTGGGTGGAATGGAAAAGTGAAGGCGCGCAAGGCCCTCGGTTTGTGTTGTCTGGGTGTCGTCCCAAAGGTAAGTTGCGGCTATAACGTCAAGGATTAAGCATATGGTGCAGATGCCATGTAACGGTGGATGGAATCAATCGCCATCGTTATTGCATTCTCATATACAATATGTTTTGTTTAAACCGCTAAGTCTCGGAGGTTTTCTATGTATTATATTTCAAAAGCTAAACGATGATAAAGCTTCGCTTACAAAGTAAAGTGATAGGAAGATAAATAGAGTCGAGGAAGAGTGGATGACCGTTGTGGTAAATACATAACGATGATTGGTGGATTCATGCCGATTATAAAAAGAGAATATTAGAGAGGGGTTTAGGAGAAATAAATCGGTGGAGTCTATATGAATGGATGGGTTAGAAGGATGATTTAAATGATTTTTGGAAGATTAGAGTGTGCAAAAGAAATTGTTGGATTACGACATTAATATAAATTCTTGAGAGATGTTAGTAATAATGTGATTGATAGGATTTGATTAAAATATCGGAAGGAAGAATTGAATTTTGGGTATATCGGAGGATAATAATAATTCTTGGAGTATAACTGGATTAATGATTTTGGTGAATTAGAAGAGTGTAAAGGTAATTGTTGGATTTAATGGGATTAACAGGAATTGATCTAGATAGATGATTTGAATTTGAGGAAATTTGGAGATATGATAATTGGAGCATAAACAAGGTTAATGATATTCTTGGTGCAGAAGTATTGATGAATTAGTTAGAGATAAATAATGAAAATAAGGATGATTATGGAAAGAGCAATTTATGGTTTTGGATTATTAGCAGAAAGGATTGATTTGTTAGAAAGTTCTGATATGAATGATGTCTGTGGATTGAAAAAATAATCCTATTAGGGAATCATTGGAATTCAGAAGTAGGGAGTTGGTGAATATTGATTTCGAGATTGGACTTGTATGAATTCGGAATACGTGAAGACATTGGTGGATTCAAAATGAATGTATATATACAAAGGGTTTGATCGGTGGATTAGTGAATGATGCCACTCATGGTTTGGAGTCTTAGACGACATTTGGTAAGAAAATTGTGTCTTTGGAGAATTAAGTCAATTATGGCATTTGGGGAGTGAGTCAATTTGGGCAATCGCGCGTGAAGTTTTAGGTAGCGAGAATAACACCGGTCTAATAATAACAATGTTACCAAAAGCGATTTCGTGCAAATAAAACCACCCGAGCCTTCCTTTGATAAGCCATGCATACTATATATTTGCATTCTGTGTATTGGCTCGCGGAGCACGGTGGTTAGTGTGCTCACACTCGCTCTCATAACAAATCCAGAATCAAGGCTTGGATTGCTACGCATCAGCAATGCTTACAGTCCGAAAGGCAAAGAAGATGAAGATGTCAGGGCTAGGTCGTGAACCTCCAGCTTGGTCGCCTGGGCAAGTCCCGAGGTTCACCTGTGCTTCGCTCTTCCGCCGCAATTTATTGATTTCGCCTAATCGCCCATGAGTAAGTTTACTATTTTATTTATGCTTCCGCATGGTATGTATTTGATATTCATTTTCTGTAACTGTGAGCACTATCTACTGATCCAGGGAATAGTGCATTAAATCACAGGAGATTTCGGATTGAAAAATCCGGGTCTGACAGAGATGGAGCGGTGGAGTAGGGAGCCGGGGGCATGGAGTATGGGGTGGGGCAAAGCAAGCAGAGCAGGGCATCACGGAGCCGGGAGCATTGGGGCGCCGATGGATTACGGCATGAAGGGCGGCGCCGATGGAAATAATCTTATGGAAATGCATGATTTGTTGGGGGTGCAGTGTGAGTCATTGGTGTGCCTAGGTAGGTGAACGCGCGAGGTAGCGAGATTGGCAGGACCAACTTGCAATCATGGATGTTGGATGAACTGAATAAACAATGTAGATATTCAGATGACAAGACCAACTTGCAATGTTAGTCATTGGATTATGTTGATCTAACCATTAGAAGAGGAGGGTATTAATGTGGTTGTGTGACAAATGGTTTAATTAAACCGGTGCTTTTATATTAGTATAGGTTATAGCTATAATGTAAAATTGCCTAATCAATCAATCAATTAATTAATTTGCTTAAACCTTCGGGGTTAAAGTGTAGGAAACGTGAGAATACTAAATTATGGTACAAAAGCCAAAAACCAGAAGGATTATTTTGTAAGAATATATTGCAATCCAAAATTTTTCGTAATTTTCTTAAAATCCGGGGTACAATTGCAAGAATCCGTAATGCCGCAAGAATTGTTGTAGTAACCCAAAACGTGCCGGGGGTGGGGGGGTTCCAAAAAATTACTACCGGGCCGAATTATATCCGGCTCGTTTACCGTTATTCGGCCGGATCGAATCCGGTCTATTATTCCGCGCGGACTTAACAGGCCGACTTGATCCGCTCAGCCCATCCAGCCAGCTTAGTCGGTTAAGAGGCAGGCGCTAGGTTGGTTTCAACCCTAGCGCCAGCTCGAGTGGTGGCGACCAGTGGGTTGCTCCGGCTACGGCGGAGGCAGCCGACGGCGGCGACTCGCACTCGCGACGGAGACGATGTGACTTCTGGTTAAGCACGGTGGCCGGAGGTGGAGTGCGCGCATCAGGTGTGGGCGGCCGACGGCCAGCCTCGCGCTTCAGCGCGGGCGGCAGAAATGGCGGATCGCGCGAGGGGGCGATGGTGACCGATGCAGTGGTGTGACGAGCCGGTGGGTGCGCGCGACACGAGGCCGGTGGGCTCCCATGGCGGCGGCGACGACAATACTCGGTGCGCTTCAAGCGCACCGGCATGAACACTGACAGCGGCCGCGACGCGGCGGTCGACGAGCAAACGAGCGCGTCGGCGATCGTGATGATGATAACACGGCGCGCGTGCAGGCGCGGCGGCGATGGCGACCAAGGCAATGTTGTCGTGGTTGGGAACGGAGTTACACGGTCAGTGGTCAGGACGTAGCTCGGCCTCGGGTTCGGCTACAGGCGCGGTGGCCGGAGGCGGTGACTGTGACGCGTTGTCGCGTTGGAATGGCTAGCTTCGGGTGCGCCGACCACTGGCAGCTTCGTTTTTTTTTTTTTGTTTTTTGCTTGAATCTGATGAATAGTAGTACAGAGAAAGTTAGGGTTGGCACGACCGATTGAACTCGCACGAGGAACGAAAAAGCGCTAGCTACAGTCGATTCGTGCAAACGAATGAGGAAAAGAACTCGAGCTCGAGCTCGCCCCGTCGTTGAAGACCGCGAGTCCGAGCTCACGCGCAGTCCGCGAGCGCCGCGCCTCCGTCAGTGACAAATTAGTATGTCACTGGTAACTCCGGCGTGCGAGCTCTTCTGTAACTCCTTTTTGATAAATGAGCTATCTAAAGTGCTTAAGTATTATTAATCAATGTACGCATCCTAAGTTCTAGTGCTATAACTCCGTGCTTATCCACGGGAAATAGTAAGCAAAGGTCCTGTTCTTTTCAGCTTCTAAAAGCTGTTTTTCGGTTTTTCTACAGTAACTAGATTCTAAATAGAGTATTTTTTAAGATATGGTCTACTAGTTAATTGTAGTACATATTTTACTGACTTCATTTATATCAGCAAAATCACACGTGAATTTCACTCTCAGTAATCTCTCATACAAATAAATTTAAAAATCATGTTCAGTAACTAAAAGTTCATGTTCGCAAAAAAGACAGCCCAAAACGGAAGACATATAGAAAGAACATCAAGGACTTCGAAGGGTTCAGTTTAGGGCCGAGAAAGGAATCCATGGGCTGTGATTACGGAAAGATTGGGCCGGGCTACATTCAGGCGATTGGGTCAAACAATGGAAAACTGGCAGCCGATCGATTTGCATATCCCCGTTCAGTTCTGCCCTGCCACAGTCACTACAGGAAAAACGTCGCTACAACGAAAACAGAGGCATTTTTATTGTACAGTAGAGATATACTTTTTAGTCTAGATATGATTTTAAAGACATCTTTCAAAATAGCACAATGATGTATCCACGTGTATTGTCGCTACAGCTTTACATTCTATAAGGCATTCATTGACATGTCTTTAAGTTTCTATAAGACATTTTGTCAAGGCAGTGCCTCTATACTCTCTATCACCCTCTAGCAAAATGAAAAATATATTCCAAAAATTTGTTGGAACTAATCCTCTAACTCAAGATCCTGTGGAAAAACAACTAGCTCTACTAACCAACCCAACCTCACACCACAAATTGCTTATGCTTGCATTGTAGTTGTTATAATTAGTAAACAACATGACTCAAACATCGAAAAAATATCTCTAGAAATTCAAAGTGCGTCAAATAATGTTTCTACAATATAAGGTTGATTTAAAAAGTGCCTCAAAAATATATCTGCATGATTTTTTTGATAGTTTACAAAATACCTAAAAAACTCCTCTACAATTCACATTCCATGTTCTTTATCCAAAACGTCTCAAATAGTGTCTCTACATTGAAGACACCTTTTAAAGTACTGCAAAAAGTATCCTTACAACATGATATGGCAATTTATAGAGATAAATAAAAAATATCTATAAAAAATGCCTCTACGTGAGTTTTTTTTTAAAGAAAACACGCCTAGCGGCAAGTATACATTTTGTTAGATTTTGTCCAACTCTGCATGGTTTCACCGACATAACAGCTAATTTAATTGAAATGTGTTAACGTACGTTTTTTTAGGTTACGGTTTATAATTTTTAGTTGTAGTTTATTAGTTTAATAAATAGTAATTGCCGAGAGAAGCCAACAGCTAAAAACTGCTGAAAAACTAAATAGAAGTACCTTAATCTTGGCAACAGGGGCTGCAGTTATCCGATCCGACAAAGAACGCAAAAGGCACGAGAAAAGGGCAGGCCAGTGAAAATGAATGATGCAACATGTGACAATTAAGAAAGAAGCGATCAAGGCTTCTTCCCTTGCGAACTGCCTGTGCTAGCATTGCGCTGTGTGGTCCTGTGCAAGCCAAATTTATTGGACAAATACCAAAGTGTGCAAGCCAAATTTATTGGACAGACACCAAAGCGTCTAAGCGTTTGACCATGAAGAAGAGGAGGAAACAGCAGCAGCTAGTGCTCCGGATTGGTCGAACCTGGCAGGCTAGTTAGCGTCTGCTTATTCAGCTAACCTGCTCGCCGACCACCACCTAGCAATCAAACCGAGCCGTCCCTCACTGATTGGTCACCCATACTATCCTGGTCCTAGTCTTAGCTAGTATCCGTGCGCCATCGAATTATATATTTCAGTCGACGGAGTAGGAAAAAAAATTAAGAACAAGGACGGAAACGGTGGGAGACAAATTAAATGAGAGAATATATATGCTGAATTATGCTGTATTATTGTTTGTTCTTCATGATCGATCGGTATATGGCGCGTACTATTGTCAGTAGCAGCAGCAGCTAGCGAGGGAAGGCAAGACGGCGATGCTTAACTGACAAGAAGTTTGAGATAACAGGCAGATGTTTACGATGAATAATTGGTAGTTTATTTGAGTTGAATTAAATTTTATAAAATTTTTAGAAAATTCAGATTCCATATTATGCTGTCACTGGTTGAACCTGGAATAGCGATCTGACCAGCTTTAACCTATTCGTAAGGTTGTGTGCCCGGCGGTCTATAGGAAAGGCGGTCTGACCGGTTATAGATTTTTGGAAAATGAACACCAAACATTTTTGTTAGTCTGTTTGGGGTTGAGTTTGCACTAGGTGCTAATGGAATTAGAAACTAGAGTTGAAACTCGATAGAATTTAACCGAAATTCCATCTAGGTGTTTTCTAGTGGACTTAAGCGATCAGACCAGCCTATGGCCGACGGTCTGGCCGGTGCGGTCTGACCACCATAGGGAGTGTGGTCAGACCGGTGGGTACGGCTAAAGAGCAGCGAAAATAGATTTTTGAGTTGGATGAGTGTATGCATGGTATGAGCGCCATTAGTTAGTTGTGGTGTGTTGCATAATGCAATATTTTGACTAATATGAGCTAAGTATATGGAACTTATGCTTAAGATGGTTGCTTGGTCGTTAAATGTCCAGGTGGCTTGAAAATGTTAGTGGTCAATGGCAACAGACCGGAACTAGGCGAAGGAGCTGAGGTCCGAGCGGTAATGTAAATCCAAATGAAGTTACGTGGCTCAAGCGGGAAGTATATGGAAGACAATGATCGTGAAAAATCGAGTTAGTGCATGTGGTGCGCTAAGTGACAAGGCCGATGCACGTAGAGACGGTTCGGGGGAGACTGAATACGTGAAGACATATTGGCTAGTCGTTGGGTACTACGGGCTACGTGTCAAAGTATGCGAAGATACTTTGAGGTGAAGGTGAAGATAGAGTCAAGGTAAGGTGTTGGAAGCTTCATCGGGGTTATTTTGATAGTTAGACAAACACTAGGTTGGTGCCTTAATGAAAACCATAGTACGGGGAGGTGTAAATGAAAAGTGGTTTAGGTTAAGGAGAGCTAAAATTGCTAAGTGGACCAATCACTAAGGTGTTAGCTGGTTGAGTCTTCTTACCACTTTGATAAACATGAGTGTGTAAAATCTGTGTTAGTAGGGTTAATGGGTTTTCTGATAGACTTAGTGGGTTGGACCCATTAAAGTTTGTTGCTGGTTATTAAAGGGAAGGAGAGGAAGTGTTAGATCAAAGAATTCTACATTTACATTTTTTCTAACACAATGTCGTCTTTAATGGTTGTGAGAGAGAACTTGAGAGAGGAAAGAGCGGTGCTTTAGTTGCACCTTGTAATCATCCATGAGTATATAAACTTCATCCTTTACTAGAAATAGATCAAAGTATTATCTCAATCATATTCTTATTTGCATTCTTGCTTGATTTTGCTTGTTTTTAAGTTAGATTTGTGATTTTATGTTTATGGGAGTTCTAGCCTAAACTCTTGCTTAAATTATCTTGCTAGGACATGTGACAATAAATTGGAAGACCACATACCTTATATCCTTATGAGCAAGAAGTAATTTGAGTTTTAGGGATTTTAGTGTTCTTGTGACCTAGATTAAATTCTCTTTAATTTAGTGAACCCGAGCCCAAGAACCTCACGATTCTTAATTGGTTTAGGTTTTCAATGTTGTCGATGTTATAGTATCGATCTTATATATGATTTATTTAGATTCGAGAGAACTCTTGAAGACCTATCTACGATCATATAGAGAAAAGACATAGGAATTTTTACAAAGGTTCGGGTCTTCTCCTAGGAGAATAATAACCCTACTCCTATGTGGCTATTGCTCAATGAACTGATTACAACGGAGAAAGTAATACGTAATGTCTTGCTCTACGTCTATTCTTCTTCGGGTCTCTCCCGGGTCCGTTCTCCTCTCCTCCGTAACGTCCGCCTTTATATAGCTTGCAAGGCAGCGGCCATTTTTCCTTGCTAAGAGACACCTTAACGTTTCGAATGATAACCGTCCAATGGTAGTTATTAGAAACGTGGTATCTCACTCATTGTGCGGCAGTTTCTGTCAGAGAGAAGTTATGCGCATAGAATAAATGCACGTGCTAACCGCCTCGTCAGATAGGCCCATGATGTAATGGGTTATCGTAGACAGGTCAGTCAAAGTTTGGCTTAGTCATAGGAGGATCTATGACCACCATAGGATAACTTACGACTATATCATAGTCATAGGAGAACTTACGACTATGAGGTGGTCATAGAAAAGACTTATGACCAAGGAGTTGTGGTAGAAGAGCTTATGAAGGAGTTGTCGTTAAAGAGCATACGACTACCTTATGAAATCTCTCCCTTATAGGTAAGGAGTATACTCAAGGAGTATAATGATGTAACAATATCATTTATAGATAAATAATAATTTAAGGATTGTTACATCCTCGTCATCTAGCCCCCTAACTTCAAGTAAAAATAACTTACTTGAGAAAGAGCGGTTGTAGATGGACGAAGGTCAAAAGTAGAGTCTTTTTTATCTAATTCGACCAGAAGTGAACTTGGTCAAAAAGGTAATTTCACTTGAGTTGTAAAGATACATCGATTTCGAACAGAAGAATTTTAGAATCCCAATCAACTCTCACTAATCTGTCCATTTGGAGTAATTCCCGAAGAGGTAGTAACCGTTGGGCTCTCGAGATTGGTAAGTGACTCGTATATTTATAAAAACTTACCATAGGGTAATATTTGGGCTTCATACTTTCCCCTTCGCTCCAATCTACTTTGAGTTTTCTGCCGCTGACCAAGCCTTCTTCTCCCAATTTCTCCCAAATCCAAACCAATCTTTTAAGAAAAATGACGAAGTCTTCTTCCAATTGGCCGGTGTTGGAGATGGATATCACAAAGATGAAAGCTTTGGTCAAAGCTAAGAAAATCCCTTCAAGAAAATATGTGAAGCGGATTGAAGCCGCCTGACAACATTGGTCATCAGGGGAGATTGGGCAAATCCTAGTTTTCCAAGCATACTGTGAGTGCGGACTTCGACTTCCTGCTCACCCCTTTCTCATAATCATACTCGAGTACTTTGGGGTGGAATTGGTGAACCTATTTCCCAATTTGGTCACCTTGTTAAGTATGTTCGTGTACCTGCGTGAAGCCTATCTAGGGATTCCTCTAGATCTAGAGCTCTTTCAGTATTACTACGAAATGAGCAGACAAGCCGGGGTTGTCGGGAGCTGTGGTCTGAAGCTCTATGACGACAAGATAGAAGAATACATCTAGATGTTTACTCGGTCCTCATCGCTGAACTGGAAGAAAAAGTGATTTTACTAGGAGACAACCAACGAAGACAGTCTTTGTTTGGTGGGGAAGGCCACAGAGAGAAATTCTTCCTGGAATTCGGTCCTCAAAGACCTTACTCAGATAGCCCCCTACATCTAAGCCATTAAGGAAATAAGGGAAAAGGGGATCATCGGTTGGCATGTGGTGAAAAACTTCATCACTCGTTGTATTAGCCCTCTGAAGAAACGAGCACATCCAATGTGGATGTACTCGGGGGACAAGGATACGATAAGAGACTATGAGGATGGTAAGTAATAGACAGACTCATTCTCTCAATTAGATTCTGAATTTTGAGTTTTGTTTACCGATGACTTTATCTATCTATGCAGATCATGCATTGAGAGAGATTGACTCCCGAGTCAAAACTACATATGAAAAGGCTCCAACACTTGATGTGAAGGTTCCTCGCATCTTTGTAGATGTATCCACCGAGGAAAGAGAAGAATGTCTAAAGGTAGTTGAAATTCGATCTCATCTTTAGGATTTTGTAGTCGTAAACTCCTCCGACCAAGAGGTATCGACCATCGAAAGCAATCAATAAGCAGGTGAGAGTTCAAGTGCTGCTCCTCCCTCTCCTCCTCCATCTGCCCCCATCAAGTAGTTCTTTGTAGATGTGGCTGCTGCAGAGGAGATAGGGGCAGTTGTACTAGTGCAACCACCTCCCAAGATCAAGGTATCCTTCTATTACGATGATAAAGCTTTCTTAGTTGCCGCGTCTCAAGGCTTTATTAAGCAACTCGAAAAGGAGAACTGGCATAGTTTCTATCTTTTATGAAGGAGACCACTACAAAAGTAGAACCTATGATCGAGAAGGAGCCTACTCTTCAGGTGGTTGAAATTAGTCTTGACCATCTAGAGGGGCAATAGGAACAAGGATTTGCAGCATCCGGAGGTGACCCCGCTCCTCAATGACCATGCATGGTCATGAGAAAGAAGTCAAAGAAACCTTTTTTAGGGAATGTTCCTTCTAAATTTAGAATCAAAGCTAAGAAAGCGAGGTATGCAAATAAGAGCATAAGAATAACATTTTACCTTTTTGTTTCCTTAAATGCTAACTTTCCTCTCTTATCATGACTTAACCTCTACTCCCACATCGACCGAGGATGCTCTTATTGAGAAGCCCCTTGCCATTATTCCTACAACCGAAGAGATAAGAGAGAAAATGGTCGAAGAAACAACCACCCTCTTGGTTGCAGAAACTACTATTAAAGCTGAAGGTACCACGATCACCAATGTGGTCAAAGCAATAGAAGCAAGAGCAGCTAAAGATAGGGTATAAGTACCTGGTTGAGAAGTGGAAAATCCCTCCGACTGGCATGCTGAGGAGGGAACCACTATGGAGACTCTTCCTCATCTCCAAGGAGGTATAGCCGAAGAAGAAGAAGAACCTAACTTCTTCTCTAAGTATTTTAATCCTTCTTTGGTAGTGGGGTCTTCCTCGTGTCAATCTCATGACCGAGTTCCTCACCCCAAAGATATTCCCAACAAGGGGAATGTCTTTGATGATGACCGCTTCGAGAAGTTATAGTGGAACAAGGTCGAAGAGCTCGATCGACTAGAGGATTCCCAACGAATACTCGCCAAGTTTGCTTGTACGAGCATGAACGAAAGCATCTAATGTATAGTCATTTACAATTGACTTTTCACAATTCTCATTGTCTCCCTTTATCTAGAGAGTTTTGGAAGACATGGTTACTATGGCCAAATACCATAGACAACTCATGCTCTTAAGGCGTAAAAATGTCGAATCGTATGAAAATCAAAGAAATGGTAAGTCAAGATACATAGTCTTTTTCTATTTTGACTACTAGTCTAGCTCTTCATGTTATCTTTAGCTTTTATAGGTCTAAGAGCGATGAAAAGACCTTATCTGACGCATTCGACAATGGGAAGGTCGAGACGTAGAAGTTAAGGAAGGAGAACGTCGACCTTACGATCGAGCTTTTGAAGGCAAATTCTACAATTGACAAGTTGCAAGATAAAATAAATAGTAAGTTCTGAACTTACGACTGCTTATTTGGATGTATTTCTTGTCTTTCTCCAACTCATTTCTTTTTATAGATAAAGATGTCGAAATGGATAAGCTGCGCACTGAGGTCGATGAAAAGAACAAAGTGATCGGTGAGCTTACTCGTCTCAAAAAGAGAAAAACTAAAGGATTAGGTTGCTAGAAGACCAATATAAAGATGAAGTCGAGAAACTCGAGTCTTGACTAGCAGGTTAGGAAATCTTTACCTTCGACCACTTCTTACTAACTAGTCTTTTTATGAGGTATCTTTTTCTGACTAAGTTTCACTCTGCTTTGCAGAGGCTGTAGTCAAAATAAAGTGACTCGTAGTGGCTTTGACTCATAGTCGGGAGGAGACGCAGTGATGAAAAGGATTCTTCAGGAGAACGTTTCTCTTCTAAATGATCTACTCGGAGAGCTTGGTATTGAGAAAATCAAACCTTCGGAGGACACCATGACAGCTTACTCAAGTATGATCAGACAACAAGTCAGAGCTTTAGAGAAGCTCTTAACCACCCTGAAGACCAACTAGGCTGGCTCAATATGAGAGGACGTTAAGAGTTCTGTAAGTTATGCCTTGGCAAGACTCAAGGCATACGACCAAAGTCTCAACCTTCGACCGATCGATTACAACTTTGACCACTCTGAAGCAGAGGTAACCCATCTGATTGAAGAACTGGAGCCAGTTGGTCGAAAGATCGCAGAGGAGATGCAAATCGACTCTCCTTCGTTAGAGTAGTTTGTAATAGGGAACTTTGTAAAAAGCAAACCTTTTGTTAATGAAAATCACCTTCCTTTCCCTGTAATTCATCTTGTTGAGTACTTAGTACTCATAAGACGAAAAAAGAAATGAAAGAATGTGAAATTTTTATTAAGAATCGAAGTTATATTGATAACTCTATCCTAACTCCCGACTATTTATTTAGTTTATATGGATAAACTATACAAATAGTACAGAATAGGGTATGTAGAGATCAGAGCAGTTCATCCGACTATCGTTGTCGACTTTGATTGTTATATTCCAGTAGCAAAAGTTAGGAATGAGTCCATGCTAGGAAGTTTCTTCTAGTGGACAAGACCACATGTAGAAAGGAAATGCTTCGATTAGGTGATGTTACCTTTCTTTGACCAGGTTAATCAAATCAAAGGTATAAACGATAATAGGACAAACACTCAAAGTTCCTTCTTTAAATCCATTCGAATTTTCTTAGTTAACCCAATTGTTTTGTGCTGATAGCAAGAGTTGGAAGTAGTATGACACTAGGAAGCTCCTTCTAGTGGCAGGATCACGTGCATAGAGAAGAGACTTCGACTAGGGATGTTTTCTTCTCCGATCAGTTTGAACATATTGAATGTACCAGAAATGATTGAACAAACATAAAAGAAGCTCTACTCAACTTACAACAATAAAGATTGAATAGACTAAAAACTTTATTGAAAAAGTATAAAAGTTATACATAGAACTTGCGCAATTGGTCGGTATTCCACGAGTTTGAGAGAATCAAGTCGTTTTCCATGGCAAGTCGTACCAAGCCTACTCGTGTAACTTTGACCACTGTGTAAGAATCTTCCCACTTAGGGGAAGCTTATTTTGATTAGGCTAGAATTGAATTTTCTTTAATACCAAGTCAACTATAGTAAGGCTACGAGATTAGACCTTATGATCATAGTATTTACGCATGGATTGTTGGTAGACCACTGAACAGATTAAAGCTTGATTCCTCTTCTCTTCGAGTAGGTTAATCTCATCTATTCAAAGTTGCTCTTGATTGGAGTTGTCGAATCTCACAACCTTGTCAAGCGAATCTTTAGTTCTGGAGGAAACAAGGCTTCAGCCCCAAAAACCAGAAAGAATGGAGTTTCACCTAGTTCCTGACTAGGAGTATTGCGAATTGCCCATAACACCGAAGGTAATTCCTGTACCTAAGCCCCCGAGCGCTTTACGAGCTGGTCGAAAACCCGAGTTTTAATCCCTTGCATTATTTGGCCATTCACTCATTCGACTGCTCCCATTGCTTTGAGGATGAGTGACAAAGGCAAAACATAACTTGGTTCCCAATTACTCGCAAAATTCTTGAAACTTTGCACTCAAGAATTTCTTACCATTATTTATAATTATTCGACTTGATATCCCAAATTGAGTAATCACACTCTTCATCATGAACCTTTTAGCGGCTTCCGTTGTTATCCCAGGGATAGGTTCGGCTTCAATCCATTTTGTGAACATATCAATAGCTATATAAAGGAATTCGAAGCCTCCTAGTGCTTTTGGGAACAGTCCTAGGATATCAACACACGAGGTCGCAAAAGGCCAAGATATAGGTATAGTCTGTAGAGCCTAAATTGTTGGTGTATTTGCCTGCTATAAAACTGGCATTGTATACACTTCTTAACCAGCTCTTTGGTGTTGTTAAGGGCTGCTGGCCAGTAAAAACCTTATCAAAAGGCTTTTTCGACCATCTTCTGTAAGAAGTGTGCGCTCCATAGATGCCCTATATATGTCATGAAGGAGTTGTAATCCTTTTTCTGTGATATGCATCGTATGAGAACCCCTTGAGCACTCAGTTTATAGAGTACCCCGTCAACCAAAGCATACATTTTGGTCTTGCAGGATAAACGATCGGCTTCGAGATCGTTGTCGGGTATTGAATCCTTCTAAAGATACTCGTAGATAGGTTCCATCCAAGTGTCCTCATACTCCTAAAGATGAGCTTTTATATGCTAGAGGTCTAAACCGTGTTCATGGCAAACACGACATCTCAAACTGTCTCCATAACAACCTAGATACGCAATCCTATCTCTTTCGAGAATCAAAGGATCCGAAACCCTTCCTAATACGGGTTTTAACCAAACTCTACCTCTTCCAAATTATAGACTCCCTTCACAACTCCTAACTCACCATGTTGCGCAGCCTCCAGGATAGCACCTCCTATATCTCCATCACGCATTATCAACTCCCGTATCGAAGCCTCCAAGACCGCACCTCCTGTAGCTTCTCCACGCATCATCACCGCTCGTGTCGAAGCGTTCTAGACCACACCGCCCATAGCTTCTCCACAAATCACCACCTTTGATCTCCACATGCTCCAGCATGAACCCGACCACCTCGCATGACATTCTCAACCACTTGGATCTCAAATTTTCCCATCCTAGTCCTGGTTCTTCTCCTGACCGACCATGATCGTCTCCACGCCCACTTGCACATGCAAAGATCAAATAAAGTTTTTCTGGCACAAGTTCTTCCCAACTTGACCGACATCAGCACACACACTTGAAACACACCCTTGTCTATCCATAGACAAGAACTAAACCATCACAGACACCAACCATGTCGTCCATGACCACAAATTTCATCGCTTTCAAAAACATCAACTTTAAACCACTCATTATGACGGTTACAACTGCTATACAAGACCAGTCACTAACATATCGAGTACTCGAACACAAGTACTCGAGAAAACACCATCGCTCAAAACACATGGAAATAACAAGCATCGATGCCGACTATAAATCCATTGAGTACTGATCACCAAGTACCGATCGCTTGGATTACGACAACTGATGCAACACTTCCGACAACCAATCGCTGACCATGATCATGAAAACCATGGCTATCGAGTATCGAATCCTTCTGACTATAGAGTACCACGACCATCTGACCATCGAGTACTTCCATCTTCCGAGTATCGAAACCTTCGAGTACTGTTCACCGATTACCACTAGCCAGTCATACCACTGGCTTAACATGAGTACTTGAAGTACTCAAAGATAGTAAGAGTTAAAACACTCGTACCGACTATGAAGTCTACGAGTACATATCGTCAAGCCTACGACAACCAATCATAAAGTCTTTGACTTCCAACAGCAAAGTCTACAACTATCGATCACAAAATCTAAGACCACCGACTAGAAAAATCTACGACTATCGAGTATGACCAATAAAGTCGACGAGTATCGAATATCGACCAGTAAAGTTTACGACTATCGAGTACGACCAGTAAAGACTACGAATATCGATCAATTATTATAGCTACGACCATAGACAATACACTGTAGCTACGGCCAGTTTGTTGGTCAGGATCGAAGCTTACCGATTACCTATGTTGTCGTTCTTCCGTGATCAAACAGGCCAGGCCGTAGTCGAAGGCTACCGTGGTCGAAGTCTGACGTGGTCGTAGTTGGACATGATCGAAGTCAACGTGGTCGAAGTCGGCTATGGTCGGAGTCTGCCGTGGTAGAAAACCGAACATGATTGAAGTCTAACGTGGTCGAAGTCTGGCGTGGTCGAAGTCTGTAGTGCCCAACTTACCGTGGTTGAAATGACGTGGTCAAAGCCTGATGTGATCGGAATATGCTGATCGAACAAAATCATTCGGACCACCCAGCATAGAGCTGTTCGGACCAACGATACAAGACCGTTTGGACCACCGACTACCAAACGTGGTCAAAACCAGTCATGGTCGAAAAGATATGGTCGACATGCATTGAGCGACTGCTGTGGTCGTAATACTGCGTTGAAAACTCTAGCAATATAAACGTATCAAGCAGAACTTTTGTAAACATAAATTTTAATAAAATCTAAATATCAATTACTTATTATCTCTAAATACTCGACCATGATCTAACAGATCAGTACTTCACAATGGTCTAGCATCTTTTTACATCAGCTGTACTGGTGGCCAGTGAGCAGAGGAGAGGACCAAGGCAAGGCCAGACGGCTAGATGACTGGTCGTGGATCAGTGTACTGGAAATCTCCTCCTGCTCAGTCTAACGTTTCCCTTCTCCACGCACGGAATTATTGGGATCGGTTGCCTCTCTCTCTCTCTCTCTCTCGTAAATTGTAATCCCCAGCCTGAACTCATCCTGCATTCTACGTTGCACAATTCCTCCATGCATGTTTTAGCAATAGTAGGCAGGAGTACCCCGCAGAAACCATAAATTAACCAGCTAATCCTCTTTAAAAATGCCACAAGCTAGGAATCAGCCAAAAAGAGGCAGCTAATCATCACTCGCTCATTTTGTCAGGCAATTTCCCAACGTTTCCAAGGACGCACATGCAAATCTGAAACGGGAAAGAGAGCTGGTGGTAACTCCACAAAAGCAATCCGTGCTTGCACCGTCCCGGTCGGTCCCCAACTTCCCAACTCACACGCAGAGACAAGAACAGTGTTGCACCAACGCACCCAGCCAAGACTTTCGTACCGAAAAGAATTTTTTTTCCCACTCGGAATCGAACTCTTGTGCCCCAAACTTCGTCCTTGCTTTTCGGTTAAAGCATTGGCGAACAGACAATTAGATCCCCATCACCACCGCCCTGCTCTCTGATCTGATTCTCACACTCTGCTCTGCTTATTGCATGATTGCATTTGCTCTGCTACAAGGAAAGGGCGGAGAGCGAGGGCTCCAAGGAAAAGAAGAACCTTGCTGCTGATACATCGTTGCATACACAACACAGAGGCGCATACACATTTTGCTGTGGTGTTGTGAATTCCTTTCGGGGTGTTGGTGGGAGATGATGGCCTAGCGGCGGCATGGGGAGCAGCTGGTGTTAAATCTAAATCTATTAAGGCCTTTACTTCTAGATCCAAAATATGAACACCTAACGAAACAAGAATGCGGAAACATTAAAAGCATATCGGATCCGGGAGATGCCATGAGAGATGGATGGGGTGTGCGGTCGGTGATGAACGGTCGAGGTGGCCGGCGGTCGAGGTGGCCGGAGGTCGAGGTCTTCGTTCACCTAAGGCACTCGTAATAGATCGGGCAAATATTTGGGTGTGTGGAGGACGTGAACAACTAGTGCACGCGTCCCTGCCGAAAACCCATCCTATTTGTTATGGCGCTAGGTGACCGGGACCGTAACCAAAAAGCAGTTGGAACCGCCTCCGATCAAGGCGCAAGTGGGGAGACTCAGTCCCCTGAAAAATCTCAGGCAGTTAGCCTGAGATCAACCCAACATTCTCCCCTTTGATCGTAAGGATAACATCATAAGCCCATCTTTTGATAAAACAGCACACCAAGGCAATGTGTTGTATAGTCAATAAAGTACCATACAACCTCAGTACCTATAGCGTACTATTTACATCTTAGAATGATTATTCATTATTCTTAAAGGGAGTTGGTTTATTTTTAGGTCCTTTTATCCAGAATCAGAGGCTTTCCAGTAAACCCATGCCGGCAACATGATCACGAAAAATACTGGGTGGTAAGCCTTTAGTAAGCGGATCCGTAAGCATCAACTTAGTACTAATATGCTTGATAATTATGGTTTGATCCTGGATTCTATCTTTCACAACATGATACTTAATGTCAATGTGTTTGGCAGCACCACTTGACTTGTTGTTATTTGCATAAAAGAGTGCGGGTTCATTATCGCAGTATAAAGTGAGTGGTTTAGAGATGATGTCTACCACTCTAAATCCCGGGATAAAATTCTTAAGCCATACAACCGCCTTGTAGCCTCATAACATGCCACAAACTCAGCTTGCATCGTTGAAGATGCCGTAAGGGTTTGTTTGGAGCTTTTCCACGAAATAGCTCCTCCTGCGAGTGTGAAGATATAACCTGACGTGGATTTCTTAGTATCAACACATCCCGCAAAATCTGAATATGAATAACCAATAATATCAAGGCTGTCAGAAGACTTATATGTGAGCATGAAATGCTTAGTAGCTTGCATATAACGCAAAGCTTTCTTAACGGCTTTCCAAAGGGTCCGGTCTGGATTGGTGATATTTGCCAAGCATCCGGTTACAAAAGCTAGATCGTATGTGTACATACTTGAGCATATATAATGCTTCCGACAATGAAGCATAAGGAACCGACTTCATCGATCGACTTCATATTGGTTCCTTGGACATTGAAATGTCCCAAACTTATCGCCCTTAACAATAGGAGTAGGCGAGCCAGAGCACTTATGCATATTGTATTTCTTCAGTACTCTGTCAACGTATGCCTTTTGAGATAAACCCAAAATTCCTTTGGACCTATCTCGGTGAATTTCGATGCCTAGAACATAAGAGGCATCACCGAGATCCTTCATATCAAAATTGGATGAAAAAAAATCTCTTGGTCTCAAACAGCATATCCTTATCGCTGCTGGCCAATAAAATATCATCCACATAAAGTACTAAAATGGTGAATTTACTCCCCTTGAACTTAACGTATATACAGTTATCAACTTCATTTTGTTTGAAGTCGAAACTTCTTATGATCTTATCAAATTTGAGGTACCACTGCCTCGACGCTTGTTTTAAGCCATAAATGGATTTCTTAAGTCGACATCCCATGTGCTCCTTGCCTTCCACGACAAAACCTTCCGGTTGAGCCATGTAAACATTTTCTTGCAAGTCGTCATTAAGAAATACCGTCTTAACATCCATCTGATGCAGCTCTAAATCATAATGAGCTACAAGTGCCACAACTATTCTGAATGAATCTTTAGTTGAGACAGGAGAAAAAATGTCATTATAATCAATCCATTCTCTTTGTGAGAAGCCTTTTGCTACAAGCCTTGCTTTGAACATTTCGATATTTCCCTTAGAGTCATGTTTTATTTTGTAGACCCATTTACAGCCTACTGTTTTGACTCCGTCAGGAATTTCTACTAAGTCCCATACATCATTAGTGCTCATAGACTTTAATTCATCCTTCATGACTTCAAGCCAATTGGAAGAATGTTGACTCATTATCGCCTCTTTATAAGAGGTGGGATCATCTACCTTTCCTATATCATTAATATCCTCATTCATATAAACAACATAATCATTAGGAATGGCGATCTTCTCTCCATTGTGATCTTCTAAGAGGTTCATTAATTATTTCAGGAGGCTGTTGAGGTTCATCATTAGTTGTAAAATTAGGAATTTCAGATACCTCAACAGTCGGTGCAATAACAGCATTTTCTACTGGAGGTGAAATCTCCTGAGGCACAGGAATAAAGATCTCTGGAATGAGCGGTGGAATGAGCGGTGCGGGAACATAAACCCGTTTTTCCTCAAGATCTATTTTCCTGGGCTCCAGGTCCTCGTTATTTTCTAAGAACACAGCGTGTCTTGTTTCTACAAACTTAGTTATCCTATCAGGACAATAAAATCGATACCCTTTGGATCTTTCAGGGTATCCGATAAAATGGCAACTTACTGTCTTAGGGTATTTCTTAATGTGTGGATTAAATAACTTAGCTTCAGCACGACAACCCCACACTCATAAATATTTCATACTCGGTTTTCTCCCAGTCCATAATTCATAAGGTGTTTTAGGTACTGATTTACTGGGAACCCAATTAAGAATATGTGTGGATGTCTTTAGTGCTTTCATTCACAAGCCAACAGGTAAACTAGAATGGCTAAGCATGCTCCGTACCGTGTCCATAAGTGTACGGTTGCGTCTTTCAGCTACGCTATTTGCTGAGGTTCACCCGGCATAGAATACTGGGCAACAATGCCATTTTCCTGAAGGAACTTAGCAAAAGGGCCAGGAATTTGCCCATAAGGGGCATGTCTTCCATAATATTCTCCCCCTCGATCCGATCTTACCACTTTAATCTTTAGGTTGTGCTGATTTTCAACTTCAGCCTTAAATATTTTAAATTTATCAAGTGATTCAGATCGATCTTTAATGGGAAAAATGTAGCCGTAACGGGAGAAATCATCAGTGAATGTGATGAACGAATCAAAACCATCCACTGATGTCACAGGAAAAGGACCGCAAATATTAGTATGAATTAATTCTAAAAGTCATGTACTACGAGTAGCTCCCTTCTTTATTTGTTTTACATATTTTCCTTTAATGCAATCAATGCAGTGGTCTGAGTCAGAGAAATCTAAAGGGTGGAGAATGTCTTCTTTGATGAGACGTTCCATTCTCCCCCTCGAAATGTGGCCCAAACGACAGTGCCATAGTTTCGAAGAAGTCTCATCATTATTTTTGTGTTTAGCATCATTCACATTCAATACAGAAGATTCATTAACGGAAAGCATATAGAGCTTGTCTTGTCTAAAATCAAGACCAACATTATTGGAATTATATTTAAAGATACATTTATTGTCTCCAAAAATACATTAAAAACCTTCATCGTCTAATAAAGAAACTAAAATTAAATTCCTTCTGATGGAAGGAACATAAACTACATTATTCAGACGAAGCAGGAAGCCGTTGTCTAAAGTTAATGAAACAGATCTGACTGATTTCACTTCGGCTTCCTTTCCATCCGCGACTCTAAGACTTCGCTCCCCCTTTCTTAGTGTTATCACGGTAAGGAATCCCTGTAAAGAATTGGTAACGTGCACAGTTGCACCTGAGTCAATCCACCAAGCATTAAGAGAGAAATCAGCATAAAGAGTTTCATCAATAAAAGTAATTGGCGAGCCATTTTAGAAAGCCTACAGTCTTTACGAAAATGCCCGGTTGTTCTTGTATGGCATTCCCCTTTAGATTTCGCAGCGGAAGCAACATGAGGCTTCGGTGCATTGTGCACTCTAGGTCCCGATTTATCGGAGTTGGGGGAAAAATACAGCTTCTTTTTAGATTTGAAGTCCCCCTGGAACTTCCTTTTATGAGAGCCACCAACATTAAAGGCAAAATCTTTCTTTTCTGTTCTTATTCTCTCTTCCTCCTGAACACACATGGCGATCAAATCGCTCATGCTCCACTTCTCTTTCTGAGTGTTGTAATTAATTTTAAAAGCTGTGTACTCAGAAGGAAGTGATGTCATAATGAAATGAACAAGAAAACCATTAGAAATTGCCATGTCCATGCCCTTGAGTTTCTCTGCCATATCAGTCATCATCATGATATGCTCTCTTATACTGCCAGACCCATCATATTTAGAGGTTAAGAGTCTCTGAATTAAGGTACTGGCATAAACTTTAGTGGAACCTTTGAATTTCTCCTCAATTGAAGCCATGTAATCTTTAGCTTTTTCAGAGTTGGGGATTGCTCCCCTAATCATGACTGAAATTGAGGTTTTCATGATCATAAGTGATAAGCGGTTAGATCGTTCCTATTTTTCAGTATTATCATCATAAATCTTCTTTTTTGTAGCAAAATTCTCCTCACCCTCGGAGGGGGGAACGGGAGCGTCTACCCTTAAGGCATAGTCAAGGTCCAAAACACCAAGGACAACATAAATTGTTCTCTCCACGAGGTAAAATTGCTCCCGTGAGTCGCTCAATATTATCAATAGTGGCGAACGTTCAAGCATTAAGTCTTGAATTAAAAATACGAGCAAAATTAGAATCATCATAAATATATATATATATATATATATATATATATATATATATATATGCATGTAATTAACCCTACGTTGGTCTGATTAATAACATGCATAAAATTACAGTTCAATTCATATCACCGTTGGGCAGAAAATGAAAAAGAACTGAAAAACTATGGCGACATACGATTATAAACAACGTTGGTCAGAATATAATCATATGAATACATAATGCCAAAATTAATCATAAAGTCTCAAATTTAAATATCCCGTTGGTTCAATTTAAATTTGAGATTATTCATTAAAATATGGTAACAATACATCATAATTTGAGTCATTTAATTAATTAAAACATTGCATAAAAATATACTAAAACAAAAAAATGCACTGAAAATTAAAATTATAACAGTGCATAAAAGTAAAACAAAAGAAAATGCACTGAAATATTAAATTTCTGCTGAAAAATGACATCATAAGAAAATTTGGGCTAAAATTCGGCCTCAAAAAATAAAATTTGGGCCAAAATTCGACCCCCCTAAAGAAATTGGCCCGAGAATACAGCCATTTGCGCGTGGCCCACGGCCAGCCGAAGTCGGCCCAAAATTCCCCTCGGCCCAACTCACGCGCGGGCGCTCGGACGGCCCAAAAAATTCCACGGCGCGGTCCACCACCACCACACTGTATGTGGTAGAGCGCCCAAAAGCGCAGTGTCTTGTGGTGGTGCAATGGCCCAAAAATGCACTCATGCCCACCCACCCGCGCACGCTGGGAGAGCCGTCGATCGGTTTGACTACCGAGATGCGTCGTGCCCGAGACAAATGCAAAGAAAACTTAACCCTAGCGTCATTTCATTCCGAAAAACGGAGGCTCGGGCGGGTGATGGGCGGCGACTCAAGCGATTCGGCGGAAGCGGCGGCCGGCGCCATGAAAGCAAGGTTCGAGCGGCACTACCGACGGCCGTGCTTGTGGGAGCGAGCGACGGCACAAGACCGGACCCGAACGAGAGCACGATGACGCTGGCGGCGCCAGCATCCCAGCGGCGGCGGCGCGCACCCGACCGTAAGTTTTGTTTTTTTTTGTGTGCCGATCTGGGATCCGGGGTTTCGGTGTTGGGGGTTTTTTGGTGGGGAGGTTACCGAAATTACCGAAAGTATTAACTCATCTCCTTCTAATTTCTGAGCCGAAAAAAATCTAAATCTGAGTCGGGTAGAGTTATTTTAGGGTTCATGATAATCTAAAAGCGGCTCTGATACCATTGTTAAATCTAATCTATTAAAGGCT
Organism: Bonia amplexicaulis; assembly: GCA_036346245.1. Lineage (NCBI taxonomy): Eukaryota > Viridiplantae > Streptophyta > Magnoliopsida > Poales > Poaceae > Bonia > Bonia amplexicaulis. The sequence continues at coordinate 23,385,680 of CM070741.1, read as the reverse complement.
TTACTTCTAGATCCAAAACATGAACACCTAACGAAACAAGAATGCGAAAACATTAAAAGCATACCGGATCCGGGAGATGCCATGAGAGATGGATGGGGTGTGCAGTCGGTGATGAACGGTCGAGGTGGCCGGTGGTCGAGGTGGCCGGCGATCGAGGTGGCCGGTGGGCGGTGGCCGGAGGTCGAGGTCTTCGTTCACCTAAGGCACCCGTAATAGATCGGGCAAATATTTGGGTGCGTGGAGGACGTGAACAACTAGTGCACGCGTCCCTGCCAAAAACCCATCCTATTTGTTATGGCGCTAGGTGACCGGGACCGTAACTGAAAAGCAGTTGGAACCACCTCCGATCAAGGTGCAAGTGAAGGAACTCAGTCCCCTAAAAAATCTCAGGCAGTTAGCCTAAGATCAACCCAACAGCTGGATCTCCATTGGGTTGCAGCTGCAGTTGCAGAGAGAGGACAAGGAGTAAAAGGCTCCACCGCAAGATTCCCAGTCTTCTCCCTTTTTCTTGATGGTATGTATGGATCTTTTCTCTGATTTGATTTACTCTCTTTCTTCTCCTGTTTCTTGTGGCGTTGGCCTCCTCACATGATGCTCTTCATGGCTGCCTTTGCTTCAAGATTGCCTTTTTGCAGGTTTTTTGGGCCCGTCTCTTCATCATCAGTGTGCCCTTTATGAAATGATTATGATTTCATCTTTTCTTGATAGCTTTCTCACCCATTTGCCTTGTATTTCTTCAGAGATTGGGTCTGGTATATCCATCTCAGGGAATTCGGTGGCTTCCTCTTTTGCTTCGGTGGTTTTAGGATGACAGTTTCTTGATGCATTCAGTTTCTGGTTTTTGGGTGGCTCATCAAAGGATGCACTTGTCTCTTTCTGGCTTGATCAGTGATACATAACCGATGAAGTATGCAAGCAATTAATGTGGTTTCCTTCCTGTTGGGTTTGGAATTCTTCTGCATTTTGTGGGTCATTTGGGAGCTGGGAAGTGGTTGGACGCATCTTTTATTATTGGGTTGTTGGGTTTTCTTTTCACTGCCCACCCTTTTCTCTAGCATTCCTTTATTATTGCTTGATGCTCCATTCCTAGCTCTGCAAGCAACCTCCTTTTGTTTTTTATTTTAATTTTTTGGTTCAGTATAGTTAAGTAGGATTTTTTAGTCACTGGTGAGGTGAGCTGAAGCTTCTGATTTCCTCAACTTCTGGAAGGATCTGCTAATGGTATTGTTTTGCGTTCTTTCTTTTTCACAGTTTGGGTAGATTCATGATTCTCCTCTTTTTCTGTTGTTTTGATCGAATAATTGATCACTCTTCAGATGAATGATGCTGGAGTTCACTCTACTGAATTTATGTATTTATGTTGCATACCCTCCAATTTTGTTATCGGCACATTAGCGAATTGTGGAGCTCTCTCTTGGAGATTGGGATGCTTGCAGTTTTGCTGCTTTCGATTCATCATTGCTTTCTTTCATCACTCAATATCTGCTTTGTTCATAAGAAAGGCAACAACACAACCCATGTTGAGAATTCGGTTAAGTCTCCACAAACTAATTCGTTACTTGGAGGTTTAGCTGCTTCTAGCTTTGCAAGCTGCTGTTTCTGTCTTGTAGTGTGTTGAATGACAAGGACGAAATCCTAGCGTTACAGTATTGATCTTCAGATGTGGCCTATTTTCTACAAGTGAATCTGAAAATAGGAGCTTCTTTAAAAATATGAAAATAGGAGCAGATAGTGACCCTTTCTTTACTTCATTGGTTGTTTCTTCATGTTAAGAATAGTTAAAATTCTTCTTGATGCTCTTGAGTCTGACAGTTCTTATTATTTTGCAGGTAACTGACTAGTGTTAGATTGTGATTAGTTCTTGTTGCTGTCATACTTCTCTGGCTGTGGCATTCTACAGGATCAAATTGTTCTTCAAAATATAAGAACATCTATACTGTTTAGCTTGTTGGCATAATGGCCGCAACATCACCGACCAATACAAGGCGCAAGTACTCGTGGTGGTGGGACAGTCATATCTGCCCAAAGAACTCTAAATGGCTTCAAGAGAATCTTGCAGGTACATTATGTTGATTTGTTGAGCTATTTTTGTGCTATTTCCTTAGATGACCGGTTCCTTTGGATTCTAGAAACTGAGCATGCCTGGCATGGTGATCTGGCATTAGCATTGCAATCCTGATTCTGAAGTGATAAGCAAACACACAAAAAAATGAATTCAAAATTCATGGCCAGTTCCTGGGAGTTCAATCTAGAAACAGAAATGCTGAGCTGATGACTTTGTTATTTTAATATGCATTTTGAAACATACAGTAAAAGTGGAAAATCTCTACACTGTACAGCATTTGATTAATAGAATACTGCTTTTATGATTTTTATAATTCAGTTTTCAGGAGATTATAGAAGCACTGCTCTTCTGCCTTGATCTAATAGCATTGCTTTATGTGGTCTCAAGGATGTAAATGTGAGAAGAAAACGTTTTGATGATGAAGTACAAATTTGTCATATCTAGATAATATTATCTGAAAACAACTTGTACTGTGATCATACGTCCGTAAAAGTCAGAAAAATATTGTGGAGGCACATGGACAACTTCAATGCTGCAATATAACAACTTAGCAAGAACATGTTCTTCTGCAGGCACTCAGGTCTTGGTTTAGTTGGCTACTTTAATGAATGGCCAAATGATAATGTTATATCATTTACTTCATGTTTTAGTTAAAGAGATTAGACTGAAATTGTACTTAGTGTAGTAGCTGAGATCACGATACAAAATATGAGCTTCACCTGAAGATCAGCAGTGCAGTACATTCATGTACAATTTGTTATTATTATGTTAGGAGGAAATTAACCGAAAAGTCAGGTTAGAAAAGCCACTACACTAGACTCGTGTGCTTAACAAGTTTCTGAAGTGAACAATCAGAAGATATCCCTTGTAAGTGATGGTGGCTACTTCCTTTTGGTCAGTCGTGAATTGTGATTCTTGTGGCAGAAAAACCTGAAGATGTCAAACCAATTGATAAGTACAACACATTGTCGTTGATAATTCTTGTTGCTGAGTCTTGTCAAGGATGCAGGTTTTATCATGAACATGATTTTGTAACATGAACAATATTGGTGGAATGTTATATAAAGGATCTTACATATGAAAATGATTGATCATATATGGCACACTTGCCTGCCGAAAATGGTTAACATGAGAGTGCAACTTATGAGTGTAGGTATTTGGGAAAATGGTCTATTGTATAGTTTGAACATGTAAGATTACTATAAGTGGGATGTTTTTAAGGCACTAGTATGCATGTATTGTGATAATCATTAATGGATTATCATGAATTTGTGGAATACCATAACTTGTTTATTCTGTGAATGAGCAGTCACTCCATAAGTAGTCAAGGGAATGCTAATCTAAGTTGCATGTTCTCAAAGCTAACTTTCCAGTTAAAATGTATAAATGAATTAATATTATGAACAATTAAGTGTTCGCGTTATCCTATCCTGGTATTGGATTGTGCTTCAATTTCAGTGTTCCGAAAAGTTCTTTGAAGTTTGTACTGGGCTCATATTTTTTGAATGCTTGATTACACAGATATGGATAGCAAAATTAAGCTGATGATCAAGATCATTGAAGAAGATGCTGAATCATTTGCAAAAAGAGCAGAAATGTACTACCGAAGGCGACCTGAGTTGATGACCTTGCTTGAGGAGTTGTACCGTGCATACCGAGCTTTAGCAGAAAGATATGATCATGCAGCTGGGGAACTCCGACAGGCCCATAGGAAAATAGCAGAAGCATTTCCTGATCAGGTTCTATTGGACCTGGATGATGATCTCCCAGCTGACACTACATCCATTGAAACTGACCTGGACAATCCAGACATGACTCCATATTTCCTCTCTTTCATCAGTGCTAATGATTCGAAAAAGAATGCTAGAGGTAAGTTCTCAAAGCAATTCAAAAAAATAAAATAAATACTGAAAATAAGTCATGACAAACAAAATGTGCTCTTGCAGATGACCAGGATTATGAGAAGCTACAGAAAGAACTAGCAAGCTTGTCACAGGAAAACCAAGATCTCAAGAAGAGGATCTCATCAGTGTTAGAACGGAGCAACAAAGCTGAATCAGAGGTTCTTCGCCTCATGGAGGCTCTTGCACAACAAGAGGCAGAGAAGGAAGCCGCACTTCTGCAATGCCAACAATCTACTGCTAGATTACAGAATCTCAAGTCTGAGATATTGCATACCCAGGAGAAGTTCAACAGGCTGAAAGAGGAGATGCAAACTGGATTGCTGCCTTTAAGCACAGCAGATGAGCGTTTCCTTCTGCTTGAAAGAGCTAACCAGGACTTGCATTTGGAGTTAGATAAGCTGAAACATTTGTTGAAACAGAAGCATGACGAGCTAAATGAGAAGCAAGCTGAGATGGAAAAGCTTAACATCTCTACAGAAGAAGAGCATCTCAAGTGCATGCAAGCAGAAATGGTGAAGCTCTCTTTGGAGAAGCAATTATTGCTAGCACAGGACAAACTGAAGCATCTGGCTCTTGAGAAGCAGTGTGAAGTAAGCAAGGTAAAGGACATTGAAACAAGCAAAGTTATGCTTCAGAAAGAACTGGAGAAGATTCTAGAAGAGAACCAAAGGTTGAATGATCAATATCACTCTTCTTCAGCTGTGATAATTCGTCTGCAGGACGAGATAATTTCCATGAAGAATGTGCAACACAGACTCGAGGAAGAAGTTTGTCGACATGTGGATGAAAAGAAGACACTTCAACATGAGCTTTCTCACCTTAAAGAGGATAGGAGTGACTTGGAGAGGAAATACTTTTCTATCAAGGAGCAAATACAATCTGTGAACTTAAATGTAGAATCACTACAAACTCTTGCACAAGAGTTGAGGAATGGCAATGTTGAGCTGAAAGAAATTATCAAGAACCACGAGAGCACGGAAGTTCTGCATACCGAGAACCTAAGGCAGTTGGAGAGGATGTCCGAGAAGAATACACATTTGAAGAAGTCTTTGTCAGCTGCAACTACTGAGGTTGAAGGGTTAAGGGAGAAGAATGTAGCATTGGAAGAATCATGCAAGCTCCTTAATTCCAAGATTTGCAGCCATCAGTCCGAGCGAGCTGTGCTTGTTGCACAGATTGAGGCAATTTCTCAGACCATGGAGGAGCTGCTTCAGAAGAATGTCTTCTTGGAGAATTCATTATCCGATGGTAATGCTGAACTTGAGAGCTTGAGGAGGAAGTTGAAAGAGCTGGAAGAATCTTCAGAGGCACTCCGAAATCAGAATTCTGTACTTCGATCTGAGAAGACAACTCTTGTCTGTCAGGTATCCTTTGTGAATAACTTTATTATTTTCTGCAAGTTGTCGTCAGAAATTAAACTTTAGTTGACCTTCTTAATTATGTACTTACCTTATTGTTGTTTCAGGTTGATAGTATCGGTGATACTCTCCTGAATTTGGAAGCGCAATACACAGAGCTGGAAAGGCGACACTCAGATCTACAACAGGAGAAAGACTCGGTGCTTGACAAAGTGATCAGGCTACTGAAACAGATAAGGCTCGAGAGGAAAGAACACAAATATCTTGCAGACTCAAGCAAGACTCAGTTTTATGCTCTACAGAAGCAAATTAGCCTATTGCTAGAGGAAGGCAGGAATAGAGAGGAGCAGCTTGAAGAGGAAGAGCTCAAGATTGTCAAAGCTCCGATAGAGATCTTCATCTTGAAGCAATGTTTGGACGACATGGCAGAAGCAAATTCTGATTGTTCAGCACAATTGCAGAAGAAGAAAGAAGTGTGTAAGGTTCAGGAGGAGAAATTGGACTCCTTGTCGCAGCATAATCAGAAGCTTACTGAAGGGATTGGTTCAGTGCTGAAAGTATTACATTTGGATGAGAAATATGAATCCTTAGACCAAATGAAGCTTGACATCATTGTGCAGCTCATCTTGCATGCGATCAACTGCCTACTGAATACAATATCTGATGCCCAGGATGTGAAGCAGAATGAGCTTGTAGAGAAGTCACTTGTCACACTTTTGGAGCACTTTGGACAGGAGGTGTCTGACCTGAGGTCAGAGCGGAACATCCTGAAGCAAGATCAGCAAGCAAAGAGCGAGGAGTTGCTCGAGCTGCAGAGAGAAAGGCAGGAAGTTGTGAAGATCAACGATGAGTTCTGGGAAGAGATGGAGGCTCGTAACCGGAAAGTAGATGAGCTAAGGGCTGAGGCAAAGTTCTTGGCTGGACAGTTGTCAGAACTACAAGAGTCTCGGAGGTCACTGCAAAGTGAGATTATCAAGCTCATTCAAGAGAACTCTTTTCTGTCAAATGAACTTTATGATTCCAGAGAGAAAGAGAAGATCTCTGAAGATGATTTCAGCACTCTCATCAGTGAGGCAATCAGCAAAGATATCCTTTCCGTGAGCTTTAGAAGCCTTCATGAAGAGAGGGCCTTGCAATTGAAGTCTTTGCATAATTATTTTGCATGTCTGCAAGCTACAGGCAGTGAGCTTCATCAGGACATCAGGATGAACAAGAAGCTTGGAGACTTAGATATCGAGAATAACCACCTCGGAAAAGAACTCAGTAGAACCACAAGTATTTGTGACCGGTCTAGTGCTGAAAATGCAAAAGGAAAAGGGCATCCAGTGTGGAGAGATACCAATCTCCTGAATTCTGGCAGGACCCAACAAGATCATCATGTAGACATGGAAGTGGAACAACACAAAGAAGTTGACAATGCTGCGAATGAAATGCCACAGGAGGATGTACTTAAATTGCAGAGCATAGTGGAAGAGCTTAGGAGCAAGGAGAAGACTTTGATCGACATCAAATCCTGCGATGAAGAGATCACGAAATGGATGGCTAACATGCAAATGGCTATAATGAATGCGGCTCTATTCAAGGAGAAGGTCCTTGAGCTCATCATAACATGTGAGAGTTTTGAGATAAGTGCCATGGTGCAGAAGGAGGTGCTGAAGGAAGAGATCACCCGAAGGAATTCGTATGTAGATGAGCTGCAGGACAAGCTAAATGCTATAGAGATTGAGAATAGAAGACTGAAGGTTGATCTAAATGGTGATTTCACAATGTTAGGATCATTGCAGACCGAAGTCAGTGCCCTAGAGAAAGAAACCTTGTCCCTTGCCAATGATTGCTTGCAATCAAATAAGCTCAGGATGGAGGTATGCATTCCCTTTTCCATGTTCTCTTCAGGATCTAAGGATTATAATCTGGCCTGCTATAGTATAATATTCTGCCACTCTCTAACAAGTTAAAGCTTTTTTCAGCAGTGCTTTAGTACATCAAACTCAATATTTTCTCCTTAACCTTCAGTTGAAGAAAGAGATCAAATTATTTACAAGTACTCTGCAAATGCAGTATCGAACTAATAATGATATGCATGGGAAATCTGGCATATTTTCCCTCAAAATAAATATTTCCCTAAAAAGTAAGTCTGTCATCTATTATATCTTATTAAAGCAAAGAAAAAAGAAGCCACCATGGTCGTTTTAAAGGGCTAGAAATTACCACGTTAATCGGTAAAAGCAGAGAAAGATCTACACCGTTGATTGTATTGGGTCCAGATTATTATGTAGATTGATTAGATATATGTGATTATAGTGGTGAAGTACAACTCTAAATGGGGCCAGCTTTTCTTTTGTTATTCGGTTCAACATAGTAGGAATATCTTTCAGTCTTCAACTTGCACAAGTGCTCTGCTTCGGACTCGGCTACGGTCCCAGCCGTGAACATGAGGTTAGCAATGCACGGCTCCTACGCGCAGGAGGTCCCAGTTGTTGGCATATCGCTAGAAGCATCGAGATCAGGGCAAGCCATATTCACCGAACCATGGAGGACCACGAGCTCTTCAAAGAGCTCGACTCGCGATTCATCTTTGCCACCGAAAGATAGCCATAACCGCTGCTGCCAGCAGGCTCGATGCTGCCAATGCAAACTAGATTACATGAGCCAACCTCATTGCTGGCTGCCATGAGCGAGCAACGTTGATTAATCAAATATAAGTATTTGGTTCCAATTGTTAGAGATATGATTAGATACTGATTGATATGATTAGATACTGATTGCATTGTATTAGGATAGTTTAGATTCTTTCCATACATGCACTCTTTCCTTATATGTATTCTTTCCATATTTGCCATCATGTACTCGTGTATATATACCGGCCCGTTGGCCTCATATGAATACAAGCACTATTCATAACATGGTATCGGGCGTACCTAGAGTTCGCCTCGCTTGTCACGCCGCCGCCTCTCGGATCCGATCTGGAGGTTGGCGCTCGTCGCCGCGGCCTCCTCCGACGCGTCCGCCGCCTCCTCCAGGGTCTCCGTCGCCTGCAGACTCCACGTTGCCGCAGCAAAAGCCGCTGTCGCTGTCGTCGTCTTGACCCGAGCCGCCACGCCGTCTGCGCCTCTGGTGCTCATGCCGACGACTTCGGCGGCCGCGGCCGCCGTGTGCCGACCGGTCGCCGGCTCTCCCGCCGCCGCTCTCCGGTCTTGCCGTCGCCGCTTGCCGCTCCCGCCTCGCCCGCCGCTGCCGGGACCTCCCGCTCGCCGGCTCCTCCGCCTCGCCCGCTGTCGCCGCTTGGCTCCTCCGCCTCCCGTCGCGCCGCCGGGACCTCCCGCATGGCTCCTCCCTCGCCCGCCGCCGCCGCTTGCCGCTCCTCCCGCCTCGCCTGCCCGCCAAGGTCCTCCCGCTCATGGCTCCTCCCTCCCGCCTCCGCCGAGCTCCAGCCTTGCCGCCGCCGCTCTCCAGTGCCGCCGCCGCCGTCGCCCTCATTCTTCTTTTTTTCGGTCTTGGTTGTGTTGTAAGCGACCGGTCTTGGTGATATTATAAACCGACCGAAAAAAAAAAAAAAAAACGTCGCTCTAACCGCCCGCCGCCCGTCGGGCCGCCGCTGTTAGACTTCGTTCCATTGGTCGCCGTCTTGGTCCAAAGCCGCCTACCAATGGGTACCGTTGCTCTCCCTCGTTGCCCGGTGATCTTCGATGGTGTTAATTACACCGACTTCGTGTCTCACATGCGCATTCATATGCGTGGTCTTCGTCTCTGGGGCATCCTCTCTGGCGATGTCATTTGTCCGCCTCGCCCTACTCCTCCGACGGAACCTCCGCTTGCCACGCTGCCTCAGACAACCGACAAAGCTGCTGCTGATGATGATGCTGATGATAAGGCTGCCTCTGCCTACCAAGAGGCTCGGACTTATCTGAGGATCGTGGCGATCCATACTCGATGACGACGACGGCGCTCGGTGCTGCTATACTCATTGACGGTGTCGACCTCGGTTCTCTTACGAGGTTGTGGGACTCTCCTCGGCTTTCGGATGTGGACTCACCTTCGTCGGCGCTCTGAGCCCTCTGGTGATGCCTTGTACCTGTCCGTGGTTCGCCAGGAGCACTCTCTTGACGGGTGATGCTCTGTTGATGCTTTTACACTCGAGCTCTGGCATCGGCGTCGTTGGACTCTCTCCGCTTCTTGGTTGTCGCTCTTGTCGGTCTTGTCTAGCCGCACGTCTTGACCGGGAGTTTCGGCGGATCTCGAGTTTCTTACTCGCCTTGTCCGAGTTCGGCGGTGGCGCATGACTTCTTGCACGTCACCTCGTGTCACTCTCTGGAGGCTCTCACCGAGATCTGACGGAGGAGACTACGCTTGAGTGGTCTTTGATGCGATGTCACTCCCTCTCGTGCTCATTGCTCGTCCACTGCTACAAATGCTCCACGCTTGATGACACTGCCTCCTCCGGCGGCTACCACAGCGGTGGTGGCCGTCCTCCATCTGGAGGGGCCGTCCTCATCGCTCCTCTGCGACAAGGCGGTCACATTGAGTCTCGGTGCTATAAGAAGAAGCGGCATTCTTCACGTCGTTTTCTACTAGCGACATCGGTGCTTCTACATCGACGGTGCATCGATTACTTGACAGTTTCTCTCCTTGGCGAGAGATAGCCGACTTCGACGCCTACTTGTTGTTTGAGTTCTCCTCCACGAGTTCTCGGGTTACGCTCATCGATTCTTGAGCGAGAAACCACCCCTACACGGTCGGTACATCCTCATGGATTCTTGATTACGAGCATCTTTTCACATGACTTGATGCTTCCACTCTATCTTTCATTACACCCTTGATTCCCTGTTAGTGTCCTTCTGCGATGGTACCTCTCTTCGTCTCTAGTCGAGGATCTCTTAGCAACTCATATTTTCATGTTCCTTCATTGCTCATGTTCCTCGCCTTACCATCGACTTCTCTCTGTGGCGATTCGATCTTGGTGTCGGGTCATTCTTGATTCGACTCTTGTTGTGTTCGGGACCGCCACACGGGAGCTCGGTTGGAGTCGGCCCTCGGCGCCTTGACTCCAGGCGTCTCAGGAGCTTGACTGGCTTCACCTTCCTTCCGCCACCACTGCCGCCTTGATCTCTCCGCCTCTGCCACTTCGTCTACCGGCTCCTTCCAGCAGTGGCATCACCGTCTTGGCCATATGTGTGGCTCCCGTCAGTCGTCTTTAGTTCGTCGTGGTCTTCGGGGCTGTCTCGGAGGCGTGTCTTTAGATTGTCGGTGTAAGTTAGGTAAACAACTTGACTTCCTTATCCTCATAGTGAGTCAGTATCTCAGCGTCCTTTTGATCTTGTTCATTCAGATGTTTGGGGTCCGGCTCCCTTCGTTTCGAAAGGGGGTCATCGATATTATATCATATTTATAGATGATTTTTCTCGCTACACTTGGATATATTTCATGTCTTCTCGTAGTGAGGTCCTGTCTATCTATAAACAATTTGCCACTATGGTTCGTACACAGTTCTCCACTCCTATTCGTGTTTTTCGTGCTGATTCTGCTGGCGAGTACCTCTCTCGTTACCTACGCAGTTTCCTTCTTGGCGAGGCACTCTCGCCCATTCTCTTGTCCAGTGCTCATGCTCGAATGGTGTTCTTGGCGCAAGCATCGTCACCTTCTTGAGTCGGCACGTGCCACGATGATTGCCGCCTCTTCCACCTCACTTTTGGGCCGAGGTCGTTTCCACCGCCACATATCTCGTCAACATCCGGCCTTCTTACGCTCTTGAGGAGCAATCCCTTTGAGCGTCTATGTGGTCTCCTTCGACTACTCGCCCTTCATTATGTTTGGTTGCGTTTGCTCGTTCTCCTCGCCCGAGAACGCACCAAACCGACTTTCGATCTGTTGAGTGTGTTTTCTAGGATACGATGCGCAGCACAAGGGCTATAGGTCTTTGGGATCCTGTTGGTCGACGGATGCGGATTTCTCGGGATGTGACTTTCGACGAGTCTCGTTCCTTCTACCCGTCCTACCTCTTCTTGGCTTCCTCTGGAGTCTCTATCTTTTTGACCTTTCGAGACACCTATATATGTCTTGCCGTCCACCCGGCCCCACCGAGTCTCCTCATATTCCTTCATGCCTTCTCCGCCGTTGTCGCCTCCTGCGGCTCCTCGAGCTCCCCACTACACTCGTCTACACTCGGCGACCTCGTGTTGAGGATCTTCCGGATGGGCCATCTTCTTCGATGATTCATCTTCGATGGACCATCTTCCCCGATGGGTCATTTTCTCCTCGCTCGCTCTCGCGATCGCCCGATCGCTTGACCCCTGCCGTTTTGCCTTTGCTGGTGCAGCTACCCATGAGCCTGTTTCTTACCGGGATGCTGCTACTCACCCCGAGTGGCAGCATGCCATGGCCGAAGAGATTGCTGCCCTTGAGCGTACTGGTACTTGGGATCTTGTTCCCTTTCCATCTCATTCTCGTCCCATCACGTGTAAGTGGGTCTATAAGATTAAGACTCGCTCTGATGGTTCTCTTGAGCGCTATAAGGCGCGTCTTGTTGCCCGTGGTTTCAAAGGGGAGCATGGTCGTGACTACGACGAGACTTTTGCTCTGTGGCTCACATGACCACCGTCCGCACTCTTCTCTCGGTGGCGTCATTCGCCATCGGTGCATTCTCGGCTTGATGTCAAGAATGCCTTTCTTAATGGTGAGTTGCGTGAGGAGGTCTACATGCATCCGCCACTGGGTATTCTTCACGAGGGCATGGTGCATCGCCTTGCCGCTCTCTCTATGGCCTTAAGCAAGCCCTCGTGCTTGGTTTGAGCGCTTCTCCTCTGTGGTCACTTCTGCTGGTTTTCGGTGAGTGATCATGATCCTGCACTCTTTGTCCACACCGTCTCGTGGTGGGACTCTTTTCTTCTCGTATGTTGATGATATGATCATTACGGAGATGATTACAGTACATTGCCTTTGTCAAGGCTCGTCTTAGTGAGCGATTCCTTATGTCGGATCTTGGTCCTCTTCGTTACTTCCTTGGGATTGAGGTTACTTCCACTTCAGATGGTTTCTTTATGTCCCAAGAGAAGTATATTCAGGATCTTCTTGATCGTGCCGCTCTCACTGATCAGCGTACTGTTGAGACTCCCATGGAGCTCAATGTTCACCTTCGTCCCTCGATGGTGAGCCTCTTTACGATCCGACTCGCTATCGTCACCTTGTTGGGAGCCTTGTCTACCTTGTCATTACTCGTCCGGATATCACTTATCCGGTTCACATTACGAGTCGATTCGTTTACGCTCCCACTCGGGTCCACTCTGACCACCTACTTGAGTTCTGCGATACCTTCGTGGGACTATCTCTCGTCGTCTCTTCTTTCCACGCTCCACTCGTTCTGACTTGAGGCTTATTCGGATGCTACTTGGGCGAGCGATCCCTCTGATCGTCGGTCTATCTCTGCTTACTGTGTTTTTCTTGGTGGTTCTCTCATTGCACGGAAGGCGAAGAAACAGGCTGCGGTGTCCCGTTCGAGTGCAGGGTGAGTTGCGAGCCATGGCTCTCTTGACGAGATTACTTGGCTACGGTGGTTGCTTGAGGATTTTGGTGTTTCACACTACAGGCTCCTCTCTTGTCGACGATGCAGGTGCTATCGGTGTGCTCGTGATCCTGAAGCATGAACTCACCAAGCATATTGGTGTTGATGCTTCTTTCATGAGGTCTTGTATGCATGATCGGATGGTTGCTCTTGGTATGTGCCTTGAGCTTGGATAGCGATTTCTTCACGAAGGCCGGACTCGCGCCTGACGCTTCTACCTCTCCAAACTCGGTGTTGTTGATCCACCATGAGTTTGAGGGGTGTTAGAGATATGATTAGATCTTGATTGATATGATTAGATACTGATTGCATTGTATTAGGATAGTTTAGATTCTTTCCATACATGCACTCTTTCCTTATATGTATTCTTTCCATATTTGTCATCATGTACTCGTGTATATATACCGGCCCGTTGGCCTCATATGAATACAAGCACTATTCATAACACCAATATCGACTTCTAATCCACTCTAAGGTACGAAGGTACATATACAAGTGCAGCATTTTTTAAAGCTCATGGTCATAGCTCACGGATCAAATTTTACAAATCACAGTGTAAAATTCACAAATAAAGCAATGTAATTAATCACAGATCTACCGCATTAATCGCCATATGTTGACGCAGAAATATGCTGAGATTAATCAAATACAAGTATTTTGGTTCCAATAACGACTTCTACTCCACTTTAAGATATGAAGGTACAAATACAAGTGCATCATTTTTTAAAGCTTATAGTCCATAGGTCACGGGATCAAATTTTAGAAATCATAGCGGAAAATCCACAAATAAATGATATAATTAATCTGAATCTAACCCATGTAAATGATGCTAAAAGAAGCTAACTCATGTAAAACAATGCTAAAAGAGGCTACCACATTTGCTCTTGGAAGGTTGAAATTCTCACAATAATAGGAGAAAAAGAGAAAATGTCTACACATTTGGTGGGTCTAGATTATAATGGTGTAAACTAATCAGATACTGATAATAGAGTTGTTATCGTTGTATATAGGAAATAAAACTCTATTGGCAAAAATAAGCATGTATGTTATAGTGTCTAGCCACTCAATTGTATCCAGTGGCGCCAAGTTATAATGGCTCGGATCGACTCCAAAGAAATACTAATTACCCACAATGAGGAAATTCCCACGTTAATTATACCTGGCCATCTATCTGGTGGGGTCAAGCTATAATGATTTAGATCGACTCTAAAGAAATTTTCACATTAACTCGTAAAAAGAAAAAATATCTAACCTTCTATCTGGTGGGACTGTTATAACAACGTATTATAGCTATCTGGTCGGATCTGGGCTTGCCGATCTCCCCGCCGCCGTCATTTACCTCTCCGCCGAGCTCAGCCGCCACCATCTCTCACCGGATCTCCCCGTCACCGCACCGCCCCAGCCCAGATCCAGCCCTCTCCAATCGTCGCCGTCTTGGATCCGGCCACCCCGACATCGCCTCGGCCGCCCGCGCCTGCGTGGTCTCCTGGCGCCCAGATCCGGCCACCCCGACACCGCCTCCTTCGGCAGCCGCCACCTCCCCTCCCTAGGCCTCTGACTCCTGCTCTTCCTCCACGCCGTCGGCCATCTTGTGGAGCTTGGAGGAGGGGTCGAGCTTCCTGGCTTCCACGCTCGCTCGTCGTCGGGAGCAGGGGCGACGCCACATTCATTGACCCGAGTGCCGCACGTGGTAAAATCAAAAGTCAAGTTATTAGTAGCTTATTTTCACCTCTTGTGCACCATCCTAACCCAAATCGTGCACCACCCTAACCCAAATATACGCTATGTGCATGTGTATATTGAAGTGTGCACTCGGATCCTTCGTGCTCTAGCTTCGCCCCTGGTCGGGAGGATCTTTGAGGGATGGGTGGCAGTGTTTGGTGATTGGAGAAAAAGGTCGTTCGGCCGATTGGAGAAAAAGAAGAGAGAGGATGAACAAAGGTGGTGGTGGAGCTGACGATGCTAGAATCTACTACCTTTTAGTCTGTTTCATTTTGCGTCTTTCGTTACATCGATCCAAGTCTGTTGCCATCTCTCTATCAGTTCATCAAAGCCGTATGAGTCCACAAAATCCCTGTCAGTCAGCCGACTACTTTGCTAGCTACGGTTCATTCTCTTGGATGAGTGTGGTCATCTTCTTCCTTTCGCATAGCCGCAGCCGCCGCTCTTCACTTTGAGCCGCTGCAGATTGTTGAAGTCTTTACGATGCCGCCGCTTCTCTTTGAGCCGCCGCTTCGAGCATCTAATGCCGTCGCACTTCTTCTGCATCGTGCCTCCCCTGTGCTTCTTGTACACTGCGCTGCCGCCATCTTAGGTTTCGATCTGCGCTACTATGCTTCTATCTATCCATCTTTGGTTTGATTTGACAAGTTCTCTTTATTTGTATCACCTTCCACATCCTTTTCGTTATGTTACCGCAGTCGACTTTGCTCTCGCTTATCTCTACCTTCTCGGCCCATGCACTTTGTGCTTTATGGGTTGCCGCACGATTTCAGATGGGATGCGATCTTTCTGACACATTTTTCTGAAAGCTGCACACTATGACGACATCTTCAAGAGTCGAATTTTGGATTTTTCCTATTTTAGTATCAACCCTTTTCAAACGTAATGCTATTGCATACGCCTTACATTTGAGGGAGGTGTTAAAGGTATTTCTGGTATTGTACTTGTAGTCTATGGTTTAGTATCTCTTGAGTTCTTGTACTATATATATAGCCTCTTTGAGCTGTGCAATATAACTGATAATCATTCATCTCTTCTCCAAAGATAACAATACTTATCATGAAGTAATCACTTTTCTTTCAAGGACTCATTTTGCTTGTTTCTTTCTTTTAGATTAATGCACTGTCACCTCATCCTTTGAAAACGACGGTGAAATCCAGTGGTGATCAAAATGCAATGAGGGCAGTGAAAGACATGGAGCTGCAGAAATTGCATGGAACAATGAAAGCACTACAGAAGGTGGTCATGGATACAGGCGTCCTTCTTGAACAAGAGAGGCTTGATTTCAATGCCAATCTGCAAGATGCAAGGAAGCAGATTGAGGTGCTGAAGCTTAAGGAGATCTTGGATGATGACTTAATTGAAATGAATTACGAGCAAATGCTGAAAGACATACAACTTGACCTCATCCAAACTTCTTCAGACCGTAGAACTGATTCTTTTGGTCAGGAAAAGAAAAATGTAGCACAAGTAGATGATAAGATGCTCAATTTTCATGGCATTGTTGGACCAAGCAATAGCTATATGCATGATGATTCGAGACCACCGCAAAGTGAGTCGCTTGAGAGGGACAACAGTAAACAGTCTCCTTCCGACCTAATGGCTGTGAAGGACCTCAGCATTGACAGGCACGAGCTACCAAGGTCAATCACCACAGAGCCGCACCAGGAGTGGAAGAACAAGGTCATTGAAAGGTTATCTTCTGACGCAGAGAGGCTCAATGCGCTCCAATCCAGCATTCAAGAACTCAAAACAAACACTGAGGCATCAGAAGAGTTCGAGCTCGAGAGCGTCAGATACCAAATAAGAGAAGCTGAGGGTACCATCATGCAGTTGATCGACACCAACAGTAGGCTGTCCAAGAAGGCCAAAGAGTTCACATCCGCCGATGGTCTTGATGTGGATAATATTGACTTGAGGAGCAGACACCAGCGGAAGATCTTGGAGCGTGCAAGGAAAATGTCAGAGAAGATTGGGAGGCTGGAGGTGGAAATGCAGAAGGTGCAGCAGGCTCTGCTGAAATATGAGGAGGAGCAGACTAGCATAAGAACACCAAAAACCATGCAGCGGCGGTCGAAAGTGCAGCTAGTAGAGTATCTCTACGGTAGAAGGCGGGACAGTCGGAGGAAGCAGCGAGGCTCGCCCTGTGGTTGCATGAGAGCGAAAACCATGGACGACTAACTCGCCTTCACGCCGCTTCTTTTTTAAGGCGAAATGGGAGGCCAAGCTTTTCAGCTTCATAAAATGGAGCAAGTCATTTGTTCATGTTTTTTAGGTAAATAAGTGGTATGTAAGGATTGTAAATGGTAGTCATTGACTATAACCATCTGTTATGAGTTTACCTCTTGGCTTCTAAAATTAATGCTAACATTTGCTGCTTGTAGCTTATGATCATTTTCCATGATTTGTCTAAAGTAATATTACAGTGGAATTTTTCTGTAAACAAGAGAGGACATACAATTAATTATCTGGAGAGCATTGTTATGTGAATTTGTGTAAAATTTGAAAAACAGATGGATTGTTTGCCAATTTTGCTATGACAAGATTCTCGACTGGATTGTGATTCTGAATCTGATGAACATTGTGAATCTGAATCTGATGAACATCTTATATTTTTAATGGAACGATGAACATTGTAGTCAGAAGGCTGCATTTCATTGATTATTTTTTGACCATTCTGAGCAGGGCCAGATCTATGACTACCTACCTTTCCAGAGTTAAAATTTTGAAGTTGTGTCAGCTTATCAGGTCCTCCAATCCAAGGATGCATCAAAGCCAATTTTTGAGTTTAGTACAGTAAAAGCATTACCCGGAAGATTAGCGGAGTTCACATCCTTTTTCTCAAAGGTTAAGCAAATCGTATGACAAACTTCTGTAAACCATAGGGGTCAATTCTTAATGTTTATCACTCCAATATTCTGTAGTTAACCTGTCAAAAGGAGAAGACTTCGGACAGGTCAATAGAAGCATGCTAGTAAACTGCAAATTGGGTTGGCTAGGTGAGAGACTTGAGACAGGTCACCTCTTGGATCCATACGGAATCCATCCCACTCAAATCGAGTCGGTGGTTATCTAATGCATTTTTAGAACCTGACTCACATCATTTGGACAAGTCATGTTGCATTCTTGCTATCTAACTTATTTCTTATTTTTTTCCCTACGGAGTTTCACACATTGGCCAATTAATGTAAGTTGTTATGGAAAAACATGCAAGGTACACCACACACTGTGGAAAGATGAATATACTATAATGGATGATTATATTGAAGCTCGAGGGTGGTTTATATAGAGTACAAGGCTTAAGAGGGTAAGAAGCCTTTCCTAGAGATAAAGCAAATATCACGTGATTACAAATCATAAACTATCAAATATAGAGATATGCTAATATACTCTAACATCTCCCCGCAGTTGTAGCGGTAGCGTCACGGACAGAAAGGAGCGGAGAGGCGGTAGAGTTGGAGAGCCATGCCGGTGGAGAGAAAGGTGAAGAAAGGAGGGTGGTGTGATCGATCTTCCATGGTCGATCTGCCGTGGTCGACCTGCCGAGGGGGAGAAGAAGATGCTAGCGGAACAGCTAGCCTCACCGGCGGCAGAGGAGAAGGTGCAACTAGGGCCAGGAGGAGGGGCCGCTCGTCTGGGAGCCCATATCTAGGGTCGTGGAGTTCGGATCTAGTCGCCCGTTGCGGAGCTCCAGGGAGCTAGAGCCAACAAAGACGCTCTCTAGACTCGTCGGGCGGATAAGGACCTGATCAACGTTGACGAAGATGATAGCGTCGACGATGGCAATGGGGACCATGGGCAGCGACATTGCAGCCCAAAGGGTGATGTAGCGGTAGCCCATGCATGTCGATGGCATGACCACAAATGCAAGCTTCCGATGGTGCGATGGCTTGTACTCACGAATGGCGGGCGGCGATGATTATCCGGCGTGATGACGATGGTAGACGAGGCACTTGGAAGGCTGTAGAGGGAGAGTCGTGTCAGCGAGTGTGCCGCGTCACGCCACGACGTCATCGGAGGAGAGGAGGTGCCGGAGAGGTCGAAGCCAAGACGGTGAAGTCTAGAGCTGAGGAATGTCGATGAGTTGGTAGGATAACACAAACCGATCTATGATTGAAAAAGTAGAGAAAACCCGATCTGAAGATGATGGGGGAAAGACTCTAATTGGTAGCCGATCGGATGATCGGTGATACGACTTAAACTACAGGTTGCGTAGCTCTCAGGAGAGATCATGGAGACGAGATCATCTCCCAGGGACGGTGCGGCAGAACCTATGGAGGCGGCGGTGCCACTCTGATACCATGTGGGAAGAGAAATATACTGCAATGGATAATTGTATTGAGACTCGAGGGCAGTTTATATAGAGTACAAACTTAGAGGGCAAGAAGCCTCTCCTAGAGATAAAACAGGTATCACGGGATTACAAATCCTATACTATCAAATATAGATATATACCAATATACTCTAATATACACATACTTCAAGACTCCCGCGACGTCCCTGCTTCTGGTCACGTTTTGGTATGCGCTTCCTTGTGTTCTGGCATGCGTATTTCATCATCCTTTAAAGTGTTCTTCCTTCTGTGTCATATATGCCTTCAGCTACAGTTAACAATGACCCATTGCTTGTACACATCTCTCTCCTAATCTGACATAGATCTTGGACTACCAATAGTTTCTGACAACACATTGATGGACCCTCGTAGCTGTTGAATCCTGATGTTTGGTTTTGATATGATGCAGTAACTGTTGCTCTCACGGCTATATTAAGACCAGTTGCATATACATGGTCTGACCCTGGCCAAATTATGGCAATATATTAATCAGGTCACTTGCTCTGAACTCTAAGATATCCCCTGAAGCGATCAAATTCTTGACCCTTCCTACAAGAATAAATGTTATGAAATGATCAGATGGTCGATGGATGACATTGGATGTCACAATATACCAAACAAATTCAACGCAACCAAAACTCTCCAATGGGTTTCTTTGTCTGCAATTCAGAGAAGAAAATGAAAGTTCAGCCTGATCTACTACAGTTCTGCTAACCACCTGTACTTATTGTGTTGAAAGCTTCAAGGCCTGTTACCAAGTAAATTTTTTTATCTCATTCGATATTTGAGAATTTTTTTGCTTGACAAATATTGTCAAGGAATTAGAGTTCCAATTGGAGCACAAGGAGTGCATGTGATGTGGGACATAAAAGTAAACAGGCTGTTGGCGAGAAGTGTGAAAATTAACTTTCTTTGGTTAATAATAACTAGCAGGGTGGTCCACGCATTTGTATGGCTAGATATGTTTCAAGATTTGTAGCATCAAATGATATAACTTAGATGCTTGATAATATATCTACAATTCTTGTATGTTATTTAGATTTTTAAAATATTATAAATATTGGAAATGACATCAAAAGTTTGAAGAAAAATATCAACGTAATTGAAGTATGAGCTTGGATAGAAGAAAATCATTAAGCACAATAAATTATTGGGGTTCTCAGAAACATAACCACTCTTCATCTGGTGTGGATTATGTAGCTAGATGCATCTATTCTATCTACATTAGTTACACTTTTTCAAAATTAATGCATGCACGTGTATCTCTATTTAATCTCAAGCAATACTTTGATTATGTGTGCATCAAATTACATTATTAGTTTATATGGTATTAGATTACCATGCTCACGTATACACAGTCTAACAACCTAAAATTCCTAAAACTAGTACAATTATTTTTAAAATCATCATGTATGCATTTTTGGAATTTTCAAAATTTTCAGCATTTCTTAAAATGGTTT
Organism: Bonia amplexicaulis; assembly: GCA_036346245.1. Taxonomy (NCBI): domain Eukaryota; kingdom Viridiplantae; phylum Streptophyta; class Magnoliopsida; order Poales; family Poaceae; genus Bonia; species Bonia amplexicaulis. The sequence goes on along the minus strand of CM070741.1, from coordinate 23,365,283 downwards.
TGCATTTTTAGCAAACAATAATGAATTTATAAAATTTATTAAAACTTTAATAGAGCCTAAAAATAATTTATTTGATCTCTCTATATTTTGAAGTGCCTCTCCAAAAATTTTCATGAATTTTGAAGTTGATTTGCTAATTTTAAAATTTTCAACTTGATTTATGCAATTAATTCAATTAGAAAACAAAAGTGAAATTCCTTTCTTCGGTGGGCCCTATATCTCTTATTGGCCTAGTCCATCATTGTTCCAGCCTAGCGCCTGCCCACACGCCAACCATGCCTAAGCCGCCTTCATCTTTCCACCTTCTCCGCGCAAAAGCGCCTTCTCACCATTTTCGTTTTCTCTCTCACCGTCTCCCTCATTCTCTCTATCATGCGGGCCTAGGATCCATCTATCAACAGTCGACTTCAACATCTCGCTGCACGACAATGCTCCCGCCGCGGCAAGTCCTGCCAAAGCCATCGCTCTTGTTGCTACACCATACACCTTGCTACCATACCCCTATCCTCTAGCGCGCCTGCCCGAGCCATCCTATCAGCCTCAGTGTGCATGAGTGCCATGCTTGTATCGCCGTTGTAACATCCTATTTTTTAGAGTTCTTTTGAAGTTTTCAAAATAAAATTCACCATTTGAATTTTGCTAGAAATTAATTAAAGCTTACATTGAATTTTTATTAATTAAAAGGATTTAATGTGACTAAATTAAACTTCAATTTTTAAACAATATTTTATTTATGTTCCTTGTGTTTCAAGGAATTTTTCTGAATTTTCTGGAATTTTTTTGAGTTTATTTGCTATATTTTAGAGCTCAATTGATTTTATTTTAATTTATGAAAATAGAGAAAATCCTTAGAAGAACCCTAAAAGCCCAATGGGCCGAAACCCTTTCTCGCACCAGCCCGATCTGCCTCGGCCTGCCCCGTGCCTACCATGCGTCGCACATCCGCCCGCTCATCCATTGGATGTCGACCACGTGTCGTCTATCCATAGGCCGCTTCAGCAGTGCCGTGATCTCGTTCGTCCGTTCTCTCAGCTATGATGACAGGTGGGTCCTACCCATCAAGCTCTTCATTTCTGTCCTGGACTCTGGCCGTTGTGTTCGTTTCGACATCTGCGTCGCGCCCGCCATGGACTTTTATCCTGTGTTCGCTGCAGTAACCTCAACGTCCATGTATAAAGCCGCATTGCTCCCCTCGTCTTTCACATCCATAGCACCACAATCATTCTCTCATCCTGAGCTATCGAGCTTCACCGTCCGTGCGCCGCCTTCGTCGGGTCATCATTCTCATTGCCATCCTCGGCGATGGTGAGCTCTTCTCTAACCAGTCGCCGCGCTCTGCCGTGTCTGTTCAATTCCGGCCGCTCGCTGTCGTCTTCGTTGATAAGCCACTGCCTTGTCCCAGGCATTCGCTGCCGTGTCCATTCGGCTACCCAAAGAGTCACCCCGGTTCCTGCGCTGCCGACGTCAGCACACACCACACCCAGCTGACCTTTCGTCTTCTCCGTAAACCCCTCCCACATGAGTCGTGCCATTGATAGCCCGGTCCCACATGTCAGCGGTTGCTATTCTGTAGACCATAGACCGTGCCGAGTCACCGAGCTAAGTCAACAGCCACACAAGCAAACCATGTTAGCCCTAGGCTTACGTGTCAAGCCACGTATCTGCCACCCCAGCCAACCAAGCCTTGTGTTAGTGTCACATCATCATGCCATGTGTTAGCCACGTCACCCTGCCACCTCAGCCCTATGTGCCACATGCCTTTCCGCGTGTGATGCCACGTAAGCCCTAGTAGCCCAGTCAGAGATGACATCATAAATCATATTTTTCTTCAGAAAAATATTTTGGCCAAAAAAGAAATTAGATACTGACATCATAATTAGGGTCTTCCTTTAGAGAAATAATTCCAGTAAATCCTATTTTTTCTAGATTTAAATCTTCTGAGAGCCCGTTCTTCTCCGTCCTAGATGCAATTGACTCGATTCTTTTTCCTAATTTCATCTAAAATCAAGCTCTATATTTTGGTTCTGCTTTTGAAGTTTTGGAGTTTATTTGAAATTTATTTGATTTTATTTGTGCCTCGTTCATTCTCTCTCGTTAGATAACGTTTTCGAAGAAGGTGGAGCAGGATGTGAAGATCAAGAGTTGTTAACTGAGCAAGGCCAAGGCAAGTCGTGTCCTTTGATTATGTTGAACCTAGATTTTAAATATATTTATTTATTATTTTATTTTAAATTATCATGCATTGCTATTTTAATACAAATCTTTGTACCTGGTAGTTATGATCCGACTTAATTAGTTCCATCTTGATAATTTGAATTCCTTGATTCCATTGCCACCATAGAATGGGTATTTATCTAATGATATAATACTAATTGTCACATAGGTTGTACGTTTAATACGGTTAGCCATGCTTGTAGTACGTTGGGCTCATCATCACATGCTAATTGATTAATTAATTTTGACTTAATGAGAACTTGAATCGTGGTGGTCAGCCACAGTTATAAAATTTGAGTACCCTAATATGAGTAGTGTCATTGGTGTTGGTTAAACAAAACTAGTTTTCACTTGGGTGAGTGATCGTGCAGTAAAGGGGAAAATATGGTTAGCATTTCTTGGGATGTGGATGTCTCCCCTGGGTAATGTCTAAGGACTTAACTTTGTGGCCATTGATTTGAGCATCATCATTCAACCACATATCCAGTATGGGATAGACCTGGTTAATTAATTTGTGATGTTTCAATTTCACTTTCACAATTAGTATGTCACTGGGTGTCGCTTAGATATTTCCATAGGGTATAAAAGGGATCTGTCGACTAGGTGGTTAGCCTACTCGATCGTGAAATCTTAGTGGGTGAAACTGAGTTGAGATGGAACTTTGTAACAGCCTTGTTATGATCTTCTTAGTCAGCATGCCCAAGGAAGCATGTTGCTCTAGTGTCACTATAAGATGATCATATCATGTGGGTAAAGTTGTACAACATGTATAGAGTGTAAAACTATTCGAATAGCTGTATCCTCGGTTATGGATAATGCTAAGAGATTTTATACGAGGGGTAGAGTTTTCATAAAAACTTGGTTGGGTTAAGTATGGGAAGTGAATAGTTAGTTCACTAGTGGTTCATTACGTAAATGGTTAGTTCACAGATGGTTCATTCAATTCCTTTGATTATTTATTCACTAATCATTTTCAATCTTCGTTTTCAATCTATTTATTGTATTTACTTTAAATCATTTCTTTATGCAAAATAACCACTCAGTCATCATTTGGTAAGCCTTGCATATTATATTGTATTCTTATTACAAACAACTTGCTGAGTACTCTATATACTCACGGCTATATCCACATTTGCTCAATTGAAGAAGAGGAACCATATCAACCAGAGGTGCTTGAAGGAGGATTGTTCAACGACTTCTCGGAATAGGGTCTCGCTTCCCAGTCGATTACCTATGAGCATGTCGAATGGCCACTTCGTCTTTCGTGGTGTTTTTGCTGCTAATTCTGTTAAACCCTTCTAGTTGTTAAAGTGTAAATTTGGCCATAATATCACAACTCTGACAAATAATAATATTTGAGTCTTGCCTCTATTTATTTGGCTCTTATTTGCTTTTTTATCTGGATTTATTTATCGGTTAGGCAACTCCATGCCAGACAACACCGATAATGCATCCAAAACATTCTCTAAGCAACAAGAGCAAGGCAAGCACCCCTTTGACCATATTGATCCTAGTATTTTCATTATTGTATATTGTTTACAAAATCTATTATACATGCGTGTATGTTCTGTTAAAACTGCTATACTGTGCGTAATGGTAGTTACGACCACTCGTATACATTGAACCTTCTTGAAAACTTGATACCTTCACTATTGTAATCTCTAGTACATGGTTTAGACAATATAGTGTGAAATTGGCAATACTACATTGATATATGGTCTAGATGCTTAGCCTAATAATAGCTTTCACTATGTTTATTTCAGAAAATTTATGCATGGATATGGATGTTTTCGAAATATTGGTCCAGAGGAGAAACCTCTACTAGTTTGGTATGAAACAAAAATGAAAAGCATAGTTTTTGGACACAAGTGAGTTATATGGTAAACTGTTGAATGTGAGGCGGAACCCCGCATGTAGATAAGGGAAAATTCTCGTCCGGGTCAATTAAGGACCGAACGCTGTTGCCGCACATCTAAATCACACCGTACAACCATATGTGCTATATGGGCTCTGGCATTTAGCTGACTAAGTTGTCTAGGTCTAACCTTGCATTGTGGTAGGCACAAAAGTGGTAAGGGCATTCCGCATAATGGTCCGGCTCGTAGGGGCTCCCTTCACCAAGGTGTTGGTACCAAAGCTTACTAATACAATGGTGAATGCCTCACCAAGGGACGTAATCCGCTGAGGTGAGGGTCTATCATGCAGCTCACTTGGCGCATCCAAGTGAGGGCTTGTCCATTCATCAGGTTGGTGCAAGGTTAGGGCTAGATAAGTTAAAGGCTATAAGATAATCTCTTCTATCGCACGCTCAAGGAAGCATGTAATGACCAACAGTTTGTTTGATTATCTCATGTGAGTAAAGCTGTACAACCTCTACAAAGTGTCAAAAACTATTTAAATAGTCGTGCTCACGGTCATGAGGAAGCTTAGATGTAGCCACAAAGGGTATAGTTTTCCTTTTTAAATCTATTTCATTAAACATATGGGGTGGTATGAACGTCTAATCGTGTGCCATGCCCGTGGGTGGAATTATGCGATGTTCACAGTCAATGAGGGCTGTGAACGGTTTTGATCTACTGTTATGGAAGTTACATAAATGTTATCTCAATGCATGTCAAATGCTCTTTACAATTTCGGTTGCAAATTACTACTTATTGCTAAATGAAATCTGCTTTGTGCTGAAAATAACTTAGTATAGTGCATCATCCTTTGATAGCTTTGCATATATGTAAAATTTTGCGATACACTACAAGCCTTGCTGAGTACATAATGTACACAACCTTACTTAAATTGTTGTTGATCAGAGAATGTAGATCTCATGCCCGATGATGCGCATTTCGTCCTGGCGCTGGGGAATTTGACAAGGGGTCCTTCTAGGGTTTGACTCCAATCGGTTGCCTATAAGTTATGATGCCAAATCACTAGATACTTGTAATGCCCGGAAGAGCTTCTTCAATTATTCGATTAATCGGGGAGAAGGACCTTAAAGGGAAGAATGAAATAGTATTTTCTTGAGGGTTTTCTGAAATTTTAGGACAACACAGGCTGGGCTTTGGCCGGTGGGATTCGACCTTAGGGGAGGGCGCCCACCCTCCTACCTAACCGCCCCCGCCTCTATGCGCCACCCCTCTCCCTCCTGTCGCGCCCTCCCTCTCTCCCTCGCGCCGCCCCTGCTGCACAGGGCGCTGCCTCCTCCCTCCTTGCGCCTCCCGGCCAACACCCCCGCTCCCCACGCCTCCATTGCCGGTGATCAAGGTCTCCAATCGCAGCGAGGAATTTCGGAAGGAGGGAAGAGGAAAGAAAAAGAAAGGGGCTAAGGAGAAGAGGTGGGATTTGTGAGGTGTTCGTCGTGTTCTACGTCGATTCTTCAAGGGAGGAGGACGGATCCCAGGGGCCGCACCTTCTATTCATCCCCCGTTTTCTCGCGGTTAAGGTACCTACATGAGATCGCCATGCATGGGGCTAAAGAAGGATTAGTTTTGATGCACTTGCACTACCAATTCATCATGGAATAAAGAAAGATATTAATCTCTATTTGTTGGTTAAATTCAATTGGTATTTGATTAATGCTCATCATATTTAAATGTAATAAAGGCTTAGAACTTTTTTACATTACTTCCGTTCATTATTTGAGTATTATTGTTATACATGCTTGTTGGAACTTCTGTTTTAGACAATAAACAAAGGAGCTTCTGCCGAAATTTTATAAAATAATTATTGGATGTCCTTGTTGTGTTATTAGCTTGGTAGCATTCCAGGTCATTGTTTGACTGGGGTGTTACAGTTGGTATCAGAGCGGGTTGTAGGTCCGTGGTTAACGAAAACATTAAACTTGACACACTATGCACTGTAGGTGGGGATGGGATCTGCATCGCATCTATATATTGTTGCTGATTATCATAATTGACTGTGTATTTATGTGTGACTCTATGCTTGTTTGTGATATAGAGATGGCAAGGGGTAGAGGCCGTGGTCGTGGCCGGTAGGGCCGCCGGGCGAGGCAGTGTGCCCGCACGAGGTTGAACTCGGCCGGAGAGGCCAGTTCTGTGGGATCAGAGGAAGAGGTTGCATCAGCGGTTCAGGGGAACCAGACTTCGCCCGCAGCACCTAGAGTCGCGCTTGTGGCCATACCTACGGCATTGCCGGTGATGGGTGCTATGGGTTTGCACCAGTGGAATGCTTTGAGATTGGACACCTTTGATGGTTTGGACACGCCAGTTGATGCTGCTAACTTGTTGCGTCACATAGAGAGGCATTTGGGGGTGTTGGGTCTGACATCAGAGCAGCAGGTACAGTTTGTGGCCTTTCAGCTGAAAAGGCAAGCGGATCTCTGGTGGGAAGGAGTCCTGTCAGCCAGAACTGCTGCCCTTGGGCTAGCGACTTGGGAGGTGTTTGTGGAGCAATTCAACAAGAGATTTTATCCCGCATCATTTGTGGAAAGAATGGATGTGTCATTGAATAGTTACAAGCAGGGCAAAATGTCAGTGTTAGAGCACGAAGTGGGTTTCAATAATTTAATCCGCTTTGTACCATTTGTGGCTACCAATGATGTGGAGAAAGCCAAGAGGTTTCGTAGAGGGCTCAGGCAGGAGTTTCGCCAAGTGTTGGGAGCTTTGGAGCTTCGTGATTTTGGCTCTTTGGTGGAGCAAGCTAGGGGCATGGAGCTAGAGATGCAGCTTGGGGAAGGTTTGCAGGGTACAGGAGGTACAATGGCTTCCGAGGGTACGGAGAGCAGTCATAAGAGTTATGGAGGCAGTGGGATAGCGTTGAAGCCAGTTCCCAAGAGGTTCAAGGGTCCGCAAAATTCATTCAAGTCCAGTTCAACAAGCCCTGTGCATCCTCTACTTTTGATCTTACATGAGTGCCCTATGGTGCGCCCGGCCCCAAGGCGAGGATGAAATGCTTCAAGTGTGGAGATGGTCACCGTGCTTCAGAGTGTGCTTGGTCTAGAGCTTGTCGCCATTGTGGTCAGGAGGGCCACAAGGCATTGGTGTGTAAGCGGAACCCCGCTAGCATTATTAAATGGGAACCAGTTCAAGCTTCGTCTTGGCGCTTGACTTCTTCTCGGGGCGGTGCGGATGCTAGCAGCCGCTCCGTCCCAGACTTGGGCGCTGCCTCCACCTCACTACCCTACTCCTGGAGGGATGCCACCGGGGTACTTTTGGCCGCCTCCTCCCGCGGCATTCTTTCCAACTGTGGCGCCTTCAGCACCTTCTGCACCTCCTGCTGCGGTAGCTCCGCCGTACCCGGGTGTTGGGGCACCGGCGCCCAACATCGAGCTCCTCGCCTTACCGACTGCCGAGTCGGCGGGTCGTCCCGACGTGGTGACAGGTACGCTCTTGGTGGATTCAGTGGAGGCTTATGTTTTATTTGATTCTGGGGCTACTTTTTCCTTCGCATCCTTAGAGTTTGCTAGTCGAGCCAATATGAGTTTGCAGTTTATTTCTCAGTCTGTTTTGGTCCATTCGCCTGGCGGAATTCTTTCCAGTTCCACAGTCTGTCTGGGTTGTGTGCTCACAATAGATGAAGAGGATTTTATTACTAATTTGATGATCATGAATATGGAGTCGTTTGATGTTATTCTGGGGATGGATTGGTTACACAATTACCGTGCTGTCATATCATGTTTTTGGAAGACAGTAACTCTGCAAGCACCGTCGGGTCAAGAGATAATATTCCAGGGTAGTGCACCCTCTTTTTCACCTAGTGTATTTGCTAGTCTGTATCCTGGTAGTAGAGTAATAAAGAGTGGATTTCTTTTATCACTAGTGGAAAAGCTAAATTCCTCCTTAATTGCATAACATATTCCGGTGGTCCGGGAATTCTTGGATGTATTTCAGCGAGTTGCCGGGATGCCACCTCGCGTCGATGGAGTTCGAGGATTGATTTAGTGCCGAGGAACGACCGGTTTCTATGACCCCGTATCGTTTGGCTCGACCTTTTTAGGAAGAACTAAAGAAGCAGTTGGATGATTTGAATGCGAAGGACCTTATTCGACCGAGCGTGTCTCCGTGGGGGGCACCAGTGTTATTTACCAAGAAGAAAGATGGAAGTTGGCGCATGTGCATTGATTATCGTGCTCTCAACCAATTGACCATCAAGAATAAGTACCATTTACCCCGCATTAAAGATTTATTTGATCAGTTGAGAGGAGCTAAGGTATTTTCAAAGATTGATCTCCAGTTAGGATACAATCAGATTCCTGTCCGAGAGGAGGATATTGAGAAAACGGCGTTCTCCACAAGGTATGGGCATTTTGAATTTAAAGTTATGTTTTTTGGACTAACGAATGCCCCCGCTGCTTTCATGGAGACAATGAACAGGATGTTGCATGAGTATTTGGATGACTTTGTAGTCATATTCATTGATGATATCTCGATTTACTCAAAGAATGAAGCAGATCATGAACGGCATCTTAGGCTTGTATTGGAGACACTAAGGGAGCATAAGTTCTTTACTAAGTTCAATAAATGTGAGTTCTGGGTGTCTCGGGTGGGGTTTTTGGGTCATATCATCAGTGATATGGGAGTATCAGTTGATCCAAGTAAAGTTTCTTCGGTGGTAGACTGGGAAAGGCCGACCAATGTCAAGGAGGTGAGGAGCTTCCTCGGGTTGGCAGGTTACTATCGGCGTTTTGTGCAAGATTTCTCCATCATTGCCAAGCCTTTATCAAGGCTCACTCAGAAGGACGTGATGTTTCAGTGGGATGAGGATTGTGGCGAGTTTTTAGATTCTGAAAAAGAGACTAGTGACCGCTCTGTACTCCTTTGTCCGGAACCGAGGAAGCATTTCACAGTTTTCTCCGATGCTTCACGAGTCGGGCTGGGTTGTGTTCTCATGCAGGATGGTAAGGTTTTAGCTTATGCATCGAGGCAACTGAAGAAGCATGAGCAGAATTATCCAACCCATGATTTAGAGTCAGCAGCTGTTGTGTTTGCATTGAAACATTGGAGACACTACCTGTATGGTGAGACTTGTGATGTGTTCACCGACCACAAGAGTCTTAAGTATATCTTTACCCAGAAGGATCTGAATTTGAGGCAGCGCAGGTGGTTAGAGTTGATTAAGGATTATGACCTCACAATTCAGTATCATCCAGGCAAGGCCAATGTGGTGGCCGATGCTCTTAGTCGCAAGGCGACGCCCGCTACTCTGGATTGTCTGATTGCTGATTTTGACCGTATGGGGATATCTTATTGTTATGCGGGCACATCACGAGTGGAGACACAGTTGATCCTAGAGTCAGCTATACCAGAGCGGGTGCGGGAAGCACAATAGTCCGATCAGCTGCTTTAGAGGGTCAGGAAGCGGTTGGAGATGGGTAAAGAAGGGGATTTCAGTTTGGATGAGTCAGGTGCATTGTGTTTTAAAGGACGCCTCTGTGTGCCACAGAAAGCGGAGGTTAAGGATGACATTTTGAGAGAAGCACATCGCACTCCATACACGGTTCACCCGGGAGAGACCAAGATGTATCGTGACTTGAAACAGAATTTCTGGTGGAAAAGAATGAAAGTGGATATAGCTAATTATGTGGCCTCGTGTGGTATCTGTCAGCAAGTGAAGGCCGAACATAAAAGACCAGCAGGGTTATTGCTGCCATTAGAGGTCTCTCAATGGTCGTGGGATGATATTTCCATGGATTTCGTGGTTGCACTGCCTCGGTCGCCGAGAGGCAAGGATGCAATTTGGGTGATAGTAGATCGATTCAGTAAGTCAGTGCATTTCATTCCCATCCGCACGACCAACTCAGCAAGTGATTTGGCACCTATTTATGTGCGGGAGATTGTGAGACTTCATGGTGTGCTAAAGACCATAGTTTCTGACAGAGACGCCAAGTTTGTTTCCATGTTCTAGGAGAGTTTGCAGAGTGCATTGGGCACCCAGCTCCATTTGAGTACGGCATTTCATCCACAGACAGATGGGCAGTCGGAGCGTACCATTGAGACCCTGGAGGGCATGTTGAGGTCCTGTGTGTTGTCTTGGAACGGTAGTTATGAGGATCAACTACCCCTGGCCGAGTTTGCCTATAATAATAGCTACCATTCGAGTATCAAAGCTGCACCATTTGAGGTATTGTATGGCCGTAAGTGCAGATCGTCCCTTTTCTGGGAAGCAGTGGGCGAGAAGGCAGTTTTTGGGACCAGATTGGGTCCAGAAGATAGTTGCAAGAGTGGCTTTGGTGAGACAGAATCTATTGGCCGCCCATAGCAGGCAGAAAAGTTATGCTGATGTGAGAAGGAGAGATCTGGAATTTGAAGTGGGAGATCAGGTGCTCTTGAGAGTATCACCCACCAAGGGTGTGGTGAGATTCGGTACCAAAGGGAAGCTTAGCCCGAGGTACGTTGGGCCGTTCACGATCCTAGCTCGAATTGGGAAATTAGCATAGCGTTTGGATCTTCCCGAGTCTATGCGCGGGGTGCATAACGTGTTTCATGTATCCATGTTGAGGAAGTACCTGCGAGATCCGGAGCTTCATGTTACTCTGGAGCCATTAATAATTGAGCAAGATCTGTCCTTTGAGTCCAAGCCGGTCTGAATTGGAAAGATCGAGAAGGTCTTGAGGAATAAAACTTTACAATATGTCAAGGTACTGCAGTCATGACAAACCGAAGAGAGGCTACATGGGAATTGGAGTCTCGCATGCGCGAGCAATATCCAGAATTATTCGCATCAGGTGCGTGTTTTACGATTATGTTTATTTGTAATTAATCTTTGGTGAGTGTATGGTTAGAATTCGGGGTCGAATTCTGTTTAAGGGGGGTAGAATGTAATGCCCCGGAAGAGCTTCTTCAATTATTCGATTAATCGGGGAGAAGGACCTTAAAGGAAAGAATGAAATAATATTTTCTTGAGGGGTTTTCTGAAATTTTAGGATAACCTGGGCCTGGGCTTTGGCCCCGGTGGGGATTTTGGCCTCAGGGGGAGGGGAGGTGCCCAGCCCTCCTACCCTAACCGCCCCCCTTTCCCTCTATGCGCCACCCCCTCTCCCTCCTGTGCGCCGCCCCCCTACTGCCTGGGCGCCGCCTCCTCCCTCCCTTGCGCGCCTCCCCAGCAGCACTCCTCCCTCCCCACGCCTTCATTGCCGGTGATCAAGGTCTCCAATCGCAGCGAGGAATTTCGGAAGGAGGGAAGAGGAAAGAAAAAGAAAGGGGCCAAGGAGAAGAGGTGGGATTTGTGAGGTGTTCGTCGTGTTCTACGTCGATTCTTCAAGGGAGGAGGATGGATCCCAGGGGCCGCACCTTCTATTCATTCCCGTTTTCATGATTAAGGTACCTACATGAGATCGGCATGCATGGGGCTAAAGAAGGATTAGTTTTGATGCACTTGCACTACCAATTCATCATGGAATAAAGAAAGATATTAATCTCTATTTGTTGGTTAAATTCAATTGGTATTTGATTAATGCTCATCAGATTTAAATGTAATAAAGGCTTAGAACTCTTTTACATTGCTTCCGTTCATTATTTGAGTATTATTGTTATACATGCTTGTTGGAACTTCTTTTTAGACAATAAACAAAGGAGGTTCTGCCGAAATTTTATAAAATAATTATTGGATGTCCTTGTTATGTTATTAGCTTGGTAGCATTCCAGGTCATTGTTTGACTGGGGTGTTACAATACTTTTGTTATTAGACTTCCGTTGCATTTTGTTCGAGACTTTGTTGGTTATTTGGCCAGTCAGCCTTACGTGTATGTACTCTTTGATGCCTCGCATATATAATATGATCTCTTTTATGTAAGCTATTTATGTGCGATGTTCGGGATCCCACACTAAAGGCCAATTGGGCTGGGCCAAGGCGAGGTGGGTCAAGGGGAAGGTAGGGATGGGATCCACCAAGCACAAGAGAGATTTAGACGTTTGAAAATTGAAATTTGGTTAGAAATTTGCATTGCACTTTTGAATTTTGAAATTTAAATTTGAATTTCACTAAGCAAAATTATGGCTCCAAAAATCAGATGTTACAATTCCCCATCATTGAGCATCTTTGGCAACTGACTAGTTTAACAACGCTGACACTTACTGCTCATTGTCATGATTCTTGGCTCATTCGGCTCTAATCTTTCTCTTCAACGGCTCCAATGAGCAACACAATATTGTGCTCATCTCTTTCACTTCCTCGTGGGTCAATGTATACTTGTAGGATAGATCGACGCTATTGCACTTCTTCGTGATCTCTTGTGGCACCGTTCGTGATATCCTTGTTATAACTTTTATTTTATTTCGATTTTTGTTATTTTTTATTGAATTTGTATATAAATCAAATTGCTAATTTTATTTACTTTATTTTGAATTTTAGTTATTTAGGGATTGGAATTCATATAGAAATCAAATTATAAATTTTGTTTTATTTTATTCGAAATTTTATTTATTTTTGTTGGAATTCAAATACAAATCCAATTTATATTTTTTTCTTTAATTTAATTCTAAATTATTGTTATTTAGGGAATTCACTTTGGGATCTGTATCAAAATCAAATTGATAATTTTATTTTAAATTTATTCCAAATTGTACTTATTTTTTCTTGGAATTCATATACAAATCCAATTGCTAATTTTTGTTTAATTTTTATTCTGAATTATATTTATTAGGTAATTTACTTAGGAATTTATATGGAAATCAAAGTGCTACTTTTATTTTTGTTGTTTCAAACTTTAGTTATTTCTTGATTGTACATGACTTGGATTCTTTCTTTTGATCTAGACCCATCACAATTAACGGTGTACATTTTTTTTTCTTCACGGATGAATGTTATAATTTTTAGCCTTCGAGGGCGAATGTGGTGACTTCTTTTTCTATTGCTCTAATAATATTTGTCATCAACCCATACATCTGCATGGGCTAGGTACTTTAAATATTGTTTTTCGATAGAAAACTTGTACAATTTTAATTGAATTTAGATAGGACTTCCAAGGCTATCAACTTGTTTATCTTGTACATATCAAACTTTAACATGATTGAGACTTCATTTTAATTCTATAATAATTTAATTATGATTTAATTTTGATGACTTTGGAATTTCAATTTTATATGTATATATTCCAAATTGAATTTAAGTCTAATTTTATTTCCGAATTTAAATTTATATAAATTATGAATTTCATTAATTTTTGAGTTTGAATTGGAATTTATATGCACTCCAAATTTCAGTTCATGTATAACTATTTTTGTATCTTAAAAGGAGCTTCATACCGATTGTTTTGTTCTTAGAAAAATCCTATGAACTAATTATCTTGAGTGAGATAAGGATACTTCTTTTTACAAATATCCTATTTGAATTTAGCTCGGATGGCGAAATATGATGAAACTCAGCACTAAACTTGCAAGTCATCTAGCACGAAGTCAATTTATAAGGAAGCATACAACTTTTTTCCCCTCTGATCTGATACTATATGTAACGTCCCCATTTTTGGGAATAGGGACGTCTTATCACCCGCAACAGCCCAGGAGTTCAGTTGCAGATAAAAAGAGTATCATGCCTGCTGACGAACAGTTAAAAGAAGTTAATTTGATTAAAATAAGACCTAATGGCCAACTTTAATAACAATACAGGCGTCTAAGTCCAAAACTTAACTTACAAACAGAAGAGCCGAAGAAAACACCACATGAACGCTTGAGTGCGGTCGTAACCCCAGTACGAAAACTTGCATCATCCTCTTTTCTTCTGGTATCTGTTGTGGTGGAGACATTGCAAGACTGAGTACCAACAACTGTACTCAGCAAATCACATGGGGAAATACTATATATCTACTTACCAGGATTCTCAAGAGAAGGGAATATAGTTGTTTTATTATGAGGTGGATGCAATTTTATTTGCAAACAAATAAAGTTAAAACAGTTCTCCTTAAGATCAGGGGGTTTTCTGTTATCAACCAAAATTCACAATTACCCAATTTAACAACATCATAAACTCTACTTATGCCTTGTTGTTGGAATCACCTAATTAACACAGCTTCATTAACCGGAAGTACAGCGTATTCGAATACCATTAGTTTCACTCTTCAGAGTTGCTCAGCTTTACCCACACGATTCCTTAACTCCCGCCACAGAGTTAAAAAAGTCAGGTCGTTTCACTACTTAATTCTTTATATAGGCTCTACCCGATAGGATCACTCAGTCACGGCCAAAAACTAAACCTAAACTTACCTTGTCGTTTTAAGTGATCACTACCGTTGTTAGGTACCCGCAGCATACCTAACTCACTGGCATCCTGTCATCTCACCTCCTGTAAAGTTTCAATCGATTTGAGCAGCTACTAAACCAGCGTCGACAAGTCAACTCTTGTGGTTGAGCGATCACTGTGTCTTTTACTCAGCATAAGGTTCTTGTCCTTATATTTTTTTCCTGAGGCAACCAACCACAGCTTCCACTGTGCTCAAAAGCACCATCACCACCATTCCAAACCAGCCTCCACCCTAGGGTAAGGTCGTGGATGGAGATGACATCGTGATTTTCCATAGCGCACCCTTACCCTAGTACCAGTTTTCAAATCCTACCGGCCAACGGCCAAAATCACTTAGTAGTACAAAATATTGAATCAAATGATATACAATTATTTATACAATATTTTAGTTGTTACTAACGCTGTCAAGGTGAATGTGGCCTCAAATCAAACAGGGCATTTATCAGTGGTAGGATTTATCTAAATAGCATGTCATTCTAAATATTTATTTTAAGCACCTAACATTTCACAATTATCGATAATGAAAATACATTAATTAAATACTGTAAAATTCATGGGCTTCAATATGATCAAAAACATGTAACTTGCATCTTTCCCGTTGTTCTCGATATTCTCTACCGGCTTCAAGCTTGGTTCATTTGCCTTTGCTTCCCTTCAGTTGACCAACTCGCTTGGTCCGTTCACTAGCACAGAAGACGAGGTCAAACAGGTTCCTGCCTTGCAAGATGCAAGCGGGGAACAAAATGCAATTAAAAAATAGAAAGGTCATAAAAGGAAATAGGTTGGGCGGTTGGAGTTCAGCATTACTTGGTTGGCTGATAGGGCTAGAATTGGATTAGATAGGCTCAGGACGATCGGAAAGGTTATATATGTGTTGGACGGATTTTTGGAAATGGAGGACTGATCATTAGAGGTGGATGATTGGTCTTGGAATTGGGTGAATTTTGGTCTCATCGAGATTTAATTTGACAAAACGTAGGTTGGAAGTAGATTCACGGGGTGGAAACGATCAAAACGGATGTATTTTTGCAATTTTGGGTATGGATGAATAGTAACGGATTTATCACTGTTCATTGCAGTTCGGGTAGCTACAGTGCCAGGTTCATACAGTAGCGGATCGGATTTTTGGGTGAATAGTGCTCAATAGTATCGGGCTCGGCCCAACCGGCGCACGCGCGTGGACCGTTGATGGCGATGCGAACGGGCGAGATTGAGCCGCGTCATCATCGTCTTCTACCTTCTGCCGCTACAAGGGCAGCGGAACAAAACAGCGGTGGCGATGGCCGATTGAGCGTCGGCGAAGGTCGCCGACGGCAACCAAGGGCATCTACGGGTTCCTCAAGGTCTTGGGGTCCCATTTTCGAGGTTGGTCGGACTTGGAGAGCGATGATTTTTGCTAGCAACGAAAGGAGGCGGCGCGGGTTAGAGCATGGCACAAGGCAACTGCGGTGGACTTCCGGCGAGTTGCTAGGGTTTTAACCATCTACGGGCCAAGGAGAACTCGGTGGCAGAAGCGTCTTAGGCTGGGATAGCTCCGATTGAGATGTCCACGGTGACACCCTAGTGGTCGGCGGTAGCGCACGGTGATGGAAAGGAAGAGACCGAGAAAAGGCTCGACGAGCTAGGCTATGAATTTCTAATGGCTTAAAGGTTCTCTGGTTGCTAGGAATTGAAAAAGCATCACATGAATCAAGAGATTGGGTGGGGAGGCTTACCGGCGCAAGGGAGAGGAATGGCGACAGTGTAGGGTGACAGTAGCCAATTGGGTGGTTTAGTAAGGTACTAGAGGCGTCTTCTAGGTAACTTAGGTTCTTGGCTGGGCTAAGAAGTAGGAGGATGGCGGTGGGAATAGTAGGCCGGTTCGGCGTTCTTGCGCATGCGGAAGAAGCAAGGCAGTGGAAAGCCTACCGTCGCGCAGGGGTGCAAGATGAGATGGCACTGGTCTCCTGCAAGCATTGACGGGGAGTGAAGCTTGTGGTACGGCGCGGACACGTGCAATGACTAGGCGAGGTGGTGAGCCGTGACGGAAGAGCGCGAGCACGTAAGGAGCGGCGTGCGGAGCAAGGAGAGGAACGGAGTTAGGGGCTGCCAGGTGAGGCCGCGAGCGAGGGATGGTGTGAATGCAAGGGCAGAGGCGGCAGCAACTCTGGGCGGTGCGTGGAGGCGGTGGAGTAGAGAGCGGTAGAGAGGCGGTAGCGCAGGAAGGCGCCAGTGAAGAGGTGAAGGTGGAAAATACCAAAAGGGAAAGCGAGATTTCGCTGGGAATTGCCAAAAAGGGAAAGAAATCAAATTCAAAAGAAATTCAAGAAAATTTTGAAAATTTTAGAAATTTTCGGGCTGTTTCACTATACTGACTATAAGGACATCAGCGATTAGAGCTCGGGCAATTTTAACACCATTGGGAGACATGCAGGGCTCTATATTGATTACTTACCTAATCATATTTCGATACATGCATGGAACGGTGCATGCAAGAGTTATATTTGTAACAGATACTTGCAGCCAATCGATCGGATACATGCAGACAGGCATGCATGTGTTTTATTTGTATCAAACTCATCGCTTCCATCTGCTATATATGTGCAACGTATATGAAATTGAGCAGGGTTGATGTTTCAGAATTTTTTTCTTGGATTAACGTGAGAATTTTTAGATATTTTTTTCTTTGATTAATATGATAATTTCTAACCTCTTTACCACCTAAAATTAATATGGAGGCTTTCGTGAGGAGCGTGCAATTAGTATAGATATATTCTTTGATTATTATGGTATTTTCTAACTTTTTTACCACCTAGAATTAATATGAAGGCTTCATATAGTAAGAAGCCTCCAATTAGTGTATACGGGCCTGTTTTTTTTGGCTGCGGCTTATGGTTTTTGGCTGAAATTTTTGAATTTTGACTGTTTACGGTACAGATTACGAAGAGATCGATACTCTTTTGCGATTTTGGTGTGCAGATGTTAAGCTTTTAACGTATACTACGTTTAACTTGTAACCCGTCTTTAGAAAATACTGATTGAGGTTGTGGGCTGCCAAACAGGGCCGTAGATATAGATAACAGATTGAGGTGGCAAAAGTAACAGGTAACATTAACCTAAAACCGTATTTGCACGCTGTAAGAAGATTTTGAGCTAGCAACGCAATCTCACCGGCTACCATTTTCCCTCACCTACCGATTGGGTTAAGCTGGAGGGTGACGGTGAATCTTCAGACAGACAAAGAGAGAGAAAGAGAGGGGGGGAGAGAGATGGGTGCATTGGATGCAGATGCCAAGCAGTTTGGTTTCCTTCAGTGCCAAAGATGTGGCAACAACAGATAGGTGGTCTGGTTGCATGTTCTCCTCTGATGCTTCCATATGTGCTCCTCTCTCTAAAGTATGGAGAGAGAGAGAGAGAGAGATTAACAAAGTGCACTGTGAAGTCTGACCTCATGCTTATCTTAATTGGAATGCATCAGCGTCGTCCGGCATCTCTTTCGTCCTACGAGACAGGGATGGAGACTGGAGAGCATGACCCCTCACCCGAATCACTTTTGTGTGCAGTGCTTCTAGCTAGAATTAAGTGTACTAGCTAGTGTACATGCACTTAATCGTGCATCGATCACTAATACGTACGTTACAGCACAAACGCCACTCATCCGAGGTACGGAAACATCAGCTTGCACGAAAGAGTGATTCGTACGTCCGACTGGATACAAGCACTAAGGGCCCGTTTGGCACGGAAGAATTGCAATGCTCATAGACAGATTGTTTCCTGCATGCTGAAATCGTTCTATTTCGGTACGTAAGGCTCATCTGCCCGTTGCTGTAATTGGAGATTTATATATTAGACTTTGTATATTCACCTCGCTACGCCAGGAATTGCTATATAGGCTTCGCAACTCCAATGACCAAGTAACGTATACATATACATATACATATAGATTTCCTAATCAACGTACAATTCCCTAGCAACGTGACCCGATGGCCTAATTAGACAATTGCACCACCCCTTTCAATCGACCCCACGCATGAAGTTATCATCTATAAGTACTAAAGTTATTATCTATAATTCTTGAAGTTACTTATAGTTATTACGTGTGTTAAACCTGCGTCCCCGGATCCCAAGCTGTCCCATGTGCCTCTTTTTCTAGGATTTAGTGTGGTATAAAAACCGAACGAGTTTTAAGCCCACCCGGGAATCTCTCTCTTCATCATCCCCCGATTTGATATCTCCCCATCTCTCCATCCCTCTCGCTTCTGCGCCTCCCTAATCGGACGACCTTGTCGCCTCATCGTCGGCCGCACGTCCTAATCCGGTATCTTCGCTCGTCGTCGTCGACCTCACAAATGGTAGAAACTTTCCAGCGTGCATTTTACGCCTACGCTCAGATTAGTGATTGTATGTATGTATGTATGTATGTATGTATGTATGTATGTATGTATGTATGTATGTATGTATGTATGTATGTATGTATGTATGTATGTATGTATGTATGTATGTATGTATGTATGTATGTATGTATGTATGTATGTATGTATGTATGTATGTATGTATGTATGTATGTATGTATGTATGTATGTATGTATGTATGTATGTATGTATACGTGCATGCGATACGCACGCATGCGTACACGTACGTATGTATGTATGTATGTATGTATGTATGTATGTATGTATGTATGTATGTATGTATGTATATATACATAGCTGCGCGCGCACACTACACGCAGGTCGTTGGCTGTGCGCACGAGCATCCTGGTACGGTTCATGTTTGATGATAACTTTATATGCATGAGATAGTAACTTTGATATTTGTAAGTCAATCGATGATAACTTTATATTCAGAAGATAGTAACTTGATAAAGCCTCCTGGCCCCCTCGGAGCCAGATCCAGCCTCCCCGCTGTCCCAAGCTCCTCCCTTCCTCATCGAGCCTCGCCGATTCAACCACACCGCTAACGACCACCTCGCCACCCCTCAAGCTCCTCCTCACGCCACCGAGCTCTTCCCTCCTCCCCGGTCCCCTTGGAGCCAGATCTGGCCTCCCTGCCACCCCTGAGCTCCTCCCTCCCTTGGAGCTCCTCCTCCACCCCCCCCTTGGGCCGGATCCGCCTCTCGCCGCCTCAGCTTCTCCCTCCCATCGCCGAGCCTCGTTGATTCGACCATAGCTGCTCATGACTGTAGCCGCGTACGACCACGCCCGACTTTGACCACACCATGGCCACCACGACTATAGCTGCCTTTGACCACAACAACTACGACCACGACTTCAACCACGACCATGACTTCGACCATGACAACAGCCGCTTTCGACCACAGCTGCCTTTGACCACGACCACGGCCGCCATGACCACAGCTGCCTTCAACCACATACTCCTTTCATGTACATACTTCCCTCAGATGAACATATACTCCCTCCTTCATTAATGGAACACATATATACCTTGTGATTTAATACTACATATGGGCAGAAAAATACAGATATACTCCCTTTTTAGTCTAAAAAGTTGGATAGGGAAAGGTCCCTAAAAAAGTGGTATACTCTCTCAATCCAAATACGATGATATAATCCGTCCACATACTCCCATTCATAAATCAAGTGGACATATTTCCATTCATAAGAGCGTAGATACTCCCTGAATCCAAATATGATGATACTGCATACTCCCTACTTGATTTGTTAGCCATTTCAATCACTCGTCCGTGCGATCGAGAGAATAATGTAGTTTATTACGCTAATTAATTACTTTACTTATTATTTAATTGAACCAATCAGTTAGTTTGTCTACTAATGGATATCTAGTGGATCCACAAACCCGATCAGCGTAGGAGTATCTCGAGGATGATCAACAGAAAATATAATGGAAGTAACTACACTCAGGAGTAGAAAAAGACCTATATATATATATATATATATATATATATATATATATATATATATATATATATATATATATATATATATATATATATATATATATAAACCTACAAACAAACTATCATAAAAAGGAAACTCTAATTTGATTTTTTTTTGTTCAGACTTGTTTGAGCTAATAAGTAAACTAGTTAAACTTGCATTCAAAAATTTTCACATGTTATACATAGGGAAAATACCGTACCTATTTTAAATCATGATGTCTTAGTTAATTATGTGTGTGTGTATGTATATGTATCGTTGAGTGTGGTGATTCATATTTTAGCTAGTCTCTTAGTATTTAGAAATGTGTGTTATAAAGAGTTCTAGATTGATCCTAATAGTATTAGAATTCCTATTTTCTTTTAGATTAGGATTCCTACTCCATTTTGGAGAGGGCTAGAGTGACTATATAAGCCATGAGAAGTGACTATAGAGAACACAAGTAACTAAGCAACAAAGTAAAGGATCCACCTATTCAAGGGTAGACGTGCACGGGAATATTAGAGGCTAGGTTATTCTTTGGCACTATCAGAGTGTAAAAAGTGATATCAGAGCTAGGGCCGAATTAATCTGATTTGTGAGAAGGTCGATAAAGCATAAGGTGGTACAAAATCAAGATCGATGTCGATTGTGTGGAATTAAGTAGAGAAATTTGACTACGCGGAAATTTCAGTGTGTGGCAATATGTAGTGAAGGATATTCTTGTCTACTAGGAGCTAATCAATGCTCTTGAAGGGCACAAACCAAAAAAGGCGTACGATAAAGTCTGGAAGGTGATGGAGCGAAAGGTTGTTAGTAAAATCCGTCTATGTCTCTCTGATGAGGTAAAATATTCGGTGATCAAGGAGAATTCGTCGATGAAATTATGGGAGGACATAGAAGAACTATATATGGCAAAATCGCTGACAAACTAGTGGGTAATGAATCGACAACTGTACATGTTGCACATGGAGGAAGATATACGGTTTGTTTGCCATCTCAATATCTTCAACAAGCTTATCACATAATTGACGAGTGTGGATAAGAAAATTGAGGAAAACGACAAGGCCGCCATAATAGCATCATCTCTACCACCATCATAGGGGCAATTGGTGATGAATATTCTCGTAAAAAACTACTTTCAACTTTAATAAGGCAGTTGCATAACTATTGGAGGTAGAGTCCCTAAAAAAGACATATGAATCTTCATCCTCGAGTGATCAGCCATTAGCTGCAATAG
Organism: Bonia amplexicaulis; assembly: GCA_036346245.1. NCBI lineage: Eukaryota > Viridiplantae > Streptophyta > Magnoliopsida > Poales > Poaceae > Bonia > Bonia amplexicaulis. The sequence continues at coordinate 23,343,769 of CM070741.1, read as the reverse complement.
GTGTTGCAGGCAAAAGTAAAAGTCACAGGAAGAAGAAGGGTAAGAGCAAGGGCATATGTGGATGCTATCTCTGTGACAATGAAGGTCACATGATAAAAGATTGTTCGAGTTTGAAGCAAATGAAGGGTGCATACTCAGTGGCGGTAGCTAAGGATGATTTGGATATACTAGTTGTCAGTCATTCAGGTATTTATCATGGATGGATATTAGATTCATATTGTTTCTTTCATATATGTTCGGCGAGGAGATGTTTGATGAAAGATCTCTATGCCTGATGCATGAAACTATTTACTTAGTAGATTGCAAGGAGTATGCAATTTCTAAGGTAGGAACGATTACATTGGAGATGTATGATGGAGCACATCACATATTGACGGGAGTATAGTATATTCCCAGCTTAAATAAGAATATAATATTTATGAATTTGCTTTAACTCGAAGGTTGTGATGTAGCACTTTGAGGTGAAGTCATGCGAGTTACATGCAAAGGATAAATGATCATGAAAAGTATATGGATCACTGGAGAATCCTGATTGATGGGTACACCTAAAGGAAGAGCAACCAATAGGAACTCCAATAAAAATCCTAGCTATGAGAAGGAAACCGTGTCATCAACGGTAGGTATTTAGATTTTATTTGTGATTATTTGCGGAACTACAAAGACGATTACAACATTTAGCAGACGTAAAGACGAATGTGTGAGCTATTGTAAGAAGGAAGACGTGGTAGAACCATGCACATGGTACTGGTGAGTAGGTGGAGCTCAGAGGTGGTACAAACCTATATCATAAAAGGTTGTAGGAACAGGAGGTGTGGTTAATCAAACTACAAAACATAGAATAGTTCAAGTGAAGGGTTCAGGTAGGCTACCCAGACCTAACACACATATTGTGATGATGTGTATAAGCCCCTGTGATAGGGGCACTCTTAAATGTAGGAGGAAAAATAAAAAAAATACAGAGCCGACTTGAAGTGAGTTTTTGAAAGAGCATGGTGATTTTAACGGATAAGAGTCAAAGTAGAGATTATTGAGTGTAGTGACTCATATCCTGATTTTTTAGGATATAGAAATGTGTATTATAAGGAGTCCTATATAAATCCTAATGGGATTAGGATTCCTTCTTTCCTTTATAGTAGGATTATTGATCCACTTTGAAGGATAGCTAGGGGGTTATATAAAGCCATAAGATGTGGTCATAAAGAACCCAAACAACCAAGCAATAAAGTAAAGAATCCACTCATCCAAAGGTAGAGGTACATAAGAGGATTAGAAGTTAAGTTATTATTTAGCATTAGATTCTTATATAGGGCAAATATCCGAGGGTACTAAAAGATGAGTGAGTTGTGAGAGTGTGACAATCCCTTGTACTTTTTTGAGATTGTGCTTAAGAAATTTACAGTCGGTTTCACCAAATCTTCTCTCTTGCCGTGACTGCTTTAATGTTATTGTTTTGGTTCTCTCTACGAGATTCATTTTTTCGTTGTTGATATCATACATACTTATACCATATCTCATAAATTCTGATTTGATCCGATGCCTACTACACATAGGGGTATCAGAGTGTAACGATATCAAAATTAAGTCAACATCCATGATCAAGCATAAAAAACTTATGACGATCTTCCTCAAACCGCCACCAGAAACCCAATATATGGCCACCTCAAAATCCAAGAATATACCACAGTACTGCACACTCTGTTTATATATATCTCCCAAGCCCTCTAATTAAACACCAAAATCCAGACAAAATGCCACCCATCTCAAGGCAAAGAACCACAAGAACTCTCCAACACCTCCTCCTCCTCTCCCTCCTCCTCCCATGTCACCCCCAACCTCTCCCCTCCCCTTCCCCCTCCCCGAAGCCAGCGCCGCCGTCGCTGCCGCTCTCGCCGTTCAACGACCGGCTCGACGCGGCGTACATCGCGTTCCAGGCGTGGAAGCACGCCATCACCGACGACCCCAAGAACCTGACCGCCGACTGGTGCGGCCCCTTCGTGTGCAACTACACCGGCGTGTTCTGCGCCGCCGCGCCCGACGACCCGCACATCCTCACCGTTGCCGGCGTTGACCTCAACCACGGCCGCATCGCCGGCGAGCTCCCTGACCACCTCGGCCTCCTCGCTGACGTCGCGCTCCTCCACCTCAACTCCAACCGCTTCCACGGCACGCTGCCCGCGTCCATGCAGCACATGCGCCTCCTCTACGAGCTCGACGCCAGCAACAACCTCCTCTCGGGCGCCTTCCCTTCCTTCCTCACCTCGCTGCCGTCGCTCAAGTACCTCGACCTGCGCTTCAACAAATTCGACGGCCAGCTCCCGGACGCCGTGTTCGGCCGGCAGCTCAGCCTCGACGCGCTCTTCGCCAACAACAACCGCTTCAACGTGTCGCTGTCTTCGCAGAGCCTGACCAACTCGACGGCGTCGGTGATCGTGCTCGCCAACACCCGCCTCGCCGGCTGCCTGCCGCCGAGCATCGGCGACATGGCCGACACGCTCGTCGAGCTCATTCTCCTCAACTCCAGCATCAGCTCCTGCATCCCGCCGGAGATCGGCAAGCTCAAGAAGCTCAGGGTGCTCGACCTCAGCCGCAACGACCTAGCCGGGGAGCTGCCGGAGACCATCGGCGACATGGAGAGCCTCGAGGTGCTCAACGTGGGCTACAACATGCTGGCCGGCGAGGTGCCGGAGGCCATCTGCGAGCTGCCGAAGCTGAAGAACCTCACCATCGTCGGCAACTACTTCTGCGAGGAGCCGGTGTCCTGCCTCCACGTCCCCCTGCGCGACGACCGGATGAACTGCATCCCCGACTGGCCCCACCAGCGCTCGCCGGAGGAGTGCATCGCCTTCAACCACCGCCCGCCGGTGCACTGCGGCTCCGACGGGTGCATTCTTCCGCCGCCGTGAAGCTTTCTCATGAATTACTCGTACTATATCTCTCCACGAGTCCACGTACGCGGGTGCGTTCATGACAATGGCGCGAAGCTGGTAGAGACGGCAAATTAAGCTGCACGTGGGTCCTATGAATAGTGGTCATTATTATACTATCTAAATTGTTTCTAAAAATATTTGTGTCGGTGCACACGTGTGTTTGGTGGGCGAGAAGGAATGCCCGAATAGGTTTTGGCTTTTGTTTTTTTTCCTTAGCCTTTTGTTACCTGCACAGCTGAAACGCACAGCTAATGCAACTCGAAACAGTTGCGACATGTAATTATGGCTAAAATAAGGATTTGAATAAATGAAGTCTCTACCACTGTTCGTGCACATTCATTATCTGGTCATTTGAGTCCTTAATTATACTATTGCCCATTGCCCCTCCTATGTTGCAAATAGATGCACTACAGTACGTACTCTAACAACATATATGCTTGTGTAAATAAATCGACAAACTTTCTCAAATATATATCACAACCACTACTAATGTGTACATCAAATTATTGAGAGTGGCCACATGAGTGCATGGAAGCGTATTAGTAGACTTATCTTAAAAATATAATTTTACGATATAGTAATTTTCAATCATTTATTAACATATTATTGTAAATATTTTATGGTCTCTGAGACGGTACAAGGTTCCAAGCAATATATATTTTTTGAACAGAGGGAATTAGTGCTTGTTTTCTAAATTGTCTTTATATATATATCATTTGAAATCGTAATTTGTTCGTAATTTTATATGACATCCCAACAACATATATGGCATCCATTCTTGCGTGAATTTCCATGCGCCATGCGAATTCAACCTTACTATTTCAACACTTCACGAGGATGGGTTGTTCCGTTGTTGAAGATTTAAATACGAGTGATTTGGAACCAATAATTAACCATCCTTGATGCGGCCTAACTGAGGAACCTCGACGAAAGAAAGAAAAACGAACAGGATCAAAATAAACAGTTTTGGTATTTGTAAGGGGCTTATGTGTAAATTGCTCGAAGCAAATAGTAAGTGGGGCTCATCAGCTTAAAACCTATGGTATTACTTGCCAGGAAAAACCTCGTAAACGCTTAGACGTAGTTGGATAATCTTTCAGTTTTCAGAAGACTTCCAAAGCGGGTGGCTGTAATTAAGGGCAACAACGTCCTATACAATTCCATAACACATACGTTAATTTGTGGAACACGATGCACCAATCTTCATGTTGACGAGACGATGATTAATTTCTTGAAAAGCTCCGAATGGCAACAAAATTGAAGTTATCGAGTGCTAGCTCCTAGCTTTGTCTTCACATGACTTAATAAGTGATCAGCTGGGCCAGAGATGCTAAAGAGAAATTTAGAGATCATTTCGTGTTTTATGGGTGTTAATTAACATCTAGAACTACATGCAAAAAAGCTTTTAAAAATATTAATTCTACAAGTAAATGTGATTGTTGCAACAAAATTAATTATTGTATTAAGACTAAAGTCGTTGCAATATGCACATTTGCAATGAAATTAAAATAGTTGCCAAGCGTTGTAATAAATCCTATGGTAATAACTCATTATAACAAAAAAGCAAATCATGGTGATAAAAATTTTCATCACAATGATTATACTATAGCAATAACATTCTATCACCACGAACAGAAAACGTTGCAACAAATACATATTGCCACGATTTATATTTCGTGGCCATAGCTTACTACAACGCGCTGGATTTCATGGCAATAGCTTACTACAACGCGCTGGATTTCATGGCAATAGTTTAATATAACGCATTGAATTTTGTGTCAATAGTTTAATGCAACGCATCGAATTTCGTGGCAATAGCTTAATGAAACACGCTGGATTATGGCAACAACTTAATGCAACATGCCAAGTTTCGTAGCAATAGCTTAATACAATGCACTGGATTTCGTGGCAAAAGCTTAGCGCAACACACTAGTTTTCGTGGCAATATCTTAATGCAACGTGCTGGATTTCATGGCAATAGGTTAATACAACACGCTGAATTTCTTGGCAATAGCTTAATGCAAGGCATCAAAATTTGTGGCAATATCCAATTGCTACAAATTAAATTGTACATAACCATACATATATGAAATTGTTTTACATTAATTATGCTAACATCATTTTAAATCGATAATAGTAGACATATGATTTATCAGATAATTAACCAACAATAGAAGCAATTTAGTAGCACATCCAAAAGCATTAATAATAATTAGATGGCACTAGAAGCAAATAGCCAAGATTACATGTCTAAGCATTCATACAAGTTCTAGAAGCAAACATCCTAGATTATATGTCCAAGCATCCATATAGGTTTTGGAAACAATGAAAAGAAATTTTGATGGTGCATTCTTCATGACAAGCGCACAATTTGAATAGGTAGTACAACTTCAATCCTTTCGATCTTCACTTCACTCAAAGAAGACCATTCTATAGGGCAGGAAGCAAAAATTCTCATTTGTAGTTAGCTGATATGTCAATAAATAAGAAAGTCATATAGGTATTTAAAGAAGACTACAACTTCTAGAAAGTTGTTCATATTAACTTACATAATTTGATTTGAACATAAACTTATTATTACGAGGGTGTCAATTACCTTATCACATGGAGAACAACGATGATTTTTAGCAGCTTGCATAAGTTAGTAAGAAGTAATTATGCTTGAGTTGTGAAACATAGAGTATGATATATCTCTATTTCTTTGAACATCCCTTCCATGAGAAAACTATATATAATAGATAATTCCGTAAGTTTCATTTCATATTCATAGAAGTTAAGAATGAAATTTGATCTCCAACACTGAAAAAAATATAAATTAGAAAAACAACTTCCAATTGAGGATGACAAGTGGAGCATTGAACCACTTGTCAATGAATACCAATGTTATTTTTTCAAACAATACTATGTACTCAATTTCTTTAACTACAACCTACCAATCTGCTCATTCTAATTCTGTATAGAAGCTAATAAAAAGTAGTACTTATAACTTGAATTTGGCTAACTATTCTGTACAAAAGCTAATAAAAAATAGTACTAATTAGTTGAACTTGGCTAACTCAATTTCTTTAACTACAACCTACCAATTTGTTCATTATGTTTCTATACAGATCTTCTGCACCATTTGTTCACAAGAAATTCTAACCCATTTGCTCACGAAAATAAGGAATTATGTTACTACTCCAGGCTGTATGCTAGTGTCATGTCATAACATAGTGCAAATGCTAAAAAAACAGTGCAAATCATTAGGAAATAGCGAACATATGGATGGTTTTATACACATGTTTTATGTGGGCTTTGTTTTTCTCTCATGCAGGTAGCTTAGATCTATTTCTTCTTTCTCACTTGTACATATCACATAGCACAATTTTGACATGTAGCATAAGAAAATTCAAACAAAGGACAATTTATTACCTGTTGTGGTGTTGCCTATTGAGTTCCCATCATTTGCATCAGTTCTGCCATCACTAATTGTCTAACTTCATCCTTCATTGATTGTTTAGCCTCTTGAAGTTCCAATTGCCTTGCTTTGAGCTCCTCATCATGCTCCTTTTCTCTTTCAACATGCTTTTGTTCTCTTTCAACACGCACTTGTTCTCTTTCTCTTTGTCTTTCAACATGCTTTGTTTCAAGCTGATTTTGTAACTTATGAACATGGAGGTTTAGCTCACCATTTTGTCTTCGTGTTTCTGAGTTTACACGAGTCTGCTCATCAAGCTCAGCATGTATACTTTCAGAAGCAGTTGGGGGTTTAGCCATGTATCCCTACCCACGAGGCTTTGATAATCTACATTCTACTGTTCTTTTGTAAATAGCCTGGAAAATAGAGTTTTGCTCTTCACTTGAAACTGGACCTCCAATCGCTTCCTCTACCTCCCTGACATGTATGCATGCGTTGTCTTGTACAAATACAAAGATAACATCTTTAGTTGACATCAAAGCTGATAGACTGTTGCATGACATACTAATTACTAACAAGATAAATTTTATTGTTTGACAAGGTTTCTCACATGAACAGCTTGACTCTCAGCATTAGACCATACTCCATTATTCCTCTTATGGATCACCTCCCAAAGCTTTATAGCAGTTGGCTCCTGTCCAGTCTCTCTATCATTATGAAGATGTCCAGTAAATAACCTAAAATTTGACACTGAAATAGAATATATACTCTTACATTTACCTTCTCATAACTACTATGTGAGTATGATTTTGAACCAGCCCTATGCTTCACCTTCTGCTTTTTACGATTCTCTGAGTTCTTATGGCTTAGCTCCTATATATCCACACAAAAATAAATAAGAGCCATGAAGATGACATCATTGAAACTAGGTACTTATTACAATTGATAACTAATATAGAGGTAACCTGAAATTTTAACTCAGTGCCAAAATATTCGATCATATATTCCCATTCTTCCGGAGTGAGATCCTCTGGCTTATGGGCCATTCTTTGAGAATTAGTGTTGTATGCCTTGTAAGTGGTATGCAAAGTTGACCGCTATCCTCTATAATATTCTCTAGCAATTGTTATAATTCTTTTCTTAATATCTTCCATGCCCTCCACAGCCCACTTTTCCTAAAAAATGCAAGAACCAAAAATAAATAACAATTATATTGTTAAGTAGGTGAAGTATGTAGATGCTATAAAAAATGATACTAACAAGCACATCATTAATGATTAATTCCTTAGTAGTTTCATGAATGTTAGACCACTTGTTCACTCCAATGAGTGGTGCCTTTTTTCATATAGCCCACCACGTCATCCGCAAATGAACGATAGTTTTCTCCTATTGAACCTCCTAATGTATTGGAGAATTCAATGTTAAGCTTTGATGGACCACTCCTGAAGCGCTTCTTATCTACCGTGATTGCTTTGAGAACACCTCGCCCATTCTTCATTTGACCACCAGTTTCTAGAAATGACAAACATACGGTTAGTGACAATTGCGTTTCACTGAAGGAAGTAATCAAAAAAAGTATTGTTGAAGATAATACCAGTTTCTGTTTGTGTACGACAGTGACGAGCATGAAACGACCAAGTGGTAGGTGAAGACATGGCATTGGGCTACTCTAAGGGGATTGGCGTAGTCTCTCTTTGTCATTTTGTATTTCTCACATCATTTGGTGCACTCATATCTACGTACAATTTCATAATTATAATTTGGTGGAAAATTTTATTAGGATATACTATACCTATATATTGTTGCAAAAGGATATACATATCGCAATAGTACAAAATTATTGTAATACTAATAAGTTAATGCAATGATTTATTATTTCGATGCAATACAATCGATTAATTGCAACAAAAATAAAAATTATCATAACAATTTAGAATTGTGGCAATATAACAAACTTATCGGCATGAACAAATAATTCGTGGCAATAATATTAACTATTGCAATGAAATATATTTTGTTGCAAATTTTCTGTTGCAATAGTTAGGATCCTTGTAGTGTTAATCTTCTAAGGAAGAAAAATGAGCATGGTACTCTAGCATTTTTAACCTACAGAGAACTTGCATGGAAAGCATCACACACGTAACTGCTTGACATAGCTAGCTAATTCATGCATCCTCTAGTTTAACAATGTTACCATTTTCCTTTCAGGTTACCTAATTTTACTGCTCATGCTTGTATATTATGTCAAAAGCTTAACATGAACTCAAACTCTACCAACTCGGCCCACCTTATCTAAATGTACATATGTAATGCACAAACTACCACATGCCTCTCCATCAAAACTTTTGGTCACTTTTGATGCGTATGGCTCAACTAGAAAAGTTAAAAAGAAGTGGAAAATGGAAGGGACACAGAAATACGTGTCCATTGAACAGACCAGCCGCAAACAAAAAATACAGCAGCATATATTTTATTGTACACGAAAAGTAGTATGTACATTTTTTCGACATACTTCTTTTTATACGCGTATATAAGGGTATTCACAAAATACGCTAACAATTATGAACTCTTTTACAAGTTTTTCGTGTGGTTCACATTGGAGTACCTTATAATTAGTATACAAATATACCTAAAGTGATAAAGGAGTATTTCAAGTTTGTTTAGGTGGTATATTAGAGGTGGGTGTAATTACACCGGTGTAAAGGTATTTTTATATATATATATATATATATATATATATATATATATATATATATATATATATATATATATATATATGTGTGTGTGTGTGTGTGTGTGTGTGTGTGTGTGTGTGTGTGTGTTCTCTTACACTCCGAATATCCACTACTACAGAAATACTATTAGTAGACGCCAAATCACAGATGGTTTGACAAAATCGTCTGTGACGTACACTATCACAGACGGTTTTAATTTGAAGACCGTTTGTGTTGTTGGTGTCGGAAAAAATGAGTATCACAGACGATTCTTACCGATGAACCGTCTGTGATACTGAAATATCACAGACAATTTTTATCTGTGATAATCTGTGAATGATCACATACGGTTTTTAAAAAACCCATCTGTGATACGATTTTTATTAAAAGCCGTATGTGATAAGCTAATTATCAATAGCACAGACGGTTTTTAACTAAAAACCGTCTGATCTAGTTGATAATCACATATGGTTTTTAATTAAAAACCATCTGTGCTAGTTGATAATCACAGGTCTGTGCTAGTTGATAATTACAGATGGTTTTTAACTAAAAATCATCTGTGCTAATTCATAATCACAAATGGTTTTTAACTAAAATCGTTTGTGATATTTATATATCACAGACGGTTTAACTAAAATCGTCGTGATATTTATATATCACAGATGGTTTTAACTAAAACCGTCTATGATTATCAACTATCATAGACGGTTTGTAATTAAAAACCATCTGTGATATTTACACCACAGACGGTTCGAAAGCCATCTATGATGACCTCGTATCGGTCAATTAGCAAGAACTTGATTACGAAGAAGATCGAGGGTAGATTATATTGTTAAAAAAATGTGATTGAATACCAAGGTCTCATATCAATATATATAATGTGTTTTTTAATTACTCGGGGAGAATTTGCACACGTGCGTAAGATGTTCGTGCGTTACAATAGGATTCTAAAAGAAGGTGATACATATTATCAAATGTGACCTAAATCATACAATGAACATTAAAAAGAGTGAGGCATCTTATCAACAAAAGTGAGATTGGTGCGGTTGGATCCACCATTGTCGAGATTGTCACCCCGAATCTGCCCTCCCTAACCCCGCTGGCTTCATAGTTCTTTCTCATTTTTAGCCGTATACCTCATCTGAGCAGGTGTACTCGGCCTCTCTATTTGTCGTTAGTGCGGGTGTACTCCACGTCCTGGTCGTCACCCTCGTTGGTGTACACTTTTATTCCCTTGTTGTCCTCGATGTGTACACCAATGCCTAGTTGTTCGCACTGATGTGCTCCTCTTCTTCGTTACTAAGTACCACTCCGCCTGCCTCCTCTTCTTCGCCATCCTAGTGCAGCAATAGCATGGCAGCACATGGGGTAAGGAGTAGCGAAGGGACCAAAGCGGCTAGCCACATCACTGTTTTTTCATGGCCATCCCGTCGAATTGAGATCTAGTAGTTAGGATTGGCTGAGGGAGGAGGCTGATCTAGATGTAAATAAAAAAGTGTCTAGCCCCTCCACTCCCACCCAACACATCTCCTCTCCTCCCTCATCTCCCCTCACCTCTCCCTACCTGCACATCGGCACCGTCGAGAGCCACCACTCCCCATGCCTCCTCCCCACTGGTGGCTCCCGGTAGCGACACCGCCTCCTCGCCTCCCTATCTCCACTCCCCTCGCCTCCTCCCGGCTGGCGGCTCTACTCCACACGTCTCCGGACCCATCGCCTCTGGATCCACCATCCCCTAGGTCATTGCCGCAGGATACACCGTCTCCGAGGTCACTACCTTCGGATCCGACTGATACACCTCCGCCTTCGCCTCCTCCTCCCTCGTGACCCCTTAACCTCCACCTCCAGTACACCTCCGCCTCCACCTCCGGTATTCCGCTAGGGTCATCGTGCTCCTCGCTGGTGCTCCCAACCCCATGACCGCCTGATCTTGGGGTCACTGTCCTCAACGCTGACGTTCTCCACCCTTGCACGGTAAATCTAGCAGACCCCGAGGTCACCACATCTAGATCCAGCGTCCCCAAGGTCACCGCCACCGGATATGGTCATCCTTGACTCCACCAATGTCAGACCAAGATGTCCTTGCAACGAGCCAATAAGGGCGGCGGCGGATCAAGAACATGGAACCTAGTTGGAGCCGGCCGACTACACCTATAGAAAAGGAAAAGTGGAAGGTGGCGATGCCAATGTACAAGAGTCAAAGGGAGAGGTCTCCGCGGTTGGACCTGAACATCCTAGCGCCGCTACGGCCAGACCCTAGGGAGAAGCCGGAGTCTGACGGATCTAGTAATTCCTGACCATCGCATCGTTGGATCCGGCCATCCTTAACCCCGGTGGCACCAAATATGGCTATCCTTGATCCTGGCGCCACTGTCTTTCTTCTCCCTAGCGCCACCATCTTTCTCCTCCCGGCGTCGCCTCCTCGTTAGTCGGTTCAAGCCGTCATCATCTCCTAACTTGCTAAGCCAGCCGCCGCCGCTTGGTGATGGTCCTTCTGCTTGTCGTGGCAATCGATCAACAGCGCCGCCACTCTTATGTATCAGGCCTACAAAACTGGCAAGGTGCTGGTGTATGGCATGTAAGAGGGATAGGATTAGAAGAGGTTGATCGGAGTGAGGAGAGAGGATTAGACGAGGTTGATCGGAGTGAGGAGAGGGTGTTACGCGGATCTAGATGTGAGATAACGAGAGTGGCTAGCAGTTCGGGGAAGGGAAGATGAGTGGTTGGGGTGTGAGGCCGTGAGCAGTTCGGGGAGAGAGCCGACTAACGACACGGGCCCGGGCCCACATGTCGGTGTATGTTAAGAGGAGATACGGGAGTGCACTGCAGCAGGGAGAAGGAAGGGAAAGGTAATGAACGGATAAACTCTCCTATATTAGTAGAGATATATGCGTACGCCAAAAAGCTATACCACCCAAGGTGCATAAGATTTGGTCCATATGGACAAAGCAATATAATGATAAGGGAAGATTAACAACCGAAGATTCCTGTGCCTCTCAAGATTGCCCTAGATGTATTTTATGACCCACATTACATTACATGCCTATATGTTTGTACATATGGGTGTGTATCATGCCTTTGCTTGACTAGCAGATCCAAGGTCAAAAAGTCAGACAATATTGTCCCAAAATCTTTCTCGCCTTTTTGCTTTGTGCCCCTTGTCGAATTGTTAAATTAACCCAGCTTGGTGTAAAGATAACTAGCTATAAGGCGCACAACATGACGGTGACAAAAAGGCAAGCCAATGATGAAGTGTCGCACTTGCAACGTTATGAGTTACTAGGAAGCTACGTCTATGTAATCTGCGTGAGGCCATATGTACTGGTAACGACACATCACCTCTTAAAATAATCTAGGAAAGTACTTTTCTTGCAGTGAGTGACACGAGCGTCAACTGATTAGCCGCTCGAGATCAAAGGGGTTGGAAAATGACTGGTTTAAAAAAGCAGTGAAGTTAGAGACAAGGCAACTAAAAGCAGTGAAGGTTGTACTAGCAGTATATCTGAAATGTCTTGTTCGTCTTGGTGAAGCATGCATGTGCCCTGTCTTTGTACTCTCCCCATGATCCTTTGTTTGGGCAATTATGTTGTAATTAGTGATGCCACCAAAAAACAGTGTAATTAGAATAACAAAAAAGAATTAGTGTCCAACACATATTACTCATTCAATACATTATTTAATTGTCAAAAATATTGCAAAAAACGTCGTGTTAGGGTCGTTGATCCAATTAATCTTTAGGATTTAGTTTTGTGGAGCTGCTTGGACATATTGGTGGGCGATCTCTTTCTTCAGCAAGTTGCGTTGGGCATCTTCTCATCTTTTATGTAATCCATGCTTGTAAATTTTTAAGAATATAAGAGAAAAAGTGGCAAACTCCATCACTCAATCATCGAAATGACTCCCTACATATCCAAAAGGGCTAGCAAAGTGATACACACAACAAAACAGGTAAAAAATTGATTTATCATAGAATGTTTGTGAAAAAAATACGGTTTAATTAACCTAATCAATTTCTTCCCCTTTTTGAAGACACCAACTGTAATAACAATTGGCATGTGGATCAAAGATATAGAGATGGTTTTTTTTGTTGTTGTTTTGACATATGTCTGTGATGTGGAACTGTATATATTGCAATTAACTTCTCCCGCATTTTGTAAAAACAAAATGATCACTGCTACCTTTTTCTTTTTTAAGGGAAGCTTAGATAACAGATAAAAATAACATGGTTTGGTTTCTACAACAATATATATATATATATATATATATATATATATATATATATATATATATATATATATATATATATATATATATATATATATATATATATAGACGCTGAAATGGGACACTAGGGTGTCCAAGCACCAAGTTTTTCTCGCCTTTAGATTGCTTTTAAATACGTGCAAGTGCAATGATATATAATATCATGATAGAAAGTTTTAATTATAAATGAAAAGTCTCAATCATAGATAAAAGTCTTAATTATAGAGCCTGGGCACCATGGTGCCCTGCTATTTATACTATATATATATACACCGGGAGTAGAAAAGAGGCTCATATATATACCCGGAATAGAATGACATAGAGTGTAATTACACCGGGAGTAGAAAAGAGGCTCATATATATATATATATATATATATATATATATATATATATATATATAGAAAAATACATTCTACACCGGTGTAGTTACACCACCTCTAATATACCACCTAAACAAACTTGAAATATTCCTTTATCACTTTAGAACATTTGTATACTAATTATAAGATACTCCAATGTGAACCACACGAAAAACTTGTAAAGTAGTTCATAGTTTTTAGCGTATTTTGTAAATACCCTTATATCTGGCGCATAAAAGGGTATGTCGAAAAAATGTATATACCATGAAAATTGTTCATACCACCTAGATGGTCTTAAATACTTGTATACTACGTACATACCCTCCGATTACGCGAGATACTCCCTACATTGCGAGATACGATATAGGGTGTAACTACACCGGGTGTGAAAAGAGGCTTCCTATATATATATATATATATATATATATATATATATATATATATATATATATATATATATATATATATGAGTCTCTTTTCTACTCCCGGGTGTAATTACACTCTATGTCGTATTTCACAACGTAGAGAGTATCTCATGTAACGGAGGGTATGTACATGTAGTATACGAGTATTTAAAACCATTTTGGTGGTATGAATAATTTTTCAGAGGTGGTATATATGTTTTTTTTCAACATACTTCTTTTTATGTACGTATATGAGTGTATTTACAAAATACGCTAAAAACTATGGACTTCCTTGCAATTTTTTCATGTGATTCGCATTGAAATATCTTATAATTAGTATACGAGTATACCTAAAGTGATAAAGGAGTATGTCAAGTTTGTTTAGGTGGTATATTAGAGGTGGGTGTAATTACACCGGGAGTAAAAGATATTTTCCTCTCTCTCTCTATATATATATATATATATATATATATATATATATATATATATATATATATATATATATATATCAAATTAATGAGTGTTAACGGGTTTATCTGATATATTATATATCATTGCACTTGCACGTATCTAAAAATAATTTAAAATAGAAAGACTTAGTGCCTAGACATGCCTGGTCCAGTCTGTGGAAATTTGCGTTTGTGAGAGAGAGAGAGAGATCACAAAGGTGGGCGTGGAGAGCAGCAGGCGACCAAACGGCATTTGAAGCGATCAGGTCACAAATGCGCTACCGAATACACCGCCACGCTACCGGATACACCAATCGATTGATCATGCAGCAACTCAAGTCGCACTCGTGGCGCGACAAAGGTGTGCGGCCTTTCAGGTTAGACATCCCAATTGCCATGTCAAACTAAAGCGCGATCTCCCGCCTTTGCATCCGCGCGTCTCTGTCCATGGTGTCATCAGACAGCATCGCGCCGTAATCCATGCGTCTTCGAAAGTTCATCGGTTTTGACGCTGGATTTGAAGGCTCAGGCAAAGTTATAGCTTCTAGGAGCCACAGGTGAATTCTTTTGGACGATATCTTATAACTTAAATATTTAAATTCTGATTGTTTGTAAGGGATAATACGCACAGAAAATAGTCATATACGATTTTGGCGGTAAAGATGAACTCAGTACATTTTTTACTATAATCTTCCTATTGACTCCGCATTAAAAACGCACCGTTTAAAAGCTAGTTACTGTAGACAATACGAGCCGTTTGTAACCAGTTAGCTTATTAACATTACTTTTTCTTTTCTTTTTCTTTGCTATCTATATATATATATATATATATATATATATATATATATATATATATATATATATATATATATATATATATATATATATATATATATATATATATATCTCGGTGTTTTTATTTTTCCTATTTTATCTTTATTTTTAACTAAATAAACTACCGCCGTTATACTACAATTTCAATTAAAAACTATAGCCAAAATTCACAGTCGAATTGAACAGGGCTTTAAGACGCTGGTGATTGGCTAGCGGCAACGGCGGAGCCATGAATTTTTTGGAGCCAGGGCAAAGCCCACTGCACTGTTCGTCGGCGAGCCAATAACACCTGCACTGTAGCTAAGAGCGCCCACCGAGCTGTTCGCCCAATTGCCATGACAAACTAAAGCGCGATCGCCCGCCTTTGCATCCGCGCGTCTCTGTCCATGGTGTCATCAGACAGCATCGCGCCGTAATCCGTGCGTCTTCGAAAGTTCATCGGTTTTGACGCTGGATTTGAAGGCTTAGGCAAAGTTATAGCTTCTAGTAGCCATAGGTGAATTTTTATGAACTGATGTCTTCTGGGTTATGGTTTAAATATTTGAATTCAGTATATTTTTTACTATAATTTTTCTATTTTTTCACCTTAAAAAATATCGTTTAAAAGCTGAATTCGTAGATTGCGATCGAACATAAGACACGAATAAGCCAAAAAGAACCCGCCCAAAGCTAAAAGCCGTTTGTAACAAGTTGGCTTCTTAACATTACTTTTTTCATTTTTTTCTCCTTCTTTTTTCTTCTTCCTTTGCACTATCCGTGGGTATATATCGGTGTTTTTTATTTTTTTCTAATTGAATATCTTATAAAAAGCTAACAGTCGTTACATTATAATTTCAGGTAAAAACTATAGCCAAATTCTACAGCCGAATTGAACAGGGCTTTAACACACTGGTGATTGGCTAGCGGCAACGGCGAAGACATGAATTTTTTGGAGCCAGGGTAAAGCCCACTGCACTGTTCGTCGGCGAGCCAAGAACACCTACACTGTAAGCTAACAACACCCACCGAGCTGTCCACCGAGACGAAGGCGGGAGCGACGGGGCAAGCTTGATGCTCGTCCGGAGGGTGGGCCGTCGTCGTCCAAGTTGAGGCGCTTCCTGGACCAGCGTGGGCCGCGGCTGCAATTTGTCGATTGTGATCTCGGCCGGCCTCTGGTGACAATTCGGCGGGCTCCTCGTGCGCTGATGGAGCAGCGGATTTGATGGGCCGTTAGGTCTCAAGGTATGCACGCGTATGCGCTTCATCCTTTTGCATCGATATAAAAAATCATACTGTCTTATTATTATGCGTGCACGTGAGGAGCAAGTGAAGAAAATGAGGGAAATATAAAAATCAGACTGTACCATACGTTGTACGGCCGAATTAAGCCCAGCGGCTCCAAATCCGTACGCCATAGCCCAAAAGGAGCATGAACGATTGGTCTTACGACGTTGTTTCTGGTCCATTTGAGTAAATTCTTCAGAGCCACACGTGTTTTGGTATAACTATCCGAAAGTGTATTTGCATTTCACGGAATTCCATGTATTCTTTTACTCCTGTTGAGTGCGACGGAATCCGACGGGCGGAATCCACTGTTGGTGCAATTGATATGTGGGACCCACCGAGCAGTGGACCACATGTTTCAGATAGTCTCGACAAAAGCATATGTTGGTGTGCGAATCTTAGAGCAAATCCAGCGGTGAGAAGATTCAGCAAAAAAACCTTAAAAATAGCAAATCCAGAGCCCGCTCATTTCAGCTTTGGCTTCAACTTATTTTTCACTATTCCTAAATTTCATCTTTTTCTAATTTTTGGATTTTTTTAGATTTTTTACCGGTTCTTTTTTTCGTATTCGTTTGTATTACACGTGCTGGTCTAACGCGTTTTTTCTATTTTTATTTTTTAAAAATTTAATTATGTCAAATAAGTCATCATCAGCTCAGTGTAATTTTAGTTAGCAACAGTAAAATTCAGCCATAAACCACAATAATTCAGTCCAAACAGTAAAATCTTGTTTCCTGATTCGATATATTGTTAGTCACAACGGATACGATTTCTTCTTCTTATCGCCTGTACACAAAACTTTTCGCTGAATCACAAGAAATTACTGCATGCAGTGTACGTACAGGCTATTGGACTCTGTAGAAGCACAGCAATTTGAGTACAGGCGGGCTTTACTGTTATTGTGGTCCGTTCATCAGCTGTAATTTATGCTGGAGTAATTGCAGAGAATTTGTTGGGCAAATTCGGCCAAAGATGCAATGCCATAGCATTTCAGCAAGGACGAGCGATGAAAGCAGGAAGCTTCATGTGTTCAGGCTATATGCTGTAGCGAAGTCAGGATTTAATTATGTCTTAGACTCAGTGGTGAAATGATTTAAACTATTTGGATTGGACTATGAAAATATTATCCAGACTGAATTGAGTTTATCCAACCTGTGCACTAGATATTTTTTCACACCATGAGTTAAAGCCTATCCTATCTAGGGTGTGACTCCGTCCCTTGCTACATGGTCAAAAGTACAGATCTGTGAAACCTATCTATAGTATATATAGAGAGAGCTAGAAATGGTGTCTTTCCAATGTGATTGCATGATATTCACTTTAGTTATATGTTGGACGGCTCCGAACAATGTGAGGTATGTTTTTTTTACTATGGCTAATGACTAATAGTTTTTAGCTCTAGCGTCAATGATCTATAGAAACGAATCAATGTCGATCGCCGTTTTAAAACAACAATAAATAAAAATTTATATTTATTTATTTAAAGAAAATCGTAAACCATGTTTGGAAAGGACTAGCCTTGTTTCGATCCTCAAACAGGGCATTGCGAGCTTTACTGTAGATTACATTTTTGCAACGTAGAATGGTACGAATGTTCTGCCCTTAGCAACAAAGCAAAATTCAGGACTGATAGCAGATGGATTAAAGGCGACCTACGTAATGTTTACGAGGACGGTACTTCCGCACGCGTTGCAGCAGGACCAACCTCTCTTGGAGAGGAAGCAGGGCCAAATCAAGTCCCCGTGGGGCACACGTGTCATTCTATCAACAAGCATGGTGCATGCGCGCGGTCTAAGAGCACCGGCTCCTTGCTAGTCATCACTATGCATGCCTATGCGTGCTCCTGCTCGATATGCCATGGTCAAAAAGAAACGGATGAAGCTACAAGAGAAAAGGTGTTCATGTTAACGTTTGGTCATTTCGATTTAAGTTTCTAGTTTTTAATTTATTCTTTACTATTTCTATATTTTGTCTTTTTTAACGTTTTAGTATTTTTGAGCTTTTTTTACCGGATATTTTTCCCATATTCGTTTGTGTTATTCGTGATAGACTAACATGTTTTTCTACTTTTAAATTTTTTAAAATTTAGTTACGTCAAATAAGCCACCATCAGATATAGTATAATTTCAGTCATAAATTAGCTTATTTAGCCTGATCAAACAGTACCTAAGCTTTGTATAGCCCATTTTGAAACATAGGAATTCGTTCTTATGGGATGAAATAGGCCTATAAAGGCTCCACGAGATCAAAGGACACATTAAAATGGAGAACATAGCTTCAAATTTAGGCCTTTTTTTTGATGAGTTTCTAACTTTTTAATACTTTTTGTTTTTTTTTTGGCTTTTTTGTCTTTCCTTTTTTCCTTATACCTTTGTATTATCTATGATGATATAACTTTTTTATTTTTTTATTTTTTAAAATTTTATTACACTGAAAAAAGTTAATAACAGTTATAATATATTTTCAGTCGCTACAGTAAAAAAACAGAAGTCTAGAATTATAAGCTCAAATGGGCACTACCTTAAACATCATATCAAATGGTAAAATGTTGACATATTCAACTATGTCAACTAGTTTAATTTGCTATCGTAGTTTCAAACTAATATTACCCAGTATCAGATCTGAATAGTTCTTAACCATGGCATACTACTTTTCCAGGGCATGCAACTTTATCCATAACCGAACAGAACAGAACATACACTTGTGCGAGTCCTATCTCATCAGTCTGTTAATTATCTTAATTAGTACTAGTACATGCCCAAATGCTCATATATACGTTGGATTCCATTCAACTGTTCCCTCCATTTGAGACCTGCTTAATATGTCCCTGTCTGATACGGACATAAAAAATTCAGAGCCTTCGATTTGTATCCTCTTGTCTGCCATATAAACCAACATATTTACCCATAAAAATCCTGAGTGCCTTTTGTAATGATCATCAAATGCGTGATGATTCACCGTCACAACGAGAGGTCATTATCTGTCCATTTAATTTAGAGGACTTTTGTATTTGCTACTGCTGATGGTTTTTAGCTAAAAATAAATAGTAGTAGCCAAAAGAAATAGCTTTTAAAAAGAAGACACAAGCGATGGGAAAAGTGAGGAAGAGATGTATATGTGAGGCGAGAGTAAGAGGAATATGTGTATGATGCTCCTACAAGGAACCTTGGGCTTAATCACTCTGTATTTGGTAAAGTAAAAAAGGAGTTCATTGTCATCATACCTAGAGCACTTGATCTCGGACTTATCTCCTAGTCTACCATTACTCGATGCTGATGTTATTGAGAGATCGTTTGGAGTGCTTAAAATGAAGTGGCAAATTCTCTACAAGATGCCATCCTACTCTATGTTCAAGCAAAGATAATTGTTGTGGCGACTATGGTTCTTCACAACTTCATTCGTGAACATGGGGTGAAGACTTGGACTTTGCTCGCTTGATCGTGATTCAAACTTTGTCCCGACAATACCGAAGGTATAACAAATATGTAGCTCCATCAAATGGGTCTACTATGGAACCCAATGCTCCTACCATGGATGCATTCCGTGATGAGTTGGCAACCGCTATTTCTCTAGCTTGGAGCTAGAATTATGTATCGGAACACTTGCATTCGTAGTCATTTTGGTTTAAACTACTTTCTAGTTATCTATGGACAATTACTTAATATGTGCCTGTCTGATACGGACATAAAAAAATTCAGAGCCTTCGATTTGTATCCTCTTGTCTGCCATATAAACCAAACATATTTACCCATAAGAATCCTGAGTGCCTTTTGTAATGATCATCAAATGCGTGATGGTTCACCATCACAACGAGAGGTCATTACCTGTCCATTTAATTAAGAGGACTTTTGTATTTGCTACTGCTGATGGTTTTTAGCTAAAAATAAATAGTAGTAGCCAAAAGAAATAGCTTTTAAAAAGAAGACACAAGCGATGGGAAAAGTGAGGAAGAGATGTATATGTGAGACGAGAGTAAGAGGAATATGTGTATGATGCTCCTATAACCCCTTACCTTATCTCCGGAGTGAGACAAGAAAGAGAGTAGAGAAGCCAGGTGTTAATATTGGGGTCATTCTTTGGGTCGTTGCTTATGGCTTAATTTTTAATTCTAGTTGTTTACGAGAAAGAGTACGAAGAGAGATATTCGTATGTGATTTTAGCCGATATATGTGAAGTCAGCACAGTGTTTACTATAATCGACTTGTAGACCTTGTCTTAAAAAGACACCACGTCTAAAAGTTAGTTACTGTAATATAAGTCAGAAGCTAAAAAGAATAGCTAACTAGATTTTGGTTTCTTCAAACAGAAGTCAGAAGCAGAATCCAATACGAACGGGCTTAAAGGTTGCAACAGCTAGAGTGCATGTCTTTTCGTGTTCATGGTTATGCTTATACTACATAGCTGTACCAATTTCTGGTTCAGGTCATCTTTCGGGCATGAGTGCAAACATGCCTGTCATTGTTCGAGCTATGGAGCAGTGATGATTAATTAGAAATAGGGAATAGAAAGGTCGTTCTGATTACCTTGGGACACCTTTTATTGTGGGAGAAAGGCAGCCAATACCTTGGGACGTACACCTTTTATTGTAGGAGAAAGGCAGCCAATTCGCTGGTAAGACGATGTAGCAAATATTAGCGATTTACTGTAGCAGATAACCTGGTGCTTTTTTTTTATTTCGAAGGGATGTGATAGCCCTAATGGCATGGCCAAGGTTGATAGGATCGAGATCCTAGGTCGGGATAGAATGTTTTTATGCTGATAGGATCAGAGATCAATAACTCGAAAATCATTCATGATTCAGAAGATCATAAGGTACAAACCAGCATTGCATTGTATGGTAGTTCCAGTTAAGATCAGGATCGAAATGACCCCATAGGATAAGACCCTGAAAACTTGAATGGCGTGGCACTGTAGCCCTTTGCCATTGCGATATGCACTTCCACTGATGCTGGAACGGGCCTTCCTATCGCTTCCTATTAAGAAAATACACCGCTATCGCTACAGCTTCGATATTATTTCTACTCAGGATGTTTTACTTGTGGGAAGAGTTGCTTCAACTATGTCAATCTCCTGAAAGGATAAGAAAAGAACTTAATTTGTAAAGCAGATTTGGCTCGAAACATAACATAACAGTGCACGGCTTGAAGGTTAATTAGGGCATATTCTTTTCGGCTGCGGCTTATGGCTTTTGGTTGAAATTTTGAATTTTGGCTGTTTACTTCAGACAGATTACGGAGAAATGAGATACTCGCTATGCGATTTTGGCAACAGATATTGAGCTTTAACGTGTAGATCGCGAACCCGTAGACCCGTCTTGAGAAAATACTCCGCTTAAAAGTTAGATCAGAAGAAAAGACAAAACCACCGGCTTCGAAGGAAAAAAAACAGGCGCTTAATATTTCCCCTCAGCATGTTGCCCTCAAAAGTTGTTCGACAGAAGGACACCCAGTACATGGCATGAGAGGAAATTTGAGAATTTGAATGGAACATCAAATGTCTGTTTGTTTAACCAGACATACATACAGCGATCCATGCATATATGCATCCTGTACCTGAAAAATTGAACCCACACCAACCCCCAGGTTTTTCAACGTCTAGGCTGGCCTGACCTGACCCGAGTGAACTGCTCATCTCAATAAGTAACATTGTACGGGCCATTCAACCGACGGTCGACAGTCTCAGCTGATCTCTCTGCACAGTGCTTTGGTTGTTTTGCACAGGCAAAACTCAAGTGGAAGTGTGGAAGCAAAGTTTGCCCGTGCAAAGTGCAACATATCTGTTAACATGATCAAAAGCTATAACTAAAAAGACAGAAATTCAAGAGATTCTCAGAAAAACGTGTCACCTTAATTTAGTGGACCCTAATTATATTCAACAACTCATAACTGATGTACGCTAGCTGAAAAAAGGAAAATGTGTTAGAAATTCTCAAAAACGAAAAGCATCATTCCTTTAATTTTGTGGGCACATCTTTTCCTTGGCCTTGGCATGTCCTATATGGGCCTGTCTTTTGGTCATATATATTTGGCCTTATGTACGGTGGGTCGACTGAGCCATGTGGGGGGCACTCCCCAACAGTAGTCTCTTATAGGTAAGGGCTTTGTAACGGACATGGTGAAACCATGCATTTCGCGCTTTGGCCCACTCCATCCTTCTTCGGCCCACCATTGCGATCCCTCAGATAGACTAACCGATGCTTTTCGCAATGGATGCTAGGCTGGTGACCAGTCTTCATTTTAGAAGTCATTGAGCCAATAGCGGGCTTTGTGTCGAAAGTCCTTGTGCCGACTGCTAGACCTTGTCTTGGAAATCCTCGAGCTGGTTGGCAAGCCTTGTCCTTGAAGTCCTCAAGACGACGAGAGGGGTTCACAGCGGAAGTCCTCAGCCGACGTGCAGGTTTCACCGTGAAAGTCCTCTCCGTTTGAGAGTGAGTAACTTGGATGCTCTTTATCCTCCGAGGTGGAGTGGCTGTAAAACGTACCTTCTCAAGTAAGCAATACATCAATCTTTGTGCAACGCTTGAATCTCTTGTTTTTTATTGTTGTGCTTGACTTTTGGTGTGTTTGACCTCTCTTCTTTCCTTCTTGTGATCTTGTTATGCAAGGACATGTAAGAATGGAGATAATATTTGGTAATACATCTCCACACATCTAGGCACTGGAATAGTAAGATTCATGATAAAACCCGGTTTTGCTTGTCTTTGGCCTCTTTGGTCTATCCCTTGATCCAAGGGTTTTTGGCTTAATTTCTGTGGTGAACTAACTTGCTGTGACGTGTGAGAATACATCTAGGCTTTTTTTTGGTCATCTTCATCCCATGAGCAACTTGTATTCACCGATTTTGATTTTAGCTCGGTTTTGGTGCAACATTTCAACAAACTGGAAAATGTCTCAATTTTGTTCATAATTTTCATGATCGTTTGTTGGAATAGGTTCACAATACACTAGAGAAGATCCTTGTAAAATTTCATATCATTTGGATCTACGGATCAAAAGTTTCATCGCTGAAATTACTGTTCATCGAGGAAAGAAAGTACCGTAGTGCAAACAAAGGTACTTTCAAAATCAGAAGTATCGCAGTGCAAACAAAGGTATTTCTGATATTACTGATTCTTCTTCAAAATTTTCAGCAGCTTCTCTTGCTCATCTTGTGGTGGTTTCTTGATCATAATCTTCATTTTTTTTTGCTATTGGAGTGAAGGAGTGTTGAATACTTAGGGAAAAATTAGAAGGCATCATTCACTCACTATGTTGCCATATTCGGTTTTTTATTATGAAAGCTTGGTTATTATATAGATGTTAGTAGTTTGTAAAAGTTCTTTTAATTTAGAAAGAAATAGAGTTAATAGTCATATTCGAGGCTTATATAGTGTTGAAAGAAAATGGAGCGTGCTATTGAATGGTACATGAATTAATTAAGATGAAGGTATATACTCACAAATTAAGGATTTGAAAAGAAAATGGTACGTTCATTAGTTGATACAACAGCCAACAAGGAAAAAAAATCAATACATTTATACTCTATTACATCAGAAATGCACTTATGGTATATGGATTTTTTTTAGAAGAAATTTGTGCTTAAAAGGTGTTCTCCTCCGTCATATACCATAAATTCCTCCGTCATATACCATACATTTCTAAAATGAGAAATTTCTTCTAAAAAAGGTATATACTCAAAAATGGATTCGATTTACCCGTTAACAAAAAAAATCAAAAGAAAATCCCAACATACCATCATAAAAAGGAAACAAATTGCCTAGTTCAAATAATTGCCAAAAGAATTCATTGTCAACCGTATGAATGAGTTATGGAAGCAACCTCACTTACCAAATCTAAATTTTCTAACGGGTTGGATCTCAAGTTATCTCTAGAAATATCCATCATAATTTGCACGAATTTCAAAGCGATCAGATGGTTCTTAGGAGTGGCGCCTGGGCACCATAGAGCCCTCATTATTTATACTATATATATATTATTCCTACGTTTATACTTAGTAATTAAAGCTTTGACAACAAATGAACCAGGTGAAGTAACCCTAAAACTGTTGCTTAGCAGGGAGTGAGACAAACATGACAGGGTGCAGCTTTAGAAAAGAGCATCAGATGGTGCGTGGAAAGAAGGGATTGAAAAACTACTCGGGGTCAGAGAAAGGAAGCAGCCACGGCATGCATTGGTGGAACCAAATACAGAGGAGAGCGAGAAGCAGAAAGAGATGCAGCAGCAGCAAAGGGAAAGAAACTGGCCCCTAATTCTCTCACACACACTGTCCTCACAGGATGACGACAAGCATAAGGGCTATTAATGCGTTCTTTTCGGTTTTTGTATTTTGATTTTTTGACTTTTTTAAAAAAGCTAAAATAAATGAAGACTTCCTGAATCAGTTTTTTAAACAACTTTTCGAGTCTAAAATTATGTACACCATCTATGCTGGCATCTCATATCTTAAAAACACAAACAACAGTCATTAACTGTAGTAAAAAACTATCAACTATAACTCAAAAGAACATGTTAACTTTGCTCCAGAAGAAAACGCATATAATACAAACAAACTGAGAGAACAAAGGGGAATTTTTGAATTTATCTATTCTTTTACTTGCTCCCCTTTTTCTTTGCTTTTCTGCTTCCAAAACTGGCTACAAGCCTTCTCAATGTATAGGCTAATACTCTCCTACTGGTATATATATTCGGTCTTCAAGTTGAACACAACTTCAACTTGAATTACATATGAAGATACGTCTTGAACTCTAAGTTAAGATTATTTCTAACAGAATATGACCTATATCCATACGGAAATAGTCTTTTTGTACATGTAGTCGTGGAGTTGTATTTTGTTTCAGATTCTTTCTTTAACGCCATATGCGTTTCAGCCTTCAGGAGGTCACATGTGTGAGTATAAGATACGGAAAGATGTACCAATACTACTACTATGCGTTGTACGAGACATGGCATTGCTTCCTCCCTGCCTTTTGTACGAGGGTAGTACTACGTATCTTTGGAAGATATACACATTTAAAAGCATCTTTCTGAGATATATAAATATTCTGCGCAACAAATGGTACTACTAGGTTGGAAGTTTTTTTTAGCAGGACAGTTTAGGCTACGCTAATTTGGGCTTGGCCTTCTCACTTCCGACTTATTTTTTATTATTTCTAAATTTTATCTTTTATGATTTTTCAGATTTTTTTGAACTTTTTGTCGGTTCTTTTTTCGTATTGGTTTGCATTACATGTGCTGGGCTAACCCGTTTTTTCTACTTTTAAATTTTTAAAATTTAATTATATCAAATAAGCCATCATCAACTATAATGTAATTTCAATCAGCTACAGTGAAAATTCAATCATAAGCTACAAAAATTTAGCCCACCTGAGCACCATGTAGATGTTGTAGAACTTGTAGCAGTTGTCATATTTATTTGAAAATGTTGCATCTATTATATAATAAAAGCTCCTGATACGTGATCAAAAGCTCTAAAAAAGATAGAAATTAAATAACTTCTTAAAAAACAAAACATCCGACTATTTATTTGGTGGACCCTAATTATGTTTAACAAATCATAACGGATAGATAGTAGCTAAAAAATATGCTAGAAATTCTAAAAAGAAAAACATTTAGCCCTTAATCAAGTGGACACTAATTAAAGCAGACTACAGTGGCCATCGAATGTTATTACTTAGAGATACATTACTTTGTGATTTTAAAACTAAAAGTGATAGATATGTTAAATCAGCAAAGAAAAAAAGGAACGCAACCTTCCCTGTGCCGTGTATGAGCCATGCTACCTTCCCTTTTTTATCCTTTTACTCCAAAACTTCCAATTATTCATACTTGTTATCAACCCGTGCATCCGCATGGGCTAGATACTTTAAATATTGTTTTTTCATAGAAAACTTGTACCCATTTTAATTGGATTTAGATAGGACTTCCAAGGCTATCAACTTGTTTATCTTGTACATATCAAAATTTAACATGATTGAGACTTCATTTTAATTCTATAATAATTTAATTATGATTTAATTTCGATGAATTCGGAATTTCAATTGTATATGCATATATTCCAAATTGAATTGAAGTCTAATATAATTTTGTTTCCGAAATTTATATAAATTACAAATTTCATTAATCTTCGAATTTGAATTGGAATTTACATGCACTCCAAATTTCAGTTCATGTATAACTGTTTTCGTATCTTGAAAGTAGCTTCATACCAATTATTTTGTTCTTAGAAAACTCCTATGAACTAATTATCTTGAGTGAGATAAGGATATCTCTTTTTACAAATATCCTATTTGAATTTACAACTCAGTGCTGAAATCCGATTGGAATCTTATTGGAACTCAGAGCTGAACTTGCACGTCATCTGGCACGAAGCATATACAATCTTTTTTCCTCTGATCTGATACTATACTGATTACTAAGGACATCAGCGATTAGAGCTCCGGCAATTACAATACTATTCGGAGACATGCAGGGCTCTATATTGATCACTTACCTAATCGTATTTCCATACATGCATGAATTGGTGCATGCAAGAGTTATATTTGTAACAAATACATGCAGACTCATCACTTCTATCTGCTATATACGTGCAACGTATATGAAATTGAGCAGGGCTTGATGTTTCAGTTTTTTCTTTTCTTTTGAATTAATGTGAGAATTTTTAGATATTTTTTTTCGATTAATATGATAATTTGTAACTTTTTTACCACATAGGATTAATATGGAGGCTTCGTGAGGAGCCTCCAATTAGTATAAATAAAGGTAGATAGATTGATCGATTTGATCATTTTAACAAGTTAAACAACGTTACGAATAATTTAAGTCTCATGTAAGACTGGTATGACTAAAGGTATTTCCTTAATTTTGAAGGCATAAATTCCCAAGATAAAAAATCCTGGATATTTTTCTAATTAATTGAGGGAACCGTCTCTTAGTAGGATAGCGGAGTTACGGATATACGACTACACCCATCAATATTTAAATCCTAAAGCCCATTTATTACAAACGCGAGTGTGTTTTAGTAGAAATTTTATGATGTCGCAGATTTATCCCCAGCCAATGTCTGTCTAGGCGTATGTGTATGTGTGCATTTACTCTGTAATCACAAAAATAATTATTCGAGAGAAAAGAGGGGCCTTTGTACAATGAATAGGACTCTATTTTTAAATATTAATTTATTTATTGTAGCACCTAGCCACAATTGCACAAAATTTTAGTTAGACATCTGAAGCAAGCGCTAGAGATAGCCAGGAACGCAAATAGATAGCAAGAAGACATACATGGTCACTGTTTAAACTTGTATTTACAAAAAAAAATCAATATACATGTAGCATTATTAAAAATATTATTTTTACCGTTCGGTCACTAGGCAGCGACGCCATCGAGCTGACTCGTGAGTCCTGGAACCCCAAAGCCTACCACCCAGCCATCAGGCTCTAGGTGGCCTGCCGCTCGGCCACCAGGCTCCAGGTGATTAGCATATGCAATTAATTAATTTAATACGTACTGCTCGTAGAATTTTGTAGATATAGCACATGAGCACAAAAACTTTTGAAATTTTTTGTGGAGCTTTCCGACGCAACGTAGTTCATTGTGTAATTTACTCGTAATTTTTTCCGTTATGAATTTTATTTAAAAATCCATTTACGTAAACTATTTGTAGGAATTTCTAAATATAGGAAATGAGATGGAAAAATTAGAGCAGTGGATTAATGGTGCAATTTTTATTCAATTACGCAAGGAGTATATATAATAGTACAAAAAACGCATGGCACGAGATATAGCAGTACAAAAAACGTATCACATGGGATGCGATATGGCTTACTCATCTAAGCTACTACTATCTCCTCGCCATGTCTGCCTCCGCATGTGTGGCCTTGTCTTCCGTTGAGTATGTCTCCTAGGCTACGACAGCTGGTCTGGAGCGTGCGTGTCGGATCAGAGAAGGTATGGAGACCGTTCCGTCTGTTGACGGTACGGAGTGCGTCCAATAGGCTGAGGTACAACAGACAGTGTTTGATGGTAAGAGTCGATGTGCTCCTGCTGAGACATGCCGAATTAGGGGCTATCAGAGATGAAGTCGTGAACGAGGGACTCTAGAAATCCGCGTTGTGCAGAGGAGCCCTGGCCTTCACCGTACGGTGTGGCAGCGATGAATCTCGACGACGGACCTACGGTGAGAGAACATCATGATGTTAGCGGAACGTAAGGCATAACAGAAAATCAAAATGTGGGTTGTACATAAGTTACCTCCTTGTTGATCTGGCCTGCGGATGATCGACGGCTAGCACTATGACGTCGGCCAAACTCGGTAGGTTGCGATGGCCAACTATACTCGCTAGGTCGCAATGACCTAGCGGGTTAGCACGGTGCCCTACTGGGTGCTCAATGTGCATGGCGTGGTCTGTCGATCGGCCGCAGCTCAGGTTATCCATTTTTTTTGGCTTGTGATAGGATGCACTTGAAAGTTGTCTCTAGGGCTGGTGGTGTGTCTGGGCTACTCATGGCAGCTTCAAACGCGCTTGTGATGCACTGCGCCCTCTCCAACTAAAGTGACATATGAAATAGGTTCAATAATGACTAGTATGAATTTCATAAATGAAACGATCCGACTTTGCAACTATCTTACAGTGTCATAGCGCCGCAAAGCGCTGTGGCAATCAATCGAGTGTCATGTGTGAATTGCTCTGGGTGATCTGGTGGA
This sequence comes from Bonia amplexicaulis, assembly GCA_036346245.1. Lineage (NCBI taxonomy): Eukaryota > Viridiplantae > Streptophyta > Magnoliopsida > Poales > Poaceae > Bonia > Bonia amplexicaulis. Next base: position 23,314,458 of record CM070741.1, on the reverse strand, counting down.
GGAATGGTGAGTCTGGCACGCAACCGAGGTACGTACGACTGTAGGTACTCGTTGTATATCTAAACGTCGTTCGGACGCTGCTCCATTATGACATCCGATAGGGCCCTATCTATCCATTCCATCTCCCACTCGCCGCAGGTGGCGCGGTCCGCACTCATGCCAACCCGTCAAATTGCTCGCATTTTGGAATCATCGATGTTACGGAGGAAGATATACAAAGTGTAAATATTACTCAGATGGAGTTTGACTCATTGGTGTACGGCTCACGGCAGGAACCTGCCGTCCGGAGGGGGTACGACCTGGTACAAACTGAGCTATTGTAATACGCACTGTGGTGCATAATGCTCCACCATGTACAAGAAAATCAAATGGTAGGTCATCGCTCATAACTCCACGTCCTGCAAGTATTGTACGGACAACCTGTGTGGCGCTACACTCATCACGAACTCTGGAGTCCATGGAGCCCAGATGATGTCGTTGTCATGCAACAACTCGAACTCGTTGTGCCACAACAAGTAGCACATCGCCGGTCTGTCCTTGGCCAAACGTAAACAGGCACCAATCCACCGGAAGCCCATAATGGGCCCGTCTATTTGGTCTCACTGAACGGGTGCACTGGCATCAGGATGGCCGGACGCCCGACAGGGAAGTGCTCCCAACTCCACAGCTACAAGAGCACGTTGCAGATGGCCAGGTTGGGGGAACCACTGGTGCCGCACTGGCAAGCATCACACAACCCCTGATATGTGGCGCATAGGATGGCTAATCCCCAACTGTACTGAGGTATCACCCCAACCTCTGCATTAGCCCAAGACTCGGCAAGGCAGATGCAATTGGGGTTGCAAATATCATCGTGTGGCTGGAAACATACTCCAACCAAAGAGCTGAATAAGGTACGCGATGAGGTGCGTGTTGACAACCTTGACCAATGCATCCTATGGGCACACACTGAATTTCCTCAGCCAAGTGTGGAGGATGCCACGAGAACCCTTCGGCATAGCCAGGCCGAACCAATATGCCAGTCTCTCCTTCTAGTCCGCCAGTGGAGGGGATGGAACAAATGTGTCACCCTGGAGAGGGAGACCGGTCAAGAACAAGACGTCCTGCAGAGTGATTTAGGATTTAAGTGTTACATCAGTAGGGCTACTGGACAACGAACCAAGAATCTGAAATTCAGGATTTAAGTGTTACATCCAAGATATGTTCTCTTGTACCATTATGAGAGAAGGCATAATTTACCTATGATCGCAAAATTGGAGGTAAATCACTAGGAACTTTTAAGATCTTGAAGACAGTTTTATCAGTCTGACACTACAAGCAAAATAACAAAAATCCATGAAAGAGAGAGAAAAAGAGAGAAAGAGAGAGCATCAGAGCATATTTTAGGTACAAATCCACTATGAAATACTGCGATAGCACTGGCATTTGGTATTTCTATAAGTATGTGCTACCAAGACTATTGTTGCATTGCATATTATACATACATACATATAATGGTAGTACAATACTACAAATTAAAAATTGCGATGAAATAAATAATTACATAAATACACACACACACACATATATATATATACACACACATATATATACATATATATATATATATGTTTATGCACACACATATATATTACACAGGAAGTATCTGCTAACACGACTGCTAACTGGCTGCGAAGAATTGCGAGACTGCGAGAGCGACTACAACAGAGAATGCACAAGAGAGACTGTGAGACCGACTGCGAGAGAGCTCGCAAGTTATAGCGCGAGCGAGAGTTCAGCACACAAACGAAGTGCCGATAATGATAGGAGTAAACTATGCATGGGGAGATAGATACGACGTAGTCTCACTTTCGGTGGTCTGTTCCCTCGTTGCGTCTGCACGAAGCACTTAATTTCCATACCAGCCAAATGGTGCAGAGCCCACTCCATTCGTTCCCAGGTGCAATAATGCAGGTAAAGACACACAGGGGCCGCTTCTACGCATGGTGCCAAGGCCTGCCGCTCGGCCTGGAGCCCGGTGGGCGGGCAGCAGGTTGCCTGTCACATGGCCACGGGGCTCTAGGCCACCCGGTCACGGGGCGATAAAAGTGATATTTTTGCTAATACCACGTGCATACTGACATTGTTTGTAAATACAGGTTCAAACAGTGCCATATGTGCCAAAAACTCACCTCGACGCATCCAATCAGATCATTTTAGCAAGCTATATGATATTACGAATAGTTTAAGTCTCATGATAAAAAGGTATGACTAAAGGTATTTCCTTAATTTTAAGTGATAGAAAATTCCCAAGATGATTAAAAAAGTCCTAGGTATTTTTCTAATTAATCGAGGGAAAAGGAGAAACATTTAGACGATGAATACATCTCTCTCTATGTATATGTATATATATAGTTGCACAAAATTTTAGGCTCTGTTCATATTGACATCTAAAAAATGCTTTTCTACGGTAAATGGCTTTTAAACGGAATATCTTTTTAAGGCGAGTTCTATTAGTCGATTGTAGTACACATTATAGTGATTTCATTTATATTGGCCAAAATCACACACAAATATTTTCTCTAGAAGCTTCTCTATAAGATATTATTATTTATAAGCTAAAACTAAAAATTTATAAGCTAAAACTAAAAACCAATATGAACTACCCTAGTTGGAGATCTGACGCAAGTGCTAGGGATAACCAGCAACACAGACAGGTGGCTGTGCATGGTGCCTCATCGAACCAGCAGTACGTAACAACGAGGAACTAATGAAACTACAAGGAATATGCACATTGATCATAGCGAGCATATCACATAGGGTGACACATTGAGAAATATGTAAGCTTAGACCAGATTGGTTTGAATTGAGAAATACATGAAAAGCCATGAATGGTTTGTTGTGCTATTGTGTGCTTGCTTGTTGAGGTTTTTCCGATTAGGGTTTGTTGCGATCATGTGAATTGGGAGGTGCGAGCTACTCTCAAGTCACCGATAGAATTTGTACGATTCCTCTCTTCATTTCATGGATAGATTGTGCTCACGGTTTGGAGAAGCTTGGTTGGTTGCTTCTTGTTTTGTGCCTTGTAATACTAGTGCAATCCCATCCATCGTCCTTCCATTGCTACATAGGTTTCTTGTGTGGCCGAAGCAAGGGAAGAATTAGGGTTTGTCATCTCAGCCTAAACCATAATTCATCTATCCCCACAAGAAGAGAAGCTAGTTGCTACCATCAGTTCTCCACTACCGCAAGGAGGGAACCCTAATCTTGTTTGTTGCTGCAAGGAGGAAGGGGAATTCACTACTATTCGTACCATGAAGATCGAGCCAGTCCTATGCATCAGCTAGTATACTAGTTGGTCCGTATCACATCACCACCTTGGCTCGACCGAACTCACCAAAGGGATGGTTTGCTTTTTAGGATAGATCTAACGAAGTTGCTCAAGATCAATAGATATATTGGGTGTGTTTTTTTTACTGCGACTGATGGTTTATGGCTGTGGCTAATGACTTTGGCCCTAACGTGAGAGATTGTGAGAACAAACCAAATGCCAATAAGTCAATTAAAAAAGACTGTCACGATAAGCCGTTTCGAAAAGACAGCGGAGAAACCATTTCGTTTATTCGTTGGAGTGAAGCTATAAGCTAAAAAGAATAGGACAATTAAGAACCTATTTGGAACACTAGAATTTTTCCTGAATAATGCAGTAAATGAAAGGACATTAAGTGCTTCAAAATTTCTTGCAAATTCTTATGAAATTCATATCGTTCTAAACCAGGTCTAATCTATTGAACCATAGATCTAACCTAGGTGTTCAAAAGGTAGCCAGAGACACTAAAGTGTGTAACACGCAAAGATGCTACGCACATAGAACTGCAGTTTCCATACATTATTTCTTCCCAACAAACGAACCAGCCAAATACAAACAACAATACATTATCACTCCAATACCTCGATAGACAACAATACCTTATTACACATGCTATAATGGGCATATTTTTTTGGGCTACGTCTTATGACTTCTAACTATAATTTCTTAATTTAATAAATAATAATTATCAAGAGAAGCTAAAAATCAAAAATCACTAAAAAAAAAGGCCATAGCCTGATTGCCTCTAATGTTGTGCAACTGCAGAACATATTTTAATGAAGCACTACCGAGTTGCCAAACAGAAAACAACTATTACTATTCCTAGTCCTGGTCAATACCCAATCCCATTTCCACCATCCTATATAGAGAATAAAACTTAAAAGGGTCTATTACAAAGCCTCTAATTGTCACATGGCCACGGGCTCTAGGCCACCCGTCACGGGCGATAAAAGTGATATTTTGCTAATACCACGTGCATACCGACATTGTTTGTAAATACAGGTTCAAACAGTGCCATATGTGCCAAAAACTCACCTCGACGCATCCAATCAGATCATTTTAGCAAGCTATATGATATTACGAATAGTTTAAGTCTCATGATAAAAAGGTATGACTAAAGGTATTTCCTTAATTTTAAGTGATAGAAAATTCCCAAGATGATTAAAAAGTCCTAGGTATTTTTCTAATTAATCGAGGGAAAAGGAGAAACATTTAGACGATGAATACATCTCTCTCTATGTATATGTATATATATAGTTGCACAAAATTTTAGGCTCGTTCAGATGACATCTAAAAATGCTTTTCTACGGTAAATGGCTTTTAAACGGAATATCTTTTTAAGGCGAGTTCTATTAGTCGATTGTAGTACACATTATAGTGATTTCATTTATATTGGCCAAAATCACACACAAATATTTTCTCTAGAAGCTTCTCATAAGATATTATTATTTATAAGCTAAAACTAAAAATTTATAAGCTAAAACTAAAACCAATATGAACTACCCTAGTTGGAGATCCGACGAAGTGCTAGGGATAACCAGAACACGACATGGTGGTCGTGCATGGTGCCTCATCGAACCAAAGAGCGTAACAACGAGGAACTAATGAAACTACAAGGAATATGCACATTGATCATAGCGAGCATATCACATAGGGTGACACATTGAGAAATATGTAAGCTTAGACCAGATTGGTTTGAATTGAGAAATACATGAAAAGGCATGAATGGTTTGTGATACTATTGTGTGCTTGCTTGTTGAGGTTTTTTCGATTAGGGTTTGTTGCGATCATGTGAATTGGGAGTTGCGAGCTACTCTCAAGTCACCGATAGAATTTGTATGATTCCTCTCTTCATTTCGTGGATAGATTGTGCTCACGGTTTGGAGAAGCTTGGTTGGTTGCTTCTTGTTTTGTGCCTTGTAATACTAGTGCAATCCCATCGATCGTCCTTCCATTGCTACATAGGTTTCTTGTGTGGCCGAAGCAAGGGAAGAATTAGGTTTGTCATCTCAGCCTAAACCATAATTCATCTATCCCCACAAGAAGAGAAGCTAGTTGCTACCATCGTTCTCCACTACCGCAAGGAGGGAACCCTAATCTTGTTTGTTGCTGCAAGGAGGAAGGGAATTCACTACTATTCGTACCATGAAGATCGAGCCAGCCCTATGCATCAGCTAGTATACTAGTTGGTCCGTATCACATCACCACCTTGGCTCGACCGAACTCACCAAAGGGATGGTTTGCTTTTCAGGATAGATCTAACGAAGTTGCTCAAGATCAATAGATATATTGGGTGTGTTTTTATCGCGTCGATGGTTTATGGTGTGGCTAATGACTTTGGCCCTAACGTGAGAGATTGTGAGAACAAACCAAATGCCAATAAGTCAATTAAAAAGACGCCACGATAAGCCGTTTTGAAAAGACATGGAGAAACCATTTCGTTTATTCGTTGGAGTGAAGCTATAAGCTAAAAGAATAGGACCATTAAGAAGCTAAAATCAAAACACTAAAAAAGGCCATAGCCTGATTGCCTCTAATCTTGTGCAACTGCAGAACATATTTTAATGAAGCACTACCGAGTTGCCAAACAGAAAACAACTATTACTATTCCTAGTCCTGGTCAATACCCAATCCCATTTCCACCATCCTATATAGAGAATAAAACTTAAAAGGGTCTATTACAAAGCCTCTAATCTTGTGCCACTGCATAACATATTTTAATGAAACACTACCGTGTTGCCAAACAAAAACAACTATTACTATTCCTAGTCCTGGTCAATACCCAATTCCATTTCCACCGTCCTATATAGAATAAAACTAAAAGGGTCTATTACAAGCATGTGGCATTTTCTTTATCCAAACTAGCTTTCTACCGTTAGGTTACTCCAAGATTTATACTAACTACACCTATTTTCCTTGGGCCACCCATCACACGCATACAAAGATTGAGGTTAGCATAGATCTATGACCTCATAAAATTTCTACCAAAGTGTAGTCACATATACATAAAGGTGGACACTAGGATTGTACCATCGGATTTGTACATCGATGAGTGAAATGGTACATTCACAATTTTACCACCCTACCACAAGATGATTCTCCACCATCCTCAACACTAATATCATCAGCTTCCAAGTTGAATGAATATCTTGCCACTAGGAAATCCGTATGCCCTTCACCATCGTTATCTTTTGGACAATACCTATTCACTACCGTTCGCCTTTACTCTCTTGTTTGGCCTCGTAAAGACATATACAATAGACAACTTCTATCTATAATACCCTCTATGTTATATAAATAACATTAAAGACAACTTCTACAATAGATTATTTTTACATGTCTTTATAGTCAACTTCTTTACAACACAATGTGTCTTGTTTTTCATGTTACAATTAATTTTTGAGCGAGAGATGGCCTGATTCTCACTCCCTCTCTTCCTATTATCTTATATCCTATGTGGCAAAGCTTATAAACAACTGATGTCACTTCATTGTACATGACTTAACACTGAGCTTGTGGTTAATACCACTATCGTGCAGCTGAAGAAAATCGTGGTTTGACATCACTATCGCCCTGCTCCAAACGGTTTCAGCTTCTGGTTTTTTCTTTCGCCTTATTTAAGCCAAAAGTCACTTGGAACGTATCGGCTTCTAATTTCGATTTATTTTGACATTTTTGGCTTTTTATTTTTTGCCTATTCTTTTTTACTAATTCCTTTGCATTTTCGTGACGATATAACTTGTTTTTTGAAAATTTTCTTAATTTTTTCTATTTTTCTCGAAAAAGCTAACAATCGCTATGTGCAATTTTAACAAAAAAAAACCACAGCTTTTTGTTTAAACCAAAAGCTAAGTGGAGCACCACTAAATCCCACAGGATTCAGACACAAATCTTAAAAACTAAAAAGGCATATAATACCACCAATTGTAACCATAATTCATCTATCCCCACAAGAAGAGAAGCTAGTTGCTACCATCGGTTCTCCACTACCGCAAGGAGGAACCCTAATCTTGTTTGTTGCTGCAAGGAGGAAGGGGAATTCACTACTATTCGTACCATGAAGATCGAGCCAGCCCTATGCATCAGCTAGTATACTAGTTGGTCCGTATCACATCACCACCTTGGCTCGACCGAACTCACCAAAGGGATGGTTTGCTTTTCAGGATAGATCTAACGAAGTTGCTCAAGATCAATAGAAATATTGGGTGTGTTTTTTACTGCGGCTGATGGTTTATGGCTGTGGCTGATGACTTTTGGTCTTAACGTGAGCGATTGTGAGAACAAACTAAATACCAATAAGTCAATTAAAAAAGACTGCCACGATAAGCCGTTTTGAAAAGACAGCGGAGAGGCCATTTCGTTTATTCGTTGGAGTGAAGCCATAAGCTAAAAAGAATAGGACCATTAAGAACCTATTTGGAACACTATACTTTTTCCTGAATAATGCAGTAAATGAAAGGAAATTAATTGCTTCAAAATTTCTTGCAAATTCTTATGAAATTCATATCGTTCTAAACCAGGTCTAATTTATTGAACCATAGATCTAACCTAGGGGTTCAGAAGGTAGCCAGAGACACTAAAGTGTGTAACACGCAAAGATGCTACACACATAGAACTGTAGTTTCCATACATTATTTCTTCCCAACAAACGAACCAGCCAAATACAAACAACAATACATTATCACTCCAATACCTTGATAGACAACAGTACCTTATTACACATGCTATAAAGAGCATATTCTTTTGGGCTACGTCTCATAACTTCTAACTATAATTTCTTAATTTAATAAATAATAATTATCAAGAGAAGCTAAAAATCAAAAACCACTAAAAAAATGGCCATAGCCTGATTGCCTCTAATCTTGTGCAACTGCAGAACATATTTTAATGAAGCACTACCGAGTTGCCAAACAGAAAACAACTATTACTATTCCTAGTCCTGGTCAATACCCAATCCCATTTCCACCATCCTATATAGAGAATAAAACTTAAAAGGGTCTATTACAAAGCCTCTAATCTTGTGCCACTGCATAACATATTTTAATGAAACACTACCGTGTTGCCAAACAAAAAACAACTATTACTATTCCTAGTCCTGGTCAATACCCAATTCCATTTCCACCGTCCTATATAGAGAATAAAACTAAAAAGGGTCTATTACAAGCATGTGGCATTTTTCTTTATCCAAACTAGCTTTCTACCGTTAGGTTACTCCAAGATTTATACTAACTACACCTATTTTCCCTTGGGCCACCCATCAGCACGCATACAAAGATTGAGGTTAGCATAGATCTATGACCTCATAAAATTTCTACCAAAGTGTAGTCACATATACATAAAGGTGGACACTAGGATTGTACCATCAGGATTTGTACATCGATGAGTGAAATGGTACATTCACAATTTTACCACCCTACCACAAGATGATTCTCCACAATTTTAACACTAATATCATCAGCTTACAAGTTGAATGAATATCTTGCCACTAGGAAACCCTTGTGCCCTTCACCATCGTTATCTTTTGGACAATACCTATTCACTGCCGTTCGTCTTTACTCTCTTGTTTGGCCTCGTAAAGACATATACAATAGACAACTTCTATCTATAATACCCTCTATGTTATGTAAACAACATTAAAGACAACTTCTACAATAGATTATTTTTTACATGTCTTTATAGTCAACTTCTTTACAACACAATGTGTCTTGTTTTTCATGTTACAATTAATTTTTGAACGAGAGATGGCCTGATTCTCACTCCCCTCTCTTCCATATTATCTTATATCCTATGTGACAAGGCTTATAAACAACTGATGTCACTTCATTGTACATGACTTAACACTGAGATAGTGGTTAATACCACTATCGTGCAGCTGAAGAAAATCGTGGTTTGACATCACTATCGCCCTGCTCCAAACGGTTTCAGCTTCTGGTTTTTTTCTTTCGGCTTATTTAAGCCAAAAGTCACTTGGAACATATCGGCTTCTAATTTCGATTTATTTTAACATTTTTGGCTTTTTTATTTTTTTGCCTATTCTTTTTTTACTAATTCCTTTGCATTTTTCGTGACGATATAACTTGTTTTTTTGAAAATTTTCTTAATTTTTTCTATTTTTCTCAGAAAAAGCTAACAATCGCTATGTGCAATTTTAACAAAAAAAACCACAGCTTTTTGTTTAAACCAAAAGCTAAGTGGAGCACCACTAAATCCCACAGGATTCAGACACAAATCTTAAAAACTAAAAAGGCATATAATACCACCAATTGTAGCACTTTGGTTAACAAAACACTAACTAGAAACAAAAAATACCCCTCCTCTCTCTCACTTCCCGTACCTACACAACCCCCCTGCTCTTCTCTCTCTCATCACTCTTCCCGTCTCTCTCTCTCTAGAGCTTGAGCTTCCCCTGTTTTTTCTCTCTCCTCCGAAATTCCGAACCCCTTTTCCACCTCGCCATTACCCTTCCCTCCTCGTTGGTTATATAAATTTTGCGGGTTCAAAAGCAATCGGCAAGTTTGAACTCGGTCCCCGCATCCCCGCAGTCCTTTCCCTCCCTGTATCTCTACCAACTCCCCTCTCTCTCTGTCTCTTGTCTGATCAAATGCGGAGAAGTCTCTGCGCGTGAGGTGAGCACCCGCGAACCTTTCTTCTCTTCTCCTCTCTGATAATCTGTTCTCCTCCCTCTCGTTGCTTGCATTGGTGGGGGTTGGGGAGCGGTTTTGCTCTCTGGGGTGGCTCCTCGAGTGGTTTTGGTGAGTTCTTGGAGTTGGCGTTCGGGGTTTCCAAGCTTGAACTTTTTCCTTGCTTTTTTCTGGATTTTCATTTGCCTGCCATGAGCGGAGTGTGGGATCGCTCCAATTCCTCGCACACAGTTTCTTGAGGTTCTTGCGGATTTTCCTCTGGTGATTTTGGTATGCTCTTGTTATTCGGAGTTGGCATTTGAGCTTTTTGGGGCTTCGAGCCGCGTGCTTTGGATTTGGAGCACAAGGAAGCTTTATCTTTTCATTGGATTTCGTCTCTAGCATTTTAACGTGTTCTTTCGGTTCGCATTTGGGGTTCAGAGCTCCGTTTTTTCTCTTCGGAGAAAAGAAGAGAAAAGGCTTCAGCCTTGTCGGCTATTTTGTGATTTTGTCGCAAAGCGCTCTGCATTCGTATCACATGGCAGTATTTTCTTTCTTGTGAGCTCACATTTTCCCCCCTCTTGGTTCTCTGCTGTCGGCAATTTTGGCACCGCACCATCTAAGGTGAAAATGTGTCGGCATTAGGGGTTTCAAGTTTTATTCTCTGTAAAATCTTTTTGATGCTAGGGTAGATGTCGATGGCCATGTGTACTGAAGCTGTAGAAAGCTTAAAATAAAACTTTTTTTAGCTCCTATTTTATCAACCATTGGAACAAACTTTTGATCTTTGCCCTCGAAGGCTTCCTCGTTCTTGGGTTAATTTTCCTCTTGTTTAGTCCAGCTAGAACAATGGGAGCTAACTCTGTTTTAACTTCTTGTAATTTTTTTCTTCAGGCAAACTGCAAATACCACAGCCATGGATCAGTACGAGGTATTGGAGAAGATCGGCAAAGGAGCATTTGGTTCTGCTCTGCTAGTCTGGCACAAGGTGGAGAAGAAGAAGTGAGACTGGCACCACATTGCTCCCATTTCTCAGAAAAAATGAAATAAATTCACCTTTTGGTATCAGTCAGTATCTTTCATCCATTTTGATCATTTGGAGCCTGTGAACTGTGCAGGTATGTGTTGAAAAAGATCCGGCTTGCCAGGCAGACAGACCGCACTCGCCGGTCTGCCCACCAGGAGGTAAGCAATTTCTGCAGTTCTGCTTTGTAATGCTACCTTTTCTTTTAGCATTTTGTGCCTAGTTATGATTTCACACACAGTGTCTTTTGTTCACCAAGAAGGGCTTGTGCTGGTCAACTCTTGGTACACAATGATTAGTTTTGCCAGGTTTTGGTTCCCAATATAAGTAGTGTGTTTACGATGATGATGTTTCTTAGCTTTTTCCCCCAGATATGTGAACTGATCTGAACCAAGACATCTTGTGTTCTACGATTAAATTGTTTTAAAAAATGTTCTATGATTACAATGTTATTTGTTTTCTTCAAAAAAAACTTACATTGTTGTTTGTGCACTTATGTAAATTGAAATTTCAATGCAGATGAAGCTCATCGCGGCAGTGAGGAATCCATTCATTGTGGAGTACAAGGATTCATGGGTGGAGAAGGTTAGTTGGAGTAAATAGGAAAAAGATTTAGTAACAAATAGGTAATACCACGCTGTTTGGGATCATCACCTTTTATATACGGCATCATGCTTTTAGAATCTTGAAAAGATTAACTAGGAGTTACCAATCTTGACATAAAAACTTGCATAATGTCCCTCAGCCTATTAGCTTAAATTGTGGCCCAAGTCGATAGTATATAAAAAAAATAGTTCACTTCGTTTTCATTTTACATTTCAATTTCAGGGCTGCTACGTTTGCATCGTCATAGGGTACTGTGAGGGAGGAGACATGTACGTATCTCTCTGAGGTGAAATGTGATGTTCGTTGATCCATTGTCAAACTTAGTGGGATTTTTTATCACTAACACGGCCTTTCTTTGTCCAGGGCTGAAGCTATTAAAAGAGCTAATGATACCCATTTCTCTGAGGAGGTATAATAGTTCATGGCTTTGTTTCATTTGTACTTTTTTAGCTTGTTCCTTGGTATCAAAGTATGCACCATCAAATCTTCTCACGTTTCACAGAAGCTTTGCAAGTGGCTCATGCAGCTTCTCATGGCCCTTGACTATTTGCATGCAAATCACATTCTTCACCGTGATGTGAAGGTCAGTAATGTTGCTATGTCTTAATAGCACATCTACAAAATGGAAATATGTTTGATGAAGTTGCTCTTTTATCTGAAACGTTTCAGTGCTCCAATATTTTTCTTACCAGGGATCAAAGTATAAGACTTGGTACGTCACCTTTCATTTACAAGTGCATGCTTCATAGCGAGTTAGATAATCTTGGATGCAGTGTAATTTCCATTCTAAACACATGCAGGTGACTTCGGGCTTGCGAAAATATTGACCCCTGATGATCTGGCATCCTCTGTTAGTACTCAAACATTTCATCTCTTGTACACATTCCATTATATTGGTAATAACAACATTTATGCCCCTGATGCAGGTGGTAGGAACACCAAGTTATATGTGCCCAGAACTTCTTGCTGATATACCTTATGGTACAAAATCTGATATTTGGTCACTAGGTAATGCATCATTCAAATGTAAGAAACATTATGCATTCACTTAGACATATATTCTTCAGATTGTAATGCTTAAATCACTCTGTTTCAGGATGCTGTATATATGAAATGACTGCTCTCAGACCTGCATTTAAAGCTTTTGTAAGTTCTGAGATTTCTTTTATTACCTTCTTATGTAATCAATTATGAATTTGTGCAAGTTGATTGCTGAACTAATAAATGACTCTGTATATGCTTTACTTTTGCTGATTGTACTGGTATTCTTTTTTGTCTAACTTAGCTTACTGAATTTGATAGTTCTGCCCCCTGCAATTGTCGCTACTTACCACTGATGTTTTGTGTTAGTCACTTGACCCATTCAAGTGCACATTTTACTCTCAAGTCAATTTGGAAGATAAATTTAGACCGCTTATCTCACCCAATGACAGGGCACCCTTCAATTGATTCGACAAATTATGATTTCATCATTTTTTTCGATAGGATATGCAAGCTCTTATCAGTAAGATCACCAAGTCAATCATATCACCATTGCCAGCAAGATATTCTGGTGCATTGTGAGTTTCTGAGAGTTGCACTTTTGTTGTTTACTTAATTTTGCTTGTAACTTGACTGGAGCATGTTTCTCAAAGCTTTATTCCCTCATGCAGTAGGGGACTTGTTAAGAGCATGCTTCGAAAATGTCCAGATCACAGGCCAAGTGTAATTTCTCCATAACCCCGTTATGTAGAATCAATTACTAATTAAATATGTTCTTCCTCCCATGAGAATCTTTGCATCATTGTTTTGTGCAGGCAGCTGAACTACTCAAGCATCCGCATCTCCAACCTTATGTGCTGCAAGTCCATTTGAAATCTTCTCCTGCTCGCAATATACTTCCTGCCCATCAGTGTCCGACTGACAAGGTTAAGAAAATGACGTTTCCCACTGAGTCCATGTGCAGAAGCAAGGGCAGGAGGAACTCTTTAGGTAATGAGAGGATCGTGACCTTCAGCAAACCTTCTCCTGAAAGGAATTCTATCAGCTCTAATTGCAGTATCAAGGATTACACAACTACTCAGAGTGTCAAAGAGTTGTCTATTGATGACAGTCAGGTTGAGGAGGTTAGTAGCAAAACCTTAACCACAAGGACCTCAAGTATCATGAAGAGTACTCCGGCCAAGACGATAACAATTCCTCAGCTAGAACCTCCAAAAGCATCTTACAACAGAACAAACCGGCGTGAGGTATGACACATTTGTCACTCATGTTCTAAATGCTGTTATACTATTAGCAGTACCAAAAAAATCTAGCATCTGCATTAAAGACCCTATTACAGCGTGTTCTGAATGCTGTTAGATGGCTTGCTCAGTGCATATAATTCATTTGAACGTCAATTTGGTCATCATCTTTCGATTGAATATTGGTCCAGTGATGGTCAAAATAAACTCCATCGAAGTATTGGTTCAATGAACTGCTAGATCTATCGTTTGGTCCTTTTGAATGTGTGTTGATTTAGCATCTCAATTTTCACCCCCCTGCGTGCTTCCATGACTAATTTACTTGGTTATATTTTTAAGGGAGATAGTGCCACATTTATCAGTAAATTTCTATCTTGGCTTTCTTTCAGTTGCTTTCACGAACACCGGTCAACAGAAGTGCTCGACCAGCCCGCAGAGTATCCCTCCCATCGCCAACCTTGGAGACACCCAAGCGCAGCATCAGCATCCTGGACCGGCTGGAATCCCCTGACGTCTCTGTGAATTCACCTCGGATTGACAGAATTGCGGAATTCCCACTGGCTTCGTCCGAGTTCTCATTCCGCAAGCCCTCTTCCGCACCACAGTTGATCGACCGGTCAATTACCAAGGACAAGTGCACGGTCCAGATGTTCCGCGCCGACGGGGACAACGGGAGCGACTCTTCAGGCCGCAACGCCGCCGCTGCCTCCAGCCGGGGCTCCTCGGACTCCAGGCAGCGGCGGTTCGACACGTCGTCGTACCAGCAGCGTGCGGAGGCGCTGGAAGGCCTGCTCGAGTTCAGCGCGCAGCTGCTGCAGCAGGAGAGGTACGAGGAGCTGGGGATCTTGCTGAAGCCGTTTGGCCCTGAGAAAGTGTCGCCCAGGGAGACAGCCATCTGGCTCACCAAGAGCTTCAAGGAGACAGTGTTGTAGCCTACTCGCCTTGCTTTGACATGGCCGGAACTTCCAGTTCTGCGATGTAGCAATGTAGCTATGGTAGGCTAAGAGTTAAAAGCATCAATTCAGTCTAGCTGCTGGGGGTCAACACCTTCTCAGTGTCACCCTAGGTCAAGATGTTAACTCGGAAGTAGCAGTAGAGTTGTTAGTCTGAGCCAGCAAGTCGTAAAATCCAAAAGTCCTGTAACCATCTAGTGCTTCAAAGGTAATTTTGGCCTTCCAGATCCAGGCCTCCCTTGATCAGGGCTGGCGAGTGTATCGGTGGATTGAGCCAATCTCCATTGGGCAACATCTTAGTTGCTTTGCTTGCTTGTGCATCCATACATCAAGATTATTGCAACTTGAAGCCACCTAGAAGAGTATGAACAGAAAAGTTTTTTGATCTTTCTGACCTAGGTGCATATATGCCTAGCTAAGCCAGGTTTGTACTATGGGCCTGTTTGGGTGCGACTGCGACTTATGGCTTTTGACTGAAATTTTTGAATTTTGGCTGTTTACGGTATAGATTACGGAGAGACAGTACTCACTTGCGATTTTGGCTAGTACAGATGTTGGGTTTTTAATGTGTAGATCATTTAATTTGTAGATTTCGTCTTAAGAAAATATTCCGTTTAAAAGTTAGGTACTATAATCAAAATCATCAGTTTTGGAGAAAAAAAAACGTGTCTTATATCTTGATGGGTAGAGTAAAATAAACTGTGCTGCCTTATCCCTAGTAGGCAGCGGTGGCCTTGGGAACGAAGAGGCAAGGACAGGAACTTGCGAAGAGCTTGCACAGCCGAATCTGCCCATGTGCTGCAGCTCCCCTCCCAAGATTCATGCTCTGGTATCTGCGTACCAGGGAGAAAACTACAAACTGTTTGGGTTTTGGGATGCTACAATCGTGGGCAGCGCTGCGTTTTTGAACTGTGCATATAAATTGTGCTGTAGTTATTTTTTTTTAAATTTAGTTTTTTGTCAGTATTTATAAATCTAATGATGGACGATGTGAGTTGGTCTAGATTAAGATTATGATGAATCATTGTAATGTTTGTGGAGTGGTCAATTGGGTTTATAAAGATCGCACTCTGTCAGAATTGGTTTGGGCAGAAATTGAGAATTTTGGGATTTGAGTCATGGTTCTAGATAAATTTACCTGAGTCGTTGGATTAAGTTTGCATGATACATGTCTTGGCTAATGTAGGTCAAGTTATGAAGAACTTATATTTGGAAACGAATTCTTTGTCTTTAGTTGTGCAGGGTTGTTTGGAGTCAACTATGGTCAACGACGGTGATCGGGGTTAGGCTCATGGAGGAGTCGAGGCCTAAAGCAATCAAGGATGTCGGGTGAGACGGTGAGCTCAAGCATGACACGAGAAAGATGGGAATGTTAAAGGCGAGTTCGAACGGCGGGATGATGTCAGGTGGCTTGCACGGGTCAAGTGAACTGTGGTTCGATGGAACTAGGACGGGAGAGATTTGGTGGCACGTGGCAAGTTAGTGATGTATCTACACGTGGCAAGCATAGCGATTGCTTATAAAGGATGGTGATGACAGGGTCAACAAAGGGGCATTTTGGTATTTTGATCAAAAACAGAAAACCATCTTAGATCAAAACCGCGGCGCATGGTCCTACATTCACCCCCTCCCTCCCCTCTGTTGCTTGCCCGGTCCTACATCTAATCTTCTCATTACTCAGTAGGTTCCTGCCGAGCTATACTAGTTCGGTAGCACCTGACAGCTCCCCTAGCTTGGCAACAGGTGCTGTCGAGCCACCCCTCAGCGGCGCCATTTAATGCCGTGTGATTAATGCTAATTAAAGATCATTATTAGTGCTAATTAAAATATAGTTAATACTAATTAAATACGATTAGCACTAGCATACACACTAGCCAGGAGAGCTCGGCAGGCACTTGCCGAGCTACTGAGCTACTGGAGCTCGGTAGACCTTTAGCTCAGTAGATAAGTCTAAAGAAAAGACTATATTTACTAATATGAGTGTCTAAGGGCCAAATTTTTTTAAAAAAACAGTTATGCGTTTTTGGCCTCTTGCAGCTGTCTTCAACTGTTCGACAACTCCATGACCGTGTACGAAAAATGCTCTAGTCCTCTGCTTCTTACTTCTATGTTTATGTGATCAGGGCTGGCGAGTGTATCGGTGGATTGAGCCAATCTCCATTGGGCAACATCTTAGTTGCTTTGCTTGCTTGTGCATCCATACATCAAGATTATTGCAACTTGAAGCCACCTAGAAGAGTATGAACAGAAAAGTTTTTTGATCTTTCTGACCTAGATGCATGCGTGCATATATGCCTAGCTAAGCCAGGTTTGTACTATAGGCCTGTTTGGGTGCGACTGTGACTTATGGCTTTTGGCTGAAATTTTTGAATTTTGGTTGTTTACGGTATAGATTACAGAGAGACAGTACTCACTTGCGATTTTGGCTAGTACAGATGTGGGCTTTTAATGTGTAGATCGTTTAATTTATAGATCTCGTCTTGAGAAAATATTTCGTTTAAAAGTTAGGTACTATAACCAAAACCATCAGTTTTGGAGAAAAAAAACGTGTCTTATATCGTGATGGGTAGAGTAAAATAAACTGTGCTGCCTTATCCCTAGTAGGCAGCGGTGGCCTTGGGAACGAAGAGGCAAGGACAGGAACTTGCGAAGAGCTTGCACAGCCGAATCTGCCCATGTGCTGCAGCTCCCCTCCCAAGATTCATGCTCTGGTATCTGCGTACCAGGGAGAAAACTACAAACTGTTTGGGTTTTGGGATGCTACAATCGTGGGCAGCGCTGCGTTTTTGAACTGTGCATATAAATGGTGCTGTAGTTATTTTTTTAAATTTTAGTTTTTTGTCAGTATTTATAAATCTAATGATGGACGATGTGAGTTGGTCTAGATTAAGATTATGATAAATCATTGTAATGTTTGTGGAGTGGTCAATTGGCTTTATAAAGATCGCACTCTGTCAGAATTGGTTTGGGCAGAAATTGAGGATTTTGAGAGGATTTTGAGATTTGAGTCATGGTTCTAGATAAATTTACCTGAGTCGTTGTATTAAATTTGCATGATACATGTCTTGGCTAATGTAGGTCAAGTTGTGAAGAACTTATGTTTGGAAATGAATTCTTTGTCTTTAGTTGTGCAGGGTTGTTTGGAGTTAATTATGATCAACGGCGGTGATCGGGGTTAGGCTCATGGAGGAGTCGAGGCCTAAAGCAATCAAGGATGTCGGGTGAGACGGTGAGCTCAAGCATGGCACGAGAAAGACGGGAATGTTAAAGGCGAGTTCGAATGGAGGGATGACGTCAGGTGGCTTGCATGGGCCAAGTGAACTGTGATTCGGTGGAACTAGGACGAGAGAGATTTGGCGACATATGGCAAGTTAGTGATGTATCTACACATGGCAAGCATAGCGATTGCTTATAAAGGATGGTGATGACAGGGTCAACAAAGGGCCATTTTGGTATTTTGATCAAAAACAGAAAATCATCTTAGATCAAAACCGTGGCGCATGGTCCTACATTCACCCCCTCCCTCCCCTCTGTTGCTTGCCCGGTCCTACATCTAATCTTCTCATTACTCGGTGAGGTTCCCGCCGAGCTATACTAGTTTGGTAGCACTGGCACTCCCTAGCTCGACAACAGGTTCTTACTTCTATGTTTATGTGTGAACTCATGATTCTGTCTTTACCATTCAACCTAGTACAGGACTTCATGTGATATTGTGTAGAAATTGTGCGCAGATCGATATTCGTGTGCGCCAATGAAAGGGAGTGTACTGTACATTAGACTGCGAGCGATTACAGAAGTGGTGAGCTCTAGGCTGGAGGTGTACCGACGCACCGATGGGTCCAGAGAGAGAGTGGACAAGGGCCGCTCAGCTCTGTACTGTACAGGGTCAAAGCTGCAATGTTCTTCCACGATCTCTCAGAATCTTTGCTCCTTGTGTGTTTTTGGCCTCTTGCAGATCCTTCTCCCATGTTCCCTTCCTGCACAGGTGTGGTGTCAAATCGAGTTGTGAAGCTGTCTGTTTGTAGGATGCAGTGCAATAAAACCCAGATGTGATGGAGGCTGGAGAGTGAAAGACCAAAGGTAATAACGAAGGAGGTCTCTTAAATATTTATAAGTTCTTTACTCCAACAATTACAGAACTATAAATATTAAAATATAAGACTACTATAAAAAACAACGATTAGAAATACATAAAACCCAAGAAAAATCATCGAAAACAAAATTACCACAGTTAAATTTGTGGTACTACTGTTTGCTATAGTAACTACGGTACTTCTGCTACAGTAAAATCAAGATGAACCGTGTTTTCAGCGCGGTTTCAAAATCCAAAATTGAGAGAACATTTGATCCGTAGATCCAAATGACATGAAAATTTGTACAGATCTACTCTAGAATGTCAGAAACCTATTCCAACAAACAATTATGAAAATCATGGTCAAAGTTGAGCCTTTTTTAGTTTGTTGGAGGTTACACTAAAACTGAGCCAAAACCCTAAACGGTGAATACAACTTGCTCGTAGATAGATGATGGCCAAGATGGCTCTAGATATATTCCCATATATCACAGCAAGCTAGAACACCGAAGAATCCTAGCCAAAAACCCTCCGATCAAGAGATAGACCAAAGAGACTAAAATCAAGCAAAACTGGATTTTCTTTGAATCTTGCTATCAAAGTACCTAGATAGGTAGAGATGTATTCCCAAGGATTATCTCCATCTCTTACACATCTTTGGAACAACAAGATCACAAAAGAAAAGAAGAGAGATCAAAACCAACCAAAAGTCAAGCACATCAATAAAAACAAGTGGGACTCAAGAGTTGCAAAAAGATTGATGTATTGCTTACTTGAGAAGATAGGTTTTACAGCCACTCCACCTTAGAGGACAAAGAATACACAAGTCACTCACTCTCAAACCCTAACCCTAGATACAAGAACACAAGAGATGGGTTGGATGGTTAACCCTACATGTCTCTATCCCAACCCTTTAATGAATCCTATCCACACCTATTACAATATTATAATAAAAAGTTGTTAACCCTACACACAGGTTTTCTCTCACAAGTTCATTTATGCACGCTTTTCAAAGCGCATAAGTGTGCATCTGTTAAAGTCTTAGCCTTGATCCAACTAGCTCCACCTTGACCTAAACCGCTCTCCAACGCATCGCCCATGCGCCCGGTTTTGATCTAAGATGATTTTCGGTATTTTGGTCAAACTACCTACCCTTTCTTGACCCAGTCATCACCAACCACTACAAGCAATCGTCATGCTTGCCACGTATATGTACACTACTAGCCTGCCACGCGTCGTCAAGCCTCTCCAGTCTCAGTCCCACAGAACCATGGCTCACTTGACCCATGTAAGTTACATGGCGCTATCTCGCCGTTCGAGCTCGTCTTCAACATTTATGTCTCTCTTGTGCCATGCCTAAGCTCACTGTCTCACCCAGTATCCTCGATCGTTCTGGGCCTCAACTCCTCCATGAGCCTAGCCCCGATCCTCGCCATTGACCATGGTTGACTCCAAGCGACTCTGCACATCCGAAGACAAAGAAATCATTTATAAGCACAAGTTCTTCACAATTTGACCTACATTAGACAAGACATGCATCATACACCCTTAATCCAATGACCTAGGCCAAACCAACTTAATCCATGACTCAATTTCCTAAAATCCTGTTTTTCTGGGAAGATCAGAAATACCGCACTTACCATGCCAGTACTTCCGCTCACGGTACTACCGCTCCCCAAAATGGTACATCCGCATGTTGAAAACCTCACCTAGACCTCTTTGGAAAAAACGTACCGCAACTCAACCCGGTACTTCCATCGAGCGGTACTACTGCACTTATGCCCGTGTTACTTCCGCAAAGCGGAACTATCGCACTAATACATGTGGTACTTCCGATTTTCCTGACACTTCCAAAAATAGTTCAAATCAAATGCAATCTTTGCAAAACTAATTGACCACTCCACAAACATTGCAATGGTTCATAACAACAGTATCGTGGACCTTCTCATATGGTCCTTCAATCTCCCCTTTGATAAATCCATTGGCAATTTTTAAAAATGCAAATTGGTGATGGTTTTAGAAAAGAAAGAAAGAATTTTGCAAAGAGAGTTCCAAATAGTCAAAAAAATATTGCAAAGAGCTAAACATGACTATTTGAGACAGAAATGGATAGAAGTTGCTGAAAATGACAATTTTGCACAAAAACTTCTATCCACCCAAAAGTGTCGCAAAATCTCACTCTAGATCCATATGAAAGAGCAATTATTCGACTTGACCTTGATCATGGTGAGATGAGATCAAAATCTCCTAAATTAGCAAAATTTTGTGCAAAGCCCAAATGATACTCTAGTTATGCATTTTTACCAATCTTTCTCCCCTTTGACAATGGAATCATCAAGATACATAAAAGAAGATAGAGCATGGATGAAATGAAATGGTTGCATTTTATTCATTTTAAGCATTAGGAGCCATGGAGATTATCCAAAGTGACTTTCCAAATATTACACCAAGCCATAAAAAGTGAAAGCGCCAATTAGATCATGTCAAACCATGTATAGTCAAGCTAAAGCCAAATAAGTCATAATCTAAAATTAAATGGATTATTTAACATGTTAAGTCACTCAAGATCATATACTAGTTAAAGATATCCAAAAATGACTCAAGCAATGTCAATATTCTAAGTGAAACCAAGAATCTATAATTAAGTCAATTTAAAGTGCTACAAGTTCAAGATTGAGACATTGTATTCAAGCACTAGATAACACTTGAAATTGAGCAAATTTGGCATATTCAGAAATTCATGGTTGGCTTCAACCATTTTTTACAAGATTTTATTTTCTTAGCCACGTAATAGATCTCAAGCCTTATACGACCACTCCAAGCAAAAAGCTTAAGGAAGTGATCTTGGTCATCCAAACCCTCCTGAGTTCATTCCTAGTGTAATGGCAAGTCGTCTTATGAGGAAGAATTGGTGAGATCAGTTTTTTCACACAAAAGAGATCTTTTTGCAT
Organism: Bonia amplexicaulis; assembly: GCA_036346245.1. Lineage (NCBI taxonomy): Eukaryota > Viridiplantae > Streptophyta > Magnoliopsida > Poales > Poaceae > Bonia > Bonia amplexicaulis. Next base: position 23,292,661 of record CM070741.1, on the reverse strand, counting down.
TTTCTTGACTTAGTTCAAGAACAAGGAGTTAATTCTAACTCATGTTTCACTAATGAACTAGCATAGCTTAGTCTAAAGCTCAATGTAGATTTAAGACTCAACTTAGGTTATTTGATATGGTATGAATCATAAGAGAATCACTAGAGCCAGACTAATTGCATGATCCAAAAGACATGATTTAATTTAAATTGTTCATATTTAATAAAGCTAGTATGGCAAAAACTACGCTACACATAGAAGGGCATGTGAATCTAGAAATCTAGCATAAGTCATGGTAAGATGTAAAGCAATTTTATCATGTCGCACAAGGATAATAATCAAGGCTCCATGTATTTATATTATAATGCATATTACTGAAATTAAATATGACACAATAAAAAGAAATTCCAACTCTCCCTCAGCAAGTGAGTCAATTTTAAAAGAATTTTAGTTCAAATTGAGTTATGTCAACATTAAGCTCTAGAAAATCTCAAATGAACCCCCCTGCACCAAAACAATAAGCAAGATGGAAGAAACTTAGATAGAAAGAAGTAATGGCAATCCTTACACCATAGACAAGATAGAAGGAATATTATGGCTCAGACGGCTCTCATCTACCCATATGACTCTAGGACTATCAGCTGGTCATCTAAAATACTAGGGAGTAAACACATTCCCTATCTACCCAAATGGGTCCAACCCTCGCTAGACATAAAAGAAGTGAGTGAATTCAACCTAGTGAGAAAAGAAGCAACTAATAAGCAGCATCCTAAGATCATGAGATGAGAGGAAGAAGTCTAAACAATTGAGAATCAGAACCACTCTAGTCTATGCTAGAAAGACTAACCCAAATGCACCCAATAAACAAAGTGCAATAGAATGAAAAAGAAGCATATGAACAATATAATACAAAAAGTACAATATGCTCCCCTCAGATTAAGCCATAAGGACAGACCACCCCAAGATCTCCCCGCAAGGTCGTGAACCTCGAGCTATCTAAAGGCTTGGTGAAAATGTCAGCCAACTGGTGGTCACTCTCTAAAACCTGAAGTACTGTGTCACCCTTCTCCACATGGTCTTTAAAGAAGTGATATCTGATATCTACATGCTTGGTCCTGGAGTGATGCACTAGGTTCTTGGCAATGTTAATGGTAGAAGTGTTATCACAGAAGAGATGAACACTATCTATGGCTAACCCAAAGTCCCGCAAGGTCAAAACCATCCAAAGCACCTGACTACAGAACTAGCGGCTGCAACATACTCGGCCTCTGTGGTGGACTGTACAACACTAGATTGCTTCCTAGAAGACCAAGAAACAAGAGAAGTGTTAATGAATTGTCAAGTGCCAGAGGTGCTCATCCTGTCTATCCTACAGCCAGCAAAGTCTGCATCGAAGTAGGCTCTAAGGGAAAGACAGTAACCAGAAGAGTACCAGATACCATAGTCTAGAGTAGCTTGAAGGTACCTAAAGATATGCTTCACTGCCTAACGGTGAGAGACGCGAGGAGAAGTCTCAAATCGAGCACACAGACACACGACAAAATGTATGTCCGACCTCGAAGCAGTTAGGTACAGGAGAGAGCCAATCATGCTGCAGTACTCCTTCTGATCTACTGGCTCGTCATCCTTGTCTGGGTCAAGTGTAATTGAGGTCGCCATCGGAGTCGACACCTGCTTGCCATCACTCATGTCGAAACATCTCAGGAGGTCTTGAGTGTACTTGCTTTGATGCAAGAAGGTACCCTCCCGAGTCTCCTTGATCTGGAAGCCGAGGAAGAATCTCAACTCGCCCATCATGCTGATCTCAAACTGAAATCAGAAAACTGAAAAACAAGAGCATGAGAGGAGCCACCAAAGATAATGTCATCCACATAAATCTGGATGAGTAAAAGGTCATTACCATGCCTACGAATGAATAAGGTCTTATCTATCTTACCCATCTCAAACCTATGACTCAAGAGATAGGACTTAAGCCTCTCATACCAGGTTCTAGAGGCTTGCTTAAGTCCATACATGGCTTTGGAAAGTTTGAAGACATGGTTTGGATATTTGGAGTTCTCGAAACCTGGAGCTGTTTAACATAGATCTCTTCCTTAATATACCCATTGAGAAAGGCACTCTTGACATCCATCTGGTACAGCTTGAAGCCCTTAGACGCTACGAATGCAAGTAAAATCCTAATGGCCTCTAGCCTAACTACAGGGGCGAAGGTCTCCTCAAAATCTAAACCCTCAAGCTGAGAGAAATCCTGAGCTACCAGTCTAGCATTATGTCGAATGACTACCCCATTCTCACTTTCCTTGTTTTTGAAGACCCACTTGGTTCCTATAACATTATGACTACTAGGTGGCTCAACAAGCGACCAGACCTTGTTCCTCTCGAAATTTTCTGATTCCTCATGCATGGCATTGACCCAAGACTCATCAGAGAGTGCATGACAAACATCCTTGGGCTCGAAAGAGGTGACAAAAGTAGAATGTAGACAGAAGTGAGATAAGCCAGATTTTGAACGCGTGACATGCTCAAGAAGATCTGCTATAATTTGCTCCGGAGGATGACGATGCTGAATGTGACAGGGAGGTCTTAGATGAGAAGAAGAAATGGTCTCTACTTCATGAGCTGTGGAGGTAGGAGCAGAGCCACTAACTCCAGAAGAACTGGAAGGTAAGGGTTGATCTCCCCGAGGTACAATGGTTGAAGTAGGCACCTCAAGGGAAGATGGGACTAGATCAGGTAAAGAACCTTCATCTCTATCCTCCTCATTATCTACAAAGATGGTCTCGGACGCACAACTTGACCTAAGATGTCTGGTCTAGTACAAAGACTAGCCTAATCGAAAGTCACCTCATATGCTTCTATAATCCTACTAGACTCGTAGTTTCAAACCCTATAACCCTGTGAAGAAGTCGGGTAACCTAGAAAGATATCATCAAATGAGCGTGACTTAAACTTATCTAGATTCCCAGACTTTAAAATAAAACACTTGCAACCAAACACACAAAAATGCGAGACACTAGGCTTTCACCCATACCTCAACTCATAAGAAGTGTGATGCAAGTGTGCCCTCAGAAAACTCTGTGTGAAACCTGGCACGCGGTGGCTATAGTCTCAGCCAAAAACTTTTTAGGTATAGCATACTCATCTAGCATCATCCTGGTCATCTCGACCAAGGTACGGTTCTTCCTCTCCACTACACCATTGCTGAGGGACTTGTGGAGATGAGAATTGATGCTCTGCACCTGTCTCATTACAGAAACTCTCAAAGTAGGAGTTCTTGAACTCTGTGCCATTATCACTACGGATCGCTCGTAAGGCACTAGGGAGTTCAACGGACAACCTACCGAACAGACCATGAAAATGGCTGAATGTCTCATCTTTAGAGGCTAAGAAAAACACTCAAGAAAACCTTAAGAAGTCATCAACCACAATAAGAACATACCACTTCCCACCAGCCGACTACACTCTAGTTGGACCAACAGTGTCCATATGAAGAAGCTGTCCTAGTGCGTCAGTCACAATCACAGTGACCATCTTGAGATTCGGCATACCACAAATGAGACCATGACCGCTAACTCGGGTTAAGTTATCAAAACCAATATGACCAAGTCTTCTATGCCAAAAAGAAAGATCACGGGACTCTGAAGCTATGCCAAAAAGAAAGATCACGGACTCGGAAGCAACAAAATACCTAAGAGAATCACCAGAAGACTCAATAAAATCAGCACAAAAGATTCTCCTAAACCTGCAAATCTCGCAAACTAGACTCCTCAAAGAATCAAGAATTTTACAAGCATTTTTCTTGAAACTTACCTCGAAATCGCCATCGGTAAGTTAAGAAACAGATAACAGATTATAGCGCAGCTTACTCACTAAGGAAACATCCTTAAAAATGAACGAATCATTAATGTGCATAGTACCTTTAGCGATGACTCGACCAGAAGAAGCGTCTCCAAATTTGATCGTCTCATCACCTGAAGCTCGGACTAGGGAAGAGAACCAACAGGAGTCTCCGGTCATGTGTCGAGAACAGTCGGAGTCGACAAGCCAAACATCTCCCTTCACAGCCCGACAGACCTAAATCAAAGAGAAGTAGACATCGGTGGCTCAGTACTAGGGTAAATAAGAGCAGATCTAGGAACTCAGTATTGAGTCACACGACGAGCAATAGATCCAGTCACAGAAGCAGAAGACTGATCTCTCGCGACACTACACTCCACCTCTCACAGACAAAGGAGGTCTAGGAGCAGACCTAACACCACTGCTCGATTTGACCACTATGGAAGAGCATGTCTGACCTATAGCAATATGCTGATCATGCCACGGATAGCTGCCTCGATGGGGAAAATGAGGTCTATCCTCAGGACGACAAACACCTTGACCAGAAGCAACTCGAGGACCAAAACCAGAAGAACACTAAAAACTAAGTCCTCGATGTTGCCTAAAACCAAGAAAATCAGAAGAGCTATCTACAACTCTAGACCTCGTGTTGGTCTTAGGAGCACTCCGAGTCTGGGGCTGACCTTGAATACTCCTAAGAGCACGAACATGGTCTCTTTGCGTGATCTTGGCGTGCCTAAAGCAGAACTCAATCACATGTCCATCCTTCTGACAGAAAATGCAATGATACATTGCCTTCTGAGAGGTCGAAGCAGCATGATGAGGCTTCACCTCCGAGAGGTTGAAGCAGCAAGTAGCACAATCTTACTGTCAAAAATCCCCTAGACAACAACCATATACTTAAACTCAATTTTCTTAGGCTTAGACGTGACTTCGATCACACCTGCTACTACAACTCTAACAACAGCAAGGGGATGTTTCCTCACATTCTCTAAGAAATCATGTCCTAGACCTTGATTAAACTTGCAAATCTTATATTTGTCTAGAATAAGATTGAGCCTTTTCTTGCCTCCAACAAAATTTTTAAGAGTGTTAATGAGGTACTCACACTCTCGAAAAAGAGAGGCACATGAAGCACAAGGTGAAGGAGAGGATGAGGAACCAGAAGGAGAGGATGAAGAACCAGAAGACGAAGATAGAATAGCACGTGCATATCTCTCCTTAATCACGGGCGCCTCAATCTTGAGGGCTTTGCAAGACACACGGGCGGTTCTAATCCTAGCCATCTGGTCCTCGTAACTCTTCCTAAAAGTCTCTTGCATTTCCTTAGATTTCTTCCCTACTTCAGTATAGAAAGAGCAAGCAGATCGTGGCTTCTCTAGTAGATTCTTAGTTAGCTTCATACATTTTTCATCTAATGCAATCAATTTAGATTTTAGTTTTTCACAATTATTGCATGGTGAGCTAACACATGTCTTAGAAGCATATTGAGCCATTTTCTTGTTGTGATCACACATTACTTGAAAATGCTTAGAAATTGATTCAAGTTCAGCTATTAATTTTGGGTAGTTGGCACAAGAAACAATAGGCTCAAGCAAAGCAGCTCGTATTTCAGCAATTTTATGATCCGTCTTCTTAAATCAATCGTCAAGTTGGTACAATTATAACAAATTTTAGGCAGATCAAGGAGCAAGGTATACAAACCTCTAAAAGCATTGTCCTTATCCTCACATGAGGTGCAGAATGTAGTCTCAACAGAATCAGAGTATAAAGGAGCAACCCTAGACAACTCTAACTCTGCTAGCAAACTAACATTCTCCACTATAAGCAAATCTAGCTCAGAAATCACACTATCATGCGAGGTCTTTAGTTTCTCCATATCTCCAAGTAAAGAAGCAGACACATCACAATCGTTATGGGAGGGAGCAGATCTAAGTGAAGTAAGCTCTGTGACAATCTATCTACCTCCTTCTCTAACTCACCACACCTAGTCCTAGACCTAGCATAAAACTTTTCTAATTTAAGAAAAGCGGCATTGAGCTGATCGTAGGAGGGCATACCTTATCGGAGTCGTTGTAGAGATCGTTTTGGGACTCAACTCCTCTATGAGCCTAACCCCGATTCTCGCCGTTGACCACGGTTGACTCCAAGCGATCTTGCACATCCAAAGATAAAGAAATCATTTTCAGACATAAGTTTATTACCCATTGGGCCTCTTCAATATATACACAATATTCATAACATGGTATCAGAGCTTAGGTTAAAACCTTAACCTCGATCTACTTCCGCTGCTGCTTCCCTCGGGAGGATCATTCTCCTCTCCTAGGGGCGGCCATCTCAAGGACCGCCGTGCCGACTAATCCCAAGGGCGGCCACCTCCTTCTGCTTCATGTCGTCGCCTCACAGGCCACCGCCTTCGCGAGCCGCCACATGGAGGCTTCGCCGCCTGGAACCACCGGTAGAGGACAGGGAGAGAGAGAAGTGGAATGGCAGCTTCCGTCGCCGCCGCCGGTCACAGGCGGCCACTTCCAGCCGCCGCCCAGATCCGGCAGCCGCGCCCACTGGGACACCGCGCCGCCGGCCTACTCTCTTCGTCGCGGATCTGGCCATGCCCGCCTCGGCCAGAGCCACCCGCATCCTTTGCTTCTGCTTCTGCTGCTTGACTCCACCGCATCGCCACTCCTGTGGCCATCGCCGCCGGATTCCGCCGGATCCGGGCTCTCCACCATCGGATCTGACCTCCCCCGCCGTCGCCGCTAGGCGCCCGCATCCCGTGCTGCTCCACCTCACGCTCTTTGAGCCGCAGTCCGTAGGGTCCCTCGGTGAGGGGTCGTCGCCTCTTCTTTGGGCCACCGCTAGGCCCTCTTGGCCTGCTCTTCCACCGCAGCAGCGCGTCGCCCGGATCTGGCCGCCTCCATGCCAGATCCATGCGGATGTAAGCCACCTCGTCTCTCGATCGCCCCGAGCTTCCTCTGGCTGCCTTCAACGCCGCCAAGTTCGGATCCGCTCATCTTAGCAGCCACCGAGCTCGAATCTGGCCCGTCTCCCGCCAACGCCAGCCCTCTTCACTGCCGCCGCGCCGCACGGCGTAGGCTGAGGCTTGGCTGCCACCTCTCGACAACCCGGCTCCAATCCACCGCCTCACATGCCGCCGCGCCCGCGTCGTTGCCTTCGGCGAGCCGCCGCCTGGAGGTTCCCCTGCCTAGAACCGCATGTAGAGGACGGGGAGAGAGAAATGAGAAGTGGAATGGCAGGAGTGGTGCCGATGCGCGTGTTTATTATTGCTGCTGCTTGCTATTAGCCTGAGGGTGAGGAGGTAGCCACTGCTAAGTATTAGTATTATTGCTTTTTTTAGTCTTCCATTGCGTCCATTCAAATCCGTAGATTCTCTTTCAGATTGTCCAAATCGTGCGAGTCCACAAATTTATTGTCAGTCATACAAGTATAGAAATTTTCTTTTGCATGGCAGCAACCGTCGCTCTACTCTCTGAGCCGCGTGCAGATCGTAGAAGTTGTTATAATGCCGTTGCTTCTCTAGCCGCCGCCCGGAGCTTCTAAGGCTACCGCGCGTCTTCTGCACCTTGTGCACTACGCCGCGCCATCTTGGGTTTCGATTGCGCCGCCATGCTTCTATCTATTCCTCTTCGGCTTGATTTGACAGTTTATTCAAAAGCTGCACGTAACGATGACAGTATCAAGACTCGGACTTGGATATTCATAACAAAAGTCACCTACCAGTTGAGCGACTAGTCCCTTCGAATACAAGTCGCTCAATCGTTAAGTGACTTTGCCTCTAGTTGCTCAACCGTTGGGCGATAACCCCTAGTCGCTCAACTGTTGGGTGTCTAAGGGGCTATAACCCCCGCGTGCACGTCGGCCCAAGCGCCCTTTGCCATTTCGTAGAGCCGTGAGTAGGAGGAAGGGAAAGGGGATAAGAGAGGAAAGGAGAAAGTGGGAGAGAAAGATAGGAGAGGGAGGGGAAGAGAGGAGGAGAGGTCCATGCATCGATGACGATGAGTCCCCTGCACTTCTTTATAGATTTACTTTTGAAACCATGGTAGGTTAGCAACTAAAATCATTGGATGTGTAGTTGTGTCGGGTCTTTCTTATAGATTTACTTTTGAAACCAAGGTAGGTTAGCAACTAAAATTATTAGATGTGTAGTTGTGTCTGATACGTCGCATATTGTTAATAGTTGTAAATAGTGTATTCGTGGAACTAACGCCAATTTAGTTGTGACTAGTTATACTTTTGAAACTGTGGTAGGTTAGCAACTAAAATCATTATACATGCAGTTGTGCCAAGTACGTCGTATATTGTTAATAGTTGTAAATAATGTAGTCGTAAACATAGCGCCAAATTAGTTGTTAATAGTTGTAATGCCGATTGTACTTCTACCTTTAAACTCTCTGCTCAGATTGCAGGATGTAGGTTTAGGGTTTTGCCTTATAGGTTTTATTACAAGGCTCCTATTTCTTTGACCTTGGGGTAATTTCATTCTAGCCCACCTCAATTTATTTGGGACAAAAGAATTTGTTGTTGTTGTATGTTGGAAGGCAGGCTAGGCAGCACGTCCAATGCATGTCTCCATGTCTTCTTGGACACCTAGAAGGAGGGCAAAGGTGTAGGAGCATTTTGAGTATTAGTTGGTTGTAATTGAAGGTGTCACAAAGGCCGCTTGTACATATTGCAAGTTGAAGCTGACACATACTAACAAAACTGGTATAAACAATCTTAGAACCCACATTGCTGAGTCCTGCCCAAAAATTGAGATTAATGACAGAAATAGGTTTGTTGCAACTATGAAAAAGCAACCATCAGAATCTTCATTTATCTTTGATCCCCAGAGAACACGTGAGTTAATTATCAAGTTCAGCATTCATGCAAAGATTCCATTCCGGAAGTTTGAGGACCCTTACTTTAAGGAATGGATAGAGTCAATGCAGCCAACCTTTAGAGTCTTTGGGCATCAAACACTTCTCAACGATTCCATCAGCTTATATGAGCGAATGAAACATGAGCTACGCAATGAATTTCAGAGCCTTGGTTCCCATATTTGCCTCACCTCAGACCTGTGGACATCTATTCAGAACCTTGGGTACATGTGTGTAACGACCCATTATATTGATGCCAACTTTAACCTTAAGAAAAATATAATAGCAGTTATGGATGTGAAGTATCCACACACTGGTATTGCAATTAAGGAGACTATCACCAATTGCCTCACAGAGTGGGGCATAAAGAGTAACTTGCTTACTCTAACATTAGACAATGCAAGCAACAATAATTCAGCTTGTAATTTTTTGATTGAAAATGGGAAAGAGGACATGTTGTTTGGTGGCCAACATTTTCATGTCAGATGTTGTGCGCCTATACTAAATATATTGGGTAAAGATGGCATTAAACCAATTCATATGGCATTACAATTAATATGTGACTTGGTTAGATATATTTATATATCACCTGCACGCATAGACTTTCAGTGAGATCACAAATAGGATAGGCCTTCCTGCAAAGTCTGGTCTTGTTCTTGATGTTTTGAACCGTTGGAATTCGACATATGAAATGATAGCAGAAGTGTTGGAATACAAAGTTGTTATTAAAAGATATTCTGATGAACAACTGGAACCGTCACCAACTAATGAGGAATGGGTAAATGCTGAGGCAGTTGGTGCTTTTCTTGGAGCTTTTGAAGAGGCCATAAAGGCATTCTTAGTGGATAGGATACCAACATCACACCTGTACTTGCAGAGGGTGCTATGTATTCGCCATGCTTTGAGAGATCAGGATTGGCAAATTAACTCTGTGTTAAAGGCACTGGCTAGTGCTATGCATGCAAAATTTCATAAGTATTAGGGAGGTGATTACAACATGTCCCTCGTTATTTCCACAATAGTAAATCCAACAAAAAATATGGATTACTTGGAGTTCTTTTATGAGAAAGTATGTGACAATGAGGATAATATTGATAGAAATGTGGACTTAGCCAAAAGTTGGATGAAAATGTACTTTGACAAATATGAACAACTTGTTAGGAGAAATGGTAAATACCTGCAGTCTCATAGTAGCGAAGCCAGGAGTACTTTGGGTTCATTAATTCTCAAGAAAAGAAGAGTTGAAGAAGAATTTGTTCAATATATGTCCCAAGGGAGAGTGTGAGGCGGCGTGAACCGAAGTTGGAGCTCGATACATAACTTGAAGAAGATATCAATAGGAGCAATGACAATATTTTGACTTGGTGGAGGAAAAACGCAAAAAAAAAAAGTACCCTGTCTTGTTAGCTATGGCATGAGATTTCCTTGCAATACCTCTAAGCACTGTGTCATATGAATCCGTATTTAGCTGTGGTGGTAGAATACTCAGAGATACTCGAAGCTCACTATCACCGGAAACACTTGAAGCTTTAGTTTGCACCAAGACTGGCTAATTAAAGTTCCAAATAGTGAAGGTATAAGAAATATTTTTTTATAAATACCCTAAATATTGCTTGTTATCCTGAAGCTGAACTGATTTTAACGTTTTCATGTGCAGGTCAAGATGGAGCATGATTTGTGAAGCTATTGATTCAGGTATTGTATTCTCTGCTTTGAATTGCAAAAGGCTATCTCTAATTAAAACAAAGACTGGCTATTGATTCAGGTATTATATTCTTTGCTTTGAATTGCAAAAGGCTATCTCTAATTAAAAACAAAGACCTATCTAGCATCTCATTTAATCAAAATATAGTTTTAAACTATACGTCATGCCTAAAGAGACAAAATTGAAAACCATTCCAACAGAGCATTTGTAACTGACAGCCTCACGATGGTGGTTTTTGGATGAGTAACTGTAAATTGGTTAGAATCAAGATTAAAAAGATATACTTTTTTGTTAGTACATTCATATGTATATGGATATACAATTTGATTCAGAACTTACATGAGGCACGGGTCAATTTAGAATGGTCATAAATGTAGAGGGTTTGCCCCTTTTTGGTTTTGTTCGGACAAAAGTTGTTCGATTTTGGAGGAAAGGTGTCAGCATCCAGTGTTTTTTGTTTCCTTTTGCAGCACAGGGTATTTGGGTGCTCAAAGCTGGTTTCTTTTGGGAGTTAGGCATGCCTCCTTTTGGTTTCTGTTTGTGTTTAAGTGTTAAGTGAATCTTCTAGCTACTTGCTTCCTGGGTCTAATGTGTGGTGTTCTATTGTTGGAGCAATCAGCATATCTTCCATTTTGTCTCCTACATCTTTCGAATTTTCAATTTGAACTGCATCTCATATCGGACTTGTTTCTGATTTTGAATCCATTGATGGCTGCACACATGGAATACGAATGCAGCCTACATTTGGCAAAACTCTGCCAACGTTTGTGGAAGTGCATTTCTCTTATTTTTCTGGATTACATGTGCGTCTGTTGCGTACTTTGATACTAGTCCATATGGTGCACGTTTTCATGTGATCCGATGGAGAGTTCTTCAATTTCAATCTGATGTGCAAAGTAATTTATGCATTGACTATCAATTAGGTTATTGTGTAGCATTAGCTGTCAGCATTTTGGTTGCTTCACTGGTATTGTATACTTTCAGTTCTCAGTGAGAATGGCAGCCACCAGATGAAGGAATGACAGAATATTTTGGTTGCTTCCAACTGATCTTGTCATATTAGTTAGGTCCTTTATTACATTGCCATTAATCATAGGATTTGATAATTTGTACTAGTTATGCTTATTTTCATGGATCATGGTTCATGTGAAGACATGAATGTTTTGATGCTTGTTTCAGCAAGTTGCCTGTGCTAGCTCTTACACTAGCACTTCTATATGTTGCTTGAAATTCTGGCAATTGTGATGTTGAGTTTCTTGGTTTCAGCTACACATCCTCTTTATTCTTTTACTTAAGTTTTAAGCAGAAGGCAGATTTTCTTCATCAGTACAGTAAACGTTGCATTATTCTGAATACAGGTCTTAGGTCATTGAACTAGAAGGAAGGAAAGGTTGGGTAATCATGGGTATTTCATCCAAGCGGAGTAAACTGCTGGTTGGCATATACTGCAGATTAACATGTATGCTAAAACATCGTAAATTTCTTACTCTTCTTGCCTTACTCATCATGTCAACAATAAGGATAGTTGTCTAAATTGCATCATTTTTTACTGCTGTGTAGATTGCTTCATGGTTTTATGATGAGGCTAATTTTTACTATCTCTAGGTGTCGTGGTGTTCGAAGACAGTGACAAAAGTTCCGATTTGCTGTGGCTCCAAGTTCCATGCTGCTTGGTTCCCGGAGCTTTCTTGCTATCATGTTTCAGGTGACTGCTTTTCGTGTTATTATAAGGAGATTGACAAGCAGAAGTTGCATCAAGATTTCATGGGAAGAACTTTATTTAGAAGGTTTCTAACAACTTGTTGGTATTTATTCAAAACTTTCAGATGTTATGTATTATGAAGGTGCAACTTGATGTAATCCTATAGATATACCTTAATTCGCAGTCACTTTTTATTTTTTTCTTAATTATCCGAATTTTCATTTTTCCTATTTTTAATCATTTTTATGAAATTTCTCTAATCTGTTTGAAAATTTGATTTTTTTTGCAATGGAATTTTTTGTCAGCCTCATAATTACTAATTTATTTTGGATTATATTGCATTTAGTATTTAAAAAAGAACTTAGTTGGAGACATGAACACTAATTAAGCAAGCTTCGAAACACGGACATATGAATAGTGATCCTCTTGCCTGCGATGTGCTACTGTGGTCTAGAGATGAGCTTCGTGACTTGAATTGTTGAATGAGCTGGGTTGGAGATGGGTTGAAATGGGTTAAGAAGGTGGGTTGAACCCATATCATTACTATTAGGTAGTGTTTGGATTGGAGACTTGGTGGGATGAGATAGCTCCATCCCAGGTATGTGGGATGGGATAATCTCACTTTTTGTTTGGTTGCAAGGATGGGTTAGTCCCTATTTTTTGTTTGGATGGAGGGATAGAATGGGATCTAGTGATCCCACATCTTGTTTGGATCAAGGAATGGAGTGAGATAGCCGCATATACCGGCAGTGGAGAGGACGGCGGGGAGGACGCGCCGGGGCGGAGAGGAAGCCGGAGAGGACGACCCGAGCATGGCGACGAGGACGGCAACCCGAGCACGGCGATGAGGAGACCGGAGCATGGCGACAAGGACGGCGACCCGAGCAGACCCGAAGCGGAGACCCGAGGACGGCGACGACCCGAGGACGGCGACGAGGACGGCAACCCGAGCACGGCGACGAGGACGGCGACGAGGAGACCGGAGCACGGCGATGAGGACGGAGACCCGAGCACGGCGACGACCCGAGCACGCGCGAAGGAAAGTGGGTTGGCTCCGTTCGCTCGATTTCAGCGGATCATCTCAACCCACATTTCAGCGGAATATTCTCTCTTGGGTCCAACCCACCCCACCCAATCCTACAACCAAACACTATAAAAAATGGGTTGACCCCCTCCTATCCCGGGATATACCACAAACCAAACACTACCTTATAGAAAAAACAAGTTGGTGGTTGTATATCCCTTCTCCAACCGTTTCATTCTCAATTTCTCATCACTCTCCACTTTTCAATTGATTAGAATAGCTCTCTTGCATAGCATGATTCTCTATATATCCAATAAATTTCATTGCAACGCACGAGCAAGTGACTAGTTAGGGAAAAGGGTTGGGTTGGATTTAGGTTAAAATGCTATATGGGTTGGGTTGGACTTGGTCCAGAGGTATGAGTAATGGATTGGATAAATCACCGGTGTGAATTAGGACCTGTTTGGCTGGGTCATGGCTTATGGCTTTGGTGAAATTTTGAATTTTGGTACGCTTACAGACTGATTACGGAGAGACAGATACTCAATTGCGATTTTGGTTGGTACAGATGTTGGGTTTTTAACGTGTAGATCGTTTAACTTGTAGACTCCGTCTTGAAAAAATACTTCGTTTGAAAGTTAGGTACTGTAACAAAAACTAAAAGCCATCAATTTCGAAGGAAAAGAACAGACCCTAAGCGGCACAGAACTGACCCTAAGCTAGCATGCATATCGAGAACGTATCCTGTGCTCCCAACATTATGATTCTACACATGCTCCTAGTCATAAAAATAGTGCAAATGGTCATGAAATATTCCGAAATTTTTGTTACAACATTGACACAAAATCAATCTATCATGCCACAAAATTTCAAATCGAAATTCCATCTACACATTGAGAAACAAAAATACATTTTTTTGCTGAAAAGATAAAAAAGAAAAAGGATAAAAGTACTATTTGCTGAAATTTGTCTCTTTTTTTGTTTCTCCCGACATACATCGTATTTTGAATTCCTCTTGCTTATCTTTTCAGAGAGAGTCTCTCTCTCTCTCTCCCTGAACTCTGATCCCAAAAAGGTTGTGGGTCGAGAGGCCTCAGCTTTTCCTACTGTTATATAGAAGTCATAGACAGTGCTCAGTTAGTACTCAGTAGCAGCAAGACACTGGAACTTCTTCTGCTTGCTTCAGTTCTGTTCTGTCTGCAACGACCAGGACTTGAAGATTGACTGAAAGATCGATCACACACTACACTTCCAACAGAAACAAAGTACAAAAACACTCTTATGCATGTTTCTTGGCACAATCAAACACAAAGTGTCATCAGACCCTAGAAAGATTCTCATTACAGAGAGTTCATGCTCAGCTTCTTCTACTGTCAGCTAGCTAGAGTACCAGAAACTTCAGCAACTTCTCCCTACTGACACAAGCATTTCTTCTGCATGATTCGATCAGAAACCATGTGAGTTGTGGCGTCATCACGCGATGCCGGCAATGTCCGCGGCCACCGACCAGCAGTGCGTGGTGGTGGCGGCGGTCATCATGGTGCTCGTCGACCCACACTCGCTGTCGCGGAGTGACGCGCTCGACATGTCCAGCCTGATGCCCCACGGGGAGGCCGCCGGCGCGCTCGCCTGCGACGGGCACCGCTGGACGCGCACGGCGCCCTTGGGCACCACCAGCGCACGCGCAGCCGCTTGCATCGGCCCCTCCAGCGACGTCATGCGCAGGCGGCTGGCTTGCCTCTCCCACGACGCCTCGAAGGGGGCGGACGACACCGACGGGCGCTGCCGAGGCGTGCTCTGCGACCGCGCCTTGGCGCGCGACGACTCCGTGTTGGCCATGTAGTTGGGGAAGAAGAGCGGGTGGTCCGCGCCGTGGCTCTGCTGCTGCTTGCACGGCACGTCGTAGGCGTAGTGGCACGGGCTTGTCAGCGCGGTGGCGAAGGAGAAGCCGTCGTACCGGCCGCTGTACGTGCGCACGCTCGCGTGCGTGAGCGCCGACGGCGTCGGCGAGACTTTCTGGTACAGCTCGACCTTGGATGGCGTGCGGCAGAGCGGCGTGGCGTAGCAGCTGCTGCGCCGGGACGTCCTCGGCGTGCCGTGCACCTCGCCGCCGCCGGTGTCCACCTCCACGATCTTGACGTTCTCCTTCTGTTCCTACATTTCTCATTAATGAAACTTAGTTCCAGGCTCTGATGGTTTGTCGCATCCAAGAATCAACAGAGTCGGTCGCGTACCTGTTGCTGCCGGAATCGGGGGTGGTGCGGCGAGCGCCGGGTCGGCGTCATCCACGGCGTGCGGATGGGCTTCTCGTCGTCGAGTAGCCGAAGGCGGGCCGCACGCGCCCGGTTCTGGGCGGCGACGAGCGCCTGCATGCAGCGGAGGGTGTTGCTCGCCTGCCTCCGCACGAGGTGGCCGCGCACCAGCGCCTGCAGCTTCACGAGCCCCCTCAGCGCGCGCAGGGCCTTCCTCGCCTGCGCATCGATCCCAAGAAACAAACAAGTCTCAGAACCGATCGATAACAAGTGTTCGCTTCACGCAGATCAAGAACGGATCGATGCGACTCACCAGGTAGGATCTGAAGACGGACTGGATCTTGATCGCTCCCGCCTCCTCAATGCCGATGACGATGCGCTTCGACCCCGGCCCGGACGCCGTGAGCCGGATGACCGCGGCGGCCGCCTGCTTGGCCGCCACCGCGGCCTCGGCCGCGGCCGCAGTAGCAATGGCCACCGCAACGGCGTGCTGGCCCGGGTCCACCCGCGGCTCCAAGAACGCGAGCTGGCCGTGGCCCGCATCCTTCCCTGACCCGGCCGACGCCACTGGCATCCGAAAGCTCCACCTCCTCTTCTCCTTCGCTCCAGGCGTCGACGCCGGCGTCACCGTCGGCAACGCCAGGGCCTGCTCCGCCGCCGTCACCAACGGCCTTGTCTGCCCGCCGCCCTTGTCCTTCCCCTTCTTGCCCGGCAGGAAGCTTCTGAACCACCTACCCGCCTTGCCCATCTGCAGCAAAGCTCACTCGACCACTAGCACTGCACGATGTCGCGGCAGCAGCATTGCAGCAGAAGCAACTGATGATGATGATGATCCGCTTGCCTCACGGCGTAGGCCATGTGCCAGCTACTACTGCGTGTGCCGTGTGCGAGCGATCGATCTGCCGTGTAGCTCGGACGTGCAGGGGGAGTGGATTGGAGAGAAGCAGAGGGAAACGGGAATATATTACGAGCGCCACCATGTGCAAGTGCGACGCTGCGCTCGTCTGGCTCTGCTCACCTGTAATAACTGCTACTCCTACCAGCGCACAGCACGAAGTCCTCCGTATGGTTGGTGTCCTGTTTGTGCTACTGCTATGCTGTTGCTATATCCAGAAGAATTTGGAATGCGAGGCTGATGTCTCAACTCCGAAGGACTTGGCCTGGTCGATGCTTTGCTTGCTCAGATGTTCAGACGAACTAGCCTAGCTAGGTGAAATCTTTTTATCATAATTGCTCAAGTCCGCTTTTTGTCCTTTTCGGAAGAAATGACAGCGCAGAACCAATACAGTACTCGATCTGAATGCAAGTGCTGCAAATCTCCTCATCTCCACGACTAAGCTCTTACCTCGCATTTATTTCTTGCTAAGATTTGCCCCTGAAAAATGAGGGTGTAATTTTATGGCGTTGCCTTTGGCGCTTTGGCAATGGAATGGTGAATTAAACTTCTCCCAGCTTTTGCTTACGGACTTTGCGTATATAGCACTGTAGCTTTTTTCAATTTTGGCTTCAGATGTTTATTTGTGCAAATTTAGTTCTCTCTCCGAGCTCGGTAGGTGACATATGTCTCATGTCACGCCACCATAGCTCGGTAGCACAGCGCCAGCACGGGAGCCCAGAGAGCGCGGTAGGGCAGTATGGCGTGTGAGCGCCGGCAGGCCTCACCGGCCTACTGAGCTCCCCGGCTTGGCAGCACGAGCCAGCCCCTGCCGAGCTCCTATTGCTCGGTAGGTGGCCGACCGTGACACTATGCAACCCGACACAACAACACTCGGCAGTGCTTCCATGGCCATTAGCAGGGCTTGACGCGGCCCTCTCACCTACCGAGGAGAGAGCCGTGCGGAAGAAAGAAAAATAGAGTAGAAGAAAGTTTAAATTAGTTTTTGATGTGATTTTGCTGCGATTTAGGAGATTTCGTGTTGAAAATAGTGTAGACCCAATGAAGACCTTTAAGAGGTGTGTTTCATTCACATGCGACCAATGCGCTTAATATATCGTTAGCATTTCATTACCGTAATGGTGGTTTGGTAGTATGGAATGCGCTTGGTAACTATATTTAGTTGACGTTTGTATTTAATTCATGCAAATGATATTTTGTAGTTAGCCATATTAATGATGTATTAATGGCGATAATGATGATTCTTAGTAAATAGCTGAAGAAATATATACTATTATTTTTAGTGTTCTCGGTGCTCGCAATTTAGGAAATATGTACATGAGTACGCACGCACACGCGTGCACACACACACACACACACATATATACATATATATATATATATATATATATATATATATATATATATATATATATATATATATATATATATATATATATATATATATGTGTATGTATATATATATATATATATATATATATATGGGAACATATCTAGTGCTAAAGCCCATTTGGGTGCTAACAAGTTAAAGCCGCTCATGAGTGTTAGATCTGCCCCCTACGGCTCGGATCTGTGAAGGTGGAAGCACCAAATATACTTATTCATTTTGCGAAAATCCCCGCCTCCCGTCTTTTTTCCCCCGCCTCCCCGTCTTTTTTCCTCCCGCCTCCCATCTCCCTCGCGCGACTAGAAACCAAAACCCGTCCGGCGACCACACCCACCATTCGCACCCGTCCGCTAGGGTTAGGGTTAGGCGATAGGCGGCCGCCTCCTCCATCCGCAACACCACCACCTCCCAAGCTCCTTCCTCCTCCCGAGCTCCTTCCTGCCATTCGCACCCGTCCGCTAGGGTTAGAGTTAGGCAAAAGGGGCGGCCGGCCTCCCTCCGTCCGTAGCACCACCACCTCCCCAAGAGCTCCCTCCCGAGCTCCTTCCCGTCGCGCCGCCACCGTCCGACCAGTGCGCTCCCCAAGCGCCGACGCCATCCGAGCCGGCCTCCTCCCGAGCATCGACGCCCGACCCCTCCGCCCGAGCTTCTTCCCAAGCGCCGCCGCCCCACCCAGTGTGCTCCCGAGCATCGATGACCTCCGAGCTGGCTTCCTCCCGAGCCCCGCCGCCGCCCTCCAACTTAGTCTGCTCCCCGAGCGCCGACGTCGTCTGAGCCGTGCCTTCTCCAAGCTTCAGAATCAGTTGTGTACTGAGATTGAGTATGCTCTTCTAAATTGTTTGTGTATGCTCTTCTGAGTTGTGTACTGAGATTGTTTGTGTATTCTCTTCTGAATTGTTTGTGTATGCCCAGAATCAATTGTGTACTAAGATTCAACATGAAACCTAAGAATTCTTTGGTGTGAAAGCCTGAGACAAATAATTCTTGTGATATGCAACCTGAGAATGATTTGGCAGTTTGCAACCTGATAATTTTTGTGATCTGCAACCTGAGAAATCCTGAGACATTCATGCTTGTGATTTGAAACCTGGTTCGGCTGTGAAAGCCTGAGACATTTTGTGATTGATTGTAAAACACATTCTGAGACATGCCCTAAACATTCTGGGATTGATTGTTTGTCTTGTGATGCATGTTTTGTCGAATGGAGAGAAACTGGGAGAAAACTACTCAACAGAAGTGGAAAATGTGTGTGTAGAACCTTTGTAGAAGTGACAGATCTGGGAGAAATTGTGGAAAATGTGTGTGTAGAACGTTTGTAGAAGTGGCGATACTGGGACAAACCTAAAAGCTACTTCATGTTCGATATACCAAAAGCTAGTCATACTGCTATACCACCCCTTTGTGAACAATGCACACAAGCACACAATGGAAATAGATACTGAGAAAGCACACAATAGCACACAATGGAAATAGAAAATGCCTGCAAGCAAGCACACAATAGAAAATGTCTGCAATGTCTTCTCAGCAAATTTGTCTTAAAACCTAAGCACAATGGAAACATTCATCTATTGGATAGATGACTGATGGAAACAAATGTTCCAGCTGAGAATGGTGACTTCTCCATGGCTTCCTTGCATTCCAGCACAAGCAATAATGCGAGCACACTTGGATAGAAGTGGAAACTACATGGTTAGAAAATGTAAATTAGAAAAAGTATATGAGTTAGGGAAATGTGACAAATATTTTTGTTAAGAAGATGTACAACTCAAGAATGTGGTCAATGTGTTGTCATCCTCAAAGGGCAATTACGGCTATCATGGTACACAATCTCCTTGCATGACCTACACAAGCGTGGTACCTTTGTTTTGTTCTCAACATTGTCATTTTTCTTCTGCCCCGGCTTTATTCTCTTGCATCTACCCTTGGAGTTAACATCGTTTGGTGGCTTTATGTTGACTACCTTAGGGATGGGACGACCTGCAAATGTTTCAATCTCTTCAGCCTTACTTACCACATTCTCAGGAATCAGAGGAGTCACTTCTTCCCTAAATTTGACAAACCGATCACTAAGAAATTTTAAGTTCTCATCTGTTCCTCTAGCACAGTGAATTAATTCCTCCATGTTCATATGTATTTCTGATGCCAACTTGTCTTTAGTTGTTTCTATTGCACTCGGTTTTTCTTGTAACAAATTGCCTTCTTCATCAAAGATATCCTCCTTAGTTACCATTTTGGTCCACCTCTTCAACACAAATGGGCTTGTTAGCTCCTTAAGTGATGGACTCTACAACACACGAATAATATTGCGGCAAGGGATTCCAAATGACTCAAAGAACATGTAGGAGCATTTGGCATCTTTTGTTGTAAGGTTACAACGTACCTCTCTGACTCAGGTTATCAATAAACATATGAGCATCCGATGACTTAATACAACTTCTCAACTCTTTATGATAATTCTGCAAGTCTCTCCTTGTGCATACTACATTCTCAAATCCACCCTCACTAATACGGAGATATCTATATGCCCCGCTTGTGCCGATGTCTCCTTTATGACATGTGATTAATGTACGCTTGGCCTTCTCATTTACTTTCCTATTAGACCTTATCAACTGTTGTTTGTTAGGTGATACCAACTCATGTGTATGAGATTCAATAAATGTTTCCACTCTAAACTTATTATCAATAGTGTGTTTGACAGCTAGAATTGCCTCACATCCACACCTACTTAGCTTCCTAACATATTTCCTTTTCTTTGACTCCGTGTTATTGCTTTTACATTTCTCAAATCGAAAACCTTGTCTAGAACACATCCATCGCTTCCATCTCATGACACCATTGATAACCGTATGTGGACCAACACGAACTCCAAATCCGGCTGAATGTGCATATGTCTTGTAGAATTCCTCCGCAGCTTCCAAGTCATCAAAAACCATCCCTTCATATGGCTTCATGTTGCGTCAACACAAGGTGTATAAGAAGAATCCTGCAATGCAAAGATTAAGTATGAAGCATGATGGATTGACATATGGAGTAAAACACATGCATACAACATGATACTTACTATGAATGGAGTGATGCCGCTCTTTTTCGGGGTATCAAGATTTTCTTCTCTTGGCAATCCTAATGCCATGCTCTCATCGGCCATAGATTCCATGCCTCTTACAATGCTCTCATCGGCTATATATTCCATGCATCCTAACATAATAAAGTATCAGAGGAAACAATAAAAAACCTAATATAAATCTAATATAGGACATATATATGGCATCATCATGGAGGCATTCAATACTAGTACCTCTTCATCATGAGATCGATCTTGCAGGAACCACAACCATGCATGCATGCCTTATCATCAAGAAAACGTATATAGAAAATACAGGTTTGAATCTTACAAAAAAAAGAATATGTGTTGTACCTAAATCCTGAATGAATCAGCTTTAGCTTTAAAGAACATGCATGCACACAGACAAATCGATCGATCTGAGCGATCACGACGCCTCGTCTTGAGCAGTCAGCGGAGATCACGAAGCGTCGTCGTCGGGAGGGAGAACTGGTGACATCGTGTGTGAGCGGCATTTTGCGCAACGAGGGAGGTCAGGTGTCGCGAGAAAAAGATGGGGAGGCGGGGGAGGGGGTTTTTCGCAAAACACATAAGTAGATTTGGTGCTTCCACCTTCACAGATCCGGGCCGTAGGGGGTAGATCTAATGCTCCTAAGCGGCTTGGTATGTGATGTTGAATATAGAATATTTGTTCGTGTCCTATGGGACCACGAAAGTACAGGTTATGCAAGACAACAGCACTCCATGAGGAACTACCTAAATAGGCCCACTTCATCGGACGCCCTGTAGACGTGGTGATTTGTAGCTCCTTCACCTATGTACTCATTCATGCTTTGTTCTCATTTGGCTACTATGATCTGGAATGTAGTGTTGTGCCTCGAGATGCTCTTAGTATTTGCTAATGAACCTACATTTGTAATGCGTGCAATGTAACTCTAAATGTACTAATATTCTTGAATGCAAATTTTCATGTGTTTTAAATTAAGTTGAGTCGTAATGTCACCATATTCTTTTCCGTTACTTTTAATATAAAATTTGTACATGCACTAACACATTCTTTTCTATGTTGCAGAACATGGCACTGGTGACAATCATAAGCATGGTGCGTTGCTGGACCCATCTTGGGATAGTCAATATCATTGTCGAGCTTGGTCGAGCAGTGATAGACCGTCTCTCTTTGTTCTCAGGGGTCCTCTGGAGGACGATGGCTACGCTTCAGTTCTGCGGATAGCTAGGTTGCTGGCTATAGCGAGGATGATGCACATTGGGTACTCGTTTGTGTTGGACTCACTACTTCTATCGGCATGTTGACCGGTGGAGGCTGGAGACCCACATATTTCACTTTTGGTGGGGAGAAATGACCATCACTCTGCAGGATGTTGCTTACCTTACTGTCCTACCACTACGGGGTCATGTCGTGCTTTCACCCCTAGATCAGTCGATTGGAAGGTACATCTGCTACACAAGTTTGATCATCCCATTCCAGACAGGATCTTAGAAGTGCCACATTCATGGCTGCGATGGTACAGGCACTACGTAATAGATGCACCTCTAGAGGTTGTGAGGTCCTACCTAGTTACTTACTTGCTCTTCATGTTCCGGTGAGTCTTGTTTCCTACGACTCAGGGATATTGGGTGTACCCTAGTTACATCCACCTCATTGAGTTCATGGTTGACACCGATCCTATGAGATCCCACTATACAGTTGAGTTCAGTTGTACTATGCATGACCTACAGGGGTTTGTGCGACACCTCACAGCGTGCTACTAGCAAGTCAAACCTCACTATATGCTATACCTTGTTGCAATTGTGATCGTAGGAGCACTTCCCTATTGGTCAGCTGTACTTTTAGATGTAGGTGCACTCGTACTAGTTCGAGGCACGGTTCTATGGTCACGATGATGGC
Source organism: Bonia amplexicaulis (assembly GCA_036346245.1). Classification (NCBI taxonomy): domain Eukaryota; kingdom Viridiplantae; phylum Streptophyta; class Magnoliopsida; order Poales; family Poaceae; genus Bonia; species Bonia amplexicaulis. The sequence goes on along the minus strand of CM070741.1, from coordinate 23,270,039 downwards.
GAGGACCTAGTGGATAGACCTACCATGGGTACTCATTGGACTAGGATGGTCCAGGGAGAGACATAGTGAGCGTACTTGGAATTCCACAATGTGTTTGAGAACTTGCACGAGGACGGCGTCATGTGGCTAGTGTGGAATCACACAGTTCATCTCGGAGACTATGCCTTTTGGCTTGTCAGTGTAATGTGAGTAGGACCGAGACTATTGACTTACGACTTGTCACCTCTTCTTCTCCCATATGGTGGAACCCTACGCCCCCCCCAACGAGTCATGAGATAGTTTGGGCTTAACTAGAAGTTGCCACCAACACCAGATGGACCACTACCGAGACCGATTCACTTGTAAGTGAAATTATTTGTTAGCTCATTTCATACAGTCCATTGCTTTGTACTTCGAAGTCACATACAATTCACTTTCTTTTTGTTTCTGTACTCAAATAACCATTGCGTACAATGTCCTTTTTTAGGCAAATGAAGAAGGAATAGAAGAGCGATGACTGGATGCAGACATGGCTATCGTGGACTATGGCCTGGGAGCAGTCAGCGAGGACACAGCGTCAGCAGGAGTGACGGTCGTACGACCTAAACACATACCACGTGTACTTGCGGTGGTATGTGCCATACATCCGTTACAGACTAACGGGGCCCCTTTGTAGCCCCTGGTGGAGGCCACACACATGACGAGTTGGCACTTGGCCCAGGCCGACACCGTGCGGTACAACATGATGAGACGATAAAAGATTTCAAGTTCGTATTTGCACTATACTGGTCATGCATACATGACTAACCTATTTCATCCTTCATTGCAGTACAATAGGCTTCATCGTATCATGTCCGAGGGTGGTGCCGCACTGCACCATAGACGTTTGAGCACCTTAGAACGGCTCCTGGCATCCATCCACAGCTTGTACGATGATGCCAAACATGAACTAGGGGCCATTAGCTGCAGCCATCCTAGCGACGTGTTTATCTCAGGGGTGACAAGGCACACCATCGTCTATCCGCAGTTTCGTTCCATGTCCTAGGCCCTCGACGTATCAACCTAGCCTCGACCATTTCTCATTTGCAAAGTGCACTACTCTGGTTTGTCAATTTCATATTTTCATATAATCAGCATGATACCTTAGTTTCATTGTTCTTTATATATGGCGTCTTCATGCATGCCATTTGCACTATCACCACTCTATTTCCATCTTCGTCATGGAGGCCGCTCAACATCAGACCCCCTCGTTGGGTGGGACGACAGAGCACTGTACATCTGTCCTTGTCATGGAGATAGCCCAAGGCACATGCTAGCCCAAGCAACAACGTCGACTTGCCTGTCCGAGACTGCGAGGTTCAGTACAACACATACACACTAGCGGACCACCTGTATTTCTGGCAGCATGACCAATGGTACAATCGGATATACAGCAGCTACATGGTCCACCAGTACGGCGTGGAGTACGCGGCATCAGGCAATGCTATAGCGGACTACCCTGGACCCAAGTACCCTGCAGAGGAGCTCCCTGGAGGTTCACCGTCCATGCAACACGTGATACTGGTGCCGTTCCATTATTACTCTTCCTTCAGCCAACCGAACAGTATGAATATGCAAGTCTCGAGGCAAGTGCTTCGAGAGTGAACTATTGGTTCATTGTCCACAGAGCACACGACGCAAGTCATCTTTTTGGAACCGGAGTTCGCATTGCAATTATACCTTTTGTTAGGCTAACAAAATGTGTTTTCCTCGATATGATGATAGAATTACATGGAGGACTGGGTGCAATAGATGTTTTGTACTCAAAATATTGGGCCCAGCCTAGTTGTCTAGTGCCCCGATTCTCACTCGGCCACCGCAATACGACTTGCACAATGTACGATGCTCCCGGACAAGCTGAATTTTCCCTGAGGACCAGCTTCGCCACCTAAGAAAGCGGGCAACGGATCACCCTTGACCCGGTCCTATGCCTAGTTTTAACACTTTGCATTGAGCATGTTGAAATATTGTTTCCTTGACCCTGTGTTTGTGCTCTAATGGTCCCCGATGCCGCTACTGAATAGCATGTTATTTTAGACTGGGACAAGCTTATACAAGTTGTATAAGCTAAGTACTGGACGGCCATCGAGAAGGCTAAAGCCTAGAAGGGAGACAATGGTAAGGCACTGATGGACCCAAATGTATACGACGAATGACTACCAACATCACTTCCAAAATGCGTACATGTATTTTAGCTGTAGTTGGGGTTAATGGTTCATACATGTTGCTGTTTGTATCGTACGCGAGTAGTGAGGCAAACATACGTACCTAACCCAACCCTACGTGCTATGTAATTCGCACCTTCGGAATGATCCATTACTACAATATTTTCAATAATATATCAGTACAAAAAAAGGCTAAACAGGGCAACAAGCTCCACTGTCCTGCGGAGCTCCTAGGCTTGGCCATCCTGTCGAGCTGGGGCGCTACGGCGCTCGTTTAGGTTCCCGCACTGGCGCTGTGCTGCTGAGGTACTATGGCGTGGCAGGAGATACATATCGCCTACTGCGCCTGTGGAGCTTAGGGAGAGGACTAGATTTGCAAACACGAGTGTCCGGGGGCTAAAATTGAAAAATAATATCGATATAGTGCCATAAATGCAAACAGTTCGAGTTATGGACTTATGGTTACCTACATTTCAATCTTAATCCATAAAGTTTATATATGTGTCAACAATTCTCCAGCTAATATTGACTGAATTTCATGCTTCCCCTTTTTTAGAACAAGAACTGAAGCACATTCTCTAGTTTGCTGAACGTCATGACATGGATGATCTGACGATGGATAAGTTTGACTGTCGTTAGTACATTGGATGGTTTGGGTGCCAGCCAGAGCTACACGTGGTGACTAATTAATCTCCACAACAACAGCGCTCCTTCATCTGCGTTGTGGTACGCTTTGCCTCTGTTGTGGCGCCTTGCCTGCATCGTTGTTTCCCTTGGTGAGACCGGATGGCTTTTTTTTGTTGATATTTCCTCTGATGAGTGTGGATCCCAGACTGGATGCACTTCCTTCTGTTGCTGCTTGCTTTGATGAGAGCGGATCCCATGAAACGCTTATGTAGATGCCGCTCTTCTGCCGTTTGCGTCTGCAGAGCTAATCTGGAAAGATTAAATGCGCGAACCAAGGAGATGCAGATCTTATTTATTTATAATCGCTTGCTTAATCCTTTCTGCATGCTACCTGTGCTATTATGCTCATAATTCATGTGTTTTACATAGCTGCCTAGATCTGTGCTTTGTTGGTTCATTGTATTATTGCTTGTTTCTACCTTTGCCGATACTATCGACATGGTGTTTGGTTTTCGCTTATTATATGCAAATTTGTTTCCATCGTCTTCTTGCCTCTACCCTCAGTTATTGATTTTACCTACTTTTATTCTTTTTTCCTGTACCATTCCTTTCTTATCTACAGCGTTAGCTTCTTTGTTTCAATTTGTGTTTAGTTCCTGCACTTACAGTCAGTCCATTTCTACAACCCAATTTAGTTTTTTAGTTCATAGTTCCATTGTGCTGTGTGGTTCTATTATTCTAGGCGTTAGCTATATTGGTTTATTCTATTTACTGCTTCCACTTTTCTAGATGTTTGTCTCATAGTATTTAGATTAGTTGTGCTGCCCATTTCGCTGATCCAATTTGTCTGTGCTGTTCTTATTTTCATTTTACAGTCAATCCATTTTTCGCATTGCCCTACCTTCTCGATGATTTGGTGCTTTATTCTATTTGTTACTTCTATCTTTACAAACATTAACAACGTTGCTTCATTAACTTTACTGCTACTGCATTTAAAAAAAAAACGCTCACATGATGTTCACATCCTGCTTACAATATATGCTTACAAGGACCCTGGACTTTTAGGCTTCCTTGTTTTGGTCTTTTGGCTTTTAGTTTCTTCGAATATCAAAATAAATAGAACAGCTTCTTTAAACAGATTATCCAAATAACTTCCAAAGCTTAAAACCATATACGCCGTCTACGCCGACGTCTTCGTCGTCCGTTGCCTTCTCGAAAAACGCAGATAAAATCTATCAAACATAACTAAAAACTATAAGACACGGTCCAAAGAACAGGAAAACAGTACGGTAGCATCCGTTGTATCGTAGCCATCTGACCGCTACACCGTCCATGTCGACGTCTTCGTCGTCCGCTGACTTCTCAAAAAACGTTGATAAAATCCATCACATATCCAAAAACTACAGGACACGGTCCAAAAGATCGGGAAAACAGTACGGTAGCATCCGTTGTATGGTACCCATCTGGCGAAAAATCCGGCGTTCCAGATCGATCGCTACATTGAGCCGCTCGGGCACCGTGATTTGCTACAGTGCGCCGCCTCGGGTGTAGGGCTCTGGACAGGATGGTTTAATGTGCTAGCCTGGACTGGCATTTTGTGCACGGCAGCTAGAGGGTACTAACCTGTAGAAGAGGGGGCCAGGAGTCCAGGACTGGAGGCAGCATCCCTGATTGAATTTAGGCATTTAATTTGGGCCTTTGATTCAGTTCAAAACAGGGATTTGAAAATTGCTACAGGGAAATGCAGGAGAGGGACCATGAGATCTCGCACCGAACTGGGCGATATGGGGTTTGATTTTGAACAGGTTTGGCACACTGAATCTCATGCTGTCATGCATTACATTTTCATGGCATCGCCAATTTGTTAATTAGCCTATCCACTAGGCTAGGAATTTTGCAGAACTAAGTATCTTGTAATGTGCCTCTGGAACGAGCTGGTTAGTCAGTACAGGTTTAATAAAATCCCTGCAAATACTCTCCTTTGGACCACAGACCATTGGTTTGAATTCTTGCGTTGCATGACTCATATAAAAGTTTTTCTTAATTTCTTCCTCTATTGACCAGAAAATGCTATGAGGCTTGATAAAAATTGTAGGAAGAGACAGCTATCGATTCTATTTTGTTGTGATATGAGTACCCTTTTTAACCGGTTGGGCAATTAATTTACCCCATATGTGATGGATGATTGATGCTTACCTTACAAATTAAGGTGTTTCACAGATCATTTCCAATAGCAGTGTGCTAAGATTAGAGGTGCAATCGGATCGAATACGGACGGATATTGCTTATCATGTATCATATTCTATATTTTTCCTTGGAGTCGGAGTCGGACACAGATAATATCGGATATCTATTTCTCCATTCCGTATCCGTTTCATAATCTTTCGGACGGTCGATCGGACGGAAATTATCCGCTTCTTTGCACAGGACATTGGACATTATAGTACAATAAGAGCAAATATGAAGAAACTAATTACTGAGATGTTGAAAGAAGAACATCCAGTTCTCCCGGGTGAGGGGTCCAAGGCAGCCGGCCATGAACCAACCCCAGAGTCCTGGACACGGCAGAGCCCACATGGAGCAAATGACGTAGATCTCCTTGAGTAAGCTAGACCCTAAGGGTAAACTTGTAACTTCACATGCCCGCCTCTTTCCCCCTATAAATAGGACCCTTGTAATGGAAAAAGAGGAGGCTATTTGTAACTCTAGCACTCATATTGAATACATTTGGTGGTTGTGTGCTTCTCATTGGGTCTCTTTGCACCCTAGGCGGTCTTCGCATCCGACCGAGGGTGCCTCTAAGTTTAATGTCCGGATTCGTACCGACAATAGTTGGCGGCGTCCGTGGGGACCGAGCGAAAAGCCATGCCGCCCAACATGGAGAAGACCCGTCCCGACCGTCTGCACGGAGGCCCTCCGGATCCCTTCGGACTCCATCCGTGCCACTATCTCTGACCCTGTCTAGGTAAATCGACTGATCTTTGCTAGGGTCATCCACCTCTATTATTCCAACCTCATCTGGGTCTGTCGCCCGAAGTCGTCCGCCTTCATCAAGATTCACTCGTGAACTTTGCTAAAGTGGGCTCCTGGACATCGCAAATGTTGGCTCGCTAACATCGCCGAGGTTGGCTCGTAGCGAACTTCACCGATGTTCTCGTGGACTTCACCAAAGTTGACTCATGGACTTTGTCAATGTTCTAGTGGACTTTGCCAATGTTGGCTCATGGACATTGTCGAGGTTGGCTCGCAGTGGACTTCATCGATATTCTTGCGGACATCGCCGATGTTGGCTCGCGGAGGACATCGCTGACGTTGGCTCATGGACTTCGCCGAAGTGGTCTCACGGTAGACTTCGCCAATATTCTCGTAGGATTCGTGGATGTTGGCTCATGGACATCGCCGAGGTTGGCTCACAAGACTTCGCCGATGTTGCCTCGCAGCTAACACCGTCGATATTGGCTTGCGGACTTCGCTGAAGGGGGATCACGGACATCACCGAGTGGACTTCGCTAAATTTGGCTCGCAGATTTTGCCGGACTTCATCAAAGTTGGCTCGTGGCTGACATCACCGACGTTGGCTCACAGACTTCACCGATGGTGGCTTGCGGCCGACATCGCCGATGTTGACTCGCAGACTTTGCCAAAGTGGGCTCGTGGACATCGCCCATGTTGGCTCGTAGACATTACCGAGGTTGATTCACAGTGGACTTTGCCAACTTGGCACCACCAATCGAGCTCACGTGTGGGATGCGTACACCCCAGTCGGCTTCATGTGCTTGAAGCTCCATCGCACCTCGAATTAGTAGTATACCCATGCCCATCCTGCTTAGGTCACGCAATGACTCGATTACCCAAGGACTTCATGCATCTTAAACTGGAAAGTTAGGCGTTTATTTCTAATATGTTCACATAGGTCAACCTTTCTCACCCCCGGGTTCTGTCATCCTTTGGTGGCCATGCCTACATGAGTCGAGCTCGCACTCGTGCATACCTTTGCCTCTCAAACGTTATAGGTTGAGAACTAACTTCACGAGGCACTTTTGGGCCAAGTCCAAACCCCGCTCCTCTACGTAGCTTCGGCAACAAGGTGGTCGACGCTTGACTATATAACTGTTCATGACCCCAAGTCCTACGCAATGGCAAACTCCTCAGTACGACCCAAAATCGGTCGAGTGCAGCAATGGCCCTTTGGTGAACACTAGGGGAACCTGACTTGGAGGCGCGAGTACGACCTATCATCTGATGTTTGCATAAGAACAAGATATTTTAACAAATTGTCGAAATGCATTGCAGGCTACCTGGGGGAGCGTAGACCCAAGGCAGCGCTCCGACCCCTTTTGCAAGTCAGCGCGCCATCCCGGGTGGACGGTCGACAAGCGCCTAGATCAGGGAGGGGCTACTGTTGGGGGAGGGTCCCCACGCTACCTTGGTCCCATGACTACCTCGGAGCCAACACCCATTGGAAGGCCTACCCCCAAGCTAAGTCCACAAGTTAACCTTGGTAAGGCTCGTGAGACTGGCCCCGAAAGGGTCGGGGGCTAATCTTGGGTGAAGTACACAAAACTAGCCCAAGGGCATCTGGGGCCGACCTTGAGCTAGGTGCGCAAGAACGGCCCCAGAGGGGTCCGAGGCCGACCCTAGGCGAGGTGCGTAAGACCGGTTCCGAAGGGGTCCAGGGCAGCCGGCCACAAACCAACCCTGGAATCCGGACGTGATGGAGCCCACATGGAGTAAATGACGTAGATACCCCTAGTTGTAAGCTAGGCCCTGAGGCCTGAGGGCATGCCCACCTCTCTCCCCTATAAATAGGACTCATTGTAATGGGAGAGAGGGGAGGCCATTGTAACCCTAGAACACTCATGTTGAATACATTTGGTGGTTGTGTACTTCTCCTTGGGTCCCTTCACACCCTCAACGGTCTTCTCATCCGACCGAGGGTGCCTCTAAGTTTACTGTCTAGATTTGTACCGACAACAAGGCCTATATGAGTGAGATCTATTTCCTATAATTCCAAAGCATGAATGGTTCAATACCATATTGCTAAGACAAGGCGGAGGGAACCAATTTAGAAGGTGGGGTCCTTACCAATCCTTGAATCATGTGACATGTAGACAGGAATGGCATGAGGAGGGCTTTGGCTAATCACACACGCATGCACGTGCGCGTGTATTCTTGTATCTTTGCGTGAAAATCGTGTGACTTGTGACGCATCGTGATGTGGCCGGAGACGTCCAGGGTATAAGGCTAAGAATCACTGCCTCCATTTCTTCCTCCTTCAAACTTATGCTATTGTGTTGCGCCGTCTGAACCTCGTCGACTCTTCTTTTCAGCTTGCACATGAAAAAGGGGAGCGGTATCTCCGAACCGTTACTGCCTTGAAGACCTACACAGGGGTGGCAACAAGGTTTTTGGGTAGTGCACGTCTGCGCGACCGCTCGCTTCCCTGCGACATCTACATTTTGTGTTGCTTCTTGTTCTTCTTTATATCCAACTGTAAGTTATTCATGTGACCGATCTACTTGTTTAAATTCTATTTCTACATATATATATTGAAGTAAAATTATTTGTCTGTTATTAGTACTGATTTATGCATCATTAGTTATTTATGATATTTGCTCCTAATAAATTATAGAATTAAAATATTGCTCACATTTCTAACACAAAAATCATGGGAACTTTGGAAGGTCACTGGAATTTGAAACGTACAACAATACTAGCTGAATGCCCATGCGTTGCTATGGATTTTAAAAAATTTTAGAACATATTTGTATGCATGTTCTAAAAATTTTACCACCCGTTAGTTTTAGAACATATAGTATGATAAAATTTTAAAATCCGTAGCAACGAGCATTCAGCTAGTACAAGATTAAGCACTAGATAAAAAATACAGCATGTACTCTACAATACAGTCTAGATGAAATCCACCTTGACCACTAAATTATGGAAAGAAAGATATTTTGATGGGAAGGTGAAAAGATTCGGCGTAGATCTTTTGGGGTCACATGTCAGCGCTGTCTTTTGTAAGAAGGGGTAGAAGAGGCCGGACCAACCACCAACTTCTTTTTATAATAGTAAAGAAATAAATTATAGAATTAAAATATTGCTCACATTTCTAACACAAAAATCATGGGAACTTTGGAAGGCCACTGGAATTCGAAACGTACAACAATATGATGGAGTTTACGCACTGTTGTTGGAGCTTGGAACAATAGGTGAAAGTGACGAGGAATTTCGCAGAAGCGGAAAGCTTCGGTGGGGCCCATGCGCTTAGGCCGTCGTGGTCCATAGCTACAAGGAACAAAAGAATGCAAAGAAGCAAAAACTGTACTGGAGTTGAGGTTTTTCCCAGCCCACCACTCTGCCGCTCCGGCCTATCATGGAGGCGAAGGACGGGGCGTAATGGACACTGAAAAGGAAAAAAGAAAACGCAGTTGTAGAACAGCACGGCCCAGCCTACTTTAGTGCCATGTAATTTTTTGTTGCAACATTTGGGCGGCAAATCCACTCTATTGTATGTCCTACGTAGAAAATGGAATAGTAGGGTTTTTTTTCGATTACAAGCAAGATGCAGCCTACAGCTCGGCAAGTGAAAAACTACTTAGTACACACTAGTGACGGAGCTAGGATTTGATTATATCCCGAGTTCAGTAGTAGAATGGTCTAGGCATATCTAGGCTGAACTATAAAAATGTTACTTAGATTGAACTGAATTTACCTAAACTGTATATTATATGTTTTTTATATTTTAAACTGAAGTTTACTCTATTCAGAGTGTGGCTCCACATCTGATACACACTGCTCGAACTGGGTGAAACATGCATCATCTAAATGTGATGGGCCGGGCTAGCTGGGCTGGTGGCATTACTACGTACTTTCTTTCGTACGTCCGGTTCACGGACAGCTAGAACCTCTGGCCGGGTCCAGCGGTCTACCATTTCCCTACGTGCGCAGAACAGAGCTGACTGCTGTCCTCGCAAGACAGAGAGAGAGAGAGAGAGAGAGAGAGAGAGAGAGAGAGGCCAGCCTACAAGGTAGGGCGACCAGGACTGAAGGCTGCTTTGTCATCTTACTGCTGGACCAAGCCTACAAGGTAGGGTAAAGAGTACGACGGTACGACCCCAATCTAGCTAGCTGCCTGTAGGCTGTAGGCAGCCTTGTCCCAGCCAAAATTTTCGAAGCGACGAGCAAACGATTGACCGGTCATCTCTCTCAGCTAGCTGCTGAATTGATTAGCTGATCACCTGGTATTATTAGCGTAGATTTTTCTACGACGGTTATTTTGTACTGTGACTTATATTTTTTATTATGATTTATTAATTTAATAAATAATAAGTATTAAAAGAAACTGAAATAAAAACTGAGCCTGCCTTGCTAGTTTTGCAGCCTTAGCTTTCTCCGTATTACTGCGTAAGTACAGTATAAGGCAGTAAGGCATGTATGCACGTACGTAGCTCACATGGTGTCTTTTTTCACGTTTACGCTCGTCTATGGATCACATCTTCTCTCATATGCTCATACATGCGACACTTGCGCACAAACGATCCCCTCTTATCACTTGTAAGGTATTAGTGTGATCGTTTTTCTCTTGTCTAGCTTTAATTCTCTTGGCTTTATAACCATCTTAATCCTTCCTTGTGTCCACTCAAAAATATGTCAAGGAGACCGAGTACCCAGTAATATACTTGACGTGATATGATCCAGTCATCAGTAGTGACCTTTTGGCTTTAGTCATTCTCATTTATCGAGACTAGCCAAGCGACCTAGCTATATACTCCTGTATAGGACGAATTAATTGGACTCGAGAAACCTAGCTATAGGTCGGTCCATTTTTACCGGGAGCGAGCACAATTAGCATGGTTGCACGCAGCATTACGGCGCGCGTGTACGTATGTATGTAGGTATCTACATATGTATGTATGTATACATATGTATGTATATATACATATATGTAGTATATATGTGTGTGTATATATATATATATATATATATATATATATATATATATATATATATATATATATATATATATATATATATATATATATATATATATGTGTGTGTGTGTGTATAATATAAATAATGAGGTACCATGGTGTCCGGGTACTATGTAGCAATCGTTATTTTTACTATATAAGACGTTGAAATGGGGCTATTGTGTCCGGGCACCAAGGATCACTCGTTATTTTTATTATACACACACGTAGCGTCCTCTGCCTACACCGCTCACGCCCGCTCTCCGCGAGCGCCGTTTTTGAAGGTAGGGGAACGGTAGCTCTGCCTCCCTACCTCTACGTGTGTAGCGCCCTGCTTGGCCTACGTCGCGTGCACTTGCCCTTCGTGGGTGCTGCTTTTGAAGGTAGGGGAACGATGGCTCTGCCTCCCTGCCTCAGCATGCGTAGCGCCCTTGGCCTAAGCCACACGTGCCCGCTCTCTAAGGGCACCGTTCTTGAAGGTAAGGGAACGACAGTTTCGCCTCCCTGGCTCCCCGTGTGTAGCGCCCTGCTCAGCCTACATCACACAAGCTTGCCCTTCGCGGGCGCTGCTTTTGAAGGTAGGGGAACGGCGGCTCCGTCTCCCTGCCTCTGCATGCGTAGAACTCTTGGCCTACGCTGCTCGCGCCCGCTCTCCGCGGGTGCCGTTTTTGAAGGTAGGGGACTGGCGGTTCCGCCTCCTTGCATCTACGTGTGTACCACCCTCAACCTACGCCGCTCGCGCCCGCCCTCTGCGGGCGCCGTTTTTGAAGGTAGGGGAACGACAACTTCGTCTCCCTACCTCTGTGTGTGCCACGCCCTACTCGTCCTACGTCACACGAGCTTGCCCTCTGTGGGCGCTGTTTTCGAAGGTAGAGGAACGGTAGCTCCGCCTCCTTACCTCACGTGTGTAGCACCCTGCTCGGCCTACGTCGCATGAAGTCCATAGCCTCCATGCAAACTCTACGGAGTATAAACCCTCGCGCGGAGTCCATAGCCTCTGCGTAAACTCTACGGAGAATAAATCCTCACGCCACCGACTTCGCGACTCCGAGTCCAGGCCATGCGCCCCAAGGTTTCGTCTCGTCGCTGACTTCGTTGACTCTGAGTCCGAAGACCTCGCCGCCTCTGCATCGGTGACCTCAACCAGCCTGGTCCTTCGCGCCAAAGTCCCTCTGAGCCTCCACGCTACGAAGTCTCCATGCCAAGAAGTCGCAAGGTCTCCGCGTCGAGACTCCACGTCGTGAGGTCTCCGCACCGAGGCTCCACGTCATGTGGTCTCCACATTTCGTCTCCACATCGAGCCTCCACGTCGCGAGGTCTCCACGTGGAGTCTCTGCGACCGAACCTCCACGTCGTGAGGTCTCCATGCCAAGACATCGCGAGGTCTCCACGTCGAGCCACCACGTTGTGAGGTCTTCGTGCCGAGCCTCCACATCGCGAGGTCTTCGTACTGCGAGTCTCCACGCCGAGCTTCCACGTCGCGAGGTCTCCATACTGAGTCTCCACACCGAGCTTCCATGTCACATGGTCTCCACGTCGAGTCTCCGTGACCAGACCTCCACATTTTGAGGTCTCCACGCCAAGACATCGCGAGGTCTCCACATCGAGCCTCTATGTGGTGAGGTCTCCATGCCGAACCTCCACGTCGCGACGTCTCCATACTAAGTCTTCGTGTCGAGCTTCCACATCGCGAGGTTTCTGCGTGGAGTCTTTGCGCGCCTTGTAGGCATCGCCTCGACGGGATGGCCCGGCTTCGATGATGGCACGCCTTCATCGGAAAACTTCGCCGCCCGCCTTGTAGGCATCGCCTCGGTGGAGTGGCGTAATTTCACCGCCGGCCTTGTAGTCATCACCTCGGCGAGACAGCTCGGCTTCGGCGCAGGGCTTCGTTGTCGCCTTGGAGGCATCACCTCAGTGGCACGGACACCTTCGTTGGAAGACTTCGTCGCCCGCCTTGTAGGCATTGCCTTGTGGGACAGCCCAGCGTCGATGTAGGGCTTCGGCACCTACCTTGCAGGCATCGCCTCGGCGAGATGAGCCGGCTTCGGCGTAGGACTTCGTCGTCCGCCTTGTAGGCATCGCCTCGGTGGGACGGCTTCGGCACAGGGCTTCACCGTCCTCCTTGGAGGCATCGCGTCGGTGGGATGGTACGCCGTCACCGATAGACGTCATCGCCTGCCTTGTACACGTCGCCTTAGCGGACGGCTTGGCTTCAGCGTAGGACTCCGCTTACCTCCTCGTAGGCATTGCCTCAGAGGGGATGGCACGCATTTGTTGGAAGACTTCGTCGCCTGTCTTGTAGCCATCACCTCAGTGGGGCGGCGTGACTTCGCCGCCCACCTTGTAGGCATCGCCTCGACGGGGCGGCGTGCCTTCGCCAACAGACGTCGTCGCCCGCCTTGTATGCGCCGCCTTAGCGAGACAGCTTGGCTTTAGCGTGGAACTCCGCTGACCTCCTCGTAGGCGTTGCCTCGGAGGGGCCGCCCCACCGCTGCTCCGCTTGCATGATTTATCGGCGGACTTGGTAGCTGAGTTGCTATCAGTCAAAGAACCCTTTTCCAGGGGCTGCAAGTTACCAGTTGCATCGACTCACCAGTCGGCACCCTTGCACTTGCTGTCGGGGGACGGGGCTGGGATAGTTGGTCACGTCAGCTCGCCCATCGGGACCTCCGCGCTTGCTGTCGAGGGAGTACTATTGTGGGGGTGGCCCAACCCCCCGTAACAGGACTTTGCAACTAGCCCAATATGTAATAGGTCCAATGGTATAGAGGAATGTACCAATGTACCCTCATCATTTGCAATTACTAAGGGGTAGGATGAGAATTTTCCATTCTACCCCACTCATGTATATAAACCCCTAAGAGGGGCAGGGGAGGAGGGGATCCTATCATTCTTATTCACCCACTCTCCATATACGATCTCTGTGTTGGCTCTCCTCTTCCTCTGCTAGTCCCCTTCTTTACTATTTGGCCCGTAGCCACAACAATACATGTGTGTGTGTATGGGAAAAATACGTTTTACACCCGGGTGTAATTACTCCCACCCCTAATATACCACCTGAACAAACTTAAAATACTATTTTATCACTTTAGGTATACTCGTATACTAATTATAAGATACTTCAATATGAACCACATGAAAAAATTATAAGGGAGACCATAGTTTTTAGTATATTTTGTAAATACCTTCATATACACACATAAAAAGGAGTATGTATATACATATATACATATATACATATATACATATATACATATATACATATATACATATATACATATATACATATATATATACATATATACATATACGCAACAGATGGTATTTACGTGTAGTGTATGAGTATATAAGGCCAACTATGTGCTAGTTTACTTTTTTAAGGTCGTATATATAGTTTTTTTAGCATACTTCTTTTTATGTATAAATATGAATGTATTAGCAAAGTATGCTAAAAATCATGTTCTCTCTTACAATTTTTTCGTGTAGCTAGCATTGGAGTATCTTAGAATTAATATATTAATATATCTAAGATGATAAAGGAGTATGTTATGTTCGTTTAGTTGATATATCATAGGTGAGAGTAGCTATACCAGAAGTAGAATGTATTTATATATATGTGTGTATGTATATATATACTGTATATATATTGTGTATACATGCAAAAGCCGAAAGAACAAGGAACCATCCGATGGATGGGCAAGCAGGAGAGGGCCGGCTGAGCAGTAAGCGGTCAAGAAATGTGGGAAAAGATTTCCAGCACCGCGGGGACGAGCGACGAAACGCGTGCATCCGTCCGCAGGTCGATCATGAGGTCCGTCAGTTAACCTGGGCCACATGACATGGCTAAGCATGCACGAAATGAAATGCAACGCCAAATGGGCATCGAATGCATGTATATGTATACATGCGACGAGACGAGAGACGACAGGGAGGCCCAGTAGCCGTCTCTTTCCGCCTCCCCGCTTTATCGGGATCCCCTCCTGCTGCTGCTGCATGCGCCTCCTGCGTTCGTTCCTGAAATTCCACGTACGTACAGCAGTCACGCTTTACTGAATCTCCTTTGCAGCTGCAGGCAGGCTGCAGAACCAGGAGTCGTTAGCTCTCCTTTTCTTGCACGTCGTGCCGGCGACGTCCACGCCACGGTGGGCGCAATTGCCGGCCGGCCCTCCTCCCTATCACCTTCCCTAATCGTGCCGTTAATTCTTCTCCATCTCCCTCCTCCCATGGAGATGCCCTCCTTCCCATGTATGCATCGTCTACCATCGTCTATCATGGAGATGGCCGCGCGTGTACGAGGCTTCCATCGTCAGGGGCGGAGCAAGAAATTAGATATAAGAGGGCAACATAGACAATAAGTAGAGTAGAATCAATAAACCATGCTGGATTTACCGATCTAATAGTCACATATCAGAGTAATATGTTTCGCAAATTACAATGCAAAGAAAAATACATCTCTATTAACTTAAACTTAACTCTACAACTACCAGCAAGATCATAGGCCTTAATAATATCATCATTACTAATCTTTGCGGCCAATTCATTTTCAATATAAATTACCAAACAATCTCGTAGAAATCTATCTCCCATTTAGAGTTTGCAACACTAGGCTCTGTAGACTGAGGACACCAGGTTCACACGCCCAGAATTGGAACCAGAGTAAAACACTGTTGTTCTTACGGCAAAGTAATGGAATGTGGTTCAGAGTTCAAAGACTGAATTCACTTGATAACTCAATAGAAGAATTCAATACCATACATCTTAATGTCTTGCGAATACATAGAAGACTTATAACTGAATGCTATAACTACTAGCACCTAAATCGGATTACAGATCCATACTTATTGGAAAACAAACTTCATGCACTCTGCATGTTATTTGACTCATACTGAGCAGTTAACATCGTGATACTTCCGTCAGACACTCTGAAATACCAACCAACTGCTAATACTCCTGCAGTCTCCACTCCAACGGCTCACAACCAGGATTAAGTCCAACAGGCTCCAACACACACTTCATCACCCATAGAGTCTTGGGGGGTGACAGGCCCCCCTCAGCCCCCCTGTCTCCGCCATTGTCCATCGTCTACCACCGGCACTCTATGTAGATTGGAAATTTCATTCTACACATTCTGTTTAAACTGACAGCTAATCGACGAGCAACCACGCACGCGCGCGGTCCTCGAATCCGGCTGTGTTCACCTAATCATGTTTACGACCGGTAGGTGGGCACGGCTTTTCTAACATGGTATCATCTGAATATACACGCAAAAAGAAAGAATCACTAGTGCACAACAAGTTATCATAGATGGTTCAAAAATATCATCACATATAGTGTCATGAGCCATATAATTTTATGGGTTAGTAATAATACGAATTCATCACAGACGGCCTTCGAACCATCTGTGATGTAAACTATCACAGACGGTTTTTAGTAGAAAACGGTTTGTAGTAGCTATCGTGATATGTGGTTTATCACAGACGATTTTAACTACAAACCGTCTATGATATATAAATATCACAGACGGTTTCTACTACAAATCATCTATGATAAACCATATATCACAGACGATTTCTATTACAAACCTTTTGTAATAATTAACTATCACAGACGGCTACGAGTTAATAACCATCTGTGATATCTTTTCTGTTCCTAAATATATTTCTATTTGTTGCCTAGCCTTAGGAAATGCTAGCCATGCCCTCTAATTAACGAAATCATTGCTTTTGTGTGTGTGTGTGTGTGTATATATATATATATATGGTGACTGAAGTCAGATTAACGACATCACCGATAGGTTTTCTCGACTCATACTTGGTCTCGATGGATATCATTAAGGAGAATGCATCTTTCGTTGAGAATTACATGGTGACGACATTCGTGGCTCACCGCAATAAGGAATTCATACTTATGCCTTACAATCAGGGGTAAGTGCTGCATTGTTGACTATACTTATTGATTTATACTTTATAAGCAACACGAAATTAGGTTTAATGGCCATGACGTCATATCTGTGTAGGTTCCACTAGTTATAATTGTAATTATACCAAAATGGAACAGAGTAATATGCCTTAATTCCCTAAAGAAGGCCAAACCGACTTCACAATTGTCTAATAATTAATCAACAGGTAAACATATTTCCTCTATAGATAACTCTATTGTAGTCTTTCCTTTCTTTGCAATGGCTAAGGTTAACTTTTTCAAATCACGTAGAGCGTTCACCTCATATGTTGCTATTGTACGGAAATCCAACGGAGGGGTCAACACCTGCGACACGATCTAGATTTCCCAGTATTCGCTAATACACATAAATCCTATATATAACACTTCGAAGTAATGCCTCTCGAACTAACTAATTCTATTTTTTCATTGCCACCAGTAGCCACTGGGCAACATCTGTGGATTCTATGTTTGCCACGACATGAAACTACTCATCGGTTCCACGAAGACCAATTATCCTCAAGTTTTTCAATCTTGCAATAATTATTTCATATTTATCAATTTATATGTATGAACAACTTTGATCTTCTTACCGACGGGTTATGTCCATCGCTACAATTACGTTGGAACAGGCCAAGCTCCAACAAATTCGAGGATAGTGTACGTACTTTTTAATGTCTCATGTCATAAACAAAGATAGGGAGTTCCACAGTATAGAATGAATTTGATTGGGATAACATTGAGCTTAATTGTACCTGTGTGTATTTGTTCATAGATGGTTAGTTTATTTTATTTCAGTTAATTGATTTGTGAAATGGTTGTTCTTGTTTCTGAAATGAATGTGAATTGGATGTATACATGTGCTTGTTGTGTTTCTGCTTATTTCAGAGGGCATGGCAAGCATTTACTGAGGCTAGCCAATAAATAGAAATATATTTAAGAATATAAAAGAATATCACAGACGGTTATTAATTTATAACCGTCTGTGATAATTTACTATCACAGATAGTTTGTAGTTGAAACCGTCTATGATTCATAACGTTTTGAACCATCTGCAATGACTTTTTCTATAGTAGTGAGGAGTCATTGGCAAAGAGAGGAAGGAGGCAGCGCATGAGGAGGAGACGAGATTTGGGTAAAGTTGAGTGGGAAATTTTTCCATGTGCATTAGATAAAAATAGAGAGTACCATAGTAGCCCTGAGACGACTTGCAAAACACCTTAAAAAGTGTCTCTACACACTACATGATTCCGTATGTAGCGACGAAAATAAAAGTGTCAAAAGAAAACTAATTTATTGTAGAGGAAAGGAGATAGAGGGAGATCATCCTTAGTTCCTTACTGCGAGGACGGTCGCTTCACATGAACCGAGGCGTGTTAGAGAGAGGACGGAAGAAAACGTTGCAATTTACATACCCTCTTTGCCTTCATGGTCGTCACTCGTCACCCAAGCCACATCGCACCATTCAAGCGCCAACTAGGTCGCCAAGCCATACCGAGTGGATATGATAGTAGTGGAGATGTCACCACTGTGGACTAGTGGAAACAATGGTGATGGAGACGATCAGACGACCAGTTGGTGGTGAAGACCTAGAGATGGGCAAATGGGTTCAGCTGCGTTCATTAGCGTCGACGACCGATAGATCGACTTAAGAAGGGACGAATTTGGAGGTGGGGTGCAGAGGAGAGAGGTTGTCTGAGTACAACATGCGCGGTGAGCAATTGGTAGGGTGAAAAATTATGCGCGCAAGTGTTAAGAGAAGGGTTGTAGATGATGGGTAAGATTTTAGAGTTCAATGTCTATTTAGAAAGCAGGAATTTTACAGCGAACAATCCAATTCTAACAGAAATCATAAAAAAAAAATTCCCCATGTTCTAAATGGGGCTTTAGAGACAAAAGATCAATGGTGGAAAGACGTCCTTAAGTCGACTGTAATGGACCACGCATTGAAGATTTGGGCGGATCACCAGCATAAATCATGTGACTCAGTGGAGCACAAGTTAGTGAGGAAACATCGCATCACCATGGTTGTGCTTGTACACCGCATTGAAATCCATGGAGACGGATCGATCGGCTCCTCCCAACTCCGCCGCCGGCGGGATCGGTGCACCAAAAATTACAAGCCTAGCTAATTCTATCTACAGATCCAATCCACCCAGGATGCTAGCTCCTGGTGATATCTTGGATGCGCTGAAGATCATATCCTAGTCCCATCTCATTTTGCTAATCTAGGTCATGTTCTTTTAAACTATGGCTGATGATTTTTAACTATATTTTTCAAAACGGCGGAGACATTGATACAGATAATGTACACGGTTTTGATCTTGGAAAACTATTTGGATAAACAACTTCAAGAGGTCGTTTCATTTGTTTTGGCTTCTAAATAAGCCAAAGATAAAAACCACAAAAAAATCAAAAAAGAACAGATACTGAAGTATTGGAGAACAAGACCTGTTCATATTGGCTTATGCTTTTGGCTCCTGCTTCCAAAAGCAGAAGCCAATACGAACGCCTTAACTTCCATAAGTCACTTCTATCAGTAACTACTTTTCGCTTTCACATGTAATAACATAATTTGTATTTTATTATATTACAATTTCATAAGTCGAATGACAATTCGAATGTTGTAGTATCTTTCATTGCGCTGTCTTTCTTTCATCAGCTAGTACTACTTATCAGCCGCTTCTATCAGCCATAGCCAAAAATCATCAACAAAAACCAATATGAACAGGCCTAAGACTGGCTTCATCGACTCTGAGGATCTATGGGTTGCTTTAACCAACTTGAGGTTTGTTCTTTTCAATTTCTCTCTTTTAGTTTTTCTACGGTATATACCTAGTTTTTAAAAGAAGTATCTTTTTAAGGCAGAGTTTACAGGTCGATTGTAGTAGATACTGTAACGACTTCATCTAGATCGGTCAAAATCCCACGCGAGTGTCTCTCTCCGTACTCTCTCTCACAAACAGCCAAAAACTATAAGCCAGTCTAAAAGAACAGACCCCGGAGCTGATGGTTTTTAGTTAAAGCTTTTAGCTTTGGGCTAAAATAGAACCATAATGACAAAGAATTAACTATTGAAATAAAATTTACAAAATGACTTTTGGAAGAAGCAGATGTAGAGGAGGCGGTGGAGGCTGACCGACGAAAGAAATTGCTTTTAAAAACTGAAATGTTTAAATCGACTTCCAACTTCTTTAGATGCACGCACCCGCACGAAGAAAGGGACGTTTTATTTTTAGCAGCAGTATCACCACCAATAATATCAGGAGTCCTCCCATGACGATTTGATTATTACATGTACTAATTACCTGTCAGCTGGAGCATGTCCCCCAATACTAATTTAAGAACAAATCAAAGAAATGCATCTAATTAGATAATAATATTCTGTTTTTGTCATTCATACAGTACGCCAGACCTATATGTCCACCGATCCACGGCTAAATTCCACGGACGCATGATGGAGCGGTCGAGCAAGTGCTGACCGGTTTGATGGCGATAAGGAGGAGGATGAGAAATCGAGCCAAGGTTGGACGCCATGATTTGAGAGGTGCCACCTCTCTGTGAGGCCCCCGGCCCCGGCGCGCCTCTCTCTCTCTCTCTCTGACCTGTCGTCTAACCATCTCGTTGCTGTCTTCTCGCTGCTTCAGTTCATATCCGTGTGGCCTGTTATTTTCGCATGTGACTTTTGATTTTTGATTAAATTTTTAAATTTTGGTTGTTTATGATATAGATTACGGAGAGACAGATACTCACTTACGATTTTAGCTGGTATAAATGTTAAACTTTTAACATGTAGATCGTTTAACTTGTAGATTTCGTCTTAAGAAAATATTCCGTTTAAAAATTAGGTACTGTAACAAAACTTAAAAACTATTAGCTTGTAAGGTAAAGAACATGATCTAAGGCTATTGCCAGCTTCTGACGAGCCGAAGAGGACAACCCCACCATGCATGCTCCAACTTCTAGCTAGTGGGAAGATCGTATCAAATGGGACATGGGTAGCAGATATATGGTGCATCTCCAAAGCAACACTAGCATTTTTTCCCCACTATCATATAGTGGGGTGAGTTGTCGGTTTACTACTGTAATGTTGACAACGAAAGTCGTCACCATGATTGATTCTACTGTAAGAAAAGCAGAAATCAGATACGTAACCATCCGAAGAGGTAACTGAAGGCAGCTAAGCCTGCAAACAAGACGTTGCCGGCGAACCCTAGCAGCGGGAGTATTAACTTCCCAAATAGCAGTGGGCAGTGCGTGGCCATTCTAATCTGAAATTTGTATGGGCATCTCCAAAAGATAGAAAACGGACACGCATGGCGCATCTATGCAAGCACCTGCGCCCTCTCATCTGCCGTGTTTGCCTCGATTTGCCGCTGCCGGCGCTGCCATTTTCCTGTTCTCCGTAACCACCAACACGTACATATGCACATCCTACTTACTGTGGTAATAGCCACGGTTTGAGCAAATATTTTAATAGATTTTTAGAATTGTAAATAAAAAATAAAGCATATTTTCAACATAGATTAAATGACAGGAGCAAAAATAAAATAATTGCAAGATCATAAATGTTTTCTAAGTATTTAAATATGGAATCATACTTAACAGGGCTGTTGAAAATAGATGAACAATTAGCATAATACTCAAATTGTTATTTGTTATTTGTGCTCTCAGATGTTGGGCTACTCTTATTTTAAACAAGGCCTCATCGCTATGGTGGTCTAAATCTAATCAATGATTAAAATGACAATCTCTTGATATTCTGCTAGTTTTGAGCTAATTGACTTGCCACAATAACCAATTACAATTCAATATAATTAAATAAGTAATAAAATATACTTCTAGATGATTTGTTATGATAAATCAACATCAAAACAGCAAGCAGATAAATAACAATGGCTCAACTGAAGGTAACATGTCAAACAGTAAGCAAGTATTGTTGGACAAAATGATTAAGGGTACGGCAAGTACGAAACAACACCAACAACTACTGCCAAATACTCAGTTTGCTAGTCATCTTAATCTTATAAAGACTGTTAAGCTTTATTGAGCAATCAATTATCCCATAAACTATCATACAACCGTCTCATCGAACTAGTGAATAATATTGCCAAATACACAGTACACTAGAACGGCTCACAATTATACAATAACAAGTACCGAAGGTAACTCACGAGGAGACGGCACTCTAAGTTGTCTAGAAGGCAGCAAGGCTATGCACGTTAAAGTCGGTACTGTCTCAGAAAATATATCACCGTCGTTGCACCGTGTTGTGGTTCTCAGATATACAAGCCACCTACACGAGCGGGCTGACACCATGGTCATGAGGTCAAAGGTCAGATAACACCGCACAAGACAAAAAAATTAGCACAGGCTAAGTGCTAGACAAGGCAGACACCACACAAATTGGATACCAAATTGGGTGGCTGCTGCTAGAGCTCAATATCCTATGGATTGCTCTTGGTGGGACAGGAGAAAGAGAAGAGGAAAACTCAGTTGGATCTACTTATGTTGAGAGAGAAGAGCCCTAAACCAATATACGAAGAGGTGATGGTAGTTCGATATCATCGACGAAATAGGGCTCAGGACAATCCTATGATTCCACCCGAGCGATGCGGGAGACCCAGCCGAAGGCCACCTTCCTCTCCTTATCTTCTTTCCTATGCCAATGACAGTTGGCCCCACACTCTCTCATCTGATATGTTTAAAACAAAAAGTTAATTAGGAAATCCCCAAAGTACCCTCACTGACAACACTTATCCACCAGTGCCCATCTGTAGCGACGGAGGCCTGACAGCTAAGCCCTGGCATATCCCGGCCTCTTTTTCTCTCTCTCTGCGCCTTCGATCGAATGCCGACCATGACCGTGGTCAGTGATGATGATGAAGGGATTCAAATGTCAAAGAAACAGAATTGGGGCGAATAATTGTGCCCTCCCGGTGGACGGCGACGTGATACTGTCGTGCTGCGACCTTTGAGGTAGATTGGTGGACGTCTACCGCGGGTGCCTCACCTCGAGAGGTGTGCACTGTATAATGCCTGTTTGGCTCCTCTACCTCGCTGTCGGAAACAGGAAGCGCGCTGCTACGCGTACGAACAACCATGTAGCCGACGCCGGCCACCGACGAGTCGCTGGCAGTCGTCGGTGACTGTCTAACCTGAGTTTTTACTCCGTTTCTCAGAGGTTTCTTTCTATCTATCAGAGTCATGTGCGTCATCCTATATTATGTTACGAGTATTAAAGTTTAATGTATAAGTTTTTTACTTTTTAATTGATCTGACTAACCTGACAACAGCGGTCTGACCAGCTTGGCAATAGTAGTCAGACCGACGGCTATAGAGCGGTTAGACCAGTCATATGTCTTTTGAAAAATAGATACCAAACATTTGTGTAGGTATATTTAAGGATATGTTTGCACTAGGTATCACTCAATTTGGAGTTTTGAGTTGAAACTAGATAGAATTTAACTGAATTTTCAGAGATGGTATTTTTTAGTGGTCTTAAGAGGTTAGACCACTGTGCTCGGCAGTCAGACCGCTAGTGGTATGACCGATGTTAGGCAAGCGGTCGATCGATCCCCTATTACTAGGGTGAGCTTGAGTGGTGTTGGGTGGTCTGACTGGCCTATAGTTGGTGGTCAGATCGGCCCAGTAAGTTTAGAGCATGGTGTTAGTTGAGTTGAGTTAGTTTGAGTGTGTGCATGACATTGGAGCCATTGGATAGTTGTGTTGTATAGTATTGCATGATGTATGATTTGGCTAACTTAAGTCTAAGTGTATGGAACCTGTGCTCGTAATACTTCATCTTTGGATGTGCAGGGTTGCTTGGAGAGCGGCGGCTATCAACGGCAATGGACCGGGACTAGGTAGGGGAGCTGAGGTCCATACGGTTGGGTAAGTCCGGGTGACGTTATGTGCCTCAAACATGAAGCACAGAATATACAAGGATCACGATGAGGTAAGTTGGTGCTTATGGTGTGCCAAGTGATGAGGCCGATGCATGTAGAGACTATTCGGAGGAGTCCGAATGTGTGAAGATGTGACGGGTAGTTATTGGGTTCTACGGATTGCGTGTCAAAGCATAAGGAGATGTTTTGATGGATTGGATTGACGTTTCGGGCCATTGGAGCCCTTTGACGAGCCTCTTTGAAAAGCGTTCATGTATGTGTAAAACTCAGTATGGTGTTAGGTTAATAGATTAGTCCATGCAAATGGTTGAAACCCAACTAGAGGTGATGGACAGGGTTTCTTATGAGCCTCCATATATAAGGTGGGAAAGGAGGTGGCTTAGGGGCTAAGCTTTAAGAGTCTTGCCTAAGCTTTTGACAATTAGGGTTAGGGTTTTCAAAAGAAAAACTTTGTGTGTGTGTTCTATGGAGAGGGAGCTCTGTTCTTCAAGAGTGGAGTGGCTTTAAACATCCATCTATAAGTTAAATAAATATCTAAATTTTGTCTAAATGAGTTTTGCCATGAGCTTCTCATTGTGTTTTTGATTTACTTGGTTTTCTTGTTTGGATTTCCTCCTTTCTTGATCCTCCTGGTTTCTAAGGATGTGTGGATGATGAACGAACCTCATAGAGGCTAGATCTCATCCATCTAGGTAACCCTATAGCAAATTTTTGGTGTTTGCTTCGGTTTTCTCGGTTTTGATGTAAGCTACCTTGTTTTGGGCAAATGTCAAAACTTTGTTGAGTAGCTTATCAATCTATTGATGGAATAGGTTGATATGATCTTGAAGAAGTTACGTTTCAAGTTTTAACTCATTTGGTTGAGAATATTAGAAGTTAGGCCATTTTGAGTTCTTAGCGGTGGGTTGTTCTTTATTATGGAACGGTGAACATTCAGACCGCTATGACCTGAGAGGTCGGACCGTCCAGGCCCAGTCAGACCAGTGTGATATTTGCGATCAGATCAGCTAGCTAATGCATTGGATCGTTTGCTTCTTCTTTTGTTCTCTTGACTTGTTAGCTTCTGTTTGTGCTTTGTTTCTGCTATGCATCTGATCTTATTAGCTTGTCATAGCTAATTGAGTGAAGAAGTCAAAGAGAGTTGATTTTATAATAGTTGAAAAGAGAAAAGATCATTCATCCTTGCTCTAATCTCCGCCATTAGTCCTACATATGCTAACAGAAGTGCATATATGTACTATTAGCAATGATCGATCTGGAGTGAGACAGGAACACTGATTAAGTGCATATGGAGGATTAGCTATGTTATACTTTGATACCCCTTTGTGTGTAGCAACCCTTGGATCGGATCAGAGTTGGGAGATACAGCACGAGCGTGCATGATATCAAGAATAAAGTAAATAAATTCTGTAGAGAGAACCAAAATAATGACGACAAAACAATCATGATGAGAAAGAAAAGATTTGGTGAAGCTGACAGTAAATTTCTTAAGCACGACCTCAAAAGTACAAGGGATTGTCGCTCTCTCACAATCCTCTTGAACGTTTTAGGACCCTTGAATCCTTGCTCTATACAAAAATCTAGTGCTAAACAATAATCTAGCCTCTAATCTTCTCGTGTGCCCTCTAATTTAGATGAGTTGCTTCGTGGTTTGGGTTCTCTATAACCACCCCTTAGGCTTTATATAGTATCCCACTAGTTCTCCTCCAAAGTAAAGTTGGAATCCTAATTCTATTAGGATTATGATGAAAATCTTTGTAGCATACATCTCCAAGTTCTATTAGGTTAGGACATGAGTCACTATATTCAACAATCTTCATATTTACTCTTATCCGTTGAAGTTAGCATGTTGTTCCAAGAATTTGCTTCACATCAGTTCCATCCTTTTTTTTATTTTTTCCTCCCATCTTTGGGAGTGCTCCCACCACATCATCTCATACACATAACCGCAATGTGTGTGTCAGTGTCTGGGCTTAACCGCCTAGACCCTCCACCAAAGAGCTCCTTTATTGTGCAATTTATTTAACCACACATGCTATTCCTATAGCCCTCTATGCCATAGGTTTGTACCACCTCTGAGCTCTACCTGCTTGTTGGTACCGGGTAGTCGGTCCCACCACGTCCTTTTTTGAGCATCTCACACCTTTGCCTCTGCGATTGCTAAAGTTTGCAACCATCTTTGCAGTTCCATACATAAATACATATGAGATATGAGTACCTACCGTTGATGACATAGTTTCCTTTTTCTGGCCAAGATTTATACCAGATTTCCCATTGTTGCTCTTCCTTATAATTACCCATCAATCAATATCCTCTATTGCTCTAGATACTTTTCACGATCACCCGCCTTTGCAAGTAACTCGCATGACTCTAATTCAAAGTGATACCTACAACCTTGGAGTTCAAGTGACCTCATAGATATTATATTCTTCTTTAAGCTGGGAACATATCGAACTTCTGTCAATACGTGATGCTCTATCATACATCTCCAGTTAACTATTCCTACCTCAGTTTTCTACATACTCATTGTAATCCGCTAAGTGAACAATTCTATATAACGAACGTAGAGATCATTCGTCGAATATCTCCCTCATCGAATATATGTGAAAGTAACAACTTAAGTCTAATATCCATCCATAAAAAGTACTTGGTTGACTGACAACAAGTACGTCTTAATCATCTTTTGTTACCACCACTGAGCGTGCACCCTTCATTTGCTTTGAACTTGGATAGCTCTTTATCATATGACCTTTCTCGTAATATACATAGCATACACATGTGCCCTTACTCTTTCCCTTCTTCACGTGATTATTACTTTTGCCTGCAACACCTCAGCAGAACAGCTAATGCTTGATCATCCGAGGATAAAGAATCTAATGGCTTTTTTAAGGACTATGCTCCAATATATGTACTACTACGCCATTGAAGTTGAGAGTACTTTTCCCAACGAGATTGTTCATTACCGATTTCACCCATGATAGTGGTAGAGATGAAACCAATGTGATGACATTGCTATTCTTCTCAATTTTCTTATACACACTAATCAATTGTGTTATAAGTTTGTTGAAGACATTGAGATGGTCAACAAACTGTGTACCTTCGTCCATGCACAACCTGTACAATTGCCGCTTCAGCATCCATCGGTTTCTCAGGGACTTTGCCATATAAAGTTCTTCTAAGTCACTTCATAATTTCTTTAGTGAATTCTCCTTGATCACCGAGTACTTTACCTCATCAGAAAGACATAGACATATTGTATTGATAGCCTTCCACTCTATCATATTCCATTCTTCAACGAAGTCTTTTTTGGTCTGCTCCCTTCAAGAGCATCAATTAACCCTTGTTGGACAAGGACATTCTTCCCAACACATTGAAATTACTCCCGATGTCAAATTTCTCTACTTGACTCCACATCATTGACATCGGTCTTAATTTTGTGCTACCTGATGCTTTACCGACCTTCTCGTAAATCAAATTAATCTAATCTTGGCTCTAATACCATTTGTTATACTCTGATACCCCTCCTTATATGTAGCAATTCCTAGATTGGATCAGAGTTGCTAGATACGGAATGAGTGTGCATAATATCAAAACGAAATAGATAAATCTCATAGAAAGAACCAAAATAATGATGACAAGATAACCACGATGAGAGAGAAAGATTTGGTAAAACCGATCGCAAATTCCTTAAGCACGATCTCAAAAAGAGTATAATGGATTGTTGTTCTCTCACACCCTCTCGAATCTTTTATGACCCTTGGATTCTTACCCTATATAAGTATGTAATGCTAAAGAATAAGCTTGCCTTTAATCCTCTCATACTCCATTTGCTTTGGATGAGTTTATTTATGACTTGTTCTCTATGACTACCCCGCTTAGCTTTATATATTGTTCTACTAGTTCCCTAATTTTAATCCTTATAGCACATCATTTCAAGGTTTTCTTTCGATTGAGAGAAATTGATCAACGGAGAGATAGAAGGCGCACATTGAATGCCCTTGCATGTCGCAACAGCTCTCCCTATTAACACCAAGATTGACATGTCGGTGTGGCAGCCATCGATCTCTTGCATATGTAGCCGACGCCCTTTAGGATGTCGCACTCTTGGCTTGTGCCCACCTATGTGAGATCCACGAGGCTGCCATGCTGACTTTCCCATTTCGCTACCATCCATCCCTCCAGGAAGGAGAACACAATAGCAATACGTTTGTCACCGTGTTCGAGGACGACTGCTCCTGACCCACCAGGTCCAACTCACCCGAGCTTTGGGAGCCACCTACATTGAGGATCTAGAGGATATCTTGGACCTCCACCAGCTCCTCACCGCCAGCTATAGCCAAGCCGAGACTCTCCACTCTCAGCTCATCAAGTGCGAGAAGGCTCTAGCTATAGTGGAGAGTGAGAGAGATGGTACAATCGCCGAGCTCGAGTAGACTATAGTAGCAGCAATGGTCCACACTCCAACACTTATCGGACCCCCATCATCCCCACCAACCCCGCTCTGATTCGGCCAACTCACCGTAAGGCTATGCATGAGGAGCACCGCATGTAAGAGCATGCGGCGCCTTAGCCCGCCGATCATCATCAACATTGAAGATACTAGCGAAGCCGCGGTTGCTCCTGCTCTCGCTCCAGTTCACCTGGTGACTGTACCACTTGCTGCATGAAGAAGTAGCTCGATCTACGAATTAGGTCAGCTCGTAGTGCTTGCTATGGTAGTTTTTGTTGCAAGCACCAACCCATGTACTAAGCAGTAGACGTGTAATGTGTAATGTATTGTATCCACATGACTGAGCACGAGCATGCACACATGAACAAAACATAATAGAATTTCTTAATGCGTATCAATGCACACGTTTTCAACTAGTTTGCACAAGTATTCAACTAGTCCTTGTCTTATCGAGCTTTTCCTGAAACTAGCACAGTTTTATTTGATATTATTTTATGTATAGTTTGAAAGTATTTTTAGAAGCGAGCTAACGAGTCGAGCTAGAGCAAAATCCAAACTAATGAGTATAATTGAAGCAATTTTGAACTGAACCAACAAGTTTTTTGCCATCCTACCCCGACCCCCTACCCTGCTCGCCTTTTCTACCTGCTGCCAAGCCGACGTATAATTGAAGCAATTTTAGCTACCGAGCAAGGGTGGCTCGGCAGCGCCTAGGGCCATTCGCCTGGGTCATTTGCCTGCCGTGCTGTGCCTTTGGCTACAGCATTGGCCCAGCTTACCGTGCCAACCGCCTTCACCGAGCTACCCTAGCATGGCACGTGACATGTGTCACCTGTTGTGTCTTCCAAGCTCAGAAAGAGGATCATTTTTGCAAAACATATGTTTAGTAGCTAAAATTGAAATTTTTTGACTTCATCGCTAAATATATAAACCGTTCAACAAGCGAAGGTTGATGATTGATCTATCGAGAGAACAAGCTAGGGACACGGACCCGATGACACGATTGATTGGCTCATGAGTGTGGTCATGTTCAGTGGGGCTATGGCTGCTAATGCTCTTACTCTCTCTCTCTAGCTACCTACCAGCCAGCCTATCTATCCGTGTCTACTACGTGTTTGCACCTACTGTCTTGGCCAGCCTATCTATTCGTGTCTTAGGTGCGTTTGCACTTACTATCTGCGTCTACGGGTGTGCACCATAGTGTCTACTGGACACTAGGGTCTAGGGGTCCGTGGTGGATTGAGGGACTGTTCTTTATGGTTGTGACTTATGACTTTTGGCTAAAATATTTGAATTTTAGATGTTTATGATAGATATTACGAAAAGAGACACTCGTTTACGATTTTAGATGGTATAGATATTGAGATTTTAATGTGTACTACAATTAATTTGTAGATCTCGTCTTAAAAAATACTTTATTTAAAAGTTAGATATTGTAGTAAAAATCAAAAGCCGATTTAAAAAAAACAAACACGGGATCTCTGGCTTGCCTATTGGCATGTTAGAGAAGCTCTGCTAAGGTAGAGGATCCGCGTCCGGTTCCGGCCGGGCATTGGGCATGGAGAAAGAAAGGGCAAGATTGAAAGACACGCTGTCATATCTGGGGCTTGAGTGCACCTATAGACACGAACCTTGCACAGTAGTCCGCCGCATTCATTACTCCCGTTTTCAGCGGTCAAGGCTTTCATCAGCTGTACTATTTATCAAATATGCCGATTATAGTTAAAAAAATATAAATTGTAGTCTAAAAAATTATAAAACCACGTAAGATCACCCTATAATTTGTGATGAACTATTGTCAAGTTTTGAATTTTGCTTAATTTGCAGTTTTTCAGAACCTCTTTCAAACCTAGTGGTCTGACCAGCCTAAGAGGGGATTAGACTGGCTAGGCTCAGCGGTCTGACCGGTAGCCGTCAATAGTCAGACTAGCTAGTGCCAGCAGTCTGACCAACTAGATGTTGGTTTTTGGCTGGAATTTTGTAATTTGGGAAATTTAGCCATGGTTTGGTTTGTTTGAACCTAGTTCAGTGTATTTATATTGCATGAAGTATATTTTGACAAGAACCTATGTCCGAAAATGATATCTTGATCTTTGGATGTATAGGAAGATTTGGAGTCAACCATGGTCAACGGTGAAGATCGGAACTATGCTCAAGGAGGAGCCGAGGCCCAGAACATCAAGCATGCCGGGTGAGATAGCTGAGGTCAAGTATGGCACAAGGAATGCAGAAAATATTGAATGAAAGGTTCAAGTGACAGGTTGCACCAACTGGCCTAGTCGGTCTAAGTGAGACATGGTCTGGTGGAACCGAAATAGAAAGAGACTTATCGACATATAGGAAGCCAATTGTGCACCTACCTATGGCAAGTATGATGATTGCTTACGAGAAAAGATGAAGTCCAGGTCAAGGAAATGTATTTTGATAAGAAGACCAAATACATAAAATTACGTTGGATCAAAATCGCAGCGTTTGAGCGACA
This sequence comes from Bonia amplexicaulis, assembly GCA_036346245.1. Classification (NCBI taxonomy): domain Eukaryota; kingdom Viridiplantae; phylum Streptophyta; class Magnoliopsida; order Poales; family Poaceae; genus Bonia; species Bonia amplexicaulis. The sequence continues at coordinate 23,239,479 of CM070741.1, read as the reverse complement.
CTTGAGAAAGCGGTTTCAGTCAAGGAGATACTAAGAAGATCAAGTGGATCAAAGATGAAGACTTAGTGAATTTGAGCTCATGTGCTTTGAAAAGTTTACATGTGTTAAGTGTATGAGTAAAATTTGTATTATATGGGGTTAATAGGTTTTCCCAAAATGTGCTAGTGGATAGTATCCATTAGAGTTAGATGTAGGCTAATCGCCTCATGTATTTAACCGGTTGGTGATGGAAGCTTGCAAGCTAACGATCCAACCATCTAGCCAGCTACACCCAACCTTATGTTCTCGGGTTAGGGTTAGAAGAGTGAGTGATGTGGTGTGTTCTCTTATCATTAAGATATAATTGTTGTAAAACCTTCATCCTTAAGTAGCAATAGATCAACTTTGTTCATTACTTATGATGTGTTCCTGATTTGGTTGATTTGCTTTGGTTTTTGTTGGTGTTCATCTCTTCTCTCTTCTTGATCTTGCGGTGTGGTAAGGACATATAAGTGATGGATATTAACTCCCATTCATCTAGGCACTAGATATTTCAAGATTTCGAAGTTGTCCGATTTTGTTTAGATTTGATCTCATGTTGAGTTTTTTTTATTCTGGGGTTTTTGCTTCAAATCTTTAGGAGGAATAACTTGGTACGACATGTGAAAACTCATCTAAACCTATCTTGACCACTCTTTGCCTACGAGCAAGTCATATCTCAAGATTTTAAAGTTTGCTCGATTTTGGTGCAATCCTACTTGTCTTTGGAAAAGGTTAAAACTTCGATCAAGATTTATGTCATCTTTGGATATAATAGGTTTTTGAAATCCTTAGCAAGTTGTATGCAAACTTTATCTCTTTTGACCGAGGATTTTGGGAGTTGCACCGTTCTTGGATTTGGCTCAGATTGATTTTCTATTCTGAGAATAGGGAACGATCAAACCACCACTAGACCCAGTCCAACCGACCACTAGTCAGACTGCCACTACAACACACACTCATGGAGACATTTTATTTGGTGTATAGAGACCCTTTTAGGTGTCACCAAATTTCTCTGTGACCCTTTCTAGAGAGCCACCAAGAGGGTTACAAGATGAAGAGTCAGGAAAAATTTGGCGACCCTTTGTAATGTGTCATCATGTGGTGACGCTTGGTTACTTGTATAAGTGCCACTATTTGTATCGTCTATTTACCATGATATATTACTCCAATTTCTTAAATAACATTCTTTTTCTAATTTTTGGCATAAATTTAAAATCCTGGCATGGATATTCGATTTCATTTACTTTTTTTGGTAAAATATTTCTATGAAATTGAGCTCTTATTTCTGATATCATCAAAGACATAATCAGCACAGTAGTTTAGATCAAAATATTGAAACAGTCCAAATGTATATTGTGAAGCCAAAAGTAACAATATCAATTATTTTCGATTACACCATGATACAGATCACAAAATTGAAAAAAGAGGGAATGAAGATGACATCTCTGACTTCGGATGTCCACTGTGCTCTCTATGTATGAACATATTTCGGATGTCCAAATTCTTCAAACCATCAGCTGAATGCCTGAATGCACATCTAACTCCTATTTTTGACTTCCTGGTAATTTGCCAAATAAAATCCAGTCAGAAGAATTGAAGAGGCATTCAATTCAACATAATTTGCTATAATAGGAAACGAAACATTACTTGTAAACTTTGGATCCACCTGTCATTTATACTTGACAATGTGTTGGGAAATCCACCTGATTTCCAAGCTCTGCACAACCTGCAAAGACAAACTCAGTTGTCGATCTGATGAGCAGTGACCAAAAATAGAGGATACGTGGAATTGTAGCTGGAAGGATCTCAACAATGGTGGAAATGCAGGCGTGGTGTTTTTCATTAACTAGCACATACTCTAATGCATGTAATTTGAAAGGAAATATGCAAAACCAAATAAATAATAACAAGATTTATTTCTAACACAATGCACCAATACTTCTGTGTCACCAACAATTCTCCATCATCTTCCTAAGAAATGAATGGACAAGCACAAGCATTAATGATATGAGGCAGCACAATCAACATAATAGAGCAAAATTTGTTAATTTCTTCCAGACTAGAAGAACAATGGCACATGTTTTAGGCATTCAAGCATTCTATCAAACCCATTTAAGAAATAGAACACAAATATGTGCTCAGCTAGGAATGAGCAGCAGCAGATCAGACTACTTAACACAATCATCGAGTTTTTATTCTGCAGACTGAATTAAAATACACGTGTTAGTTAGCCTTTTAACAAGTCCATTGACATGAATTATTTTATGTTTTAGTTAGCCTTTTTTACATTCCTTTTTTAAGACCTGAGCAATGCATGGTTAACTATGTAGTAGATTTGTGGTTCGTTAGGCAAACTAACTGAGTTGAATTGGGCTAGTAATATTCTTGGCACAAACTGCCCATCAAATCGAAACTTTCTCCATAAACGTAAAAACTAAAGATTACGTGAGCATTTTGGTACTTTTTGACTCGGATTTCTCAGGGGAGTCACCATCAGCTGCCACCATGAATCGAATCAATTAATGATGAACGAAAACAAAATAGATCTATACAAGACTTGGAAAATCCTAATTAAGCTCAAGCTCATCGTTCCTCTGCTCCACTAATAAACAGAAACATGTGTGTTCAAACTGAGGGTGTAATCGGAGCGGATACGGACGGATATCGCTTATCCCGTATCCTATTCCATATTTTTTCCTCGGAGTCAGAGTCGGATATGGATAATGTCAGATATCTATTTCTCCATTCCATATTTGTTCCATAATCTTTCGGACGGTCGGTCGGACGGAAATTATCCGCTTTTTAACACAGGACATTGGACAGTATGGTACAATCAGAGCAAACGAGAGATGTTGAAGGAAGAACACTCAGTACTCCCGCTTGTTTAGATATGACAATCTGCCTATATGTTATTTTGTTCCTAGGTGAAGTCAAAACAGACTTACTCATATCATTTGACATACGGATATATACGAATAGATATCACTTATTCCGTATCCTATTTCATATTTTTTCCTCGGAGTCGGAGTCGGATACGGATAGTGCAGGATACCTATCTACCCCTTTCATATCCGTTTCGCATGCCTTCGGTTGGTCGGATGGACAAAAATTATCTGCTCTGTTTGCACCCCTAGCTCAAACCAAAAATTGAATCCATCAAGAATGTGACCGAACCAAAGATTGTAGAAAGGATTGGGGTGGATTACCGAACCAAGGGAAAGAATGGAGGGGAGACCGGAGTGCCCATGAGTCGCCGCCCTTCATCGTCCCCGGAAACCGGTGCCTCCACCCGGCTAGATCTTGTGGCGGTGGCAGGGCTGTTCCTGTTATTTTGGAGGCCTTAGGGCACGATAAACGTAAGACCTTTCATTCTAATATAAATATGTAACAATACATTTTATATATATAAAAAGAAACTGATGTTACAAAAAAGTTAAAGATTTTTGTTCTAGATAGTGTAGATATTGTGTTGGAGACTTAGAGTAGTATTTAATAGATAATCAAAGAACAAAAATTCATAAAAACGTATCATATATGTAACGACTATATGAAAAGATTTCAAGTAGAACTATTACAAAATAAAAAAAATCGAAGACGAATTCATATATGTATACATACTAATATACATGGGTGAGAGATCCAAGTTTTCGTGGACCCTAGGCGGTCGCCCTTGCTGCCTAGTCTCAGGGCCAGCCCTGGGCGGTGGCGTCGACAGGGGCTTCTGGGGCCAGAGGCGGCCGTGGGGAGCAGCGTAGATGGGGGCTTCCAGTAGAGGTGGCGGCTGTAAGGGTTTGGTAGGCGGCAGAGATAGGGATAGGTTGGGTTATGCTTTGGGAGTGAAGGGTTGAGCTAGTCTGGGAAACGATCTGACGGTGGAGAATGGTTTGTCCTTTTGATTCAAAACAAAATAGAGTTGAAGGTATTGTGTTTTATCCAAAATTTTGACGCGCTTCAAGTAAAAAATGTAGTACAGTTTTTCTACTACGTGGAATTTGTGTAATTTACATAATTAGATCTTCTAAATTATTTATTTATGAAAATTAAGTTTATTTTGTAATTGAGCTTATGCCGCACGGTGACCGTGCAGCACTCCGCCACGTGTCGGTCCGAGGCTAATACTATACGGTGACTGGTAAAGATGATAGTTTTACAAATTTCATATGACAAATGTTATTTTTACTAATCCTACATCAAATACGGGCATTTCAGCCAAAAGCTCTTCCATCGTGCGTGTAGTATCTCGTAGTATAGTATAATACTCCTGCCTACCTAGTACGTGCATGATTTTGTTTGTTTCCTTGCCTTGCATAATTGCTTCCTATGTCGATGGATGCATATCGACAATGATGGTCGTTGTTTGATTTGGCATTGGCAATGTCATGCATGGGTTCTTCTTCTGCATGCCGATCAAATATATGCTTAATCATGGAGTAGCAGGCAGGAGGTATAGCTTAATTGTCTGTTTAGATACAATGCATCCTTGCCCGTAGACCTGGGAGCCGGTGCCGGACGGCATGAGCCTAGCGTGCTTTGGGCTGTGCTGGCCCATGCTGGCTTGGCGTGGCGTAGAGCACAACAAGGCAACTTCGTATCGTGCCGGCCTGAGCTAGCCCTGTGTACCTGTGGGCGGCGGTGATAATGGTGGCGACAGCCGTTATCTTCATTCTCCTCATATTATGGTTGTGCCTTGCACTTGCATCTTCGGTGTCACCGTCGTCGAGCCTTAATCAGCCACAACCATAGTGGCTCCTTGCACGACCACCTCCGTTGTGTCCCTACCATTGTGATCAGGTATCGATATGTTCCTGCCAAACATAAAAGCGGGAACGGCAGCACAGGTTGGCAGGGAACCTGTGCGAGCTAGCTAAAGCCCCCAAGTGGACATTGGGGCTGTAGAGCATGCTCTCTCGCCACTTGATCTGAAGCTCAAACTCCCGTGAACATCGGACGACGAGGATACGGGGTGGTAGGTGCTACAGTGCGAGTGGGGATGTGGTTGTCTCAGAGTCGGATGCAGACGGCCTGGACTCAAACATGGCACGGTGGGGAGCGGTGGCGATGGAGGGCGTGGTGGAGGGCAGTGGTGGCACGGTAGAGGCGGCATGGTGGAGGGGCGGCACAGTGGGGGCATCGTGGGTGCAATGCGGAGGGATGATGCGGGCGGGGAGTTGGTAAGAAATGGGATGATCGGATTGGATAGGGAAGAAGAAGAAAGGCAATGGGGAAGTTGAAAAAGCCAAATAGGCGATCACACACATGAAAGAAAAAGGGATGAGAGAAAAGAGTGGGAAAGAAAATGAGATGAGAAAAAAGATAGATTTGAGAAAAAGATGAAAAAGAAAAGGAAAGGAAAAGGAGGGAAAGAAAAGTTAGAATTGAATTAATTGCGTAAAAAGATTGGCACACCAACATTTCAGGAGAAAAAGTGGAATTTTCTTGATATTTTATAGATACAATATTGTTGCCTTGTTAAAAACCTTACGCCCCAAAGTGGGTTTCTCCGAGTAAAGAAAAGAGTATAGTAGTAACATACGTACATACTAACTACGCAATGTCTAGATTGTTTATACGTTCGAGATCAATGTACGTCTGCATGATATCAGGATCCTCCAGTTGATATTGCTATCGCTCTTTAGCCATTTTATACCTCTTGACGCATGTGATTGCCTCCAATCCTAGGCATGAGGAATGATCTCATTTCTTCAATTATTCTCCCAACCATGCTTGACGTCGTGTCTAAATAATGCGCTACAATACTAAGGTTGGCACTTCTCTAGTGCGACGATATCCAAATATCTGAAGTTACAACAAAAGAGAACTAAACTTGTAGAAATAGTTCTTCTAGTTTTACTAGCTCCTTACGATAGATCCGTAAAATATCAGATTTGTTAGTTCTCCCACTGACATGTTGGTACATCATGCTTTCTAACGTGTGACTTTCACCCATCCTAATCATTGATCTTTGAAAACAATATATTTAGCAATTTTTTCTAGGGTAGAAAGCGGGTTGTATACCTAAATACTCACAGAGCCATCGCCCTCGAACTTTAGTTGCATTTGTACTCCTTCCCCTCGATTGTGCGCCCCCCCCCCACCTTGCTCAAACATGCTTTTATAGTGTTGGTTCAAGTGTCCTGTCCCTCCACCTGTATGGGCAGTTAATCGAGCTTTGCAATAATTATAAGTTATGATCTCTATCGTTTGATCATCTTGGATTTTCTAGCTCTAGGTCATGTGCTTCCAGTAAGGCAACCTTCGTCCATCGGTGCGGTTGCCCGACCTGTACCCACCAATGTTGCCATCCGTGGACAGGAGAGAGAAGTCTGATGCCCCTATTGACTCCGGATCGCCCTAGTACTCATCGTAGCCCTCCGTACCGTCCATATAATGGCCATCCATGTAGTAGTCTCACATGCTTGGTGAAAGCTGACAAGCATTAATAGAAGTCAAAGCCAGAGGAGGACTACGGGAGCAGCGGTGGGATCTTACACTAAGTCGCCATGTTGTTATCTTCGTGTTGCGACTCCTCAATAGCATACCGCTACCGAGCTTAGACGCTCCTGCCTTCATGCTATGACTCCTTCAGGCGAGGCAGAAGAGGCGTGTGGTTGGAGGCGGTGAGGCGAGCCGGAGGAGACGAGGCAAGGCAGGAGGCGGGCCGTTGGCGGTCAAGCTCCGCTGCCGTTAGTTGTCAGATCTGGCCACCCGGACCACGCTGCGCCCCTCCCCGCGCTATGCTTGCACCGCCGCCGTGTCGGTCATGCCCGCTGTGCCAAGCCGGTTTTCTAGGCCTGATCGGGCCCCCGGTTCGTGCCGTGCCAACCCAGCCTACCATGTGTCGGGCCTGTGCCGGGCCGACCGAGCCTTGGGCTACCCCAGAAAGGCTCGATCTAACTCCTAGATGTACTTGTCTGTATCCACCCGCCATTGTTGTTGTTCCCATCACCATTATAACATCTAGTTCTATGAGAAAATTTGTTATATGCCACTTAATAACGTCTAGTTCCATGATTTGTTATTGAAAAACCGTTTATTCCTTTTATGTTATCGGGTTTCAAATTTTATTCACTCCATGCCATGGGTGTCATCTCCCCTTGTTGGTTGCTTGCCGTTAAAGATGTGCTTGACTATGGCCCTCTTCTTTTTAGTTTTTAAAAGTTGTTTTTTAGTTTTTCTATAGTAACTAACTTTCAAACAAAGTGGTTTTTCAATGTGGGGACTATATGTTGATTATAGTACATACTGTAGTGGCTTCATTTATATCAGTCAAAATCACACACGAGTTTCTGTTACTTCGTGGTCTCTCTTACAAACAGTCTAAAATCATAAATCACAGTCAAAAACCATAAACAAAAAAAAGAACAGCTCTGCATTGCCTTGAACATGTGATTACCAACCAAGCCCCACATGCCATTCTCCATATTTCTCTATCTCTGCACGCGGGACACGCAAGTGAGAGCCGTCGCCTTGGTCCTCATCTCTCTCTCCAGGCTTACCCGGGAGTTCACGTGCGGCTTTATGCACCATGACCACCCTGGAGACGTAGGAAGCGAGGGCGTTGGTGCCAAGGGAGACGATCCATGGCAAGCTGAGCTCATCGGCGACGTCCTTTATTAGCAAAATCACAAGATCGAGGCAAAATTGCGGACGAAAGAACGAACTTGACAGGAGCTTCAATTAGAGGAGACAAGAGATAATTTGGTGGTGTGAATCACACAACACCTTTTGAGGTTTCTCTTCATTATATAGGCTCTCAAAAGTATTACAAAAGGCCTACTCCTTTTCTTACACGGAATCAAAACAGAAACGGAGATTAAACTCAGAAAAATAGTCCGAAGCGAAAACAGGGCTTCGGACCGGAACTACCGCAAGGTGTCTGCCGGAACTACCGTTAACCGGAACTACCGGACTAACCAGTTGAGCTCAAACATTCACCTCCCTAAACTGGTTTTTCTGCACGGCCTGCATCCTAATCTTCTTCCTCATCTCAAGAAATTTGAGCCTGTTCAACGGCTTCGTTAGAATGTCCGCGAGCTGATTGCTTGTGTTGATATACTTGACGTCAATCTTCCCTTCATCAACACACTCTCGAATATAATGAAATCGAGTATCAATGTGCTTGCTTCTGTCATGATGCACCAGATTCTTGATCAAGGCAATTGCAGATTTGTTGTCGATATGGAGCTCCACCTTCACTGGATCCCTATTCAACAAATCTCCGAGGAGTGATCCCAACCACACTCCTTGACATGCTGCAGTTGCAGCTCCTATGTATTTGGCTTCACACGAAGACAATACCATCACCTTCTGTTTGTTAGACAACCAGCTGATCAAACTTGAGCCTAGAAAGAACGCCACTCCCGTTGTACTCTTTCGATCATCAATATCTCCAACCATATCGCTATCGCTGAAACCAACCAAGCGAGTTTCTTCACCATCCTTTCTTGCTTCATAACAGCAACCCAAGTTGAGAGTTCCTTTGACATATCTCAAGATGTGCTTTACCGCACTCATGTGTTCAGTCATAGGCGATTTCATGAATCGACTCACCATCCCAACAGAAAATGCTAAGTCGGGTCTTGTGTTGGTCAAATACCTCAAACTCCCCACTATGCTTCTATACATAGTTTTGTCCACCGGTGATGTTGTACTTTTCTTGCTTAATTTGAGTCTTGCCTCCATTGGTACTAGAGTCGGATTGCAATCTTCCATACCACAACTTTGAAGCACCTTCTTTGCATATGCCTCTTGACAAAGTGTGATCTTTCCTTGCTTCTGATGGATTTCAATACCAAGGTAGTAGCTCAAGTAGCCCAAGTCACTCATCTTGAAGGCTTCATGCATCTTTTTCTTGAAAGCACTTATTTTAGCTTCACTACTTTCTGTAATGACTAGATCATCCACATAAACACCGACCAAAAGCAAATTCCCATCTTTCTTCCTTTTATATACTCCATGCTCCAAAGGACTTCTCTTAAAACCAAAATTCACTAAGGTTTTATCCAGTTTTGAATTCCATGTTCTTGGTGCTTGTTTTAGGCCGTACAAGGCTTTATGCAATCTCAAGACCTTGTGCTCCTTGCCTTTCTCAACAAAACCTGGTGGTTGGCTTACATAAACTTCCTCTTCCAAGTCTCCATTTAAGAAATCCGACTTCACATCCATATGATGGAGTCGCCATCCTTCTTGAGCCGCCAATGCAATGAGTAACCTCATCGTCTCCATCCTTGCGACCGGTGTGAATACTTCTTCAAAATCTATTCTCTGCTGCTTCACATATCCTTTGGCAACTAAGCGGGCTTTGTATTTCACCACCTTGCCTTGTGAGTCTTTCTTGACTTTAATGACCCATTTGAGGCCAATTGCTTGATGGCTTGCCGGAAGGTCTACAAGACTCATGTCTTATTGTCTTGTATACACTTCATCTCCTCTTTCATAGCACACCTCCAACTCTCCTCTATTTCAGCTTCTTGGAAATTTCTTGGTTCTTCAGCACTGAGAAAACATAGCCCTGAGTATTCACTTTGCACAGGTTCTGTCACCTCATACAGCTCCTGTGGAGTCCTCATCCGAAGTGGAGCTCTTTTAGATGAGTCCGGACTGCTCTCCAATTGTGAAGCTTCTTCTGAAGAATCTCCACTTCATAACCCTGAAGGTGGTCTGACTGGTGTAGCAGTGCTGGTCTAACCGGCAGAGTCTGTCTCCGGTTCTGTGATCGCCGTTGATCCTGGATCATAGGAAACATGGAACACGTCAGTGGTTGAGCTCTCCTGCGGCTGCACTGTGGTGTCCCATTCCCAAGCCCTTTCTTCTTCGAATATGACGTCCCGTGTGATGCACACTCATCCGGAGGTTGGATCAAACATGCTGTAGGCTTTTGAGCCAGTTGTATAGCCGATGAATACCATCTGTGTACTGCGGTCTGCTAGCGTGCTTTGATATCCTCCTACCTTCTTCACGTGAGCCACACAACCAAACACTTGCAAGTGGTGGACTGCATGCTTCCGATTGTACCAAGCTTCATATGGAGTTCTTCCCACCATGCTTTTCGTCGGCGATCGGTTCAGAATGTATACCGCAGCAATCACGGCTTCTCTCCAAAATCTCCCGGGCATACTCATACTCTTCATCATGCTTCGAGCCATAGCCACCACGGTTTGATTCCTTCGCTCCACAATTCCGTTTTATTGAGGAGAATAGGGTGATGTCAAGAACCTTTTGATACCATGTTTTTCGCAAAAGAGATTGAATTCATCCGAGTTGAATTCACCTCTCCGATCGGTGCGGAAAGCCTTCAGTTTCTTCTCTACTTCATTCTCGGCCGCTACTTTGAACTTCCTGAATGCTGACAGCGCTTCGTCTTTTGTTTTCAGCAGAGCAATCCACATGAACCTGCTGAAATCATCAACAATTGGGAGGAAAAACCTGTTTCCAACAGGTGTTGGAGGTGAGATCGGTCCACAAATGTCACCATGAACTAGCTCCAACACTTGAGCGGCTCTGAAACTTGAAGTTTGTGGAAACAGGGTCCGTTTTGCTTCCCAACCAGACATCCGTCACAAACTTGCTCCACATGGTTCACAATTGGGAGACCTTCCACCATTCCTCCTCGGGCTAATTACTGCAGCGCTTGGAAGTTCAGGTGTCTGAACCAAGCATGCCATCTCTAGTCGTCATCTCCTAGAAGAGCCAAAAGACACACCGGTTGAGCCTGATCCAGGTTGAGTGCATACAACCTGTTTTGAGCTCTCTTGACGCGGATCAGCAGCTGCTTCTGACGATCGAAGACCTTCGAGTATCCTTCTTCGATTACCACTTTGCAGCCTCTTTCTTCCAGCTGTCCCAAGCTAATTACATTGTTTGTCAGCGCCGGGATGTAGTAGACATCCGTGAGTACTCTATGCTCTCCAGTGCGTCCTTTGATTAGAACGGAGCCTCGGCCTTCAATTCTGACAGCCGATCCGTTGCCAAACCTCACCGAGCCTCGAACTGATGTGTCAATTTCTAAAAATTGTCTTATGTTGCCACTCATGTGATTGCTAGCCCCTGAATCCAGGTACCAGACACCTGCAACATCTTCATCGTTCACTCCGAGATGAAGTTGCACCATGTCTTCAATTAGCGTCACTTCTTCGGTGGAATCTTCTTCTTTCTCCTCCATCAGTTCGCAGGCTTCAAGCATCAGCAGAACTGGAGATTCATTGGTCTTCTCGATTGCATTTGCTCTTCCCTTCTTGGGCTTTCTGTACTCAGATGCAAAGTGCCAAAATTACGAACAATTGTAGCATTTGATCTTCGTCTTGTTGAACTTCCGGTATGGCTTCTTTTCAGTTTTATCTTCGCGCCATTTTTCTTGCCCACGGCCGCGACCTCGGCCGCCACTGCGTACTCCGCCTCTCTTTGCATTGCTGCTGTGGTATTCATTGTGCTTCTTTTCTTTTGTCGTCAATGCGTCCCACTGGGCTCGAGATAGCAGCAACTGCTCCCCTTCTTCCTTGCCTTGGCGTCGCCCCTTCTGGCTTTCTTCAAAGACTTGACGCCACTTCTGGCTTTCTTCAAAGACTTGTAGATGGCCAACAGCCTCGGTTAGCGTGATCTTCGTCATGTCTCTGAATTGCTCGATCGTGCTTATGATTTGGAGAAACTTGTTGGGGACGGCGCTGAACAACCTCTCAATGACTGTTGAATCCGGCAACTCAACACCTAGAGTCCGAATTTCGCCAGCCAGGCTTGTGAGTTTTTATGAAAACTCACCGACGCCTTCGGTTTCCCCCATGATCAACCGATCAAATTGCCTCTTCAGACCGAGCTCTTGTTTTCTTGTGATGATCCTTTCCAATGCGCATCTCTTTGATTGCCTCCTACGTTTCCTTTGCAGTCTCCTTTTCTGCAATGGTCATCAAGACCTCGTCGGGGACAGCCTGAGATATAGTGGCCAGAGCGTCCTGGTCTTTCTCCTCTTCGACCGGTGCATCTCCTTCAATTATTGTCTATACTCCCAGAGATCGCATGGTGATCTTCATCTTCACAACCCACAGGCCGTAATTCGTGTCGGTCAGCATGGGAAATTGAATCGGGACCAATCCTCCCCTCGTCGGTGCTCGCGGCAGTGGAGGTGGCGGTTTCTTTTCGCCGGAGCCCTCACCGGCCGCGCCCTTCTTCTCGGCGGCCTTCCCGTCCATTGCCCCTTGCTCAGATACCAAATGTTCACAAAATCACAAGATTGAGGCAAAAATCGCGGATGGAAGAACGAATTTGACAGGAGCTTCAATTAGAGGAGACAAAAGATAATTTGGTGGTGCGAATCACACAACACCTTTTGAGATTTCTCTTCATTATATAGGTTCTCAAAAGTATTACAAAAGACCTACTCCTTTTCTTACACGGAATCAAAACAGAAACGGAGATTAAACTCGGAAAAACAGTCCAAGACGGAACGGGCTTCGGACCGAACTACCGCAAGACGTCCGTCGGAACTACCGTTAACCGAAACTATCGGACCACTCAGGCCGAAACTATCGGACTAAGCAGTTTAGCTCAAACATCCTTGGGCCCTCACGTGTCGTTGATGAGGACCACCAGCCTCGATCGGCTCGAGCCGCGTGAGCATGTCCGCGAACACGGAGACGAAGTCGGCGAAGAGGAAACCGTACGTGAGGACTGAGGAGAGCACATCTTCCCTGTCACCGTTCGTCTCTACCGGTAAGACCCCGCCCGATCGCTCCGCACCCCAGCATCTCCTCGCCTTACTCTTCTTTTTGACGCGCTCGGTTTGAGCTCTCCACCCCAGTAGCGCCATGCGCGCGTGCTTGTACTTGTGGCGGAGACCATGCGCCGAGCAGGCGAGCTCCACCAGAACGCGCGCAACAGCTTAAAGCCCTCGTCTTTTCGGAGGCCAATGCTGAACGCTGCGTGCACTGTGAGGCAGATCTCGTGAGGTCACACGCGCACACCAGGGGGTTGGCCGGCCGGGCCCCGCGCACGCATAGTGAGAGTGATGACCGTGGAGGAGGCAACCGCCTGCTGCGGCTGTCGAATCGAAGAGCTAGCCACCATTGGCCAGAACGACAGCCAAGCGGAGCGGCAAACGTTTGCTCCGATGCACATATGCTTCCTGTCGTCACGCCGCGGCCGTGCACAACAACAAGCTAGCTAGCATTGAAAACGCTACGCTCAGCACCATGCATGTACGTTCTTCTTCGCAGCATACTGGCTTGTTTGGCAACGACTGCGGTTTATAATTTTAGTTGAAAATTTTAAATTTTGACGTTCTTCTTCGAGATACTCGTTTATAATTTTGGATGGTATAGATGTTTGTCTTTAACGCATCGTTAACGCTGCTACTTCGCCTATAGAAAATCAAAAGTTATTAACTTCAGAGGAAAAGAACAGACAAACTAGCGCCTGCACCGGCTAGGTTAGCTCTGCTAACTTCTTACCTTTTCACCCTTCGTTGTTCCTGTGCTGTCCTCCGTTCTTTTACACGTACGTACGCAGGTGTATAAACATCGATCGGTGATAAATACACGCGAGTTGCGAATCGTGATCAGCTGGTGATTCCTGCAATGCTACTAGTACGTACGAATACAAATGGTACAGATTGAATCTTCCGGGCAGCACAAACTAAATTATAACGAATTGCACTTTCGGATGGAATTTTACGAGCTTACGGATTTATCTTTCTATGCGTGTGCTAGAAGTGCACACTCGTGTGTAGTGCGTATGCATGTACGTCTTCTTTGTAATCAAACAAACAAAATATTATTACCAAACTAACTGTGAGAAAGCAACTCTGTACTTCTGTGCTCCTATCAAATCTATTTTTAAGTATACTCCACGTCTATATTGATGAAGCGTTATCAACAAAGCAGATCATTTGGAATTTCCGGGAGAAAAGGAGTCTCGAGTAGTATTACCTGCTTTCGTCACTGAAAAAAATGAGTTATTACCAGATTGGAAAATCCAAACATATATATTTATATGAAGCTAGTGATCCTTAAATTCATCAACAAAGGAAGCAAAAAAAAAACGTTTGTCTGGGTTTTTGTAATTTCACATTTGTCAAGAGTCAGCAAATAGACCTGATTTGACTCTTGTAAAATTATCAACAAAGACAAAAAGAAAATACATCGTGCATTTGTAACCCTATATTTCGGCACGCAATCCTGTAAATTTGAAAGGTCAACTATATTTGAAACCATGAGAACAATGGGATTCAATAGATATGTGAGTTCTTTTGGATCTTAGTTTTTGGTTTATGTTTTTTGAATTCTAGGTGTTCGTGAGAGACAATACGAGAAGAAAAATAATCACATGTGGTTTTGGCCGATATAACTGAACTCGGTACAATATCTACTACTATAGACACCGCCTTAAAAAGATGCACCGTTTAAAATTTATTATTGTAGCAAAAATATAAAAGGCTAAAGCCTAAGCCTTTCCGAACCCACCCGATAATGACAACAACAAAAAAAGGCTCTTTTGGCGTGACCCATTTGAAAAGATTAAGGTGCCACTCGGTTGGGCTGAAATATATTAGCTTATGACTAAAATTGAATTTTAGATGGCTAAAATTACACTGTAACTAATGGTGGCTTATTTGGCGTAACTAATTTAAAAAATTTAAAAATAGAAAAAAAAGATTAGTCTATTATGAACAATACAAACGAATACAGAAAAAAAACAGGCAAAAAACTCAAAAAATTAAAAAGCAAGAAAAAACAAAATTTAGAAATAATAAAAAATAAACTAAAATTTGAAGCTCAACTGAAATAAACGGAGCCTAAGCAATGGTTACATTCGTGCATACGTCGAAGGTTTTCTCACATACCGTATTTGCCCACTCGTTAAGTCCAATAGGTAATTGCGTACTTAGCTCGAACCTCGTCCTTGTATTTTGTAGAAGAAATCAGAGATGCACCCTATGGTATGTTCATATTATTTACTCATCTTAGGGCCCGCTTGATTGGACTGAAAATAGTGATTTATGACTGAAATTGCACTAGAAATGACTGAAATTACACTATAGCTGAAGGTGACTTATTTGACGTAATTAAATTTAAAAAAAATAAAAATAGAAAAAATATGTCAGATCATCACGGACAACGCAAACTAATACGGAAAAAAGAACCGGCAAAAAAGCTTAAAAACACCAAAAGTTTAGAAAAAGACGAAATTTATGAATAGTAAAAATAAGTCAGAAGCTTAAGCCAAAATGAGCGAAGCGTTATTTCTATTTCGCTCTGAAAATAAAACAGAGGATTACAACCGTATCACGCATTGGCTCCTCTCACTCCTCACTGCCTTCATCGATCACTTTAAACTATATTTTCAGCTATTACTATTTATTTTAAACTAAATCATATTCATATTAAACCGGGGACTTTCTATAATCGCCCTCTGTGGACTATTTTACATTTTTGTGCTTTTCCATGGTAGTAGCGATCGAGGCGCATAAACGACAAATGTGGCATTTCCGGAACTGCTCTGTACAATTATACGTGTCATCACGGACGCGTAGGATTTTCTCACGAAGAAATCAGAGTTTCCAAGGGCCAAAACAGAAGAAATCAGATGGGGGAAGGACCTATTCGTAAACCCTAGAAACTGCGAGGGCTAATTTGCAAATTACCGAACCCCTCCGGCCTTCACACCCGAGCCGCCACAATTTTGCGGAGCCGCCATTGCTTCCTCCTTCATCCCGTTTTGCTCTCCTCCCCTTCCTCTTCTCTGGGCGCGGGCGAGGGCTCACGGACTCGACCACGCCACCTCTTCCTTTGCCTTCTCCACCACCCATCTCCCTCTACCACCCGAGCCGGTTCATTCTCTTCCCCGCCTCCCTTGCTTCTCCTCCTCCCACTACTTGGCCGCCTGTGCCCTTCTCCACCATTGCTCCTCCTCCGGATCCACCAGACTCATGCAGCCCCCTCTTTTCCCTTTCACCCTTGCCGCTTTCTCGGTCAAGCATTCCTCTTCGCTCTCCGACGCCTTCTTCTCTTCGCCCTTCCGCTTCCTACTCCTTCTCCACTCTCGGTGCAGGCGAGGCGGCCAAACTCACCGGCAGCCCACCTCCTTCATCCCAACGCCGTCCGCCCTCGCCTCCTCCCGGCGCACCACCTCGGCCGCCTCCTGCTCCTCCCACGGCACCACCTCGGCCGCTCCTGCTCCTCCTACCGGCGTACCACCTCGGCCGCCTCCTCCTCCCACTGCGCCACCTCTCCACCTTCTTCTCCATATCCACCGCACCTCACCCTCCTCTTTACCCCATCTTGGCGCCACGAACACCTCACCGGGCGCCGCCCCCTACTTCCACCCGCGCCACCGTGTCACCGGCTACCGCGACCCATCTTCTTCCACGTCGCCGACTGCTGCTTCCACTCCACCGACGCCGGCGAGCTCCGACTTCTTCCTCTACACCGACGGCTTCTTCTTCGGCGACTGCATCTTCTTCTTCTACCCCTCCTCGGTTTCCCCTGCTTCCTCTTCACTCCGGTTCATCCCAATTCTTCTCCCTTTACCTCTTTGCTGTTTGCAATTACTCTTCAACTAAATTGTTGTCAATTCCCTGATAATTGATGCAATACGAACTGCAAATGTTATTTGTGATGTGTGCATGAGATCTGTGGATGTGAAATGTGATTTTGATCTGTGAATGATGATGGATATGGATATTAGTTCTGTGCATGTCATATGTGATCAGTGGTCATGTGCTTGTGCTCCGCTATTGTGTTCCAGAATCACTATATACTCCCTTGCGTGGTTTAATTATACAATCGCCTCTGCATTTTTGTCATCTGTGTTGCTGATTAGTGATCAATATGTTAGTTAAATTTGATGTTAGTAATCTGTGTTAGTACTTATCAATTGTGATTTTGTTTAGCTATGTTAAGTGGTTATATGTGATAGATTGATTAGCATCAATATGCTGTCAGGTTAGTGTCTATGTGTTCAGTGATATGTTAGTTGTCAGTGTTAGTATCTATTGATCTCCTTGTGTTTGTTTGCGCGGATTAGCGAACCGCGACCGCTTCCTTCCCTTGCTGCCTCGACCCACCTATTGCCTCTCGATCTCCTCTTTCCTCTATCTCGCGGTTGGTCGGTAGTTAAGTCGTGCGTGCATTCGTAGTTCTGTGTTTAGTGTCGTCTTGTGCCGTCGTCATATAAGTTAGCTGTCGACCACTTTCTCCCTTGTTCTCTCTCGACTCCCTCTGTGCTTCTAGACTCCCCCAGTGCTTCTCGACTTTCTCCTGCTGTCTCACGGTCGGTAGTTAGATATATAGTCGATCGGTGAGTCGTTGTAGTTCGTGTTTCGCTTTGTGTCATAGTCGTAGTTCGTTCGGTCGTCACGACATTCATTCGTCTGATCGTTCATTCCGTCGTTCTTCGATCGTTTAGTTCGTTCGTCGCTTTGATCGTGTTAGTTACTGCTTGTTCGTTAATTTGCTTGGCGCAATGCTTTAGGTTTAGTTTTCTCCCGTTTCGTTTGGCCTAGCTTTAGCTGAGCACCGGTAGCCTTAGTCTAGTCCCTGTGGAGAACACGACACTCGCCGCTATTTCGGTGGCAACCCGCTCACTGCGGGTGTGCGGTTTTGCACGATCATAAAACAATTGATACATACGACGGTAAGTGATATTTTCGTGTGCACTATTTGGATGTCGTAGACAATGAGTAAAAGTAAGTACGACACAGTACTAAAAAGTTCACATTTTAAATAAAGAACGTAAGTAGTACATGAAATAATGATGTACATTCACGCGCCACCCTGGCCTGCCCCGTCCCCACAACGACGTCGGCCCCGCTTGGCCGTCCTCTGGTGCAACGGGTGACGACGCTCCGAAAACGTGAAACGATCAGGAGCATGTCGCACCCGCCTCGAGTGGTGGAGTCACCGCACCTCGGATGTGTGCCCTCCGGCACCGGGAGGGCATTGCCGGAGAGAACCTCAGTGTTGTCCCGGAGGTGCACCTAGGCAGACTGTCAACACCCACTCTGAGAAGCTTGGTCCACATCCTCCGGGCCCGCGGTGGGGCCGTGTCGGGACTCGGACTCGAAATGACATGCGAAAGTAATATGGTTAGTTTCAGATATAAAATATTATCATAAAACGAAGATCGTACGATACGTACCCTCAGCGAAGGTCATCATGCCTGGAAAAGGGGCATATGTCGGGTACACCCCCTGTGTGGGTAAACCAGGGATGTACGAAGGACGCGAGAACAGCTGTCCTGGCGGTGTAGGAGGCCGTCACTAGGTAGATACTCCAGCCTCGTCCGGGTTAGGTGGAGGAGGACATGCCCACGTGGAGCCTCCAGAGTACTGCCACGCTGGTCGGGGCGGCACCGGTGGGCGAGCCGTCTGTGCGCTGGGCGTGGGTGTGGAGACCGTCGGTAGCCTCCTACAAGACAACAGGCTAACGATACATCTACACCCGGCCTCCACCCAACGCAGAAAGCTGACGTGATCCTCGTGGGTGAACTCCGCACCCTGAGCGACCCTCTCCAATTCTGTGACGGACTCGGTCCACAGCGCAGATCCGACGTTAGCCTAGACAAAAAGACATAAAATAACATGATCAATCATCGAAACGACATTGCTATTTGGGAATATTTGAAATTACATGTAACGTACCGCGATGCGAGCATCGCGCGCGAAAGCGCGGGTACGTGTCCATCGCAGATGGCGATGTGTGTGGTGGGGTCTCGACATGTACTAGCCTCGCACGTGTCCGCACTGGTACCGCCAGCAGTACTCCGTGTAGTCCTGGCCGTCAGATGGGCGGTCCTCCTCCACGTGGTCGTCGGCGCACCTCCCTGCGCAATCCGTGGTTGCATCTTCGCCATCCGCCAGTACCTCGCTTAACTCCCTTTCTGGAGTACCTGCATATATAGGACCAATACGCAATGTAAGTACTTGCGAACACAGTAGTAAGTATATTTATGAGAAGCGATCACTCACGCGTATACGCGCGCGAAGCGGTGGTCCGACCGCACAGAAACGCCTGTCGTAGTCCAAACTGCTGCATGACTCGTTGGGTGCGTGGTCCTCCACAAAGATATCGACACGAGCTTCCCAAGACGCCGTCGTAAAGCTCGGTCACGCAGCATAGCGTGGATGCCCGTAAGAGCACGTGCATGCGATGCCTCATCTGCGTAAGGCTCCCGCCGCACGCCGTCGTACCGTGAGGTGGTCGAACTGCTCAACAAAAGGCGGTATGCCGCGTGACTGCATGTACGCCGAATCGCACTGCAAGAAAGGCAAGTTGTTAAACGACAATCGTTAATAACAACGAAATAGCCGATCGTGATAATACTTACTCGTCGACGACACCAAAGAGAGCCCATCGTCGGCCGGTCGATGTCTCCCCCCGGATACATCTCGGGCCGTACGGGCCCATGTCGTCTAGCACAGGTCGTCCGAGGCTGAAGCGCTCAAACGACCACAACTGCAGCAGTAGGGGACAGGCCGTGAGGATCGAGTTCGCCTTCATCCTCGCAAGACGATCGCACAAAGCCATGCGATGCGTGGTGGCAAGTGCACCGATCCCCACCGACACAGGGGCCTCGCCGTCCGCAATCGCCCTCGCATGAGCGATAAAGCGCGCATCCACGGTTTCCGTGCCTGGTGGTGAAGAGCACCCAACCAAAGAGCCACAAGACGACGCCTCCAAGTGGCGCGAGACCTGGTAATCGTCTGCTTGCGGATCCATGCGCTCCACCTAAATAAAAATATGTTGTTATTAGTACGTAATAGCGCAAGTAAGAGCTTACAATACTGTGCGAGCCACCTCAGCGATGGCCCGTGCGTCTGAGTCACATCAAAGATGCGGTGGTCATCGGCGGTGGAATGACCCCATCGAATCTGCCGAGCAAGTCCGAGCGCCACTCGGCCGGGGCCTCCGGTAGGAAGACATCGCCTCCCTCGATCGGAAGGCCAAGAAGCAGGGACACATCCTACAGGGTTGGTGTCATCTCCCCGAATGGGAGGTGGAAAGTGTGCGTCTTGGGCCGCCAACGGTCCACCAAAGCCATCAGCAGGGAACGATCGAACGGGAAGCGTGGCCAAGGCGGCTCCATCCTCCTCCGTGGCTCTCGCACCATCCGGGCAAGAGGGAGTAGCCCAAGATCCGCACCTACAAACAAAGTGAAGGTCGACGGAATGTTCCTACTGAACACAAAAACACCGGCGTAGTGCAAACACGGCAATCCAGCGGGTCGAGTCCCGAGCCACGCGAGGTGTGCGTGTCCGAACCACTCCCAACTCAGCCGGCTCGTCCGTACTCCCCGGTGCTGACACACGATGGGAAGCGCAGTGCATGCGGTCCACGTGCTCGTCCAATAGCGGATACCGCCAGTCAGAGTCACGACCATCACGAGCCATACCTACAAAAAGAGTTCAAGTTACCTACAACATAAACGCGTCGTAACCACTGCGGTTAACCATTTTCTACAATAATACATCAAAATACTATACAAAATTATACAAAATTTTGCCGAGAATTTTGTTCTTCTAAATTTCTACACTAAATTTTGTACACTAATATATGAAAAAAACTCAAATTTCCATACTAAATTTTCTACTTCTACAATTTTATATACTACAAATGTTGCATACTAAAAATGTATATACTACAAATACTAAAATTTCTATACTAAAATTGTACTCAAATATCCATACTAAATTTTCTATATCTACAATTTTTACTACCACTAACATTTCATACAAAATTACGTTAACTAAATTTTCTATACTAAAAATGTGTACTACAAAATTTCCATACCAAAAATACTATACAAAATTTCCACATTAAAATTTCTACACTACATTTTCTACACTAAATTTTCTACATTAAATTTTCTACACTAAAATTTGTACACTACATTTTCTACACTAAAATTTCTAAACTAAAATTTCTACACTACATTTTCTACACTACATTTTCTACACTACATTTTCTACACTAAAATTTCCAAACTACATTTTCTACACTAAATTTTTTACATCTATAGTTTTTACTAACACTAATAAATATAACATACAAAAAATTACCTACTAAATTTTTCCTCTTTCTCTTCTTCCTCTCTTCTTCTCCTCTCTCTCGTTTCTTCTCCTCTGCTTCCTCGCTTCCTCTCGCGCTCGGTCTCGGTGAGAACGGCCGAGCGCGGCGCGCTTTTTAACCCTGCACCCAATCGCTATACGGTTGGGCAAGCTGATTGCGTCGCCAAGCGGTGGGGCGGCTTGTAAATCGCTCAACAGTTGACAGATTCACTGCATGTCGCCGCTGAGTTAGGTGACAAGCTCCAGTCGCCCAACCATTAGGCGACTGGAGCCTATTTTTGTAAAAAAAAATTCCATGGGTATATTTCTGTATTTTCAAATAAAAAATGGATTATCCGCACAAAAAATTCCTCTCTGGCCAACGGCTGCGTCCACGTCGACCTTGCTCTCTCTATGGCCGACGCGTGCGCGTGTTTTCGCTTCCACTCTGCTTGCCGTGTGTATGTGCGCTCGCTTTCCCTTCGCTTGACGCGTGCGTACGCGGGGGTGCTCTTAATGAGCGGTTTGTGACGCGTGGTTTCGACGGCGGTTTGTGAGACGCGGTTTCGATGGTGTGGCATCGCGCTTCGTCGCCTCACTCATGTGTGTTCTCCCGAACGTTTGCGTGGCTTTCCTCGTGGCGTTGGCATGTCGGTTTCCTGGTGGCACAACGTAGCTAGCTTCGCATCACTTCCGTCCTTCCATTTGTGTGTCGCAGGCCCGTCCTCTATTTCTTCTCACGATTGCTTCGACCACGACCTTCGACCGCGTAGTGGCTTCGACCACGACCTTTCACCACGGCTCTGGGACGCCTGAGGTAGCCATGATGACCTACCTTGCTAGCCAGAGCGCACCTCCTGAACGTCTTCCCCATCGCCGGTAATCGTAAAAAACCCCATAGGAAAGCCTCAACTCAATGTCACCTCTTTGGTCCAAAGCTTTCCAATTAACTTTGCCAGTAGCTTCCTCTTACTCCACAAAACAACCATGAACCACCAATTTATCTCCCCGAGCTCCCCTCTTCTCCAGCGCTGAAACCCACCACACGACCGAGCCACCTCGCTGTGGCCCGCCCAGCCCCGGTCTCCTCAGTCCAAACCGCTGCTTTCATGAGACTCTACTATCCCCACTGATGCCCAAACATCGGCCCAATCACCCAAAGAAGCCCCTATTCAACCACTAGACTCAACCGGTCATAGAGAAGAAGAGCTCGCCGCCTGCGAACGCCGCCTCCCTGTCCTTGTCGACCCCAGAAACAGGCTCCCCGCATCACCAGCAACCCGACCATAACCCCAAAAGACGTCACAAAAATCCCTAACCCCGATTGCTTCAGCGCCTCCGGCGGCTCCCCTGTTTCGGCTCCGATCACCAGTTGGAAGCTCCGAGCACGTTGTGTGGTCGAACGAGGCTTCAAGCACGTTGTGTGGCCGAACGCGCTCGGTTGCCGTCATCCTCCGCATCAATTGCTCCACCTCCACTGGTCGAGCTCATTCCTCTTCTGGCGCTCCGGCCATACGACCACGTGTGGCCATCCTTCAAACATGGCTGCGCATGATCTGTATCGATGGCTCCATGGTTGACTGTGATAGAAACTCGAATTGGCAGATCGATCACGTCATCTTCGATGTGCTCTCCACCGGCGTCGCTTGCTCCGCCTCCATTGGTCAACCTCCTCCCTCTTCCTCTTCCGTGGGCCTTCTGTTTTATTGGAGGTTCTCAAGAAGACTTTGCTCTTCTTCTTGAGAACCTCCACAAGCTACAACGACGGGTTACGGCCCCATTGTTTAGCCACTGGTAAGCTACGACCACGTGCTACAACTACAATCTTCGACTACAGATTACGACCATGGTGTACAACCACTGCATACGACCACGATGTTCGACCAATGGCTACGGCGATGGGCTACCATCAGTGTTCGACTACTGGCTACAACCATGGTGTTCAAACATTGGCTACGACAATGGGAACCGGCCACTCACAACGTGCACAACCTGGTCGAAACCCGCCACTCTCAACGTCGTCGCATAACATGGTCGTTACCGACCACTCTCAACGTGGTCGAAACCGATCACGCACAACATGTGATCGTTACCGACCACTCATAACATGGTCGAAATCGACCACTCCTAACGTGGTCGCACAACGTCGTCGTTACCGACCACTCTCAACGTTGTTACCGACCACTCTCAACGTCGTCGAAACCGAACACGCATAATGTCGTCGTAACGACTACTTAAAACATGGTCGAACCGACCACTCACAATGTGGACGAAATCGACCACTCTCAACATGGTTGCACAACGTGGTCGTTACCGACCACTGTCAACATGGTCAAAACCGACCACGCACAACGTGGTTGTAATGTGGTCGTTACCAACCAATCACAACGTGGTCGAAACTGACCACTGGTTACGACTACGGTGTTCAACCACTGGCTACGACAATCGGCTACCATCAGTGTTCGACTACTGGCTACAACCACGATGTTTGACCACTGGGTCGTAACTATTGCAATCTTTACGATTGTTCCTAGGACTTTCTGATGTTTTACCGTGGTCGAAGCCCCTTCCGACCACGTTTGCCGTGGTCGTAAGCTGGTTTTGACCACGTCTGCGAGATCACACAATAAAATCGATACTCAAGTTTTCTTTTCTTCTTCTTTTCTTCTCAACGTGGTCGTTACCGACCACTCCCAACGTGGTCGAAACCGACCACTCCCAACGTGGTCGAAACCGACCACTCACAACGTGGTTATTACTGGCCACTCACAACCTGGTGGAAACCGATCACTCTCAATGTGGTCGTTACCGACCACTCTCAACGTGGTCGAAACCGATGACACACAATGTGGTCGTAACGTGATCGTTACAAACCACTCATAACGTGGTCGAAACCGACCACTCTCAACGTGGTCGCACAGCATAGTCGTTGCCGACCACTCTCAATATGGTCGAAACCGACCACGCACAACATAGTCATAACGACCACTCTTAACTTAGTCGAAACCAACTGCGCACAACATGGATGAAACCGACCACTCTCAACATGGTCATTACCTTCTACTGTCAACATAGTCAAAACCGACCACACACAAACTGGTTGTTATCCACCACACACGGTTCTTGCTACCTAAATAAATAATTCTACCAAACCAATAAATAAATACATCAAAACAAATAAAAACATCATTATATCAATTAACAATAGAAAATTACCATTTAAACTATCCTTGTATATTAATTAATTTTTTATACAACTTATACTACGTAGCGTGTCCCCGCGCATACGCAGCTAGTTATTAGTGACAGGTAGACAAAAGATCGCTCGCGGTCGATAGGAAGGCCCGTCTCGTGCACGGAACGGAAGACGCGAGCAAGAAAATAGCGAGCGATCGTTGGGGAGGGACGCGGTTGGCATCTATAAAACCACCCAAAACCCCCCACCTCCGCCCTCCCCTTCTCCCACTCCTCCCCTCCCACTCTACCGCTCCACTGGCCCACCACCACCGCCGCCGCGGCGCCTGCATGGGCGACCCCCGGGCCCGCGAGCTCCGGCCGCCGGAGCCTCCGCTCGAGTTCCTCACCCGCTCCTGGACCGCCTCCGGCGTCGACGTCCCCCGCGCCGCGCGGGGGCTCCCCCCACCGCCGCCTACCCCTCCGCCGGACACCGCTCTTGTCGGCCCCATCGCCGAGGACGCCACCTGCGAGCTCGACAACGGGGCCGGTTTCGCTTCCGCCTCCACCGCTGCCGCTGGGAGCTCCTTCTCCTTCGCCTCCGCGGCCACCTCGCAGCTCATCATGGAGCGGATCCTCGCGCAATCGGTGAGCCCCCGTTTAATCTCGTCGGCCCCCCCATCCCTCGTTCTTTAAATGGTTCGGTTGAAAATCTCGATTCTTTTAAAGGAAAAAATTTAGTCCTTTCAATTCGTAACCGGAGATTTCTGTTTATGGCAACATCTGAACTTTTTTGGTTCAACAAAAAGGCGTGTGCTTTGGTCGTTTTTTATTGGGGATTTCGACTCCTTTTCTTTCTCCCGAGCTGCATTCTACTGCGAATTTGACTCTACCCTGTACGTGTCTGTGATGAGTTCGTTATTTCTTCATCTCTCTTGTAAACTCTGAGGCTGGCTTCCTAGCGTACGTTCCAGTTCAAAGCTGTACAAAATCCAGCATTTTTTATGGCAGTTAATGGATCTTTTACCCCCAACCAGCCGGTTTCATTCCCTGATCGAATTCCAACTTTCTTCCGTTAATTTATTTATTTTCGCATGGGTTTCCTTTCCTCTGTTTTCCCTCTTGACTCCATGTTGGGACAAGAAGAAACAGCCAAACCAGAGATTTTCCTCCTGATAAGGCCTATAGAACAAGTGTAATCCTCACCTTTTGTGTTTTAATTACGCAGCTTAGTCCCAGTTTAATGATCAGGGCAACCATTTATCACAAATTCCTCTGTTCTTCTGAGAACTAAATTTCATTTATCACCAGCTCGATGCTTTTTCTATTGTTCTTTCCCAATTAGCAGAAGTAAAAAAAAAAGAGAAGCTGTCTTGTTTGTATACTTTCAGTTGATCTGTAGAAGCGAAACTTGATGTCTGAAGCATACTTACTGTGTTGCAATTGGCAGCAGGAAGTGGCGCCACTCACCTCCGGCAGGCTCTCGCATAGCAGCGGCCCTCTCAACGGCGGCGGCTCCCTCTCCGACAGCCCGCCGGTCTCGCCGGAGATTGATGACTCAAAGGTCACTTCTTGCCACCTTTGTACTACTAGTTTCTGCCACTTTCTTTTTCCCGAACCGTTCATGTAAATGGCGTTGTACCATTTTTTTTCGAATTTGATCTCGAACGCTCTGTTTTTTTTTTTAATCCAGCTCGGCAGTACCTCCCTTAGCTCGCAGGTCGCTGCCAAGGCCCCTATGCGGCAGAACTGCTTTAATTAAGCACACTATTAGCGCTAATTAAATGCAATTATTACTAATTAAATACATTTACATTAATTAAACCACTAACTGAACATACACTGACTGCACTACCGCACACCGGTGGCTCGGCTGTCAGCCGCCAAGCTTCCCAGCTTAGCAGGCATCGACCGAACTTGGTAGGTCACAGAAGATTAGATTTGTCGAAATGAACGTTTAGAGTTAATTTTTTTTTAAAAAAAGTTGATACAGTAACATTTGTAAGATCAGTTCGTTGTTCTTGTGATGTACTACTGGCAGTTGCAGTGCTGGCTCCACTTTTTTATACGTAACCTGCAGGCTTGTGGCTCACTGCTTTGTGTTCTTAAGCGTTACCAGTACTCCTCCTAGATGTTTTTAAGTGTTTCAAAAATCAGGGAAAGATACGAGAACCAAGGCACTGCTTTTACTGTCTGACTAGTGGACGTGTGAGATTTTTTACACCTTGAAAAAAACCAAAAAGAAATGGTAGTCGTGTGCCTGACTAATGGTCATGTGCTTGTTTTGTGGGAAATCATTGTTGTTCTTAAAACCAAAAGGAAAATAAAAAATGAAGCTGTCTTTCAAAAAAATGAAGCTGTTGTGTAAGTTTTTACTGCTTAAGTTGTCCTTGCTACGCCATACTATATTTTTTCTAGGAAAATATGCTCTGTTTGCCTACTATTTCCACACGGATTGTAGCTATGGTTATGCTTTTAATTTGTACTTTTTTACATGACAATCCTGTGCTTTTCTTTCACTTCCTCGTATGGGATTACTCGTAAGTGCTAAGCAAGGTATACAGTAAGTACAACTCTATGTGTTGAAGTAGTAAATACTTCTGCACAGATGTATGTGCTGAAAGGAGTGATATAACAAAATTTATCAACTGAATATCACAAAACATTCTAAAAGATTAATATGCTAGACGTGGCAGATTTGGGTTATTGTCCTTCTTAGGATGGGGGCAGTTTACTTGATCCGTAGAGCAATAGATGGTGTGAACGAACTTCGTTGTGGTAAAAGAACAGCTGAGGTCACAATTATCATTGGTCCAAGAAAATTATTATTGGAAGCTGTGGGACTGCCTGGGACTAACAGACCAGCCTTGCAGCCTTCCCTGTGCACAAAATTTGAGAGAGAGAGAGAGAGAGAGAGAGAGAGAGAGGAACAAATACAAAGCTAGACAAAGAACCCCCGTAGCCGTAGGGATCCTTTCTCTCCTTCCAATAAAACACCTGACTTCTAACCCTTTATTTTTCTTCCCCACATCTTTTGTTTTGCCCAATCCCCTTGCTTTCTCTCTCAAGAGTTCGTGATCTCGGAGCCCATTGTGTAATTGTTTGTCATAGCCATGTCTTTTTCCATCACCCCCGCCGCAACTCCTGAATTGCAGATTGAACTCTGCATCCATTCGCATGCAGAATATGTAGATCTTTCTCTTGGATGAAACTGCACAAGATTATTGTTTACCTATCTGCGTGATTTGTTCATTTGGTATGCCTATGAACGCTCATATTTTGAGCCATTTGAACACCATATTTACAAATTTGCACTGATTGTAAGTATGTGATATACTTCTGTGTTATTCACATCCATGTCATTGAAGAATTGAACAGTGTGATGGCATGTCTATAACTTTTGTAGGTTTGAGACAGGCATGCTAGAGAAATCTGCTTGACCTCTTCTTGGTTTGAGGGAAGAATCCTCTTTTCCTAGAGAAATCTGCTTGACCTCTTCTTGGTTTGAGGAAAGAATCCTCTTTTCCTAGATATAGGATCCTGTTGCCAATCTGTCAATAAAAGTGACTCCTTCCCTTTTACTTCCTTACTCTTGTTTTTCATGCCTTGTTTTCATCTTTCTTGTACCTTGTTCTCTCTTTCACTGTAGTAGTTGTTAAGCGTCACTTCTCGTTGCATGCTACCTTCACAATGTTAACTGGGCAAGTTTGCAAACCAACACAGTATGGTGCTAGAATAATATGTTTGGATATCTAGAGACAGAGAAATCTTTCATACAGATAGACCAGCCTATAAATTGGTCCATCTCACCTGACAGATTCTTAATTTGGAATTTGAAAAGATTGTTTCTTAAAATACTCATTAAACAATTTATTTACCTCATATTATAAAGCAATGTGAAATGGCCGTCATAGATTCGACTGTTCCATGGTTTCTAGTTTTGTTTCGTAAGGAATGCCCCCAACCCCAAGAGAGACAAGTCTTATGAGAGGTCAAGGTCAAGATTTTGATTAGGATATGCAAGCCATACACGGGCACTCTGGTCATTCCAGCTAAGCTAATCACAGTTGTACAGCCCCCTAACCTCTCCCTTGCAGTGCTAGTTAATCCTAATTATGTACGGTCATCTAGCTCTCCGAGCAGTAGAGTTGTGATACGATGCATTTTGTTTTTTGCTTGGTGTGTGGTAAAGAAGCTTTGATTCCCGCTACCATCTCAGTGCTTGTCTCTGGCCTCTGGTCTCCTGCTTGTGCAAGCAGACACTGTGTAACATGTCCAGTCTGCCCATGTCACTCTCCATCTACCCATTTCTCTCTCTGGGTAAAAAGTAGCAGGCTTGCAGGCATGCAGTCCTTGCCTTTAGGTTGCTCCATTTTCTGCATGCCCTTGCCTAGTTGTGCCTTTTTGGTCCCTGATCAAGTGTTATTCCTTCAGCTCTCTAATTTAATGTAATGATGCATTCTGTTATCTGATCTAGGACTAATATTGTCCTCTTGGAAAAGCCTCTTCTTAGGTTCTCTCCTCCACTGCTTCGTGATCGTGTCGATTGTCTTCTGTGATTACACATTGTTTACTGGTGTATGCACTAGTATATGACACGCTTAGCTCAACATTTCGACTTATTTGAGACTATAGGTTAACATTGTGCAAACACAGTGGTTTGTACTGGCCAATGAAATGCACTGTCTTGAATAATTATCAGTACTATGAGTGAAGGACCCAGCAGAGAAATTTTGATTCGTTCTGTCGCTTCAAGGTCTGGGCCTAGTTGAAATTCATTTATCACCTTATGTAATGAATTTATAACTTGCAACACACATTTTCGTACCAATTTTATGCGTGAATCAAAATGGAATTTTTGCAGAGTCTCTCTTTTGTTTCTTCTACAATATTGTTCAAGGGACTATGAACCAATTATTGGAAAATCATATCAATATCCTTTTGAGTGGACCGAGTGATCTGTGCTAATTGTGGGCTATTTCCAAAATATGCAGTACTGCAGAGCAGCGAGCACGCCGAAACCACAGGCATACCGAGGCGGCAATAAGACAGTTGGTCGGTGGCTCAAGGATAGGAAGGAGAAGAAGAAAGAGGAGACGCGAGCACACAATGCACAGGTCCATGCCGCTGTTTCAATTGCAGCCGTGGCCGCGGCGGTTGCAGCTGTGGCTGCTGCGACTGCTTCAGCATCAGGATCTGGCAAGGATGATTGTGCAGCCCGCACCGACATGGCTGTGGCGTCTGCAGCAACACTTGTGGCTGCACAATGTGTAGAGGCTGCAGAGTCCATGGGAGCTGAGCGTGAGCATTTGGAGGCAGTTGTTGGCTCAGCAGTGAACGTCAGGACACCTGGGGACATTGTCACTGTCACAGCTGCTGCTGCTACTGGTACTGGTTTGTCATTTCCACCAGATGTAATAACCATTTATTAATCCAGAGTTAGATAATCATGTGATGGTTTGTTGATTGCAGCATTGAGAGGTGCAGCCACATTGAAAGCAAGGGCTTTGAAGGAGGTGTGGAACATAGCGGCAGTGATCCCAGTAGAGAAGGGCGCAATAGGAGGAGGGCACCATCACAAGCAGAGTGTGCACAAGCAGCATCACAAGTTGGAGAGCAACGGTAGTAGTGTTAGTGACGACTTTTCGCTCGAGGAGGAGAACAACTTCCTGGGCCTGTGCAGCCAAGAACTGCTTGCTCGCGGCACTGAGCTCCTCAAGCGCACACGGAAAGGTGCTGTTTGGTTATCTTTCTGATCCATGATGTGTTAAAAAGCCATGTACATTTACTGATGTTGCTGTCTCATGATCATTTTACCAACAGGTGCGCTGCACTGGAAGATTGTATCAGTGTACATCAACCGAATGGGCCTGGTAAATGCTTGTGCTCTTGAATTGTAGTAACTTTTGTGGTAATTGTGAACTTTTGCTTAGCTATGATGGTGGCATGTTTGCAGGTCATGCTCAAAATGAAGAGCCGGCATGTTGCAGGGACAATCACCAAGAAGAAGAAAAGTAAGTCGCAAACAAGCATGGCAGTGCAAAGATCCTCTGGTTGTCCATGGTATTTAGGTTTGATCCATGTCCACTGTGCAGGTGTGGTGATAGATGTGTGCAAGGACGTTGCGGCATGGCCTGGCCGGCACCTGCTGGAGGATGGCGAGCACCGCCGTTACTTCGGCCTTAGGACGGCTGAGCACCGGGTAATCGAGTTCGAGTGCACCAGCCAGAGGGAGTACGAAATGTGGACGAAGGGCGTGGCGCGCCTCCTCAGCATTGCCAGTGAGCGGAAGCGCTCCGTGTGACTAGCCCGCCTGCACAACCTGCCGACGCCGGGGTCTCCCAAGCCATCTGTTTGCTAGGCTGCAGATGTGAGATGAAGGCAACAGAACCCTCTGTCCCACAGGAATTATGTAGCTAGGGCTCCTGCTGCTGCTGCTGCTTGTTGTAGTTGTTGTTAGGGCTCCTGTAAGTATTGCTTCTTTTTCTCTCATTTGGGTTGTGGGTGGCTATACAGACATCTATCTGGAGCAGTGGTTGGGAAAAAGATAAATGCCGTAAAGCATCTGTTTATTCCATTCCTGAAAGTTTTGTGTATGCATCTTTACTGTTTGGTGAAGCATTACTCTCTGTCTCTCTCTCTCTTTTAAATGGTGTTCTGTGAGCTCGTGCTGTATGAGCTAACTCTTTGACTGAAAGAGAGTCCAGTGAGCTGCTCGCAGTGGTACTGTTGCGGTTTAGAATCTTTGACTGAAAGCAAAAGCTGTTTCTGTTCCTTCAACGTCATCTGCCCCGCTTGCCTAGCTGAGATCAGGGCCCAGTAAAGCTGTTGCCTCATGAATTCCCTGGGGTCCTCCTCTGCTCTGGATGCAGACGATTTGTTGGTGAAGATCGTACTCCATTGTTTTGTTCTGTTTTCTCTGGTGTTAGGATCACATTCCTTACTGTAGAAAGACGCAGCATGCAAATCGCAATGCAGGTGATTCAGGACCACCTTAATGCTGGGCGGTTTGGTTCAGAGGACCGTATAATTTGAGCCATAAAAGTACTTGCAAAATATTCGTTATTTTTCATTAGTAGGGGTTTCATTTTCAAATGATTTTCTTCTTCAGCAATCAACATGCAATGCAGTTTTTTGACAAAAACATGTGATGCAGTTTTTTTTAGAGCAAAAAAAAAGACATGTGATGCAGCATGAAGGGAGTTCTTTGTTCATTAAAAAAAGCTGGGAACATTCTGACCTAGACTCTGCATCCCAAGCCCATTTTTACTACAGAGTGCATGAAGCTTATGAGCTTAATCATCAGGGACATGTTACAATGGAACAATGTGATGTTCTTTTCCATTCTCGAGATTGGTGAGCTAAAGATTTTTCTTTTTCTTTTTTTGGTTCAGCTTTGCAAGCCACCGGGACTGCCGTATCCGATGCAATTGCGAGTTTTATGGAACCTGGATGGATTGAATTGATCCAATGCAAAAGGAAGCACATCTCCTCTCTTTGACAAGAAAAAGAACAGCTCAATGATCACGAACACAACTCGAAACCTTGGTTGCCGAAACGAGAATCTTGTCACTTTTGCTCGGGAGAAGTGAACTGTTACGAAGAAAGAAGAGCCTGTGCAGAGGTTCTTATGAGATGCATGGATAAGACTGCAGCAAAAGGAGATGGAGAGAGAGTGACGACGTCCTTTCAGGCCGTCATTCAGAAGAGATGAGGTGCTGCCATTGCATGCTACTCTTTTGGCTAAATCCCACCGATTGGATACGGAGGTCCTGCAATGCAATTATGCAAAGCCTTTGTGTAACCTCCAATGTAGTAATAACTAGTAACCAATGCCAAATTAGGGCCGTAAAAAATAGCTTAGAGTTAGTCAGGCTACTCCAGCTCAAATCAAACTTAAATCGACCCAAGCTTAAACCTACCTAAGTTCGCTTAAGCTCAACTCGATTAAATTTGATTATGCACATACTTATCATTATATACTGACACTGACATACTACTTACACTATTATTACACTGACATACTACTACGCTATTATTGAGCCTATTCGAACCAAGCTAACTCATTGCAGTCTATATATGGGTTACCATGTGCGAGACATAACCGATCCGATCAGGCTCGAGCCTATGTGAGCTAACTCATTGCAGTCTATATATGGGTTACTATTGTCATACATATTCCTTATTTTGCGATGATGCAGGCATGAAGAAATGGTCTCGGTACTTGAGCATCGTTGTGCTGTGCGAGAGAGAGAGAGAGAGACAGACCGTACGATGGCCGGCCGGGACGGCTAAACGGCGACGACTTTTCGTACAGCTTGGAAACTCCATTTCTTTCGTACGCTGGCCGCCGTTGAGATGTCCTAAGACAGAACATTTTAATATTGATCCTCTCTGTTGTAAATATTGCGGTATAAACATATTTTCTATTTTAATTCCAATAATAATTATGATAATAGTAATCACCCAAGCATGGGAAAAGAATGACTTAAACAATATATTGACATAGAGATCAATCAAGTCATTGCAAAATGAGTGAATACTCAAAATGAACATCATATATGACATATTCAACAAAAGCATGTCAATCATAACATCAATATATTCACATGCTAATCTTTTTGTAAACATGACATATATGAGCATCAATAGAATGTAAACCGATTCAATGTAATAGCATGCTGCCTCCATATATAGCCAATAGAACATGACTAAAAACAGCATAAGACATTTTAATGATTTTAGTATTGCTCTCAGAACATGGTTGCTCAAGATCATACACCTTGGCCTTCTCATGTTGATGTTGATACTCTTAACAAAAGTTTTGATAACTAAAGATTAAGATATGAGCTCCACTTTAGATTCTCTCTACTGTTGATTTTAATAAACAGAGGACTCAATTTCGCTTTTCAAATGTTGACATGCAAAGTAACAACAAATTGAAATCTAACGACTTATCATTTATCCAAACCAATGAACAGAACCTGTGTTCACCAATTTCTATTGCATGTAACAGTATACCCAATCGAATCGCTCTGAAGATGATTAGGAGAATCAATTTGAGCTCATATTCAATCTTGTTATCTAAACTAATCTCAGTATTCAACGAATTCTTCACAGAGCAATCAAACCGATCCCACAAACAAACATATCATATACCAGTTCTCAGTTTCAAACAGAAAACAAATAATGACATCGCGAAACAATTTTGCAACACTCACGTAATGGCGGTACTCTAAACCGCCCGAGGTAATCAAACCAAGAAGTCGAAGATCACTGTGGGATGGGGCAAGGTGCACACGCATGTACTTGTCCCGTAAAACCTAGCACCCTCTCGGCCGATGAAGAAAAGGGGTGTGGTCGCTTGAGATACAATGCCCTCACCGACTTGGGCTGTCGAGTCTGAGTCGAAGGTCGTGGAAACGCCGCACAAGACCCCAAGACCACTCTGGCCGAGAGTGCTCACGGCTCAATCAGGGACCAAATCGCCTTCTTTCCCCTCGGATATACCTTCTACCTTTGATTTCTCCGCACACCAAAAAGGGGAGCACAAAATCGCCAAGACGAAGTCTCAATCGGAGGTGGTGCCAAGCCCCAAAACCTCCACACACCGAGGAATAGAGAAGAACCAGAGAACTCAAGTGGGAAAACCGGATCGGAAAAGGATACTTCACCCGGATCCGAGCTCTCGCTATTTGTAGAAGGGCGCGGGTCCGCGAGGAGGTGACGCGAACGGCCGGCCCGAGGAACTCCAGCCGCCGCCCGCCGCCGCCTCTCCAACCGCCGCCCCACCGCCGAAAATCGCGGATCCGAGAAGAAGACGGAACGGCCATCGCACAAGACGCGCGACGCAGCAAGACGCCTGGGAGGAGACGAAGTCTCCTCCCTTATCTCTTTGCGCTGTCACGGCTGTGGGCCCCCACCATTTTCCTTTTCTTTTCCCTTTTTTTTTCTTTTCCTCAATTGGGAATTTACGATTTTGCCCCTGAAATACAACAATCCCCACCAATTTCCAATTGATAAAGGATTCTCAATGTCTTGTTTAATATACAATTGTTCGACGATGAGTACCTTGGGGTTTGAACTCAAAGCCTAGCAACAAAGACTACGACTCGCATGCACAAAGGAGGACTTTACCTTGATCCAATGCCTTGGTGTGAGAGCTACCAAGTCACATTCTCATCGGGCGGCTTGCCCTTTCCCTCTCGGGTTGGGACGTTCCGGTCATGTCCCGGTATCTAGCTCATGGGTGCTTAAGAGAGTATACCCTTATCTCTCTTTGATTGCGACCTCACAATCACACTCACGTAGGTGAACCCTTCTAGGAGTCCTGTAGGACGACTCCATAAGTCATATATTGACCTCGAGTTCATTAAGAGCCTTTGCTCAACCTTCCATACAGAAAGAGCACTGCAGCTAATGGGACCCGTTAGTTGTGCTCTCTAATTTCACAGCTTTGTTGTCCTAGAGCCTAGTTCACGGGATCTCCGATCTCCTAGGATAGGTTACTAC
Organism: Bonia amplexicaulis; assembly: GCA_036346245.1. Taxonomy (NCBI): domain Eukaryota; kingdom Viridiplantae; phylum Streptophyta; class Magnoliopsida; order Poales; family Poaceae; genus Bonia; species Bonia amplexicaulis. The sequence continues at coordinate 23,204,738 of CM070741.1, read as the reverse complement.
CGATGTGAACCTTCATACGGTATAAGCCTCATTCCCGAGATGTCGCAAGGATGACCTTGAGCCAATCCTTTAGTGAAAGGATCCGCAAGTTCCTTTCGGATCGGATGTATTCGACGTAAATAACACCCGCTCTCTCGGCATGCCGCATCGACTTAAGTCGTCTCTTTATGTGTTTTGAGGACTTCATATTGTCCTTTCTACTCTTCGCCTTAACCGAACGGTTTGGTTATCGCAGAGATCAATATAGTGGAATCGGTTTTTCCAAAGACAAGCGTGTCGAAGGAGTTCTCGAATCCATTCTCGCTTCTACACCGAATCTAGTGCAACTAGCTCACCTCCATTGTGGACCGTAATGATAGTCTGTTTGAAGACTTCCATGAAACGGCCCCACCGCTAGAGTGAATACATAACCACTGTAGCCTTCATGTCGTCTCGAGTCACGATCCGCTTGGAATCATCGAATCCTTCCAAGACCGCGGATGACTGAATAATGTATTCCCAATTTAGAGGTTCCTTCAAATATCTCGAGTACTCTCTCTAGTGCTATCCAATGATCATCTCCTGATTGGACGATAACGACTCAATCAAAAAAAAGATATGAGATGTCCGGCCTCGTTGCACTAGTTAAGTACATCGTGATCCTATAATTTGAGAATATCTAAGTTGATCTTTCCCATGCCCAGTGTTCTTGTGTAGCTTTACATTTGGATCATAGGGTGTGGATACTGGCTTGCAGTCCATAAATCCAAATCTGGTTAGGACTTTATCCACATAATGGGATTGCGAAAGAGTAATCCCATTCTCACCCTTTATAAGCTTGATGTTTAGAATAACATCAGCTTCACCCAGGTCTTTCATATCAAAGTTCTGGGAAAGGAAAGACTTTGTATTATTAATCACATCCATGTTGGTCCCAAAAGCAATATATCATCTACATAAAGACATAGAATGACACATTCTCCTTATCGAACCGATAGTAGACACATTTATCGGCTTGCTTACACAAAAGCCGACCGACGCCATCGTACTATCAAATTTCTCATGCCATTGCTTAGGAGCTTGCTTTAGACCATACAGGGATTTGATCAATCGACATACTTTCTTTTCTTGCCCTTCAACCACAAATCCTTCAGTCTGTTGCATATAAATCTCCTCATCCACTCTCCATTTAGGAAAGCGGTCTTTACATCCATTTGATGCACTAGGAGCTTGTATGCATGCAGCTATTGCTAAAAGCACTTTCGATTGTGGGTAAACGAGCCACGTGAGAGTATGTGTCAAAATAGTCTTCTCCTTCCTTTATGTGAAACCTTTAGCCACCAAACGGGCCTTGTACTTTTCAATAGTACCATCAGGTCTACGCTTTCTTTTAAAGATCCATTTGCAGCCTACTGGCTTACAACCAGGCGGGAGATCTGAAATTTCCCAAGTTCCGTTAGCTATGATGGAATTCATCTCGCTACGGACTGCTTCCTTCCAGTAATCCACATCCGAGATGCGATGCCTCGAAAGTGTTCGTGGCTCATCATCCACGACATAGGTGACAAAGTCTTCACCAAGTGACTTTTCGGTTCTCTGCTCTTGCTCCTCCTCAACTCCAAATCTGAAGTAGTGTTATCCACATTAGGAAGAATAGAGAGATCATCTAAACCAGAATGGTCATTGACTTCCTTTGGTCTCATAGGAAACACTTGCTCAAAGAATGTCGCATCGCGAGATTCCATCACTATATTTGTAGTGATGTCAACTACCTCGGATTTGACCACTAAGAATCTATAAGCTGTGCTGTGTAAAGCATATCCTAGAAAGACACAATCAACGGTCTTAGGACCAATCTTTCTTTTCTTCGGTAATGGTACATGAACCTTTGCAAGGCATCCCAAGTCCAAGAAATGATAAGTTGGGTTTTCTCCCCTTCCATCCTTCATAGGGTGTTTCCTCCCGACACGAGGTGGAACCCTATTCGTGATATAGTTAGTCAGGAGAACCGCCTCACCCCACCAATAGTCCCATACACCAACTCAAGCATGGCGTTAACCAAGTCACATAGAGTTCGGTTCTTCCTTTCTGGCTATTCCATTTGATTGGGGTGAGTATGGTGGAGTAACTTCATGAATTATTCCACTTTCTTCACGAATTGGGAGAACTCATGTGAAACGATTCACCTCCTCGGTCCGATCTTAACCGCTTGATTCTCTTTTCTAGTTGATTTTCAACTTCACTTTATAGATTTTAAAGTGTTCAAGTGCTTCATCTTTCGTTTTAAGTAGAAAGATATAACAATACTTAGTTGCATCATCTATGAGAGTTAAGAAGTATCGTTTGCCACCTTTAGTTAATATTCCATTCATCTCACAAATATCATAATGGATTAATTCAAGTGGAGAAGTGCTTCGCCCTTCGACGCTATGAAAAGGTTTTCGGGGCTGCTTAGCTTGCACACACACTTCACATTTTGAACCCTTCTCATAATTATAGCTAGGAATTAAACTCATTTTACTTAACCGCATAATGGCTTCAAAATTTACATGACACAACATTGAATGCCAAATATCATGAACTTTATTGCAATGGGAAACATTAAAGATGTTTACATTATTCAAATCAAGAGTTGATAAGCGGAACATGCCTCCGCTATCATAGCCTTTGCCCACAAAGTTACCAAACTTGGTCAAGATGACCTTATTGGACTCAAATACAAGCTTTATTCCTTGCCTACATAGCATTGACCCGCTAAGGAGGTTGCGAGTCATCGCAGGCACATACAGTACGTCTTTGAGGATGAGTGTCTTGCCCAAGTGAGCTTCGTGCAAACCCGTCCAATCCCACGATTGCTGCGGCTCTCAGTTACCCATTAGGACGGATCCACCACCTTCACCACGAAATGAAGAGAAACAAGATCGATCAGACATATATGTCTAGTAGCACCGTATCAATCCACCAATCAATAGATGGATTTGCCATAAAGGCCTGAGGTACATACTCTTCCAAGCTGGAGCTTGCCAGCACGACATTTGCTTCGGCCTTATGGCCTTTGTGTCGACCGTGAGCCGGACCCTTGCCCTTTCGATTATGACAATGATTGGCCTTATGGCCGACCTCTCCGCAAACAAAGCGCATAATGTCCTCCTTTTCTTCTTCATTTTCTTTGGTTGGAGCTTGTATTGGGGCTGACTCTTGAATTTGGGTTTCCCAGGGCCTCCAGTTCTTTTGACTTCCACTTGATGAGCTTGGACTTGAGCCTTTCCCATACCATCACCGATCCGCACGCTCGACATTGATAGCGGTGACACTCATTGAGCGTCAAGCGCCCTTTATATGTCTACGAGCGGTCACAAAGTCACGCCACGAGGGCGGTAACTTCGCCAGGATGACGTTTACTTGGAACTTCTCTGGTAGGGTACAACAGATCGACTTAAGTCACGTGACGTGGAGTTGAAGCTCGTGAGTCGCTCCATCACCGACCGTCCTTCCACCATCTTATAGTTCAAGTAATTTGCCGTTACAAAGGACTCGTTCCCGTTATCTCCTTCGGAGTACTTCTCATCAAGTTCGTCCCATAGTTGCTTGGCATTCGTGAAGTTGACATAGACGTCAAACAAACGGTTAGACAGGATGGCTAGCAAACGGGCTAAGACTGCATTATTGGCCTTTTCCCAACGCATCGTTTCAGGTATCTCTAGCGGAAACGCCGGAGGACTTGAAATGACCCAGAAGAGCCTA